>JABSTQ010009677.1:0-622500 GCA_013358835.2 Ixodes persulcatus | reverse complement strand
AAACGAATACACACTTAGTTTTGTCCAGAAAAAAAAATTGCGGACAGGGAAAATCGTAAAGCATGAAGAGGTGGACAGTTGCATTAACGCGCACTGATGGAGGGGCACATTTGAAAGAGAATAACTAAAAGGATAATGTTATAAGAATTCTAATACTTTTTAAAACCAAACTACGGGTACAGCTTGCTTGTAATATAAAGTAATATTATTTATGTAAATTGTATTTAATTTTCTAAACATTGCCAAACATGCCTGCTCGAACGACAAATGGCAACATGTGGAGGCCTGTATCTCATGAAATAATTTAATCATTATTATATCATTCGCAGGTAATATTTTACTTATATATGTCTATTATTTAAAAAATAAATAAGGTATTTGAGTGATACGATAGTCGGGATATATTTAGGCAAACATGGGGAAAAAATGAAACGACGAAACATTCCGATGCAAATTTAAAAAAAAAACACCACCTTCGATTTTTTTTAAAATTTGGGTACCTTGTCATACTCCATTTCGGCATTCATTTCTATTAAAAACATGTTGCATCATTTTATTGAGAAAGAAGACACAGCTCCCCAAAGTAGGGTCCTTTTTCAAAGCCTACACGTAGCAATGCCACATGGGAAGTGACTCTGAGTTCCAGTTTCAGGAAACTAACACACATCATTCATATATTTTTGTTCATATGAGGTCACTGACAACTAGAGCAATCGGTCACACACTAAAAGTGAGGAGAAACTACTGTGTACAAAGCGCTATCATATTACGAACTAGCGATTCGAGAAAAGATCCTGCAGGCCATCTGTCACGGGGAACTTTGATTACTTTATTTTCCTACGGCACTATATGCTCCTCTCTCTTACCCTCTATCTCCATCTCTCTCTCTCTTATATATATCTCTGACGTATATCTAGATTAAAAGCGTATTCAAGCATTCCCTTTTTGCGTGATAGTGTTCTGTGGCTAGCAACAATAATTTTCTTGCGAAGATCACAATTATGGCGCAATAGTTGACGGAAGTAGCAGGCGGCACTCGTCGCTTGTTCTGGCAAAACGGCCGATACAATCTTTTTTCGCATTTCCCCGCTCGCTGTCAAGGATGAGGGGGCTCGCTTCAACCAGCAAAATGTGACCGCCGATGCCTGTTTACTGAGCAGCCGTGCCTGCCGCCATCCCACTCGCTGGCTTCGCGGGCGATAATATCAGGCACAAAGAGGCACACCGACAGAGAGCAGAACCCCCAAATACTCGAGCCCCGCCTAAATACAATAGAGCGTAAACACTGCCGCCATGTTAACCTAGCAAAGGTTAACATGGCGACAGTGTTTACGCTTTAGGTAAGGGAACGCATGGCGTGTGGTATGAGCTTGATCTTCGCACGGGGTGCAAGAAGAGCCCTGAGAAGCTGTTTGCTGCCCTGGAGTACTTCACGAAAGACGAGCTACAATGTTCGCTGCAAGGTCACAATAAGAAGGATGTGATCTCTGTCATGCTCGACGTGGAGATAACGTTCGTGCCTAAGCACTTCCTGACACGCTCAATCCGAGAGGCCTTTTGTGTTACAGAGACAAGCATTTTGATTCCAGCGTTGGGCTAACGAAACTTTATTCCTTGTGCCCTAGATGGGTCAATTGTATTCCACAACAGGAAGTGTGCATTTGTGTGCGCGGCGCCAATTATTACCTTTGTATTGCCGCTGTAGAGAACGTTACAGGCTCAACATTCAACACTGGTCAAATGAACTCAGCATTTCTGTGCAACCCACTAACAAGTCTATGTCTTTAAGGAGACTATGATCACTGCCCAAGAGGCCAGTATCTTGCACTCGAAGAACTTCATATCCATAACCATATCAGGCAAAGGAAAGATAAAGCAATCTACGATGAAAAGCAGCTGCATGCAACGCGAAAGCATTATCTTTCATTTTGACTTTGCTGAAAACTGGACCATCGTGCTTCCTGACAAAGTTAAAGCATACCACTGAAGAAACAAAAGTTACGATATTTACATGAGTAGTGACGACAAGAAAATCTACGAACAGCGTTGCTATCATCAGTGAGGACCTGCGTGACGACGTTGCTCTCACGTGCTTGGCTCTAGAAAAAGTGAGTGGGTTGAAAACAACGTTGCGGTATACTCGCACGTGACGTAAGTAAGTGACGGGGCCGCCAGTCATTTTAAGAATTGCTACCAGCTTCACCAGTTTGCACAGAATGATTGCCCATAAGCCCAGTGCTCATTTTCTGCATCTGGACATGGGAAAATGCATGCGACGGAGTTGGCGGACTCGTGAAGCACCAGGCCGAGCTGAACAACCTGAGAGAACGTTCAATAAACGCAATTCAGACGGCCAGGACATTGGTGAGCGTTCTATTTGAGAAACTGGGTACATCTTGCATATCATGACGAGAATGAGCTTGTTCGGTATCGTCAACAAAAAAAAAACGAGGAGTGGCTGACGGTGCGCGACTTTCCTGGCATTCATTCTTGGCACGGGTGGTGGCTGTGCAAGTCATCAACAGAAGGAACCTGTGACATATATGTAGAACGGACAGTCGGATCTGGTTAGAAGGAACTTTATTAAATGGGTATATCGAGGAAAGCCTTAGTGTAAAGTGCCGAATTTGATGCCCCAATGAGTGCTCATTTCGAATGACGAGTTATCTTATTTATCACAGTTTTCTTCGCGGGGTATTTAACCTACTGCTTTACTTGGTGATATATAATTGAATCTTTATCTGATCACCATATGAGAATCACGAAACTTTATCTTCGCGCAGGATAAAATATCTCGGCTTGCCGCGATCCATTCGTACACCAAGAGTATCGAAGCTCTTACAGTCCGGCGCGGTGGCACACCTCACCTGAAATGGTTTGTCCCCGGAAATACATAGCTAAGATAAACAATTTTAGTATTCTATCTTTATTTTTGTGTGCGGAAGTTTAGTTGCTTCTTTTTTTTTTTAAACATAAATTATACCGGAAAGTAAAACTTCACTCTGCATCATCTTTTCTCGAATCACTAGTCTCTAATATGATACCTCTTGGTACGCTGTATGTAAAATTCTGTATATAGTTTCTCCTCAATTTTAGTGTGTGACTGATTGCTCTAGTTGTCAGTGACCTCATAGGAATAAAAATATATGAAAGATGTGTGTTAGTTTCCTGAAACTGGAAGTCAGAGTCACTTCTCGTATAGGGCACTGCTACGTGTAGGCTTTGAAAAAGGACCCTACTTTGAGGAGGTGTGTCTTGTTTCTCAATAAAATGATGCAACATGTTTTTAATACAAATGACTGCCGAAATAGAGTATGACAAGGTACCCAAATTTTAAAAAACTCAAAGGTGGTGTTTTTTTTTTATTTGCATCGGAATTGTTTGTTGTTTGATTTTTTCCCCATGTTTGCCTAAATATATCCCGACTATCGTATCACTCAAATACCTTATTATTTTTTTTCAATAATAGACATATACAAGTAAAATGTTTCCTACAAATTATATGATAATGATTAAATTATTTCATGAGATACAAGCCTCCAAATTTTGCCATTTGTCGTTCGAGCAGGCCTGTTTGGCAATTTGTAGAAAATTAATTAAAGTTTACATAAATATTGTTACTTTATATAACAAGCAAGCTGTACCCATAGTTTGTTTTTAAAAAGTATTAGAATTCTTATAACTATATCCTTTTAGTTATTCACTTTCAAACATGCCCCCTCCATCAGTGCGCGTTAGTGCAATTGCCCACCTCTTCATGCTTTACGATTTTTCCTGTCCCCAAATCTTTTTTCTGGACAAAACTAAGTGTGGATTCGTTTATACCAGACACTAGACAATGGCATATAAAAACATCAGTTGATTTAAAAATGTCGACCAGCCATCCTTTGGTCGATCTTATCTGAAATCACCCAGTAACGCAATCGTTACTTTGTCTTGCCAAGACTTAAAAAAAAGAATTACACTTCCATTTCATTCGTGTTTTTAGGCGCCAAACCAGGTAAAATTTAAATTTTTTGTGTGTGTTTATTTGCGTTTTTATCGTGAGTATTTAGGTGAAACCGTAAAAAAAAAGATAAAGTAATTATCTTCCGTTTCTGCATGAACATAATGCTTCTTGAAATATGACGCTGATAAATACCTGTAACCTTAAAACGTGTTAATTTATAAGTACGAACGTAATGCAAAAGTTTCGTGTATTACTCTTTATGAGTAACGGTATTGGTAAAGCGTTCCTTTTATTTGAGGTAACGTAAGACGGTAACGCGTTCCTTTATTTGGAAGTAACGAGTAACATATTTTGTTGCTCTTCTCCGGTAACGCGTACAACACGGCTATGTAGCAAAGAGACGTGCCCATGAGAAAGGCTTCAAGGAAAAGTACCGGAAGGGCGATACTTGTTCGACTGTTGTCTTAGGACGCGTTTATCTCCCTTTATTTCATAACGAGTCAAAGATGTTCTTCGTGTCCCTCACAAACAAAGGTAAAAATGAAAAAAAAATAATGAAAGCCCTTTACAACTCCCTGTAACACCAAATTAGAGCGCAGCTCTTAAGGAGGAGGAGGGAAGAATACTGAGGGGAGGGAGTACCCCTCCTTCCTCCTCCTTACCTCCTCATCCTTCGTGCTACTCCTCCCTCCAAGCGGTGTCGGCGTCGCCGTCTCCGTTCGCGTAACCGTGAAGTCACGTGACCCTCGTGACCTCACGGGGGTCACGTAACGTCACTGGTGTCACGTGACCTCACAAGGGTCACGTGACGTCACGGGGGTCACGTGACCTCACGGTTACGGCGATGCCGCTCAAGCTGGAAACGGGCGCGTAAGAGCTGCGCTCTAAAAAGTTGCCCCAGCATGTAAAGAAAAGATAAAGACCGGTTCGGCTGTTACGACTGTCAGTCCCCAAACCCGGAGTGTTTTATAATAAATATTAATGTGCGATATTCTATAATTATACTTTTATCACTTTTTCATTTTTTTAAGGAAACGTAGAACCATGACGAATATAATCCCTGGAGAAGGGGAACAAGGGGGACAAAGGACAAACACAAATCTCCCCCTTGTTCCCCTTCTCCAGGGATTATATTCGTCATTCTTGTCCAGCTCGCTTGCACCTTTGCATTTAATTCCATTATAATCTTAATTGTAGAACCATATTTATATTCAACTTGGCCATAGTGACCCCGGACGGTCCAAATGCAGCATGTGTCTTGATGGCAAAGTGCGCACCATAAATATCTTTACAGAGCGTGACCTTTATTTGCGAAGCGGCGGTTCGGAAAATGTTCCGTTTTCGCCTTTTTTCGTAAGAAATCGTGTTGCCACGGGCTTGTCTTGTATTTTTCAGACTAGTTTTATTACATTTCTGAGTAATTCTTTTCCATTCGAAGCTATCTTACATTGAAAGTAAATTCGTTACTATTATCACGAATTTACTCAGAAGGTCATGATCGTTGTTCGATTCAAGGAACTTGTACGAAATAGCAACTTGCAATCCAGGAAAAATTTAGGTATTAGGGTCAACTCACGAACGTCGAAGCCGCGAGCCAAAACACAAACAAAAACAAGATATGTCTGCCTACGTACCTCAAGAAATCAGCGGAGTCAAAAATATCGATTATTTAAAGAAAGAAGGATCAATTGAATGCGTTATTACAACAAGGGTTAGGTTGGAATTTGAATTCATTTTCCTCAACGGGTCCTCACAAACAGCTCGAAGCCTTAATAGTGTACGCACATTACAATCAAACAATTAACAGATACAAAAACGCAGGACGTAATCTTGGAAAAGTAAATGTATATCAACAAAACTACATAAAAAAAACTGTCCACGGCTATTTTTCAAGCGGCCAACAAGGCTTGTCTAAAATATATGATGGGTCAAAACGCATATAAATCACTCCTCTCGTTATTTTACAGGAGCTGTAGGCGTGTCATTTGGCTAGACACTAACTTATTGCGGATAAAAAAATATATATACTAATACGCTTCTGAGGGACACACAAAAAATAGCACTTGCAAAGGAAGGGTGCATAAAGCGTAGTGTTCACAATCATATACAAAAATACAAAGTCTGATGTGATCTTTTTTTGTGTAAGGGTACAAGGTCACGCAAATTAAGTAGATATTTGTAATCAAAATATATGCTCCCCCAACGCATCTGCCATAAACAATTAATGATTGTGTTATTACAATGCCGTTCCATACGGCTGAGCAAAACTCCAGTTTGGACAAAACGATTTGGCGAAATGGATTAATTATGCAAGCGTGAGTACGAAAGATTCGCGTCATTTTGTAAATAACGCCTTGCACCTGATAATTGTAATTCATAACCTTCGTAATGTACCCAGTAAACGAGAGCCAAGAACAAGATAGCACTCCTAGTTCACGAATAGTATCCGACTTCGCGATAGCTAAACCTAACTTGGTATAAGGGTATTCGCTAAAGCTTGTCTGGTCAGAATAGGAAACAACCTTGGTTATAATGTGGTTAAGCACCAAATTCTGTTCGAAGCACCACTTTAAAACTGCCTGAACGTCGTCTTACATCATCTGGCAGTCAGTAATTGCATGAACTTCGTTATAGTGTTTTACATCATCTGAAAACTGCAGCACCTCTGAAGGCTGCACCCTATCTGCCAGATCATTGACAAAAACATTGAATAACAGCGGCCAAAGATGGGATTCCCGAGGCACTCCAGTAATTAAGACCTGCGAGGTAGAAAAACTCTATTTATAAAGCACTCTGTCTGGACTTTCACCAAGATAAATTGATAACATACTCCGACACGAGCTAGTCACGCCCAATGATGACATTCTGCAAGCAGGGACTTATTATCTACAATAGCAAAAGCTTTGGTACATTGTAAATACAGAGTGTCAAATTGTTCTCGGGAACTCATCTTAGGTAAAGTGTGTTCCATGAATGGTGCAAGGTTAGTTTTCACTGAGTGCCTGCCCTTGACAAAAACTCTGCTGGTTTAGAGAAAGAGACAATTTAAAATGGAAGGAAATATGCTTATTTTGCGAAAACCTGATAAAAAGACCTAAGAAAAAAATAGTCTATAGTTACCAACGCACTCCGTGCGACCGGATCTATGTACAACTACTGCGTTCTTCCATGCTCGAATAAATAAATTTGTCTCTGAAAATATGTTTAAAATATGGAGCAACACTCACACAAAACTATCTCTGAAAAACTTTACAATAAAAGTAGGGATTCTGTCCTTACCGGATAACTTTTTCGGAGCGATCTCAATACTTTCGAAAAGCACGTCTTCAGGCATTAGCTTCGGCAGTGCTAATCTGTGGGTAAAATCAACAGGAAAATATCGGTTTTAACAGTGCACAGAGTAATCGAATTACCGACGGAAGAAAATAACGTAGCAAAAAGATCACAGAAACCGAACGGCTCAGATATATATCGAGAGTCATCTTGTAATGCAATTGTTTTCGATTGACAAGATGCGGTATTTTATTTCGCGTAGATCCACAGCGAAGTTGAATCGCGTTCGCGGATTCTCCCGATCACTTTGCTTTGATGGAGCAGATACTTGTGAGGACAAATGATACTCTAAATGACGCTGCTGACAAGAAAACATCGCTTGGTTCCAACAAATGATACCAATTTTTGGGGGAAAGGATGGCGCAGATCTAGTTGTATTTCTATCAGATCATTGTAAAAAGAAACAAGATTATACGTGAACAATGAGAATACAGCGGATCAGTACTATTTTGGGATATTTTCAATTGTTTGATGAGGTACACTGGATGCGAGCTCCATATGAAGGCAGCATATTTGAACATTGGCCAGGTCTACGTGTCCCATAAAGCACCATGCGGACACGGTATGAAGCCGTTTTCTGCTTACGTCGAATGATTTTAAGGTTTTGACGAGTCTTTAGCTATTGCGGATTCTTCAATTTTCTTTGGTGTGTTTGCGTCCAAAAACTTAAGTATGATGTTCATTCCTTCCTTGGCAAGACTCAATGCGCCACTGTTAGATAGTTCTTTTTGCGATTGATTTAAGGAATTACTTCTGTAAAACAGATCCACGACAATATTGCATGTAAAACATTCACTAAGTGTGCGATGCATAATAGTAACCTCTTAAAATCATATCAACGTTGCAGTAAAAACTGAGTGCACGACCGAGATCCCTGAAATATTCTAGATCCCTTTAAAAAACCAATGACGTAAAAAAAAACATTTGTTTTTGTGCAAGCAACTGTTTTCTGGTACAAGATAGTACACAATTAAATTTTGTTTAATTCAAAACCACGCTAATATGTTTTTTTTTTTGCAAAAAATAAAAACGAAAAAAAAAATACTAAGCCTTTACGAAAGTCCGCGGGATGGCTCACGCGGTACACTGGAACGTCACGCGTTTCCGAAATATAAAATTCTCTTGATTGTGAGAGGTAACAATCTGCCGGTGTCTACGCAGAAAGCAAGAAAGGTAGAGGACAATGCCGTCTGTAAGAAGGAATCGCCGGATTTCACGAGGATCGTTTCAATTTCTGTGCTCCCTTCATTAATAGTTTTCACTTTAATTTATATTTGAGCGAAACCAATGATATGAACGAGCATGTCGCTTTGAAGTACGCTTGCACTCGTCGAGCAGTCTTCGTGCTTGGCCTCTATACAGGAGGGCAGAAAACGCGGTGCTCACTCTGGCATGTTCTGCTACACTCACACGTAAAGTGAAACAATTTTTTACATTATACTGCGACCGCGCGTAAACCTTCAACTCTTTTTTTTTTTTGCTTCTAGTCATTTAGAGTAATGTTCCATTTGCTTTTCGGCGCAGGAGGCTTGGGTCCTTCGTTGCTACATAAGTAATGAAGAGGAGCAGTGGAGTGCAGTCAGCAGTGATTGAATGCAAGAGTGTGCCTCCTAGGTCTAGCTTGAAAATCTGATCAGTGAACTCGCGAGGGCCTCCATCGCTGGCCTCCAAGTCACGGATGCGTCCTATAACGACGTAATTAGAATTGTGACTTGACAGTTTAATGACTACGGGTGAATACAGCAGTAACATATCTTGGGGCTTTGTACGCTTCTATGTGTGACCTCCTAAAACGAGACCAAGTGTTTAAGAAAACATTACGATTAGGTGCAAAATCTCATTCGTGGACTCCGATCACTTGGCGTTATCTGAGACAGATACTCGATCATGGTGACTGACATTGTGATTATGACTCATTTAGCATTAAATTATTGCCTAAGAAAAGTCATGATCTGCATGATGTTAAAAAAAAAAAAGAAATAGGTTTAATATTTACATGGAGTACGAGAAGCGGTGTGTCTCATAGCTGTCGTTCGTTTCTTCGGTCTCCGTTCGCGCGACCGCCTTTTGCAACTTCATTTTTTTTTAATTTTTATAAACATACTGTCGCGCACTCTGGTCTCTGTGTGCCGCAAAACATAAAGAGCACTTGATTCTAGAAAGTACTGATTACAATACACTGCCCCCCAAAATGAGCGTTTGTTAAATCGCTCATTTATAATAGAGCTCTATCGAATAAAAAGTGGAACAGGTTCCTTCTCCGCACGCTACGCTGTTATAAGATGCACGAGTACTCAACACCCAGCAGCGTTGCAGTGACAACCTTGCTCCAAGAAAACGACGCAATAAGCACGTTGACAATAGAGTAAGAAGAGTGTACTATGTTTCACTAGTGCAGCTATAAAAGATCACCTTGCTTATCGCGAATCAAAATGCGCATCTACGGGACCCGTCTTATCGCAGAAGTGCTTCTGCCGTATCGCACCGGATCAAACACCATTTCCCCAGATATGTAACCGTATTTAAACTTTCGCCAGAGCGACTAGCCGTGCACACGCTTTCCAGGCGCGCCAGGATGCGGACCTTAACACTGTGCTTCGCCTTGGAGGTTTTCCTCCTTCCGTACACAATACCATCTACAGCGGAGGGGGCGGGTGAGTTTCCCCGGCGCTAAAACAACCTCCTTTAGACGCATTTCACGTATTGCTTCTTTTTTCTCACTCTAAGCGGACTATTTGGGAGCAATTCATTATACAGTGTGTTTATTTTTATTCAAATAAATTTATTTTTAATATCCCGTGAAAGGTGCACTAATAGTGTTTGTGGAGATGATTTATACGACCAGGGGAATATAACATAGGGGGCTACTTCTAACGATAAGTCATATAACTAACAAACTTATTTTAAATAACATTTTATTTAGCAAAAAAAGGGAAATTGTTTCAAATGGAAACTTGCGGAGTGTCATCTAAAATTACAAATCAATCATTTTTCAAAGACTTAAAGCACGTGGCAAGCGTGGGAGTGCGCTAAAGTTACCACTCTTGCAAAAGGCGCAATGCTGGCGGAATGAAAACGCGTATTTAAAGATTTTCATCTGTTTTTTCGGATTGCCAGTGTAGCGCCTGTTGCATGAATTGAAACTTTAGCGAACCTAAAAGGTAAAAAACGACGAACGAGTAGAAGAGTTTAAACTTGTACTATTTGAGCGTATTGGTGCTTTTTAAACATTTAGAAAGTGGAGACACATAAGGGACGATAGTTTGAAAGTTTGTCCTGTCTGTATCGTCCCTTATGTGTCTCCACTTTCTAAATGAGTAGAAGAGGCACGCACCACAGAGCGCAGAGGAGGGTCTGGAAGAGAGAAGAGAGAGAGGAGAGAAGGACGCGGAAACTGAATTTTTGAGTCACATGACCAAGGAGTGGGAGAAGGAAAAACGGGAAAGGGATGAAGGGGGAAGAAGGGTGCCGTAGTAAAATGGGGAAGAAATGGTGAGGAGGGGAAGCGGGGAGGGAGGGAACGGTAGAGAATTGGAGGTCGGTGGGGAGGAAGGGGAGAGGAAGTTGGAGCAAGGGAAAAGGAGGGATGGGAAGGACTCCGTAGGAGAACAGATGGACTGGAGAGCGTCAACACCTCCTAGATAACATAGCCGTAGAGCTGATAGAGATGTCATCAGCGGAGGCCAACGATGGTCACTGATTGGACACGAAGAATGCGTCAACGTTTCGCTCAAACCTGACTAGAAGCCAAGCGCTGACACAGCCATCTTCTAGTTTCTTCACTTGTACACCAAAGCCGTCCCCCAGGGCAAGGAAACCGGTGTTACCTTACGACTCAAACCACTCTAAAAATTATTAAGAGAGATATTGCCACTACGTGCTTGGGAAGCCTCGCTAAGTCGTGCTCACACAAAATGGTGGACGGCTTTGGTGTACAAGTAAAGAAACTAGAAGATGGAGGGTACCCTCTTACGCTTATTAAACATCTGGCAGAAGGATTGTTACGAAACCTTCGGGGAGGGGGAAGGGGTAGTGGAAAGGTCAGGCGGAATGTTACGCCGACCGTGATACCATATGTGCACACATTTAGCCATAGTGTGAAGAAAGTGGGCAAAAAACATGGAGTACCGGTACTACTCTCAGCGCCTCAGAAATTGGGTAAACTGTGTGCAAGAATAGAAAGGGGAGATTTAAGGGTGGGTATATGTAAGAAGCATGGAACTAAATATGTGGAGTGCAAGGAAGGCGTGGTATATAGAATACCTTTAACGTGTGGGAGGGTTTACGTAGGATAAACCGGAAGGTGCATCAAGGACAGACTAAGGGAACACGCACTGGCAGTAAGATCTTCGCCCTCGGGTAATCTTGCGATGCACTGCAACCGATGCGATTGTGGCCCAAAGCTTCAGGAAACTGTTATCCTGAGCAGGAATCTTAACAAAATGACTAGGGAAATTTCGGAGGCGTTTTTCATAAGAAAGCGCGACGGCGACTCGTGCATCAGCGCCCCATCGATAGCATTCTACGATTCGGAGATGGCGTATCTTCAGTCCTTTGTTAGCCCAAGCTAGAAAGATTATATGTAGATTCTTAAACAATCTGTTTACATGACGTGGATGGTTGTTGACAAAACATATATGCTTCTTCTTTGGTTTAAATCAGATAAAACCTCAATTGCAAGTGCGCTCTACTCTGTGTGTGTCTTCTTTGACTGGTCCTCGTTTTTTAGCGCTTTTAATCCTGAAACTCACACGCAGATTTAGACTTTGACTACCTAGATTGACACAAATATTTTTTTTAGAACGACGTAAGAAGAATGGAACTAGAGTTTGGTGCTGCGATAAGTATGTCGCCGTAAGTTGCAGGTTAACAGTTTTGACAGAGCCCACTTCGTCTGATCTGTGAATCTGCGGTTGCTCCTGAGTCGACGAAAGCTTTGGTTCAATGCTTATTGATAAAACCCGTCACTTCAAATGCTTTGCCATATGACCGATATTTCCTGCGTGTTTTTACTTGTAACGTCGCAAGGCGTGAAAATGTTTAGCGCACGCCTGAAGAATGGGAAGTTTTATCCAGTTATTCCTTCCCTGAGTACCGTGCACGACATGATTATATTTCACAAGGTCGCGTGCACACTTACAGTCTCCTAGTTCAAAGCAGAATGCTCCGCCGTCAGATTGAGGAGCCGGCCACCTGACACGGGGGATTCGCGTCATGAGCTTCTGCAACTTGGGGCTTTTGAAAGCGGGGCAAAGAGGACGGGGCGTTTGTTGCGGGGAATTTGACACGGGGTTTTTGACATCGGGTACTTTAGTGCACCACCCATTGGGTTGGCGTGATCGGGGAGTAGCGTCGGCTGCCGTCGGACTTGAGTATTCGCAACTCCAGCGAACTATAGGAGGCGCGCTGGTCAGGCAAAATGGCGGACGAAAGGAGGTCGTTTTCATCGTTCAGCACACGGACCACCATAACTTCTATGCACTGCAGCGTGAAATCGGTGTTACATATGAAAGAAAAGTGATTTTTCGACGGTAAAAACCTTCTTCTAGTTAGTGCGTAGAAACGACACGGCGGAAGCATCAAAATAATTACTGGAAATTATGTTTGTTTCTATGGTGAACACAAGAACCAAGCAGCGATAGCAGACGACAGTCCAAACGACCTCCTCTCCTGAGCTACTTAGCTTTGCCGCTACGCGGCGTCGATTTCGCTGGAGTCGCCATTAGACTTTTGCAAAAAAAATCGCCCCCTGCGCGCTACCGTCTTTGTCTGCTGGCAATGTTACTTAAACCCTCAGTTGGGAAACTCACCCCATGAAATCTGGGCCGCTGGCGTCCACCGAGACCGAGCTAAATACGATAACAGCGCCACCCTTTAGCGACGAGTTGAAACATAAAAAGTGCTTTACATAACTATTGCGAAATGGCCCTGCGAGATGGCGCCACTAGCCCTTGCCTGACTCGACGTGCAGCCGTGCAGTTTCCGGAGTGGACGCTGCGGGAGAAATGGCGGCGTTGCGATTGCCATTAGCTCGGTTTTCGAGGTAGGATCGGAGCCACTTTTTTAAAGCAGACTCTATGGCAGTTTCCCAACTGAGGGGTTCTAGTAACGTTCTCTGCTGGGCTGGCGTCCATAGCTCAGTGACTCAGGATGTTTCGCCCTGAATACTTCGTTTCCCCTTAAGTCCAGACGCAGCCGAAGCTACGAGCTCATGCAACCAATCAGAGAGAGTCAAAAGGGCACCATCATAGTGTTCGCCATGTTTCTGTACATGTTCTATCATCGCGGAACCAATCATAAACAAAACAAAGGCCAGTGACTTGCGCCTTTGACGCTACTTGATTTGTCCCATCAGCTCGTTGCGTCGGTTGCGTCTCGACTTAAGCTGAAACGAAGTATAGCGATGCGAAGGTCTAGATCTGTCCTGGCGCGATACCAACTGCACATCGCCTTGCCACGTAGCGCGGCGTTATCATTTCTTAAACATGAGGAAGATACACAGAAAGGGGGGGACGGACAACAACAACAACGTTATCATTTCGTTTTGAGCGATACTTATCAGTTCACGATAGCGGCCGCGGGGCGAGACAAAGGTTGACCTTGGCACGCAGCCAGCTGAGTCTTGCGCAAACCCGACTTCGCGGAATTCGTCACCATACTTCGTTTCAGCTTAGGTCCGAGCGCAGCCGATGTTATGAGCCGAAGGGCCAGTCAAACAGCGAAAGAAACAAACGTCATGGCGTGCTCTCTGCAGCTGATAGGAATAGCCGGTATTCGCCGTCTCTCTGTGCGTGCTCCTCCGCCGGCTAGTCCTATCAAGCAAAGAGAGCACGCCATGACGTTGCGCTTTTCGCGCTGTTTATTGATCCTTCGGCTCATAACAACGGCCACGCTCGGACCTACGGTGAAACAAAGTATAGGAAGTTTTCGTACATCATTTTGGCAGTCCCGAACGCTCTCCACAACCCGCTACGATACCCGGAACACTACAGCCAAGGCCATCGGCGCGCCGGCGCAGTAGCGGCTTTTGCGTTGCGGGGAGGCTTAGCGGAGTAGGAAACGCGGTCTACGAAAACAACGTACTTGTACCTGCTTCGACCGGATGCTGAAGCGACTATACTCCGTTTACGCTAAGGCACCATAGTGTTATAACACACCGGACGCTCCAAATCCCTACCCCAGCCAACATAGCGCGATGAATACCACGTGACTACGCGCCCGGCGTGTCCTTGCACCCCTACCTAAGATCATGTAAATGACCCCTTTCGAAAGACTGCCCGGTGTTGGCAGCTGTGAAATCACTTCACAATGGCCAACTAAAACTGCGACGTCACGGCACACTTTATGCTTTTGGTTTGATTAGAAGGCAGAAGCACCCACAGAAAAGGGTAACGAGCGCAGTGACGTTGCACTTCGATGCGATTTAATTGGCTCGTGGGCTCCTAGCGTTGGCCGCGCTCCGAAGCACGCAATCTTAGGGAATAACTTGCACGTTTCACGATGTCGTTACCCCGACATTGTGCAGTGGTTCCGACCTTCAAATATTCGCCACATGACTTTCGAAAGGGTCTATACTAACACAGCCTTGAATTGCTTATTATAACTCTTAGCGTCAGCTGCTGTGCATTGGAAGGTTAAACGGAGCATAGCGACTGTTGATTAAGGCAATGAAGAGAAACACGAAGAAATCGGTCAGCTATAAACTCCACAGTCACAAAAGTGCTGAGCTCGCGACTGACCTGCGTGCGCGGCGTAGTCGGCAACATCCCTGGCTCCGACATTGCAGCTCAGGGTTGAAGGCCGAGGTTGAGAAGTTTCGCGTGGCTCGCATAATGAGCCGTGCTCCGTGCTGCGCAAGCGCGAGGAGCAGTGACGTCACACGGCGCACAGCTGGCGCGCCGGAGCCGCCGCCGCCGTGGGCTCCGCCGCCACCGCGCGCGCCTCGCCGGTCTGCGCAAGCGCGAGGAGCAGTGACGTCACACGGCGCACAGCTGGCGTGCCGGGGCCGCCGCCGCCGCACGCTCCGCCGCCACCGAGCGCGCCTCGCCGGTCTGTGCATTCCAGAGTAGTGACGTCATAGCCGCGGCAGGCGCACTGGCACCGCCGCGTGCCCAGCTGTGCGCCTCCGTTGTGCAGTAGCCAAGTCTGACGCTGCACCGGAGCCGCTTGATAGCGCTTCTCATTTTGTGCGCATAAGCTCACGCTACGTATATCCTGACATAGCCGAGCTAAGCCACCGCAATTTTTACTTCAGCATTTCCTGGGAAACACTGAAAGTATATGTGCTGTCCTTCTTTTAACATGTGTTTTATAATCCCTGATTTGTCGCGATATTTTTAACCATTACGCAAATGACCTGGTCGAGACAATAATCTAGATATTGCGCAAAATAGCTTTTTACTTAAGTTATAGAATTCCCTAATTTGGTTCTCACCGCCTTTTTGTTTAAGATATTATTGGAAAAATTAGAAAATGTAGTATATTTAGCATTTAATATCTGTCCCTTCTACCGTACGCAGGACCACTACCATTTCGCGTTGACTTTCGAAAACACGACGATGTTGACGACTATTTCCAAACATCGGCATTGGTTCTGTTCTGCGGAGATTGAAGCGCATGCTGCTGATTGTTTAGTTTCCTTAAACACACACCTTGACAGAACAGTCTCTACGGTTGGAGCTGTCATTTCATCGAGTGGCGAGTATAAAGTTTGCTCAAGTACACATTGTACGCTCTAGAAATATTTCTTTTAGCTAACAGGAATATCGAGAAGTTATACTTCCGTCACTGGTCCGAGAATATTAGAGCGCTCTAAACCTAGCAGTCACTATCGGCCGAAAAGGACCCCGAGTAATTCTGGTGGCGAGGAGCTGGCGCTTTATTGAATCACGGTCAAGAGAGAGACGTGACCACCTGAACTCGCAATTAGGTAAGCACGCCTCATGGATTCACACGCTAGCGTTTAGCCGACTGACAGATATGCTTAACCGATAGAGCGTAAACAAATCTGGGAGTAAACTTAAAGCCGTGAATAACTGAGCCGTGTTTACTTAGGACTCGGTACTCCCTCCTCACACTCTTACCGTAGACCAGGCGACATAGCGCATAAAAACGCGCCGATTAGGGTGTTGAAAGTGGCCGTGTTGTTTTACTCCATAACCTTTTTATTTTATTTTTTTCCGAATACGTTTTGGGGATGTATGAGGAAGAGCCGTCAACGAAGCACATATTGCCTGTAAGAATGTCCTTGGAGATGTTTTTTTTTTTGGGGGGGGGGGGGGGGGGAAGGGGGAAGGGGGAAGGGGGAAGGGGGAAGGGGTGATGGGGTGATGGTGATATAGTACACAGTGATGATTTGGCAAACAAAGTAGTCCAGACATTCAATTAATCACACCATCCAAGTCTCGCTCTCAGAAGTTCGGGCTTTGGAGCGGATGCTTTAGGTAATTTGTGGGATGAGGGTGCCGTTTGCTCCTTCAAATATTATGGAACAAATGCCTATTTGCCAGCAAACGTGGACGGTATGTCATTCTCATTTAGTAGAGAGTTTTAGGGAACCGTTTTTGCACATCCGATACGGTACGATGGGCCCTCCGGTACGAAGTGCGCATGCGCTTGTGTTCCGCGATCTTACCGTAATGCGCTGCTCGAACCGTAAGGCACGACCGGCAAGACCAATGGCCGACATGGACGGTCTTGCTTGGTTAGCAAAACGGCTATTTCGCTGGCGGAGAAAGCGTGCCCTGGCTTCAAACATGAATAAAATAACTCGTGGTAGTACCTAGCAGGAGCGCCATATGTGACAGCAAGTGCATAAAGTTGGAATCAGCAAATAAAAAAGAGAATACAAATCGAAACGCAATAAGACATCTTCGATAGAAATAAATTATTGATTAGCAGCAGCGAAAATTACTGCTTAGTGGTGGAGTGGATTGGAGCGTCTGTTTTGTGCGCTCGTAGGGGTGCGGTAGTGGGGAGTTCGAATCCGGCTGGCCCATCCACCTTTTTTTTCTTCATATTTTAATTTGTTTTTATTTTTAAGTTTTTTTTTATATTTTAAGTTTTTTTATATTTTAAGTTCTTTTATATTTTAAGTTTTTTTATATTTTAAGTTTTTTTATATTTTAAGTTTTTTTTTTATATTTTAAGTTTTTTTTTTTTTCTATACAAATGTTGGGATGTGCAATTCGAGCTCTTATCACCCGTTTTTACAGCTGCTTTATGAGTGAGGGTTATCTGTAGTGTCAACAGAGTGAGCAACAGCCTTCTGCATCAAGGCTAAATGCTGCATGAATTAAAAATTTGTGTTCTAATGCTAATCACATATATCCTATAAAACGAGCCATTTAAATATTGGGTGATAGTTTTAACAAGTGCACAGCAGTAAACTTAAAGGATTTCCTTTATTTATTATTTTTTTTTTTTGGTGGTCCTAGTACACGGCTCAACGATCGGTTCGCGGGCGTGCGACCGTGATCGTTTGCTATCTTTACCGTAAGAGAGCAACATGAGTGCCGTATCCACCTCCGTCATTCCGCCTCCTCCTCGCAAGCGGGTTTCAGCGGAAGATGATATCTTCCTACTTCGGGAGGTGCTAGGCGCTAATCATTTTTTACTCCAGCCCTTTGGAATGACGTTCTTAAAGGCTTAAACGCGGCGTCGAAAAAGATCTTCTCGTTGCGAGGAGCGAAGGAACGGATTGACCTCCTCGTAACTTTGTACAAGAAAAATAGTGAATTGTAGTAGACCGTTTTTATCCTCCGCTACGGTATCCCTGAAGAAAACGCCGCAGCTGTGCATGCGCGCCGCTAGCCTTATCTGCATAGTTCAAGGTCTTGTGGCGGATTACAGAGCGCTATCCGGGTGCTTAGCGGGCTACGGAAACGGTCTACTACAATTCCCCAATGACCGCCTCAACTTGAGAAAATGAGTATATTTTTGTTAGTTTTTTTTTTATTTTCTTCGAGATTTAATATTTCTAGTTTTATTTGTCCCTAACTTTCTTAATACTCGACCTTGCAGTGGGCCTCGAGGGAAAGACACAAGATCGCTGGCAGACAACTTCGAATTTTGATGATAAGCGCGTGAGCGTGTTCTTATTTGTGTGTCAAAATGAGTTTGCTGTCGGCGACTTTTCAGAATATCGGGACGTGGTTGGAGTAAACATCATATTTGGTTGATGTAAAACACCAAAGCTTGCCCACTGAGAACGTATGGCTTACAAAACAAGTTACCATGTACGATCGATGAACTATTTTATTCCCCGAGGACATAAATCGGGTAAGCTGAAAAAAAAAAAAAAATACGGTGGCAAACGAGCCCCTGACACCCAGATTCAGCCGTTGGTTGTCAACGTCTCCGGGATGCGCAGCGCCGATCGGAGATGGGGCAGATCCTCCTTTGTGAACCTGAACTGCCGTACGAAGACCTCCTCGTCCATCGACGCCAAGTTGAACGTCCCATGCCTTGCCGCCAACAAGCGCCTTCTCTTAGTGCGCAGACAGTCGTACAAAATAACTTTCTCGAAATTGTTTTCGCCGAATAGAACCAACTCCAAGTCGTCGTCAAAAAGATCGAGCGTCTTTGTTGTCGGAAAGCTCGTCTGCTTCTTTAGCAGACGAACATTTTAGAACTTCGCAGCGCCAGTGGCGACACGCCACGGAGCGCCAGGTTTTGTATTACGGAAGCGCATTCATTCCAGTAAAAAAACGAGACGAACTATAAGTAGGTATACATTGTTTTAGCTTCTCTATATTTATAGGATGCGATTTTTATTTACTTCAGTTTCTGCGATTTGTACAAACACACGCAAATTTGCTTTTCTCGATGAGGCCGATGCAGGTTTCCGTTGCCAGGGGGCGCGACCTGTACCCGATCGTCTGCTCTTGTCTGCAAATACGGTTCCCCCAAAGCCGTTTAGAGGCACACGATCGGTCGACTCGCCCGATCCAAGGTATCGATCGTTTATGTTTATCGATCGCATTTTGTTCCGGTTCCCTAAAACTCTCTAGTATCTAACTTATCCACTCGTTACGCCTTCGGAAACTATCGTTGTCTTCTCTACTGTAACGCTGTCTAAAAACAAGCCCAAATGTTCTTTTTTTAATACACAGAATGTGCCTATCGGCTAAGTTTTGTTAGAAAAGTGTCACGTTTGAGTCTGACGAAAAAGAGTGACACGCAAAGCAAAGCATCATAAAGCATCTATAGCCCATAGCAGGCACTTTATAAACGTCCAAGACAAATGGACAGGTATACTTATTCATGATAATTCATACATAATCATACATAGGCAAAATTAGTTGAAACCAGCGAGGTTCACCAAGAGGCACAGCGGGAGTCGAATTCCGGGCTATGCGATCCTGCAGTTCGGCACCTTTGCCCGGCGCCACAAAGAGAAGATAAAGGGGAGCGCAAGCAGCTGGACTAATCGCACAGCCACAATAGCGGCAAAACGCTGCGGAACTCCACACCCATTTACAGTATGCCGCCGCTGCAGTCACGCAACAGCACACAGGATCTCGCGCTCTCTTGATGGTAACAAGCCCCTTCGAGATTCTCCGAGCTTTTCGCTTCCGCCATCGGCTCCGGCGGCTGCGCTCGTCCTCTCTATTGATGGCTGACCCAAATGGCGATCTTCGCACGATCGTGAAAGTTAATATTATCATGTGCTAGATCTCTAGTGTTGCGACATCACCACGCGCAAAAGGGTCGAAGACGAATCCTTTTGGTACGCCCGGCCTGGCGCTACCGAAACGTTGAAGGGCAGGCCAGTGACTTGCTACTCGACTTTCCTGCGCGAGGCTCAAGGCGGTTGGCGGCTCAAAAACAACGTTTGAACTTCGATCGGCGGGCAAGGCGTTGCAATGTCATTGTACGTCACCGAATTATGTGTCTCTGATTGGTCTCCTTCAGCTCACGGTCCGCGGAACGTGGAAACAAAATAGCGTCAAGCCCGCTCGTTTTGCGGGAGAGATTCTGCCGCGCAGCAAGTCTCGCGTTAAGGCTGCACGCTGCGCGCGACGTTCCGCCGCGTTTTGCGGCCAATGTGGCCGCACCTTAAGAATAACTTGCCGCCGACGGTGACCTCCTGTAGTACGCGTCCGTACGTGGCGAGTGACACTTAGTTCACAGCATTTCGTACACTGGCGACCGTCGGCGGCAGGTTAATAATTTGTCAGGTATACTTAGTCGGGAGGCTACTGTCGGCGGCGAGTCATACATAGCCCAGCATAGTTATGGCAAATTTCGCTCCCATGTTTGGAGCGCGCCTCTTCAGCTGGCAGATCATGCTGAGATTTGTGATTGTGCGCCCGAAGATTTGTGGCAGCGCCCACCCCGTGGAACTCTTGCAACCCCGACGAGGTTGCCCTATCCGGAATGGACGGAGCTTGTCGGAAGTCGACTGAAGGGCGCTCTGTCATTACCATTCACTCGACGGTGCGCGTACGTGGCGCGGACGCCGGAGGACCATCGAGTCGGACAGGTTAGGTCATGTCGTGCAGCTCGAACGGGGTTGAACAAGCAGGCCTGGAGCGTGCAGATCGTAAGCGCTAACCCATGTGACCCTGAGGGCAAGAACGAGAAAAGGAACGACAAAAATGAAAAGAGGAAAGCAACGCAAGATCAGGCCTTTCAAATAGGAATATTTGGCCTTGTTCTCTTTGCCGTAACAAAGTGTGTACTTTTGAACACTGTGCTGTTGTTTTTTTTTTTGTTTTTGGTTTCTTGCGCAATAAGGCTAGGAAAGAATAGGCATCGACCGTGAAAGTAATGGTTTGTTACCTTTTTGTTTATGGAAGTCTTACCTGCAATCTGAGCTCCACCGACGCCGATCGCCGCGCGAGCCCTACCGCTCCGGGGGGGGGGGCGAAATTCGTACATGGTCTACGGGGCACTGATAATGGGCCCGACCTGCGACGCCTGTTGCTTTTGCAGGTGGACAGCGATAATAGATATTGGTTATCACAGAGCTCAATGGGCTCGTCTAGTTCGAGCTTAGGAAAGTTCGAGCAGCGGTCACTTAAAACGACAAACTGTTTTTGGCGGGCCGCTCCGAAACAGAGAGTCTATCTTCCGCTCGTCGATTGGGAGCCTGTCCCACGGAACGGATTTCAGTCAACCTCACGGACATTAGAAACCACTTCAGATCTACCTGTTGAATTCAATATTAGTCCGCAGGTGACCATCGGCGGGCGGACCTGGCTTACGAATGACCAAGCTTAGGTCCGCATGAAGACTCCCGACATACCGGGATGGATCATAACCGGCCGATGAATAGCACAGCGGACGTATGACGTCACAACTTCAGACAGCAGTCAACATATAGCAAAAAGGGCGGGTTAAAGCTCCTTCCTTCTCGATTACTTCAACTACCAAAAGAGGTTCCTCGCAATCCAAGAGCACTAAGAATTCTAGGTCCTACACACACCCGCGATAAAAGTAGAACCAGAGTAGAACTCCCCAATATATCATACTCGTGAAACACTTCACTCTCGAATAAATTTAAACTGATCGTGACCACTCTAATAAACTCGGCAAGCAGATGAGAGTGTCGTGTGTGAAACAAATCTAAAACCATCCAAAGTTCCACGTACCTAAGCAAAACTGAACATAACGCACGCACATTACGCGTACGGCGCACTCTGCGCATCCCGGATTAATCGGGATGATCGAGACACGCTCAGTTCATTTTCGTTATTTCTTTCTCGCAGCCACGGCGGATATCGAGCAGAAGTTTGAGGTGGTGCCCAGTGACACTGAGGTGAACCCTGGTGAGGATGTGGCTCTCCAGTGCAAGGTGCTAAACCGTCGCGGCGACTGCGTTTGGCTGAAAGATGACCACATCATCGGGAGCATTCCGGGTAAATACAACTTTGAGCTGGAGCCGGAAGACGGCGACTGTTCGCTGCAGATTGTCAAAGCCTCGCTCGAGGAGGACGACGCCTCGTGGAAGTGCCAAGTGACCAAGGCGACGCGGAAAGGATCTCCCATAACCTCCAGCGCCATCAAGCTCGTCGTTCTAGGTATTTATGCAAGAATATTTTGAAAAATTCAGGGGGGGGGGGGAATTAAAACAGCCTGCAGGATGCACCAAAATACGCAATAAAGTTGCTCATTTAAAAAAAAGTATATGTATATATATATATATATATATATACAGAGGGTGTGTTTTTTTATTTTTTCAGATTTGTTTAAAAAAAGCCATGAAAGCTACACTTATCCGGTTTGTGTAGATGGGTTATCCGGCCAGGCGGACATTATGTGGCTGGCTAATCCTTGTGATAAGTCGGCTAATTAATTAAAATTAGTTATTTACTTTTTAATTAGTGAAAATAGACATATGGTTCCAATTAGAAACTTGCTGAGCGTCGTCCGAAACCCCTAAATCAATAAATTTTAAAAAGACTTTCAGAGCGTGAGAAGCGCAGTAGTGCGATGAAGTTACCACTCGTGTAGCAGGTACAAAGCTAGGGCTAGATAAGAGACGAAAAACTTGCGTGGGTACCTTACCGAAACCGCTAGCCTTGTACCTGCTCCTCGAGTGGTAACTTTAGTGCACTACTACGCTTCTCACGCGCTAAAACTCTTTCTGAAAATGACTGATTTAGTGGTTTTCGATAAAGCTGAGTAACATTCTAATTTGAAGCATATGTCTATTTTCACTAATTAAAAAGTTATTTAGTGAATTTTAATTAATTAGCCGACTTATCGCAAAGATTAGCCACACACATAATGTCCCCCTGGGCGTATAACTCACTCGCACAAACCGCATAAGTGTGGCTTTCATGGCTTTTTTAAAACAAATCTGCAAGAATAAAAACAACAGCCGGTATATATATATATATATATATATATATATATGGTGTTTCAGAGACCGCAGGCCAAATCGCTCCTGCGAAAACTACTCATCGCAACGAGAAAAAAGGCTTGTGGCGTTTTGGTCCTGGGCCAGGGGCCTATTTAGGAAAATTATTAAAGTCCGTTATAATTAAGTTGTTAATTAATTTTGCGTAATTAACTTTTTTATTATTGTGTTTAAGGGCATGGTTTAAATTAGAAAATTGCTGAGCGTCATCGAAAACCACAAAATCAACAAATTGCAAAACGATAGAAGTCACGCGAAGCATTTTACGGCTTTCTGAAAAACCGCACAAAATCGACGGGTTTTTAAGTTTCGGTTTGCAACTGGAGCGCATCTCGGCCCCGGCGGCACCGCGCCCCGTGGAGAGATAGTGCAACCAACCTCTGCTTCACTGTCATCGCGCGACGCAGCAGAGTCTGGTTGCACTATTTCTCCACGGGGCGCGGTGCCACCGGGGCCGAGATGTGCTCCGATAGCAAACCGAAACTTAAAAACCCGTCGATATTGTGCAGTTTTTCAGAAAGCCGTAAAATGCTTCGCGTGACTTCTATCGTTCTGCAATTTGTTGATTACGTGGTTTTCGATGATGCTCAGCAATTTTCTAATTTAAACCATGCTCTTAAACACAATAATAAAAAGTTAATTACGCAAAGACAATTAACAACTTAATTATCCCGGACTTTATTAATTTTCCTAAATGGGCCCTGGCCCAGGACCAAAATGCCACAAGCCTTTTTTTCCGTTGCGATGAGAGTTTTTGCATTAGCGATTTGGCCTGCGTTCCCTGAAACACCCTGTATATATACAGGGTGTTTCAGGGAACGCTTTTGGCCACAGTCAAACATGACTGTGGCCAAAAGAACAATAAATAAACAGGAAGAAAGAAACGTTTAATGTGGCGAACTTGTGCCAAAAATGAAAGGGGTACAGAAAATAATAACAGAGCGTCGCGGGCGTCGAAGTCGGCGTAAAGCAGAGTCGAACGCTGGGGCGAGACTGACTGCGGCTCGCCACGCGGAGCCCCTTATGTACATGCGTGGGTTTCTGGAATAATCGGCGTAGAAAGTTCGACGCGTAGAACATTCAGTCCTCGAACAAGCAACACGGTTCTCGAATTTACCAGAACATTTACGTCAGAGTCCACGAAAATACGTCCCCGCGGCCAGGAATCGAACCCTGGCTTTTCGCGTGGGAGGCAGGTGCGATAACCATTAGGCCACGCCCGCGCTGCCTACTTGGCCAGCTGCGCGCGCGGCATTACTCCCCCCCTTTAAAAGTGCATCGCCCCGATGCAACACAAAACAAAACAAAATAAAATAAAAATGAACGATAAACAGAAGAGTCCTTTGGAGCGCATTTGGTCCACAGTCCTATCGAGCGTAGTACGGCTTCAGGCGCACGACGTGGACGACCTCAGGTCGTGGTGGGCGGCGTGAGGATGTTCGTGTTCCGTCAGGCATCACCTCGTAGTTCAGCTCCCCGAGGCGACGAAGTACCTTGTATGGTCCAAAGTACCGTTTCAGCAGTTTCTCACTAAGGCCGCGGCGACGGATGGGCGTCCACACCCACAGCCTGTCTCCGGGCTGGAATTGGACGTCCCTGCGACGAAGGTTATAGCGGCCCGCGTCGATGCGTTGCTGGTCTTGGATCAGGAGTCGGGCGAGCTGGCGGACTTCTTTGGCCCGTTGAGCAACCACCTGGGCGTCGTCGCTTTCATTGTCTGCTGGCTCATGGGGCAGCATCGCGTCCAGCATGGTCGTTACCTTCCGACCATGTACCAGCTGGAAAGGTGTGAATCCAGTGGTCTCTTGCACCGCCGTATTGTAGGCGAACGTGACGTAGGGCAACACCTCGTCCCACGTCTTGTGCTCTACGTCGACGTACATAGATATCATGTCGGCGATTGTCTTGTTGAGTCGTTCCGTCAGCCCGTTGGTCTGTGGGTGGTACGCAGTAGTGCGACGATGGCTGGTGTGACTGAGCCGGAGGATTTCTTGGGTCAGCTGTGCCATGAACGATGATCCGCGATCTGTAATCAGAACTTCGGGGGCGCCGTGCCGGAGGACGATGGATTCGATGAAAAATTTGGCGACTTCAACAGCCGTCCCTGAAGGAAGGGCTTTCGTTTCTGCGTACCGCGTGAGATAATCTGTGGCGACGATTATCCACCGGTTTCCCAAGGTCGACGGCGGAAAAGGACCAAGTAGATCCATTCCGATCTGCTGGAATGGTGTAGTTGGCGGAGGAATCGGCTGCAGGAGACCTGCCGGCTTCGTCGGCGGTTTCTTGCGTCGCTGGCACTCGTGGCAGGATCGGGTGTAGAGGTGGACGGTTTTGGGGAGCTTGGGCCAGTAATACTTTTCACGAATACGGGCCAGTGTCCGGCTGTAACCAAGGTGTCCGGACGTCGGGTCATCATGACATGCTTGAAAAATCTCCTCTCGAAGGTCTGCCGGGATTACCAGCAGCCATGGCGAGTTGTTGTTTCTGAAGTTCTCTTTGTAGAGCACACCTTGTCGAATGGCGAAAGTCGGCAGGGTTCGTGAGAAAACACGGGGCACGGTACTCCCGCCCCCTTCCAGGTTCTCGATTAATGCGCGCAGCTCAGGATCGTCCCGTTGACGTCGTGCCATGTCGTCGGTGTTGACTGCTCCTAGGAAGCACTCGTCGTCATTGTCGTCGCTGCAGCCGGAAGGGGTTTCGACGGGGGCTCTGGACAGGCAGTCGGCGTCGCTGTGCTTGCGGCCTGACTTGTAGACCACAGTCATGTTGAACTCTTGTAGTCGGAGACTACAAGAGCTCAACATGACTGTGGTATGTTGAACAACAAAGATATATATATATATATATATATATATATATATATATGTGTGTGCTTTTTACATTTTAAAAAGTTTTTTTGCCCGTCTACTACCCTATTGAGGGCATTCAGCAGAGATCCTAACACATATTCGGCAAAATTTAAAGTCTGCTCTATGAAACTGAGCATAACGTCAGCGCATGAAACGCCATCGTCAATGTCATACCGGAGACTTTGTTTCGTGGGGAACATAATCTTTCCGTCTAAATAATTTTCCATTCTCCCTTCGCGTGTCGCGGTCACACTTTCGGTGAGACCCTTACAGAAAAATATTCGCACACAGGTAAGCTCAATTAGGATTTAGATTTGTCCCGAGATACACCAGTGTAAATGATAACACACAAAATACGCACTCGAAAAAAGCAAAATAATTTTGGAAGATTCCTTTCCGCACAACTGGTGTGAGTATTCTTTTTTTTTTTTTTTGCAAACGTATTGTCTTTATGCGACTGCAAGCATATTTTCTAACAACAACATACTTCTACAAATAGTAAGAGAGACACTTTTGCGGCTTGACTGTGTGGTATAAATTTTTTTTTCTTTGCTAACTGTTAGGAGTTAATATATCAATAACTTTTTTATGTTTCGGAATTGGAACTGGAACAGTATATTATTTTCTTTCCTTGCAAGTGCCTTTAAATCTATATATATATATATATATATATATATATATATATATATATATACATATATATATTGTTACTTAGAAGAAGAAAAGGAGGGCGTGGGACAGCTCGTGCAGAACCCGGCAGTTCCAAATAAAAAAGCTGACCGCCCGACACTGACTTCTAGCTGGACTACTCCATCAACGGTAACACCGTAACATTTTGGTGGAGGTGCGTCCCCTGCGCCTCTTCGCTCACCAACCACAACGCTTCTCCGAAGTTTGAAGCAGCTTGCCCCAACAATGTCTTGAGGTGAGGCGTCAGGCACTCAAAATCTCCGTGCTGGATCCGTCCCCTACCGACAGCGAGACCCCCCCACCTTCGGCGGCTTCGGAAGCGATGACGTGGATGACTGGCTCCGCAGCTTCGAGCGCGTCAGCACTCACAACGCTTGGGACAACACCCTAAAATTAGCCAATGTGGTTTTCTACCTACGTGACACCGCCAAGGTATGGTTTGACAACCATGAAGATCAGATAGCCTCATGGGACGCATTCAAGACCCGTCTATCAGATGTCTTCGGATGCCCTACCAGCCGAACACAGGACGCGACCCGCAAGCTTGCCACTCGCGCTTACATCGAAGACATACTGGCTCTGTGTAAACGCGCGAACTCGGCGATGCCTGAATCGGAAAAAGTCAGCCATATCATGAAAGGGATTGCAGAAGACGCATTCAACATGCTGATTTCTCAGAATCCAACCACAGTCGCCAGACTCCAGGAACAGTGCCAGCGATGGGAGGCGCTTCGAAATCGGTGCATTTCAGGAGCAGAACACATCACTCGCCTCCAGAATTGCGTCGCGTCATCCCCACTTCCATCGACCGGCGACATCGCTTCCCTCATCCGAACAATAATCAAAGAAGAGCTCGCCGCCTTGTCTCCCGCGCCTCAACGAAGCTTATCGACAGAGGCACATCTTACCCCCGACGAGTTACGAACACTCATTCGAACTGAGTTGTCACGAATTTCACCTCCTCCCGTCGAGACCACATCTTTACCTCTACCAGCGGCACCCCTACCACCCGACGCAGTATGCACTACGTCTCCGGCACAATATTATCAGCCCATCACGATGTACCATCCTGACCCTCGAACATCTTTTCCCCGGCCTTATACTGAACAACGACCTTGGGCTCCTCCAGTAGTTCCTCCAAACTACTTCACGGACCGTCGACCAACATGCTTCTACTGTGGTATACCAGGTCATATTTCGCGCTTCTGTCGCCGTCGGCTGTCGGACACTGCAAGAACCACATCTAGCTCCCGGTACTTCACGCCATATGAATCCAACCGGCTCTACAACCAACCTATCGAGGTTGATGATCCCCGCTTCGGTCAACAACGGCGCTCGTCATCTCCTTCCAATCGTGGTCGCAAACACCGCAGCCCCTCACCCGCATACCGGCAGCCCTCCCCTCTCCGTGGGCAGTCCACCCTTCCAAAAGCTTTCCTCGATGGGGAAAACTAAATGAGGCAGCTAAAGGGGGTACGGCTGCTTCTTGCTTTCCTCGACATCCCCCACCGACTGTGTCCTCATCTAATTTAATTGACATAATCATCAAAAAGGTAAGACTGGCAGCACTTGTTGATACTGGAGCATCAATTTCAATAATTAGCGAGAACATTCGAAAAAAGTTAAAGCTTGTTACCACGCCCTGGGACGGTGGCAGTCTCCGTGGAGCCAACACGTCCCTGATACATCCTCTTGGGCTAGTCTCTGTTGAAATTTCTATCGATAACGAACCTCATCGCCATTGCTTTGCTGTCTTGGACAATTGCACACACGACATAATTTTAGGATGGGATTTCTTAGCCAACCGAGGAGCACTCATTGACTGTGGCACACGCACACTTCTCCTCGGCGAAGATGCGAATGACGCTTCCACACCTCGACAACAATGTGTACCTTTCCGCGCAGTGAATCATACACGGATAGCACCATTTACTGGCGCTATTGTACAATTGGCAGCGTCTGTGACGGACGACACCTACATGCTGGAACCAAATCGCGAAGTGTTATTTCAGAAGGGACTTGCTTTACCCATGACAATTATAACGTGTACTGCGGCCAAAACTACCGTTTGTATAGCAAATACCACTAACATTGCACAAGACTTGTCAGCTGGTACCTGCGTGGCCTTCACAACAATTAACAACATAGAGTATGTAAACACTGTCAGTGATCATACTGTAACCCTAACATCTCATTTGAATGATCACCATAACTCCTTCAAGTTGCTTCGGAAAAACGTTAGCACTGATTTGCCACCAGAGCAGCAGGATACCCTATACACGCTATTATGCTCCTTCATTGACATTTTTGATTTTCACTCTCGGCCTCTAGCTCAAACATCTGCTGTTAAACACACTATCGATACTGGAACAGAAAAACCCATACGCAGCCGTCCGTATCGAGTTTCACGTTCAGAACGAGAAGTCATCCAGAGGCATGTGAGTGACATGTTACAGCAAAATATAATTGAAGAATCTGCAAGTCCCTGGTCTTCTCCCGTAGTGCTTGTCAAAAAAAAAAGATGGCACATGGCGTTTTTGTGTTGATTACAGACGACTCAACAAAATTACCAAAAAATATGTTTATCCCCTTCCCCGAATTGATGATGCCCTTGATACGCTACATGACGCCAACTATTTTTCGTCGATTGACATGCGCTCGGGCTACTGGCAAATTAGCGTTGACGAAAAAGATCGAGAAAAGACAGCGTTCGTAACACCCGATGGACTTTACCAGTTTCGAGTCATGCCTTTTGGTTTATGCAATGCCCCTGCAACTTTCGAACGTATGATGGATTCGCTACTCCGCAGGTTGCGCTGGACAACATGTCTGTGTTACCTGGATGACGTTGTCGTCTTTTCGTCTACTTTTCCCGAACATCTATCTCGATTGACAACTGTTTTAGAGTGCTTCCGAAACGCCGGCCTTCAACTAAACTCTAAAAAGTGTCTTTTTGGTACACGAGAAATCAAAATTCTTGGACATGTCGTCAGCCGCCACGGAATATCACCAGACCCAGAGAAACTCCGCGCTGTCACCGACTTTCCACGCCCCGCAACAGTTAAGGCACTCCGTTCATTCCTTGGACTCTGTTCATATTTCCGACGATTTATTCGCGGATTTGCTGCCATTTCCGCCCTTTAAACTCTCTCCTCAAAAAGGATCGACCGTTCGTATGGTCTCAAGATCAAGAGAATGCATTCGCAACCCTGAAGACTGCATTGACCACCAAGCCAGTCTTGTCACATTTTCACCCTGCTCTTGATATCGAACTTCACACCGATGCGAGCGGGCATGGACTTGGTGCTGTACTGATACAGACGCAAGACGCTCGCGAACATGTTGTTGCATATGCAAGCCGAACTTTGTCCAACGCAGAGATGAATTACACCACCACTGAAAAAGAATGCCTTGCCGTAATTTGGGCAGTCAGCAAGTTTAGACCTTATATATTCGGGCGTCCGTTTAAAGTGGTTACTGATCACCACGCTCTGTGCTGGTTATCAAATTTGAAAGATCCTTCTGGACGTCTGGGACGATGGGCACTGAAACTCCAAGAGTACGACGTCTCTATATTTTATAAGTCTGGGAAACAACACGACGCGCCTGACTGCTTATCTCGGAGTCCCATCCCACCCTCCCCAGAAACTCCCTCTTCTGCTGTTGCCGCAATTGCTTTGACCTCTAGTTTGGATTTTGCTCTGGAACAAAGGAGAGACCCACACTTAGAACAGATGTTCAACTGTCTGAACAAAACCCACCTCACCCGCCACGAACAACGGCTTGTTGGCCCCTACACAATGCAGAATGACGTACTGTACCGTCGCAACTATGACCCACATGGTCCTACCCTGCTCTTTGTCGTTCCAAGACATCTCCGATCTGATATCTTAGGTGCTCTACATGATGACCCCACAGCTGGGCACCAGGGCTTTATTAAAACTTACATGCGTGTGCGCAATACCTTCTACTGGTACGGCATGTACCGCGACATCTCCAAGTACATAGCATCATGCGTCCAATGTCAGCGACGAAAAAGGCCAACGACCGCACCAGCTGGACTTCTCCATCCTCTCGATCCACCTCACTACCCATTTGAACGCATCGGTGTCGACCTGTTGGGTCCCCTCCCTCTTACACACAACGGTAACCGCTGGGTCATTGTTGCCATGGACCATCTGTCACGTTATGCAGAGACCGCTGCCTTACAGTCCGCAAACTCAGACGAAGTCGCCACATTTCTCTTGCACAATATCATTCTGCGACACGGCCCCCCTCGTCACATACTGAGCGATCGAGGAACAGTCTTTCTCTCCCAGGTGATACAAAAACTATTACATCTCTGTGGAACCATTCATAGACCCACAACAGCATATCATCCACAAACAAATGGCTTGGTGGAACGTTTTAATCGCACCATTGCCGATATGATTTCCATGTATGTCCAGTCTGACCAACGCCAATGGGATGCTGTTCTTCCGTTCGTTACTTACGCATACAACACTGCTGTTCAAGACACCCACGGCTATTCTCCATTTTATCTTCTCCATAATCGCCCTCCCACCACATTCTTGGACACGCTCCTACCTTACCGTCAAAATGACGAACTTCCCGACACTGTAGCACATCTCGTGTGTCGTGCTGAAGAAGCGCGCCAACTTGCCCGGCTACGCACACGTACATCCCAGCAACGCCAATGCCGACGGTATAACAAGTCTCACCGCCCCGTTTCTTATGAAATAGGTGACCTTGTTTTACTCTGGACACCTCAACGACACCAGGGCTTGGCTACCAAGTTCCTCCACCGCTACGTCGGCCCGTACGTAGTCGTGCGCAAACTATCCGACCTTTCATACCACGTGCAGCATCAGCAAGACACTACTGACCGACGCCGAGCAACTTCCGATGTAGTCCACGTCGCCAGCATGAAGCCCTACACCACCCGACCCACCGCCCTCATTACAAAAACAAAAAAATAGCATTCTTTGTTAATTGCGGTCGGGACGACCGCGAAAAAAAAGGGGGGGTAATGTTACTTAGAAGAAGAAAAGGAGGGCGTGCGACAGCTCGTGCTGAGCCCGGCAGTTCCAAATAAAAAAGCTGACCGCCCGACACTGACTTCTAGCTGGACTACTCCATCAACGGTAACACCGTAACAATATACATATATATATATATATATATATATATATATATATATATATATATATATATATATCTTTGTTTGTTTATTTGTGTATCACGAATGTACCGCAATAGTTCTTTTTCTTTCTGAGACTTTGTTCTCGTTTATTTTCAATTTGGTTTTTATCGATGTTAAATACTGGACAAGGCTTTGGTCGCTAACTAGCCCCTTATCACCAAAGGGTCACCTTAGCATTTTTGTTTGAACACATTGAGATCCCTGCCTCAGAAGATAGCTAAAACATTTCTTTAAAAGAAATGAGATAGAGGTCGATTCTAGCGAAGAAGTTTTGTCCCTTGAATCTGAATATCACATTCGTTTTCCCACAAAATGTAAATAAACGCGAGAAAACACGAAAACCTCCGAGCAATCTTTACGTCATAAGAAGGTATTTCGGCCGCCAAGCGCGTGTTGCTGGAGGGCCGCGCGTGCAATTGCAAGCTTGCCACGGCACTGGCGCCAGTCGTGACCTCATTTTCACCCGTTTTAAATATAGCAAGAGTGCGCGTGCATAGTTGTGATAAGCGCTGAAGATGCTCGAGAGCGGATATTCCGAAAACTCCTTTTGTGATTTCACGCTGGAAGAAGGGCCTTCAGGGGTACTTTAAAAATGATCTTCTGCAAATAACATGAACCAAATAAAAAAAAATCGATATTTGAGATTTTGGAGGTTCAGTGAAGGTGATTTAAGTGTGTTTCCTCAAATACAAAACCGCTTTAGCTTCCCTTTATTAATAACTGAAAACTGTATTTATTTTTTAATTAAAGGCATATTTTGAGGACTTTTGGTTTAGTCAAAGCGATTGTGTTGTATAAAAGTTTCCGGTTCTTTTTTAAGTTTCTGTTCAATCGTGGATAAAAATAAATGTATCATCTATCACTAAGTACTACGCAAAAAAAAGAAAAACTCAAACTGTGTTTTTTTTTTTGTTGAGACATTGTCGTGTGTCTTCCACCCAGTCTCAGGTGGTCTAAAACAGGGTAAACCCACACCAGCTCGCCTGCGCCCTAACTGTTTTTTTTTTCAAACTGAGTGGTCAGTTAATTTCTCTTTATCGGTTATTTTCATGCTTTTTTATACACGTCTGGGGTTTCAGATTCTTACCCTAAACGGGGCCATTACAAGAAGACAAATGTTCAGCGTGACATTATCAACTGTTTAGTTGATAATGTCACGAATGAAATTGAGGACGCGACAAAAACTGAAGCAAACAAAATAAAAGAAGGTCGAACGCTGGGGCGAGACTGACCCCGGCTCGCCACGCGGTGATCCTTTTGTACACGCGAGTGCTTCTAGAACAATAGGCATAGAAAGTTCCGCGCGTAGAACATTCTAATCTCGAATAAGCAACTGGGTTTTCGGATTTACCAGGTCGCGACTCCGAATAGAATAAAGGTACTTCCGCTGCGATGAATCGAACCGTGGCCCTTGACGAGGGAACCAAGCACCATAACCGTTCGGCCATGGACGCGCTTGCCCAGAGACACGCGTGGGAACATGAACGCCTTAAACATGTGCGATGAGTCAAAAATATGGTAGGAAAACGAAAAGTGGAAAAATATTTTCAAATGTTTTATTTGTGATTTGTGTTCGGTTAATATTTTGAAGGTTTATGCTTTTGGCATGTGATTTTGAAGCAAAACCGTGCAATAATGTTCGGCATGCTCCATTAGTGTATTTTGCTTGTTTGAAATGAATGGCTCTGGAAGTCAACTCAATGGGAAAGTATGAAACTTGAAGAAATATATTAGGTGATAATAAATGTTTACTTAAGAGTTCATTAATATAAATATATATTTTTTTTCATAAAAATAAGATGTTTTTTTATTTGATAATATTGTCGAATTCGACCAGTGCAGCATAATCCAACCTCTTCGTTGTGTTTCCACCAACCGCTAAAATTTAAACATGTGAATCGTAAAGATGAAGTAGTATTTATTGATTTATTTGTTTCCCATTTTTGTTCTGCTACGTGAATATAAATTCACTTACGCATATGAAATAAAAATTCAGTTGCGTCTCTTAGCAGAGTATCGCTAAGCCAAGATGCCCTAACAAATATAATCATCTGGTACTAAAGACCGACGACTAAAGTTATTTTTAAAGTGGCTCCCGAATGTCTCACGGTAAAGTCCGACGTTTCGCGAATTACAAATTTCTTCAGGACTAAGCTTTTCAGCAAGACTTTCTTCACAAATTATTTGTAATTTTAGTGACCTAGGAAAACATCACTTCATATGTAGATGTTACAGGTAGGTTTCTTTTCATTTGCTTCTTCCGGGAAGTTCAGATAATGTTTGTGTAATTCGATCCGAATTACGTCAAAAAAGGTCATACAAAAAACCTGCTAAGCACTTTCCCAAGTCTTCACTACCTTCGTGTTTGGACCCAATGTAATGAAGGTGCAAAAAACTTCCACTATTTTTTTTCAGGTCAAAATAATTATTTTAATAGTTTCAACCCCGTCCACTAATACTGAAATCCAGCACAACCCAACCAAACCTCTTGAGACGCGTCTTTGATGTTTCATAAACCGTATCCGTAATCGAAAGGAATGAAATGGCCGGAAGGTGTTTCAGTCGCGCCACCTACATGGGGAAAGTCCTACCTTCGATTACATTTCGTGCGTCTCGTACCCGTGGGCGCAGCTCAAGGCAGAACCTTGTAGTTTTTATACTTTCAGTGACTACAGTTCTTCCTCCTGTCATAATATAGTACGCAACCTCTACAGGATGTTTTTTTTTTGTTTTATCGAATACAGATTGATAGAAAAAAAAAGAAAGAAGTGAAATTTGCAGAAATGCAGTCTGTGTGAGTTATATATACGGCCAGACGGTTATTATGCACGAGAGAAAATGCAACTAAAATGGCTCAATTTCTCAATTTCTAGGTAAGAGCTAAAATTAATAAAATAAAATTTGTCTCTCTACCTGCGCCACCAAACGGTATAACAGGTTCAAACCAATTTAAACCTGTCTTACTAAAATGTGACTAACGAAAATTCACTAATTACTTTTTGAATTAGGCGTTTTAAGGCAGATGTTTATATTAAAGGAAGGGAGGCAATCAATTATAAAGGCAAACCCAGTTTCTAAATATCCTAGATATTTTCCTATTGAATGCAGGTTTTTCCAAATAAACTCCGTAAAAGCTAGATAAATGCGGTCTGTACATGTGAGTTATAGGGCCAGATGTAGATTATGTTCAAGAGAGAACGCAACTAAGAGGTGAATAACGAAAAATTCTTTAATTACTCTTTTTGAATAGATGTTTAAGGGCACGTGCTTATATTAAAGAAATTGAGGCAATCAATGCTGAAGACCAGCCCAGTTTTTATGTATCCCTGATCGGGCACGCAGTTGCAGTCATTCATTGTCAAATACTGTTCTGCAAGTATGTCGATACTGAAATCGAACGCGCAATGCCAGCCGGAAGGGAAACCCTCGCCTCACAACGGAGGATCACGTGTTAACGTCGAAATTTGCGTCACTATTTTGCATAACAGCGCGCCGCAGCTGAATGTGGTAGGTGTTGCGTGGCTGGTGAACTAAAGCGATAAGCCATCTTCGCGGCTGCCACACGTTGCTTTGCGTTCCTGCGCTATATCACTGACTTGAACACCTGAGTAAAATGTTTTTCAGTAATATCGCGCAACAAAGCAAATCAACTTGTCGCAACCGCTAAGGTGGCTTATCTGTCTAGTTCACCAGCCGCGGAACACCAACTGCAATAAGCTCCGGAGCGCTGTGACGGAGAATAGTGACGCAAATTTCGTCAATGACACGTGACCCTCCGGCGTCAAACGAGGGTTGTCCATCCGCCGGGCATCGTGCGTTTGAATTCTGTATTGACGGATTTCCAAAACAAAATTTAACAATGAATAACTCAAAACGCGTGCTCGATCCAGGATTTCTAAAAAGTAGGCTGGCCTTCAACATTGATTGCATTCATTTCTTCAACATAACCATATGTGCCCTAAAAACTTCTACTTAAAAAAGTAATTTGTGAGATCGTTATTAGTTTTTAGTTGCGTTTTCTCTTGAACATATTGCGCCTTTGGCCGTATAATTCACATGCCAAACCTCATTTGTATAGATTTTATGGCTTTTCTTTAGAACAATCTACATTCGATAACAAAACAAGCTGTATAGAACAATAAATGAACTGCCACTAAACTTCCAAAATAGCTTTACTTAACTTCCACTAGTCGATTTCACGCCCACTCTATTGAGACGCAACAACTATCCAGCCAGTGAACGTTTTACCCGTACCTTTGGGAGAGGAAACAATTAGATCAAGAGTGTCGATAACCACGTTCCAGTGGCTTTGCGCGCAAACCATTTGATACCATTCCCGATTTCTTTTGCTAACCATCTAGTCAAAGGCAATTTTTCTGTGACCACCAAACTAATTTAATGTCACCTCATTCATTTTCATGCTTAGTGTACTGCATTTACGAGTGACCTCATACTTCAATTTAACCGACTAGTAACGGGGTGTAGGGTAGTTTTAGAAAATCGTTTCCATACATAGATAATAAAATCCGATGATGTTATCATCAACTTAGCCAAATGCTCTATCATTAACTTTAGCCGACTATAGTAATATATTTTACCCCTACGCGTACAGGCAGTAGCTGGTGATATGATAGACTGCGGGAAATGCCACAGCAAAAAAGTAAACAATCTAGCAGATAATGTCAATTCCCTTATAAGGAAAAACAAAGCAATTGTTCGTGTTTACAGCAACATTCTCCAAGACAGTCAATAATATTAAGAATAATAATTATAATAATATGAATATGAATAGCTCATTTCAGTTTCGCCGCAGTGCATTCATAACATCTGCATAACTTAAGCATATTGTGCCTGAGTGTGAGAACGGGCAGTCTTCATATGATTAATGCTCATCTGTCCCTTATATTCCTCATATTAAGGAAATAAACAATACAACGAGAATAACAAATAAAGTAAAAATACGGGATTCTGTAGTGTGTGCTGTTGTGGCTCCTCAACTATTAACGCTCAGGGGGTTGTTGTGTAGTCGTTATACAATAGTTATCAGTTTGCGTTTGTCCCACATACTGATAATGCAACGAAAAGATAATATTGCACTGACAGCAGAAAAAAAATTAAATAAATACCACCGCAAGCAGTGGTGGTGAATCAGCCATGCCATCGCAAGCCATAAATGACAAACAAGACTCGACACAGGAAATTGTCACCCAGGCAAAAACATCAAACCAATAAAGACACCAAGCAGTGTCGTGAGTTAGTCATATACCAAAAGGTTACTCGAGAATCGCAAAAAGCAACATATGATTATTTATACTACGAAGTCTTATCGACAGCAAGATTATCACAGCAATAACTATCACAAACAACGAACGTGAGTCAGTTGAATGAAGCTGGTAATCGAACAACAAGACAACGAGGCAACAAAAAGTACCTAACATAAGTGATGAGGTCGGTGCCATCAATAACATATAAGGACACGCTTTCAAGTCAATTAAATTTGCTTTGGCACCTTTTGAACATATATTTTTGACTCCTCAAACTAATTAGGCTAAAAAATAATAGCCTCAAAAATGTAAATAGCTGTTAATTAAGACAACGCAATCTATAGCCTCCCAATATTCCACGAAACTGTTTTTTTTTAATAACAGAGGGATGTTTATTGACATGTATAGGTCTCCCGAAAAAAAAAACAACGAAAGATTATGCTCCTGCACAATTTCACTTCTACAATTAAAGGTATTGTTATTGCAGCTGGAATACAATCTGCTAAAACTTGTGCTCTTGCTTCTGTCATGTGTTTCACTTGTGCTACCCTTTTTCTCTATCATTATTTAATAACCAAGACCTTCAAATACGAATTATATTATCTCTCTATGACTCTTTCTACCATATCTTTTTTTCTCTCGCAGAACAACCGCGCCCTCCTCACCTGGAAGATGGCTCGAACCGTCTGCGACCCGGAGACACACTCAAGACGAAAGTCGGTGACATTCGAGACATCAAATGCGTGTCTCGTAAGGGGAACCCACCAGCATTGTTGCAATGGTTCTTAGACTCCCAAGACATCTCCCATCTGGCACAACAGACGAACCACACGGACGAAGAGAAGCCCCGCACCTGGAAAGCTGTGTCATTTCTTAACTACACATTCACTGAGGTAGACAACCGCAAGCAACTCCAATGTGTTGCATACCACAGTTCATACAAGAAGACAGTCCAGAAACCCGAAGCCGACCAACTCGGACGTCGAGACGCGACTATTACTCTGGACGTCATGTGTAAGTGTGATATCTTGAGATTTTGGTTCTCTTTTGCGTAAAAAAATGCCAACAATATTGTGCTCTCCATCACCTCTTGTTCAGAGCTAGATATGAAGATAATGACATAGTGAGAGAATTGCGTGGAGAAATTTACGAGTGTTCAGCGCCAGGTCAATACCGCCTAGAAAGCAAAAACGTCGCCTTGTTTTCTTTCCTACGCCACCCGGCGCAGGACAATGCGGTGCCCAGCTTACATGAAAGCAGTAAACATGTGTTCACCTGGGATTTGCTTTGTCATTAAAATAGATGAGTCCCAACGGCAGTGGCGTACCAACTTGTTTCTGAGTAGGGGGCAAGCCCCCCCCCCCCCCCGAACCGGGGGGCGGTGCCCTTGGTATACCTTGGGCGCCGCCGGCCAGTGTTTTCCCTGCCCAGTGGCGGCTGTTTCGGGGGGGGGGGGGGGGAGGGGGGGAAGCGCAAAACACATGCCTTGCCTCCCACTCTGAGAACAGGGGGGGGGGGGGGGCAAGCACCCCCCCTGCCCTCCGGTTGGTACGTCCATGCCCAACGGAACGCTATCGCAAAAATAGTGTCCAATCTGTGACTTCTGATAACTCGCGGGGGTTGACATAAAATATATAACGCTACGGCACTGACATAAAAAATTCATTGCCTCATCACTTTGTTCTTTATTTTATTTATCCTACAATTTTACAATTTCCAAAGCAGTCATTATAGTTCTAAAAGTCTGAGTTCGGGGTTACATAGTATTAGTTCTCATACAAGGCAGAAAATATATTGTACCTGAAGACACTCCCGGATGCCGAATCCCTTCAGGGCTCCCTTTTGGAATGTGCTCAGAAATGGTTTGCCATTATAACGAGAGAAAGCCGGAATGCCGGGTCTATGCCTCAGTCTGGCAGGAAGAAGACTTCCGATAAACTGTATTAAACTTGCTGAACTGTTAAAAGTTGGGAGAACCTCCGCCATCAGGCCGAGCTTTCTACCTACGATTACTTATGGGTGTATGGCGAGCCCGCGCAGCCGAAGCGCTACCATGGTGTGCGATGAGCGAGTGCTGGAGGCAGATCTTGGCTTGCGTTCTTCACCTGTCGAAGGCTGTAACCTTTTCCACAAGGGCGCAGTCTTGAATGCCGTCACTTCATGTATGCGTTAGAGCGTCGTTTTCATCTCTTTGCCGCTGGAAGGTGCTCACGAAAAATGCGTGATTTTCACACATTCTTACTTTGCCTCACCTATATTTTCTCGAATATTCCAGCTTGATATGTTTTATTATGTTTCGTCCCGCATACCAGAAACAGAACCCACGTGACCGAGAACGAAAGGAAACGAAAACCGTCTATATAAGAACAGAAGTGCGGAAATACCGAGTATCTGATGAGGTCCGTTAGGTTTATGCTTTACATAAAAAAGACCTTGAGGCTTTTGCACCTTTTTGGAACGAAAACACGAGCTTGTTGATATTTTTTTTTTAAACGGGACACAGCCGTATGATAAGAACTTTTAAGTTTTATATTCAGCATTATTTATACTCAACAATCATGCGCCGGATTTTCATCGTTCAAAGATGCATTTTTATACCTACCGATCAGACATCTTGACACTTTAAAAAGCTCTCGGACAATGAGGAGGATAGCCGCAGAACTTCTTGTAAAAAACTTGGCTAGATCAAGCATCACTCTCTGCTAGTTAGCCGATGAATGAAAAAAAAAAAAAACAGAATATCTGACGAACCAAGGCGCTGACGTGCCCAAAATTGGCAAAGCCCCTGTTCCCAATCGAATAAAATATATCAGATTATTGACAGAGAGTAACGTCAAGAGTGACTAAAACGCCTGCGGTACGTATTATCATCTTGGTCCCCGAGAGGAAAGTCATATGTTATAACGTGAGCAAGCAATATTCTCGCCAGTGACGTGTTAGCGCTGAGAGTGCATCATGCTGTGTACCAAAGTGCTTACATTTATTCTGTTTTGTTTTTCCCCACGCAGTCCCTCCGCGTATCACTCGTGTAGATCCCCCTACAACGGCCACTTTCAACGTCAGCGACGGTCGTGGCTCTCAACTGCGAAGCTGAAGGAAACCCCGTTCCAGAGTGAGTAGTCGGTTCCACAGTTTAATATCGGATGTAAAAATGAAATAAAAGTAATACTTTTTTTGAAAAAGACTAAACAATTACTGTTTTAGCTGTTTTTTTGTTTTTGTTTTAGTCAGGAATGCACTCAAAACAAAAAAAAAGTTCACGTTTTCTTCCACGTTCCTCACTCAAATATAATTAATCACGTAAAAAAATTGCGGATGCAATACAGAGTGACTTCTATTGCTAACTAATTAACTGAAATAAAAAAATAAAAATTTGTGTCTTTATTAAGCCTGCTAGGTGAAATTATAAAAAGCAGTGGATTCAGTTGACCTGTACAGTAATAATCGCAGTCAGTCTAACTTGCTTTCAAAGCCTGCTTTTCTTCATATATTCTAAAATTTTTAACTTGTTATTTAAAAGCACCACTTTTTTCGGCGAAGTTGTTACATCAAAGAACCAATTTTTTCGGCTACTTTTACGGGGTATGTGGTTTGTTGTGCGGCGCTGTACTGAATAAGCTGCAATTTGTTAAAACGTTTGGATCTGGTAGATTGCAAAATCCCATCTTCTTTCGATGTTTTTTTTCTGGTCGCCTTTTTTAATATATATATATATACTATATATATATATATATATATATATATATATATATATATATATATATATATATATATATATATATAAGTCAAAGATGCGTACTGGCGGGGTTACTAATACGAAGTTTATTACGACGTTTCGAGCGGGGACCGCTCTTCATCAGGTAACGAGTGTACAGCGCGTGTACAGCCCGCCGCTCCTCGGGTCGTCTATCGACGCGGCAGGAATCTCCGGGACGTCTTAGTAAAATCAAAAGCTACCACTCCCGCAAGCCTAGGTTGCCGACCATGCTGAAAGCCGAGGTGTAAGGTATGCAGGCACATGTCAGAAAGAAAGAACGCCACGAGCACAAATTCAAAGTCCACGGGGAACATAACGGGTAACTCCGATTGCGGCACGTCAAACGTGATTTATCTCCTGCACTGCAATGTCTGTAACAAACAGTACATCGGACAGACTAATCTGGCTTTCAGACTACGCTTTAACAACCACAAATGTCACGCACAAATACTCCCCGACCTTCCGCTCTCAAAACACCTGTCTTTTCCTAATCACTCAATCAAGCACATTTCTGTTGTAATTTTGGAATCAGGCTTCAGCACAAAAAATGAAAGAGAGCAAAGGGAATCGTATTTTATTTATAAGTTCAATACCTTCAACCAGGGAATTAATGAAAGTCCGGAAAGGCTGTTTAGTTTGCAGCTGGCTCGTTGGAGAGCTGATCCTCTCCGTCCTTGAGCTTCTCGAGATGCACACGCTGAAGACACTAGGAGATCTTCAAATTTAACAATCGATATTTAAACCACATCCTAATACGTTTAAGTATGAAGAGAACCTCCAAAACAGATAAATGCGGCTTAAGCGGTTAATCTCAGGCATGCATAGACTGTTACATCCTACCACTCCTTATTTAAGAAAAATCCCCCAACGTTTTAATCCACCTCAAACTTTGATCTTCTAGCACAAACGAATGTCTCGGGATTTGGTCGCGTCGGAGGTCACATATGAGTGACCTATATCTGCTTTGAAGACAAGCCACCTCTTCCCAACCAGGAACTTTCGAACAAACCCTTTTTTGTGTGTGTGTGTGTGTGTGTTTTCTCCTTTTGCTTCAAAACTTCTCACTTTTTTATTTTTTATGTTTTAACTAAACTTTTTTTGCGCTTTTTTTGTGCGAGCGTGCATAATCAATCCGCGAGCGTGGATAATCTCCTCGCCAACCGTTTAGCCTTTGTTTTAGCATTCGCAAGTTTTGGCTTCCTCTCCCCTCTGTGTGAACTACTGTCTGATTTGACAACGCTATTTCCATTTCCTATTTCTCTTTACCCCCTCTATTTTTTTCTTAGGGGTATATAAATATTCACGGGCTGTACACTCGTTACGTGATGAAGAGCGGTCCCTGCTCGAAACGTCGTAATAAACTTCGTATTAGTAACTCCGTCAGTACGCATCTTTGACTTATTAACTTTTCCCCGTCCATCGCTTTATATTTACATTACTTCAACTATATATATGTAAATGTGTGTGTGTGTGCGTGTGTGCGTGCGTGTGTGCGTGTGTGTGTGTCTGCGCGCGTGCGTGCGTCTTTTAGTACCCGGTATACATTGTCGTTTCCAAGAACACGTCAGAAACACTACACATGGCCTTTTTTATTCTCGCAGGATCAAATGGTTCAAGCAAAGTGAAAAAGACCCAAATGTCTGGGCTGCACAGGGCCAGAAAGGGAAGCTCACACTCTTACATGCTTCGTACCGCGACAGCGGCGTGTACCGATGCGAGGCCACCAACACCATCTGGAACCAACAGCACGTGAATAAGTCTCAGCAGTTACGCATTGACATCCGAGGTGAGCCATCCTGAGCTTTCAGCACAACGCGGCTCTTATCACGTGAGGGCGTACCGACACCACCCCGGTCATATCAAAACAAATTGAAATCAGAAAAAAACGTCATTCTTCACGACAAAAAAGGGCGTTAGATCGCTTATTTGGCAACAAAATGTGCAGAACAAAAATAAAACGCATCATAGTTTAGCATGCATTGAATATCCTGGACACAAAGTACGATCAATGGAAAAACGGTTAAAGTGCAGGCGAGCTGGTGTAAGTTATACATGATGATTGAAAACCTGAGACTGTGGTTTGAAAAACGGAAAATCGTGAAGTAGGAAGAAAAAGGGACAGACAACGTCTCAGACTCAGCTAAAAACTTTATTACCTCTACGTCTTATATACACCTCCCCCGGACGTCGAACGTCGCCACCACCACAACGGTTGATCTCTGAACTACAAACAATACACCGGAATACAATACATCGGAACGCAAACAATACATAAAAAACGTTATACAAACAGAAACACAAGGGCGTCACCACCGCACCCGGAAGGACTTCGACGCGGACAATGTCACCAACACTTGGAAACACACAAAGACCGTCTCTAACTTACCCCCCTTTCCCATGAACTGAACCATGAATCACACACAGTCGCCATCAATGCCACCCAATACGACCCCGAACTTAACAAGGCAATCAACTCTGCGATCAGCCCCCTCCCCTCCTACGTTCACCCCACACTAGGTCTTTACAGTCGAAGAAACCTTTTAGAGCGCAGCTCTTAGGCGCCCGTTTCCGGCTTGAGCGGCGTCGCCGTCGCCGTCGGCGTAACCGCGCGGTGCATGATGGATAAATTTCCCCGCTAAATCTAGCGGAAAATTTTCCCCGCTAAGTTTAGCGGAAAATTTTCAAAGCTAAATCTAGCAGAAAATTTTCCCCTCTAAATTTAGCGGAAAATTTTTTCCGCCCCCCCCCCCCCTCGAGGTCACGTGACCCTCAGGCCACGTGACCCCCCCCCCCCCCGTGCCTTCCTCTCCTCCTCTAGAGCTGCGCTCTAATTTGGCGTTACAGGGAGTTGTAAACGCTTTATTTTTTTTACTCATTGCAGTGACGCTTGGCTAACGCGATTTTCCGATGTTTTTGTGCGAACAATTTCTCGCACAACACGTCTCATCTCCTCACGCTCTTTGTGTACGATTTCTGTCTCTGACCAGTTCGCTGTACATGCATTAAACTCCCAGAGATGCCTTTCTAGTTCAGAGTTTGAAGCGTTAATCCGCACATTCTGTTTATGTTCTGTCAACCTATCGTTAATGCGCCTTGCAGTCTGACCAACATAATTAAAGCCGCATTCCAAAGGAATTTCATACACTACTCCACTGACACATGGAAAAGATATGTCGCGATGTATTTTTTTACATTCTTTTTGTCCTGCCTCAAAAGGAGTCAGTCTAGCTAATTTGAAATCACATGTGAAAACAGTATTAACCCAAAATCTCTCTGCGCATGCCTTCAAGTTATGCGAAATGGTGTGAAAACATAGAATGGCAGCCCGTCGGTTCTCCGATTTTCAAACCACAATCTCAGGTTTTCAATCATCATGCACAAAGTACGAGTTCGACAGGTCGATATAAATGTTGTAGTTCAGCGACAACTCTCAGGAACCCACGAATTCGAATCAAATGACCGCAAAAGAAACCCCGAAAACTGACATTCAACTCAATGTCCGCTAAACGCAAAGGCAGTTGGTGTAGCATGAACTCAATAAAACGGACACACGGCACGTCAATATTCAAGCCCTAGAGTGCCAATATCACTTAGAAGACTGCACAACAACAAATCCGTTCAAAACACAAAACCTGGCCTGGAAAAAAACACGACACGTAATGCCATGTCTATGTTAATGTTCATGGCAAATTGGCCCTACTTCGAGGCTATCACCATGAATGAATTGACGCTAACGGCTGTACCCTATATATTGGGCAATAGGTGGCTCCACCGAGCCTTGAAACTAAACCCAGAAGCGTGACTTCTCACTTTGCCCTTCTAAACCAGTATGCTTCCACTCTGCAATTTTTTAACTATCACAGGATGGTTCCAGATATCACCAGGATGACCTTTCTAGGATCAGGCCAAAAAACTAAAAAAATGTCTCGTGATGTTGCCTATGTTACCATCACATCAACTTGAAGAGGGAAGCTATATAGCAGACATGAACAAGCCACTAAAAAGTAATTAAGTTACTGAGTACTGGCTTCAAAGCTCATTTGAGTAGAGTAGAAATTACTCAAATGAAAAGTATGGAGTAAATTACTAACTACCGTAAAAAGTAGCCAATTACTTTTGAAGTTGCTTTCATATTGTTATGGTAAAAAAAAAGTACATAGGTTTTGATCCGTTAGCGAAATTCTGCTGGACAAATATAATGCTGCTTGTGCTTTCACAGAAATGGTTTAATACCTCTTTCTGCGTCTGCGTGCTTAATCGTTTTATACTTCTTTGGTTTTTGGTCAGTAATGTACCGCGGATGTACCATATCTACTTTGAGGTTTCACACTGCCCGTGCTTCATTTTGCAGATAGTGTTTGCTGTTTTTTGTGTTGCGTAAAGTACATCTAAAAAGTACTTGAAGTAAAGTACAAAGTAAATTAAAGGTTATGTACTTTAAGTAAAGAAGTATGTACACCGGGTACAATGTACTTGAAGAGGTAAAGTACTTTAAATACAATGTACTTTCAAAGTAATATACAAGTAAATTTAAAACAAACTTTATTGACGCCCTTTCATGCCCTATACAGCATCTTTTTTAGAGGTAATGAAAGGTGCATTTTTTGTTTTTGGAAATGACAGCGATTATTGGATAAAGTCAGGTCGGCACAGAGCAGCTCTTTTACTCTCGCTGACGAACTATTTAACAGAAGAAAACTTATAAGGCACTTATTTGTATCGGTCTTATAGCCGCCATTACTTTACCCAGAGAAAGGACCAGATGACGCCCCACAGACAATAGCGCGTTTTCGCGTGACGATGCGCCATTTTTTTTCAGATTGTGGAAATGTATTTTGCGTTTGTGCTTTTCTCAGAAAGTACCAGCAAAAATGTTTTAGTAAAGTACAACTTACAGGCACATGCTCAAAGAATGTACTTCAAGTTTATTATTATTTTTAATGTGAAACCGTTGGGGGAATTACTAAGGTCTCTCGAAGGATCTTCGAATCTTGGAAGACCTGCATATTCTGAGTTTTGGAAGGAAAGGCAAGTCAAAGAGGCCACCTTTGCGTTGCCCATTAGCATGCGATTCTTAAAATGCAGCACAAACTACGGAAGCACCAGATGAGCTTCAGAGCGGTTGCTATATTTTGTTTCCTCCTTTGAGTGATGATGCATCGTGTACACCCTTTTACAAATGCGCCAAGTCTTCTTGAGCTTCGGGACACAAGGACGCCAGTCTTCGGCGCTTACGCGGAATTTACTTGGCCTCACTTTCGACGTGTCTGTCCGCTCCCCGCGCCTCGTGGCAGAGTTTTTGCAATGGGGTGCTCGTGAAAAGTGTAGGGGGTTTCGGAGTCTTTAAATCCCCCCTCCCTACGCCACATGCTTGCCCCTCTATGCAATTATCAGCTGATCTTCCAACATAATTCTTCTTTTCTTGTGGAGGAATGTCTGTTGATAAGCGAGCGTACCACTAAAATTCGAAAGTACTTTGTAACTTTTAGTAGAACGTCATGCCCAGAGGTTTCAGCAACCTTGCGCATGCCGATAGTGAGGGAACGCGTGCCGTACTTTTGACTGCCCGGGTAAGCCTTGCGGAAAGCTCGGAAATGCTGAGATATCTGTATAATACGCCCCGAATGCTACGGGAAGGAGGGGCTTCAAAGCAATTTCCAAAGTGCTGTTGTGTCTACTTGGCGCAGCAATCTGAAATATAATTTTGTATTTTCGTAATCCAGGAGGACAAATAAAGACGATTTAAGGTTTCTTTTTTTTTCTCAAATACAAAACCGCTTCAGTTTTTATTTAAGTTTTTAGTGACTGTAAATCTAGCTGTTGTCGAAAGGTCGAATTAAAATATCTATTTGATTCGAAAAAAATAATTGTCGTGATTAGTGATTTTTAACAAACGAAAGCAGGACATCCCAGTGTTTCATGTTTGCTGTTTTTCTCACGTTGGGACTTCGAAGAGCCAGAGAACAGAATAACGTAAAAGACGGAAATAATTATTCGGGCATGTCATCTAAAATGAGCCTGGATGCAAAGCGACTGGCTGGAAGAGAAGAATGACCACGTGGTCCTCTTTTTATTTAAGTGTTCTTTTAAATATAAATTGCCTCACCTCTTTCCAAGGATTGGAAGAACATTCATAGTTATGTTCCGTGGTCATATGACAGGTAGCTGCGACCTTGAGACTAACCCTTGGATTTTATGTTAGGGATTTCTGTAGGACGTAGTCACCGGTAGCGATGTGAAATAGCCCTCGTCGATTGAAAATATGCCTCTTCTTTTGGTACAGGGCTCAAGAAAGCGCGACTCGTATTACGTTTGCTTGGTCCAGTTACATAAACTGTATTACTTGGTTAGGCCTCTTTGACACGTACGTGATGTAGACAGGAACGGAAAAGCCATTCAAGGTTAAGCAGGTATCTTGGTAGCTTCGCAAGAAGCTAATGACTGTCATCTTCGTGGCTCGGCAAATAGAGCGGCTGGTCTTTCTCATACAGCGCTGATACGCATAGCGTGACGCGCATGCGCAGAGTCGATTAGGCTATTTCATAGGAAGGAGCGAGAGCAGATATGTCTGCGAAGTCTCCCTAATATTTGAACCATGGTTATAATAAACCAAAATATCACTAGTGTATCTTTTTTTTTTTGGGGGGGGGGGGGGTTTGGGGGGTGGGGGAGGGGGTTGGGAGGTAGTGTAAGGTGCTTAAAGGGCTTGTTAGAGAAGGAATCCTGCATTACGGCTCTCTTAGCTTTGGGGCTAAGTGGGTAGCCATGGGGTACGCTAGAGAAGATGCGAAATAGTGGAATTATTTAGCAAATTTATTTAGCAAAAACGTTTTTGAAATTTGTTTTTGGGCCTATGCAAGTGAAAAATTGACACTCTACCTTAATATGAAGCCTTGATATGCAGTTTTTAGTAAAACATTGATAGGGTCGCTACGGGCGAAAGATGTCATCATTGTACACGACTTCAAAACCAAAACTTAGCCAACAAACAATGCCCCAGGCGTCCGCCCCCCCCCCCCCCTTTTGGCGTTTCGTTTTACTGCTGACGTCAGCTGAGGTCAATGAGTTGTTACAATGTAAAATGTGTGCTGTTTGAGATTTCCTTGAGAGCAGAAAACAGGGAGAGGCGCCTGCAACTGATATTGTAACAACGAAGAAACAACGTTATGAAAAACATGTAAATATTACATATACAACGAAATGTACTATCGAGCGTGTTATTTTGCCATTGGTTGCGAATACGTTTCATGGCTCTTCAAATGTTTCGCAAATTGCAGTTCTTTTGTTTTCTTCGGTAGTTTCTTATGTAAAATGTTTTAGGGATGTCAATGAATAATTTTCTTGACAATATAAAAGTCGATAGTTAAACTTGCTTAAACATATCTAATCCAAAGAAAATTTTACATGCGGTAGAGCAATATTATGACGCGAACGAATCTTTGAATTAATCTTTTGGCAACGGTTGAAAATGTGTTTTATTCGCGGTCAGCTTTCGGTGGCGATCCGAAAACGAGGAGGAAAGCGTGTGTACAGTGGTTGGTGCACCCTCTCCCCTAGCATTGACTGCATTGCCACAGAAAGCTGACAGCGAATATAGCGTATTTGAGCAAAAAAAAAAAACAACGTATTTTGCCGGAAAAATGGTTAAATATAAAGAGTGACGACTAAAGTGCGGATAAGAAAGCAATAGCTGGAAGGTTCCCTCAGTTATTTCTTGTGTATTTCCGTGACTACACCGGAAATGCTATAGGTCTCATTACTGGCCCCGTTTTCCATGTGGCGCTTCATATCTGAAAACTCGGTCTCAGAAGAAAAAATGAAAGCTGTTTACAACTCTAACACCGAATTAGAGCGCAGCTCTTGAGAAGGAGGAGAGAAAGGCAGTGAGGGGAGGGTATACCCCTCCTCCCTCCTTCTCACCTCCCCATCCTGCCTGCTACTCCTCCCTCCGAGTGGCGTCGGCGTCGTCGTCGGCGTAACCGTGAGGTCACGTGACCCTCGTGACGTCGCGTGACCCTCGTGACCTCACGGAGGTCACGTGACCTCACGGGGGTCACGTAATGTCACCGGGGCCACGTGACCTCACGGTGGTCACGCGACCTCACGGGGGTCACGTGACCTCACAGGGGTCACGCGATTTTACGGGATTACGCGATCTCACCGGGGTTCACGTGACCTCACGGGGGTCACGTGACTTCACGGGGGTCACGTGACCTCACGGGTGTCACGTGACCTCACGGTTACGCCGACGGCGACGCCGGCGGCGACGGAGACGCCGCTGAAGCCGGAAACGGGCGCCTAAGAGCTGCGCTCTAAGAAAGTCACCGAAACACCAACTCACAAATTCGCAGATGTCGGTAAGTTATAGAACTGAAAAGAAAAAAAAATCCAACCTTTTGAGTTTTTTTTTTTTTTTGTATTGCGGGTGATGCCTCGTAATTCCGAATCACCGAGAATATTAAAGGGCGTTTTGTTTCTTCCGGTAGGACCCCCAGAGGTGAAGACGCTTCCCGCAAGTGGCCATTTGGAGGTAAAAAAGGGAGAGCCGTTCGAAATTGGCTGCGTGGCCTCTGGAAATCCAGACCCCGTCCTCACTTGGAGGCACATGGTAAGAAGTCAAGAACTAAACTTCAGAGACACCCCGATCTTGGAAACAACGCACCGTTTCTACGTGATCGACTACACTTCGTGTTACCTTTAGTCCAACGGCAGCCGGCACTACGAGCTGATGGAACCAACCAGGCAGCGAAAACCCACCACCATGTTTTTCGTTATGTTTATGTACTTGTTCCACCGTGGCTAAACCAGTCGTAAACAAAACAAAGCCCAACGACATCCGCTTTTGACGCTCCTTGATTTCTCCAATCGCTTCGTAGCTTCGCCGGCGTTGGAATCTGACCTGAAGCCAAGTATAGAGCGGTGCACGGTGCCGTGCTTTTTTCCGTACAAGCATTCATACAGTGATGCGAATGTGTGCGTGTCATAATCGAATGAGAATAGCTTAAAAAAATTAACACTTGAAATAAATACATGATTCTAACGAGATAACATCATTTATCGTGGCGAACGTGAACATACATGTATGTTAAATATTTTAATTTTTGAAAATTGCACGTTTCTTCGATTGTATCGACTGGCATGAGCGAAAAACATGTGATGAGCTAAAAGACGAGTAATTTGTAGTACTATTACAATACCCGCGGTGTTGACATTAAAACAAATTTCAGCAGATAATGAGCCATTGGTATATTAACATGTGCTGTTTTATTTGAATTTACAATGTTTTTTTTAGGAAATCGTGAAAAGCTACTGTGTTGCGGGTTGTGTACGTGAGTTCTACGTTGAGGTTTGCAAATATAGGAGGCTAGTTTTTCCAATATTTTAGAACAGAACTTAAGATTAGCTCGTTAAGTGTTTATATAGTGAAGGTAAACATCATTTTCATTACAAACATCGTGAGCCTCACCGAAAGCCACGGAATAAGTTAATGTTGCGTAGCTTCCAAGCGCATTGCAAGCGCAGTGGTGCACTAAAGTCACCACTCGTGCAACCGGACCGGGCTTGGAGTTCCGAAAAGGCGCCCGCGCGCTTTTTCCGTCTCTTTATCATTCGCATTTTCATACCACCAGCATTGCGCCTGCTGGACGAGACGTAAGTTTAGCGCACCACCACGCTTCCCACGCGCTTCATAGCATTCTCAAAATGACTGATTTAGTGGTTTTCGATGATGCTGAGCAAGTTTTAATCGAAACCATACGTTCATTTTCACTATAATTTAGCTAACAGATTTTGCATAATTATCGGACTTATGAGGACGAGCAGCCCCTATAATATGTCCCCCTGACCCTATAGCTCACCTTAACTGACCAAATTAATTGAGGCTTCAAGGATATTTTTAATAAAATTTGTGAAACCGAAATAAAGAATCGAATATTTATACGCTTGCTCGACAAGATATAGTATTACGATCGCTACACTCTCAGAAATAGGGGGTGTTCAAGGGTACAAACCTTGTCCCATATGTAACACCCCATAAACTACATTTAGGCTTTCTGTCCAACGACTTCGAGCTGACGAGCTTTTTACGAGCAGCTTGATAGTCGAGCAAAACGTCTTATTAAAATAGCTAATCTACTCATTAAAGGCTACAGTAAGACAATAATGTTTTTTTTTTGGCTATGTTGCAAAGCCGCAGTATTTTCTTTGTTGTTGTAGTCTTTGATATTTGCATAAGCTATTTAGTACATTGTATCTAACAGCTATCAAAACGCTCGTAAAACTTGGTATCGCCAGCTCGAAATAACTGGACAGAACGTTTAAATGTAATTTTGGGCTGTTACATATGGGACAAGAGGGTGTACTGCTGTACACCCCCTGTTACTGAGAGTGCACCGGGGCCGCTGCTCCTATACTGCGCCACACCGTTACTGCGAACCCGACATCGGCTTTTTTTCTATTTTAATTCGAAAGAATATTGGCGAGCACAATCTTTTACACCTTAAGGCTTCTTCCCAAATGAGTACTTTCCTCCCCAGTTAATAGTTGTGGCAACATCCTTTTCATTCTAACATAACAGGTATAAAAGTTACCAACTTCTTGGTCAAGCTGGCAGTGCCGTGCTGTGTACATTGACGTGTTTATTTCTCGTGTCACTGTAAATTAAGTTGGGAATATTGATCATGACAAAAACGAGGCTGCGTTTCTGTGGTACTTCGCTGCAGATTAGTTCAAAATTCGATAGCATTTTTGTTTTATGAAAGACAGAGTAAGACAAACTTCTTTTCCTCCTTTGACCCTGGGAGCAGCCTCATGAGCTCATTTTGTGTCCCTAGCAAAACGCTTTTCTATCCTTCCCGGCGCCACACCCTGTCCCATATTTACCGACTCTTGAGGGTATGTCTCTATTCTAGATGTTGACATCTTAATTTTTCTATTGTATAATATCAGCCAAAATTGTCTTCCTGTTTCTTTTTCTGTCTAATTTTGTCATTGTGACTACCTCCTGCCAGTGCTCAACGTCCACCGACAAAATAATATTAAAAAATAAAGCAAACAACAAAAAAAGTCCAGTGGTGATTCTTAAAAAAGAAAAAAAAAGAGGTGTGGAGGAATTTTTACCAGACCAAATATCTTGAATATAAGGTACCCTATATTATGCATCTGCGTAGGTGCGCTCTTGAGTGAAATTGCTGCGCTTTTTTGTAACTTTATTTTTTGCTACAATACATAACGCAATAGCTGGGACATTGACATTTCTTGTAGCACTAATTGTATGATATAGTGTCCCTAAATTTTGTTGAAGAATTTCTTTACCTCCATGGGTTAAGTTAAAAATTTTTAGGAGTATCGCCTTTCTCCGGAATACTTGCAGAACGACTCCTCTATTGATGTCAACGCTCTGGTAGAGAGGAACGTCATACGCATTAGCTCTGCCGACCACATGCACGCTGGGACCTACGAATGCACGGCCAACAATAACTACGGCGAACCTGCCGTTCGCTTTATTAGCGTCAAAATTACCGGTGAGTGTTGATCATACATATTTTGGCGACATTTACCTAAACCGCCATATCTTTTTAAACCCAATGACTGGGTTATCATTACGTTATTTCTTCGTCCACAGTTAAGTATAGTCCCTTTCAGTGCACTCAAATAGTAACTTGCATTGCTTTACATAAAGAGTAATTCGTGTGTCACATCCCAAGAAAACTCACACAACATGCAGGCTGCATATGTATGCAGAATACGGATACATCTGCAACTTTGCATATGTATGCGTATTCTTTATTTAATTCTGAAAAGTCAGGTCACCACAGAAGGTCGCCATCCCATAGCTGCAGGTTTGTAATGCCCCGGAAACAGCTAGTCGAAAACGTATCATGACAAAATTCAGGTGAACTAAGGGAGCGTAGTTTTCAGTTCTAATCAGTAAGTTTTTAGAGCGCAGCTCTTAGGCGCCCGTTTCCGGCTTGAGCGGCGTCGGCGTCGGCGTCGGCGTAACCGCGCGGTGCACTATGGGAAATGTCCCATAATGCACCGCGCGAGCCCCACCCCCCCCCCCCGGGGTCACGTGACCTCGGGGGGAGGGGGGGGGAAGGAGGGGGGTCACGTGACCCCCCCTCCCCCCGAGGTGCATTATGGGAAATGTCCCATAATGCACCGCGCGAGCCCCCCCCCCCCCCGGGGTCACGTGACCTCGGGGGGAAGGGGAGGGGGGGTCACGTGACCCCACCCCCCCGGAGGAGATTGAAGAATAAGGGGAGGAGGAAGAGGAGGAGGGGTATACCATCCCCTGAGTACCCGTTCCTCCTCCTCCTCAAGAGCTGCGCTCCAATTCGGCGTTACAGGAAGTTGTAAACGGCTTTCACTTTTTTATATCCAATTCAAATGTTCTTTTTCTGTATTAAGACAAAAATTTGTTGAATAGTTTTTATGTTCTTTGTTTAAGTGTGGTCTCGACATATGCACTTCTTATTCGTTACATGCTGCTCTACGATGCACATTTTGTGCCTCGTGATTCTTGCTTAAATTTGTGCCACAAACAAAATAGAGAATGAGAGTAGAAAGTGCGGCAGTGAATGCAAACGGCGCCGGTGTGACAGCTGGCAGAAGCGAGACTGCGAGAGAGAGTGTGAGTCGGCAAGGCCACGCTCGGCTACTTATCCACTACATTCGGTATCTTGAATATTCGGCCTAGAATGTTCGGGAGTGAGTTAGGGCAAAACTGATTCGGCAGGGTTATGTTAGCGTCCCTATTTTTAACACTCAGGGTAAGAGTAAGCTCGAATCTTCTAATAGTGTGGAGGAGCGTTCCTTCTCGGCCATGCAGGCGGCAATATATATTAAGCGTTTAACTATACAACTGTAAAAAAATAAGAATATTTAAAATAAACATCTTGAAATAAGGTTCACCTTGGGATGAAATTATAAAGAAACAATCTAAACAAATGCACAATTTAAGACAGTTAATCGGGGCTTGTACGTGGCTCCGAAGCTTCCATTTAAATAAAAGATTGTTTCTAGCTACTAATCAGATGAAGTGTGCAGGTTACGCTCGCCCCTCAGATAACAGCCCCACTGCAACCACACAAAAGCAGCATGCGTAACCCACACACATTTTATAGATGGCAGCTCAACAAATTACGTGCTTTCGGTCCTCGTCAATGTGATGGAGTTAGTGTACAGTGTTTTGCTCATCTGTCAACAATTACAAACACAGCGTTCTATTAACTTCACGCCATTATTCGAGAATTCAAAACACACAAAAACATAATTTCAACGACAAGTAGATGGACGCTGCCAAGGCAGATCAACGAGAGATTGAGAAAACCTGACATGCAGTCTGTGATAACAAGACATTTATAAACGCGTGCTTTGGTTACAAACAATTCGTACCAAGCGCCTGACTGTAACTTCCTAATCCAACATCATTCTTTCCGATTAAAGGCAAGCCGACGGTGAAAACGACTGCGCAGTGGACACGAGGTTTGGATGGCAGCCGCAACGCACAACTTCTTTGCGAGGTGTACGGCGCCAGTCCAAGAAGCACGATTTGGCTGCGCAGTGACGGGTCACCGCTAGTCCAAGGCAAAACCTTGCACCTCACCGTCGACGGCAACAACCACACTGCCAGGCTCAACAATGTGAGCAATCTGGACTACGACAATTACACCTGCGTCTCCCACAACGATTACGGCTTTGCCATGAGCACTGTAGAGATTTCGGGTGAGTCCCACCGGCCAATCGTAGGCAGACGTGAATTAAGGAAAAAAATGGTAGATACCCATGCAGTTCGCTGGAGTCATAATTATTTTACTGCCTACATTGCTCTGTAGTCATAGAAGCTACACTGTGGGTGTACGCATATTTGAACTTTGACAACTATTTTGCTTCAGTCGCCCATTTACTCGGCGTCAACTATTGTGTGTTGTATTGCCAAGGTCAACATAGCGTCCACAGCGCTGCTGCCACGCGCTGCTGTAAAGTGTTCTTCTTTAGCTTGCGTCCCATTTGCACGCGCTCACGCTTTTGGCTTTCACAGAGCTGGAGTATTGTGCAAGTTACACTAAGTTTGGTGACGCAGCACCAGAAAGTTGACTAAATGGTATGTTTTGGTTAGTTCGTTAATGAGCCTATTGTTTGTTGTAGCCTTTCGACGGCAATTTTGTCGTTCTTTAGCAGACCAAAACAAAACGCCTTCAATATATCTACTATCTTGCATCCTTCTACGCATCTCGCTATCTGACTTTTGTAAGATCAGGGAATTGTGCACTACAATTTGTGTCCTTCCTTGTTTACAAACTTAAATACTGTAATTTACTGTAAACTTTTTTTTGACAGACTGTAGGTTCCGTGTGAATGCTTCAACCTTCTCTTTTTCTTAAATATTCAATAAAGTTATATTTTGTTTTTAAATAGTGAGGCTCTCAAAATCAGAAACAACCAAGTCTCTCGTTCTAGAGTTATTTAAGAGGAGCGATTATTATGAACTCTTAGATCACTATTTATTGGCTCATCTTTAATTTTTCTCTACCGAAAAACCCCGTGAAACATTTCACACTCTGGATTATAAAACTGAAAATGTAACCGGAATTCTTGTTCGGATAACTGAATTTCAGATAAAAAAAAACAAAGGAATAAGTTCGGATAACATAAAACCCAGAAAAAAATCCAGATAGATTTCCACTTCCACAATCATGGTAGCGAAACGTTGTGCTGGGTTTTTCAATAGGGTTGTCGACCCCATGTGGCTATTTTAAGCTACTGTCAAGTACATTGTGTATTCCACAAAAACTAGGATCCAAAATATTTTACATAGAATATTGGCAGAAGACTTTCTTAGCAGAAAAACCCAGAGACATGTAGCTAAAAAGGACAAGAACAACGCCGTCTCAGATACGACGTACGTTGTTCTTGTCCTTTTTAGGTCCTCGTCTCTGGGGTTTTCTACTATGACTCGCGACCAGGTCGCCTGCGTCTTTACTTGAATTTCTTTAATACCCTGACTTTATGAACGTTTGTGATAAACAGGAGACAAACCATGCCTCGTCGTTTTATCTCATTGTACACATAGGTGTTTGTGTGTAAAGCTTGCTTTATAAAAATTAAGCTTCTGAATAACATATTCGGACTCTAACACTCTACATGTTTTGCTTCTAGTATTTCTAGACCCAGTCACTGTTTTTCAACACAGGTCTAGAGGCCTGAGAAATGTTCTGTAAAAGTCACGCAGTCTCAGTTTTATATTAAAAATAAAGATAATTTCATAAACAGCCCTTACGAAGACTCTACAGTATCTGTAACATGAAACGTGAACGCCGATTTTTATTTGAGACTTGAATTCGTTTATAATTATATCCTTTGGCCATACGAAATACGTGACCCTATAAATCTTTAAGATTACTTGTTCCTTGCCAATCACAGGAAAGCCAACCGTGAAAACAACCATGCAGTGGATACGTGGGTTGGACGGGAGCCGCATTGCAGAACTTGTTTGCATAGTACACAGCGCCAATTCATTCCGCACGGATTGGCTGCACAGTGACGGGACCCCACTCATCGAAGGCAAATTCGTGAACCTCTCTGCCTCCGGAAACAACTTGACGGCCACGTTATACAATGCAAGCGAACTGGACTACGGCAACTACACCTGCGTCTCCCAGAACAATCACGGCATTGCCATGAGCACTGTGGAGATATCAGGCGAGTCAGAAAATTCAAACTTTGTAAAGCATGTATTCTGAAAAAAAAAATTACGATCTAATTTATTTTTTGGAATAGTGAGCCTCCCACAATGTCAATTGCCTTCTTATCATAATACCTCTCTTGCATTTTCGTGCGTGCTCGAACGACTTTAAAAACACTTCTTAAATTACACTAATGTGGCAAGATACTCGTTGCTAAGTTTTGATGTGGGTTGCGGCAACCTTTGCAAAATTATGGAGTTCAAATTTCAGAACCGTCTCAACAGCAATAGAGGCCGATTAAAAAAAAAAAGGCTCGAGGTAAACTTAAGCACTTATGAGTTGTGAATGCGAAAGCATGCACGTCATTCTTCCGCTCCCTTATTTCGTCTGCGGCGTAATTGCGTCGAAGGCAGAGGGAGCCCTCTCCTCGCCGCTCTGACCTTGGACTGTTACCGCCGCGCTTGCGGACACGCAGCGCCATGGGGTGGCGGTCGTTGACACTGACGCGCAGCGGCCAATGGGAGCCTTGTTCCTTGAAACTTCGACGCGCGCCAGCCATTGGGACCGAAGCCGAAACCCATCAGCTTTACTCCGCTCCTTTGGGATCTGGGAAACTAGGTTCCGTTGTCTATAACTTCGTTTCAGCTTCGGTCCGAGCGCAGCCGATGTTATAAGCCGAAGGGCCAATGAAAAAGCGCAAAAAGCGCAAGCGTCACGGCGTGCTTTCTGCGCTTGATAGGACTAGCCGGCGGAGGAGCGCGCACAAAGAGACGGCGAATACCGGCTGATCCTATGAACTGCAGAGAGCACGCCATGACGTGTGCATCTATCGCTGTTTGATTAGGCCCTTCGGCTCATAACATCGGCCGCGCTCGGACCGAAGCTGAAACGAAGTATAGTCTTTTCGCGTGCTTTCATAGCTGGGAGCTGGCATCACTTGAAGAAAGAATTTAAGGTGCCGTTTGGCTGCAGCTTCAAAGCTGATGACGTCGGCTCGCTTCATGGGACAGTTAATGCTTTCACATTAAAACAGGAGTATAAATTGGTGGATTATCCGGGAATCCGTTAGTATGACCCTTGGAAACGCCACACAGGTCCGCCTTTGGGAAACGCTAACACTAATCCCTTCCTTTTTTTTTATTTCGGCTTTTTTTATTTTGCTTCCTTTAATTTTGCTGCCTTTTTTGGTGTCGCTACGGGGTCAGTGTTAGCGTTTCACAAAGAGGGACGTGTGTGGCCTTTTTTCAGGGTCATTCTAACAAATTTACCAAGAATCCACCAATGGATTTTCCTGTATTTGTTTCACCCTTTTTTTCGCACTCTGCTTGATAGAGTATGTCGACGCCCTTGGTTGTAGTGATCCATATCACTCGTGGAAAGACCAGCATCCATACCACTCGTGGAAAGAGCCGCATCCACATCACTCGTGGAGTGGAACGCATCCATCGTTTTAACTACACACACATACATCACAGCCACGCACGCTACTACGAAAACCAAGAGCGGAGAACAATCGGCGACAGCAGAGCGGCAACTGAGCAATTTCCCGCATTCCACCGCGCCGCGGCGCAACACCTCCGAGATAACAAAGGCGTAGTGCTTTATAAAATGGCGTCTTTAGAGAAGGCCGAATCTGACCACAGGTTGGACACGACGATTGCGTCAACGTTCGGCTCAAACTTAACTCGAAGCCGAGCGCTGATGCAGAACTCGTTACGAATCTGTGTACAGCGTTGGCCTTCTTTGATTAAGCGATCTCATTCAGCACTGCGGTTTTATTATCTAGGACGTGTTGCGCGGTACCTTCTCTCTGACCCGCGCCAGGTGTGCGCTTGACTTTGCCGAAAACGAATGGGCCCGTTTTGAAGAAAACCCAGCAGTGTCTGTCAGCTTGTCACCCCTTCTTTCTGTTGACTTCCTGCAGCCATATTTATCAGAAAGGCTGCTGAATTTCTGCTGCCTGCATGTTGAAAAATATATGTTGACTTCTTGCAACCCAGTTCAACATAAAGTTTGCAGACTTTCTGGTGCTTCCATGTTAACTCTTTTTGTTGACTTCCTGCAGCCATATTTATCAGAAAGGCTGCAGACTCTCTGCTGCCTGCACGTTGAAAAATATATGTTGACTTCCTGCAACCCAGTTCAACATAAAGTCTGCAGACATTCTGATGCTTTCATGTTAATTCTATTTGTTGACTTCCTGCAGCCATACTTATCAGAAAGGCTGCAGACTCTCTGCTGCCTGTATGTTGAAAATATATGTTGACGTTTTGCAACCCATTTCAACATAAAGTCAAAATAGGAGCCGTATTTGTGGTTGTTGTTTTAGCGACTGTCCCGAATTATTATTAGATGTAACAATGCTTTCTTGTAAGAGATATTGTCCACGACCTTCAAAACACTGTTTTCCCTTTGATGGACTCCCGAGGTGAAGATCAAATACTTAAAACCTTAATAAGTGTTGAGGTGGTCATCGGCCCAATGAATTCCTTCAATATGTAGGCTATATAAGGCTCTGGAGCAGTCAATTGGACTGTGTTTTAGGTGTTCAGTGCTTCATGGTGTTTGTGTTCGTTTCTAATGTGTAGTTCTCGGATGTATGTAGTTGTAGTGCCTTCAAATAACACAGCGACACCATTTACTAACAAAACTAAACAAAAAAAAAAACCGTTTTTTTTTCTTTTTTTTTTGCGGAATTTTGCTACAGCCCATTTGGAGGAGGCTCTGGCGACACAGAGACTACAAATGGTCTGGTGCCGATGAATCGCCTTGGAGTCACAAGGTTGTCTTATGCTAGAGGTTTAGCTTTTCAGTGGAGTGTCAACAACAAGTTGACACCTAGGCGCCAAGAAGTCTACTGCCTTTCTAATGAACTTTGGGCCAAACGGCTCCTGGAAGTCAAGTCAAAAGGGGAGAAAGGAGAGGCTGGCACGTGCTCACGTCAGTGCTTCCGACCAATGGGAGCGTCAAACGGGACAACTAAAAAAATGAAAGACACTGCAGGGTTTTCGTCAGAACGAGCGTTCAAATGCTAACGCATTAAAGAAATTATACTTATAATGCGCGTCAGGCCCGTATGCGTGTCAAGTAATAAATCGCGCCTTACATATGATAGTATGGAATAGGTGATTTGTAAACTTTTTAGGGGACGGCGCTAATGTTCGGCCATCTGGAAATGAAGGTGTCATCTCTTGAGATGTCATCACTGTTTTGTCCTAAAAATTATGATATGATTCCTTTTTAATGTTGGAGGTTCACTGTAGATTGCAGGAAGAACTCTCAGTAGAGTAGATTGTTGGGCTAGTTCGTTTTGGAATTTGGAATACATTTTAGCGCTCAAAAACAAGGACAAAAAGACGAGAATCAGACACCACAGTGCGTGAGAACTCTCGTCGGGTTCGATCGTTATCGCTGACTCTAGTCGTGGGATCCTGGCTTCTCTACTAGCAGTTAGCTTTGGGTGATTGTTGCCTTATTGCTACCAACAAAATGCGTGCTCACAGTCAAGCCAGTTGATACTGTGAGAAGAAATCCCTAAAGGTTCGCGGCTGCAGGTGCTGTCACGTTACTTTAGTTTTATGTGTTGCCTCTAGCGCCTAATGGTGTTCGTCTGCTGTGATGCCAGACGAAACAGTGACAGGTGATCTGTGTAGGTCCACTGCCACAACCGACCAGTTCCCGCTACGCGCGCTTCGCTGCAGCCCTTTTTTTTGCAGTGATAGTTGTTAGTTTAGTCTTCCCGGGGAAATTACATGGTCGTCCTTCGCAAAAACTTGCTTTGACATCATCAAACAAACGATCAGTCCAGCCAATGCCGAGTTTATTAGAAAAGAAATTAAACATTCCGTTTGTCAAACCGGCTTTCGAACTAGCGACCCATAAATGAAAACAATCGTTTCCTTTGTACAGTCAACCTTTCTAGCAACTGAGATATCGACGGTACAAATTTCTATAAATTAGAGAGTTTTAGGGAACCGCTTTGTCACATATGATACAATACGGTGGGCTCTTCGGTGCAAACTGCGAATGTGTGTGTCTTCTGAGGTAGCGCACGCGCAATTCGTGCCGGAGAGCTCATCGTACCGTATCGGATGTGCAAAAACGGTTCCCTAAGAATCTCTTGCCAAGGCGATTGTACATTCGCTGTACTTCTACCTTCGACAACGCTTCGGTGTCTTGTGAGCCTCCAGCGCGCGCGCGACACCAGCGCGCGGCAGGAAGCCACAAGGGCGTTCTGGAGGCCGGGCCTTCAAACGAGTTTCCTTGCCGAGTCCCCCGTTGTGCTTCGGACGAGCACCACCTATCCGAGCGGACGAAATTGCATGCCGTATGGCTAGACCGCGGAAAGTCCGTAGCGGGTCCGAAGAACGCGAATTTCAGTTACGAGGTGTTCGGGAGAATCGTCGTAGATGATGTACGGATAAGAGACGGGAGCAGAATCTAGGGCGGAAGCAAAAACAGAGTGAAAATCCTTACGAGGCGGCGCACAAACGACAACGCGCGCCATGTTTTTAGCAAATTACTCGAGCGCCGAGCCGCTGTCGCTGACACACTCGTTACCCCGTATAGTAAATGCACTCAAATGCTCGTTCGTTTCCGCCATACCGAGGATCTACTCGGAAATATTTGCCGCTACAGTGTCACACGGCGCCAGAAGAGACGATCCGCTGTGGGCCATTGTCGCTGCATCCCACAGCTGTGTTCCTACGAGGTCGTCAAGAGACGTGGAGGTCAATACTAAGAGAGAAATGCTGAACTTCATGTGAATAGCGTATAGCGCTACAGGGAAGCTTGCACAAACTTCGTGCGATTTTTTTTTTTTTTTTAGATCAGCGCTAACACGTGGTATTTTGTTGTTGCCATTTGGAGGCAATTCTACTTTTGATCACTATTCCACAAAAAAAAAAATAAAAAATAAAAGCTGCATAATACAGACATTCGCGCGTCATATTCCGCATCTCGCTTTCCTGCCTCGATCAAAACAGAGAATTAAATTCACAAATTGATATAGCAAACTACCTTTTCATAAAATATGTTAGTGTTACAGTGTAAAAGGATGTTCGAAAGGCAATAGGTTCATTACGTATGCTACTTTTATATTTAATGTTCCAATAAATTTATGTTTTTTTTTTACGCCTCCCAAGGCAAAAACTCTCAAGTTTTTTGTTTCTGAATTTTCGTAAAAACAGACTAAGTTTATAAGAATAATGTCAATACTAAATATTAGCTATTTTCTATACTTTCAACATCACTGACAGCTATCACTTGTTACGGCTTTATAAGTCGTGTATTTTGCGAATATCAGTGAACAATAGTTTTTTTTTTTTTTTTAACACCTTGAAGAGGAAGGACTTAACACTTCTGTGAACAGAACAATACAATCAGAACGAAGGGTGGACCAGCCATTGATCCTTGTGCGCTCCTACATGTTTTTGTTCAATATTTCAATAATATCAAATACCTTACTGCATCACAGATGCGAACTTCCACATCCTAGAGTTCTTGCTGGCAGTTTTCCTATGCAGCCATTGTTTTTTCCCTTACAAGTCAAAATAGTTGTATTGAACTCCCAACATCTTGTGCGCAATTGACATAAAATAGGTTTAATAAGAGACATCGGAAATCCTGCGCAATGTATCAAATGCAAAAGGTAAACACGTAAAAGTTAGTATGATATTTGAAGCCAGTTAAAATCTTTATTTCTGTATTATTTAATTTGAACTTTATGTCAGCCACGAGACTAAATATCAGGTGAATAGACATGTTAAAAGTGAAAAACCGCCTTAGCATTAGGACTATTACTGATAAAACCAGATAGTCTTTTTTTACTATTCACTGTTAAAGCAATAGAGCTAAATGCCTTTCTTTCTATGTTAATGCTATTAATTTATTTTCGAGATTGCGTTAGAAGTGGTCTAAAAACAGTACCACTCAGTCTGCACTTACCGTGATAACATAAAACAAAAGACTAGAAAATTATCAGTATGCGCAACATGACAAGATAATTCATTCCAATCAATAATTGTTTGTAGAAGATTAGAACCTGAATGCGTTATTAAGGTTGGCGTACGTAATATATTTGTAGAAATCGATGAAGTGATATCCGTAGCGAATGAAACAACATCAATCGAACCAATATTATCGTGGTACTTAAAGGCAGGAAGTTCGCTCGTATTTAAATATAGAGGTGGCATGTCGGGATAAACAGAAATTGAAAATAAATCGCACAGCTTCATTTGTAAGCCTTTTATTTTTGTAAATGTTTTGTTCTGTTAGTTGCACTCAAACTGGACTTGCATGTTCAATCATTGGCGATATCAGTAAGTTATATGCTGATAATTTGTACCATCGACTGGCAAATTCTAGATTCCCACTAAGTGGCACAAGTTATTTTATGGGCTTTACTAACAACGTTTTTTGTCTGTGCATTCTTGTCGCGATTCAATTTCAAAATCTAGTGAAGGTTATCGCACTCATGCATACTTTTATAAAGACGTAGACACAACGCCATAAGTGAAGTGGCTGAGAATGTTTCCGAGTATACGGATTCTATTAATTTGTTTTCTATTTGTTATTCGTCATTCCAGCTTTTTCATTTTTATAGTAAATAATGAACCATCTGAAAAATGTTTACTGTTGACCCCAGTTTCAAATCCTCTACTTATGTCACTAATATATGAGATAAATAATAGCAGCAGAAGACTCATATTATACCTGATAAGTTGTCAATTCTACTTAGCGCAACCCCGCAAACTGATCTATACTTAATAGTTAAAGTATTATTAAGAATACACTGGAGGCAATGAAGTAGCTTTGAGTAAGAAACTCGGTAGAACTTGCAGTGTTGCCGAATCGTGGGAAATTTCGCACGAGCATAGCCCCAGGGCACAACGGGGAACTAAACTCGAACGAATATAAAATAAGAGATATGTTTGGTTTTAAAAATTTATATTATAGGTGCATTCAAATTAAGTTTATCTTTACCCCTTGGCATCAGGCTTTGCATTCAAGGTTGGGAATTTCCCGCGATTCGGCAACACTGGGTAGAATGCCTTGGCAAACTCCGAGGGCACAACACATATTTGTCCGCCCTTCTTGGTGAATGAACTGAACAATTGTGTTACTCCAATAAGTTATAGAATTATTGAGTGACCTCGCCTAAGGTCAGATTGATCACTTACCAGAATATTATCGTCTTTAAGAATAGTAAAGTTTATAATGTATTTCGCATTGATATTTTCAAACATTTCACAATTCTGGTACCTGTCAGTGACATTGGAGGGTATTTTTGCATATTTATTCCCTTTTCCGACCTTGACAGACATATTTCAGACTTTCGGTCATGTAAAAAACTTCCAAAATATAATTGCTTTCATATACGTGGGCTAATTAAAACAAAACGCCAACATGCTCATTTTCCTAAGACTATGTTGGTGACCTCATTAAGACTCGGCGAATTGTTGACAACTAAGTTCAAAAGCAAATAAAAATGAAAGACGTTTACAATTCCCTGTAATGCCCAATTAGAGCGCAGCTCTTGAGGAGGAGGAGGGGAGGGTACGGAGAGGAGGGTATGTCCCTCCTCTCCTTCCCTCCACCTCCTCCCCTCCTTCCCATCTCCTTCTATTCACCTCTCCCTCCCTTCCTCCTCCCTTCCTCCTCCCTTCCTCCTCCTCCCCTCCTCCTCCCCTCCCTCCATCCTCCCTCATGACGTCACTCGTGACCCTAATGATCTTCATGATGTCACTCGTGACCCTCGTGACATCACTCGGGAAGGCCTCGGGAAGGCTCACTGTGAAGGTCGTGACCTTCGTCGTGACCTTCACGAGTGACCCTCGCAACGTCACTCGTCACGTTCGTGACGTCACTCGTGACCTTCGTGACGTCACTCGTGACGACATTAAGGGAAACTTCCGTAATGCAACGCGCAGTTACGCCGATGGGGACGCCAACGACGACGGCGACGCCGACGCCGCTCAAGCCGGAAAAGGGCGCCTAAGAGCTGCACTCTAAAAGACAAACATTTTTGATAATCTTGAATTGTAACCACCAATACCCGGAGCCATATTGCATCTTCTTTGATCCTCTAGTTATATATCAGTAATACATGCAACTATATTGTATCGTGTTGCTTCGTTCATATATAACCCTTACCATGTGCGTAACCTTAACTTCACAATCTGAGGTGTTCCCTCCCGGTTACAGGCCGCCCAACATTGAAAACGACCTTGCAGTGGATACGTGGTTTGGATGGCAGCCGCAGTGCGGAACTTGTTTGCGAGGCACACAGTCCCATTCCAAGCCGCACGAAGTGGCTGCGCAGTGGAGGGTCCCCGTTGGTCTCCGGCGAGTCTGTGCACCTCTACGTTGGCAGCAATAACCACACGGCAAGGTTCAACAATGTGAGCGAACGGGACTACGGCAACTACACCTGCGTCTCACAGAACAAATACGGCATTGCTATGAGCACTGTCGAGATTTCGGGTAAGTCTAAGAAGCATTTGCAGACATGAATGGTAAAAAATAACGGTGCATTTTGTGTCATTTCCTGGAGTCCACCTACATTAACGTATTTTCTAAACTACAGGGGTGTAAATGTACTCCGCCTGAGCAAATCTCGGTTGAAATTGAAAAGATGTTTTATTAGGAAATCCGGACCTGTTGCCGCACCCGGTACATATCCTCCCCATTGTGCATAGTCCGCAATCAAAGGATATCTTACCCATAACACGTTGATAAATTAAGGTTTTAGTTAGCTCACACAGATGCCCGTATTACACATAAATCAAAATTAACAAACTCTATCACGCTCAAAATTCGCCACGTCTTGTTCTAATAAACACTATAGAAAGAATTCAAATACGCTAGTATTCCAAACCTGTGGATAATCCGCACCTCGTAAAAATGAAAACTTTAAACCTGGATAGTTCGCGGAATATGGTCTGAATAATACGGTACTTTATATGTACAAAAAGTTTCACTTTGTTCAGATATGTATCCCACTACGAGACGAATACTACGGAGTCTATAGTGTTCGTCTCGTAGTTGGATAGATATCTGAACGAACTGAACAACTTTCGTTCTCCAGTGTCACTTAGGTAACACTGAACAATCGCTACGTTTAATCGACTAAAGTCATGGTAGCATGTAGAGCCTTCCGGGATGAAACCTCGGCGCCTCTCGACTTTTGCAGTTTTTGGCTCAAAACAACGCCTCCGATACTTCCATGTGTATCTGTTGCTGCCCTTTCGTGACGTCTCTTAGTTATCGAATTCAAGAATCAACCATAATAACCCCCTTTCCCCCGTCATTTGACGTATCTCGCTCTCTGGATTTTATCAGAACAGCGATCCTATACTAACACTGTTGAAGACCCAGTTCTGATTCAGGATACCTCTACTTACGGCTTACGCTGAGCGTTTATGTTTGTTGATAAGCTACACGTTTAGTGTCACCGTTGCATTATTATTTTTGTCTAAAGTAGCTTAACTTTTTTACATTTAGGCCTTTTCTACAGCAGAAACAACCAAGCCTAGGACTCTGTAGGTTTTCTGTGGTGAATTAAGCTCGCATATTTAGAGCACGACTGATGCGCCTCCGTTGGAGACCTTTTCAGATCTTTCTGGAAGTCTATAGCAGCGAGCTACGTCAGTTCCTTTCCCTCGGCGCCACGCATGCGTGATGCGGTCGCTGGGTTACCAATCCGGTCCCGTCAGTAAGTTGTTTGCACAGGGTGCTGGAGGGCAATTCATGCGCTGCGTTTCGCACGCTCCTTTCACGCATGAATCAGGGATCATGAATCAAGCGCCCTGTACTGTCTTCTCTTCGTTTTCCCCGCCCCTATATCTGTGACCCATAGAGAAAGAACAAAAAAAATGAAGACAGAAAATTCGAAGGAGGAAGCAGACGCCAAGTTAGGCTTGTTCATTTTGCCGCAACGGATTGTTTGCTTTTGTATACTGCATGCTGGCGAAGTCTTGTGAAACAATGAAGGAAGAAAAGACTAGGCAACGACCGTGCGGGCGATAGTTTGCTACTTCGTATGTTTATTAAAATATTACTAAATATTTGATCTCCGCCGATAGCGATCGTTGACATGCCCCACCGTACAGAGGTGGCCTAAATGTATGCAAAGTTCGCGAACCCGGTCCCATTTATTTGTCTTTGTTACGTTTATTTTGTTGTACAAATCATGCTACTCATCTTCATCCGGTGTTCCATCTGGTGCTGAAAAGCAACAAATTTGTCGTGGCAGAGCTCAATGAGGTTCTCGAATTCAAGATCTGGCAATTCGAAGAAGCGGCCACATTGCACGGCTGACCCTCTCCAGCGGGTCGTTCTAAGGACGCGAATCCATTTTCACATCGCCGATTTGGAGCGTGTCCAAGGAGCTGCTGAGTTTCTCTCTTGTAGATTTTCGCAAACAATTCCGATCTACGTGAAAACAAATCTCGATTAGGCAGACTACCGTGTTATCGAGTGAGATCTGAACACTAGAAATATTGGGTGTTTTTTTATTATCCCGCCAATGCTCCCGGCTATGGCACGTGCTATTGCCAAGATATTACGAATACCTGGAATAGCAACGTACAAAAATGATTTCTTAACAGTTTGAGACACGACAGATACACTATTTCTGTAGAGACACCAAAGTATTCCCTAACAATGAGTTGTCGTTTTGTCACAAGCCTTACACTTCCGTGTAAATGTCGAACGCTTCAAATATATTACATGACGTGAAGCTCCACACAGTGTACTGTTTTTGTTTATCTTGTACTGCGAAGCGGGATAGTCAAGGCAGGATTAAAAACGAACAAAACGCATAGGTATAAAACATTACTATGCAGTATGGTAAGATAAAGAGAGCAGACGTTTCTTGAGGCAAGTATTTAGAAAAGTGTGACCATAAATAGGGAAATTTGAAATTAAAAAAGACTTAAACATAACTTTCCAACAAATTTGCATTTGTTTTGAAGTAGGAAAATAGAGATACCAGTTATGTCAGCAATGTACCTTACCAAATGTATTAGCGCGTGGAAATTATGGAGTTAAACAGTACTCGCAGTTATGTATAGTGGAACTTTGTTGACAGCTCGCGTAAGTAGAAGCAGGGATTTAAATATACTGATATTTAAAAGCTGACTAAAAAAATGCAATCTGGATATCTTAGGTTGGTGCTGCTGATTTTGTATATTACTAAAATCAGTTACATGGCTCGCTTGCAATTCTCATTACAAGGTATTCATTATGTATACACGAGTGAGAAAAAGCTATCTTCAATCGAATTCGCGCCATAGTTTCAATATTGAAATTAAACAATTTGCAATGACAGTCAAAGGAGGACTTTCGGTTTTTATTTACAAAAAAAAGCGGCCAAATTAGATTAATATTTATATTTACAGTTATTTATAAACGCAGTCTTTGCTTCGAAATAACTATTATCAAACGTGCTAACTTAACCTTTGTAATATGAGGTCTTCTCTTCCGCTTAAAGGCAAGCCAACGGTGAAAGCTACCGTGCACTGGAGACGTGGTACGGATGGGAGCCGCGGTGCAGAACTTGTATGCACGACACACAGCGCCATTCCAAGCCGCACGGATTGGCTTCGCAGTGACCTTTCACCATTGGTCTACGGCGAGTCCGTGCACCTCTCCGTCGCCGGCAACAATCATACGGCCAAGTTCATCAAAATCACAGAACGAGACTACGGCAACTACACCTGCGTCTGCCCAAAACAAATACGGTATAGCCATGAACACCGTCGAGATTTCAGGTGAGTCGGATCGGTAAGGCCTAAATTTGGCAGACATGAATTATTGAAAAGTACCGTAGAGTCAGCACTAAAAAACAGTGTATCCCAAACGAACTATTGCTCCACCAACAAAAGAGAAACACGTGGCGCTGCAAGGTGCGAGTGGCCCAACAGTGGCTCTAGGCCCGCCTACTCTCCCTATTGGTGTACACTCGATACCGTATCGCCAAATGGACTATTTCCCGCTCTGGCTGTAGACGACTAGTGGTAATTATTTCTAGCACCGACTGTACATTGTGCTAGATCTTGTTAAAAAGTGAGTATATTATAACCCACATCTTACTTTAGCTATATTGCCTAGATATTTGAACAAGTGTAAGAATTAATAATTTCGTTTGAAACCTAAGGCTGGGATATCATTTTCATGCCAATTAGAAGGGACAAGAATGAAGGTGACAGATAGCGTCATGAAACTCAGCTAACAAAATATATTTTATACGACGCTTTTATATCTATCACCCAAGGTTGTCCACAAACAAAAGAAAAGCATATATTCAAGCAAACCAACTTAGTTCGTAAGCTATGTCTTCTAACCCAGTTCGTTCGGAACACACCAAAACCCCCAAACCCTAAATAATTACAAGCCCAGGGGGAACCCGCCCGAAAGAGGCAAAAAAAAAAAAATACTGAGTCCTTTGACACACATATATACTAAGGAAGTGAAGAATAGTCACTATTCTTCACTTAGTATAAAGGTGTGTCAAAAAAATCAGTTTTTTTTTTTTTTGCTTCTTTCGGGCGGGTTCCCCCTGGGCTTGTTATTATTTAGGGCTATCATGCACCCATTTTCTTTTCGCGGTTTGCTTTTTTCGTTTAAAGTCTAAAAATACAGTTCTTTTTTATGTGCGTTTGTGGGCTGCAACGTCCGCGAACGGGGGACCCGGTAATCTCAAGTGTCACACTTGAGATCGCCGGGTCCCCCGTTCGCGGACGTTGCAACCCACAAACGCACATAAAAAAGAACTGTATTTTTAGACTTTAAATGAAAAGAGCAAACCGCGAAAAGAAAATGAAGAACACTTTTCATACACCCTCAGTTACAATTTTGTAAATATTTTAGACTGTTTTCCAAGTTGCATTGCTTGACTGATGCAACTCTTCCGCTGCAGTCGCTCTTAGGTGACTCAAGAAAATGCTTTTTGTTGAATGTCGTGCATGTTCTCGCTATGATGCTACATTAAACGTTGGTTCTATTCACCTCTCTCAGTTATCCATCGCCACGAAACTTCTGATTATTACCATGGTTTTTCTATTTAGTTGCATTGGGCGGCACTTTTATCGTATTAAATTGCTCCGACACAAATAGGCACCATCATTCCGGTCTCCCTGCATCACGTACATCCCATTCCACTAAGTGCTCCCAAGGCGGCACCATTTTCTTACATCCGTGCATTTCGATGAATTCGGCGGGGTAAAAGAGAGGGAAGAACCGCGCCCGATCCCGACAGCGGATGGCAAACCCGCCGTTTTTAACGTTTGGGCACTACCTTTGGGCTGCACGTTGGCTGTACGGTGCAACACAACACTCGCTCGCCGCTGCTGCTATAAAGTGGTTCGTATTTCTAGAACATTTTTGGATACTCCAGGATCAGACCTTTGTTCTGTGTTAATTTATTTCAGTAAATTATCAGCCAGCTTATCTTCGTTCCATTGCTTCAATAGCAATGACGTCCACCGGCAGTAATACCCTCAGTCGTTGGGTCTATTGCATCAACGGAAAACGGAATTGCTAATGTGCCATTCTGAGTTTAAAAAAAAAGAAAAAAGAAAACTTGTTGGTTTGTTTGCAAAGGCATGCAAATGTAATTGTTTTTTCGTACTCCGGGTCAGGAGCATTAAAACCCAGAGTGGGTTTCCTTACGTGTTCTCTGTGATCTGTGATATAATTTTGTTAGTCAAGAAAGCGCCGTCACATCGAGGTTAGCTCATTTAATTTTATGGTATATGAATTACAATAAACGACTCTTTCACAAACCACGCTCCCGCCTACCCGTGTCGGGTTTCCGGCAGTAGATCGAAGCCTATTATGCACCGATTAGTCGCTTTCCAAATACCTGTAAACATCACAGAGAGGTATTTTGGTTATAAACAGACCACTACAAACACCTCCGATAATGTAAGCCCCATAACCTTTTCATTTCCAAGACTAGCAGGCAATAAAACTTGTACAAAATCGTTCTTCGCTAAAAAAAAAAAAACAAAAAAACTTGCGCGGTTTTTGTGTCTTTGTTTACTAAGCACGCGTTCTATTTTTTTTTAGATTTTCCACACAGTTTTTAAAAGCGTAAATCAGTACAAACTCTCTATTGCAAAAATCTACAGCAACCCCACTCACTTTTCGCCGGAGATGACACGATGAGTCACACTCTTTTCAGTGTTGTTTTCACATTTCTTTTTTTTTTTTTTGGTGGTTCGTGGCAGCCGGCTTGTTCCCGGTTAGACTCCTGATTATGTATTACATTGTACCGGGTGGCTCAAGGAGACGGCAGGCTCTTTAAATCGACCGCAAAATTCGGTTTCTTAACCTATCGCGCTACGACTTTGTGCAGCGCTGCCCACAGATGGTGCATATTTTTTTGTAAAATTTGCAAAGAGCAAACTTACCTGAGGAAAAAGTAAAGAAAGAAAAAAGGCTTAGCTCCTATGGAAACGCAGCGACGCCACCGGTCTGCAAACAACACGGCGCCGTTTCGCACGGGAGACAAGAGAGGGCGCAAGCGGTCACGACGCCAACTGCTGCCAACGAACGGGCAGACGACGCCGAGAGCCGGCGTATTTAGCAGACAAGGAACTGCAGTTGCTTGTTGTTACCGCGCCTGTAATTGTTTCTGCGACTGTCGCCGCCTGCGGAAGCGCGCTGCTTTTGAGTCGAAAAGATTGTCTGCTAAAGACGCTGGCTCTCGACGCCGTATGCTCGTTCGTTGGCGGCGTTCGTTGCGCCATCTCTTGTGTCCCGTGCGAAACGGCGCCGTGCTCTTTGAAGACCGGTGGCGTCGCTGCGTTTCCATAGGAGCTAAGCCTTTTTCTTTCTTTACTTTTTCCTCAGGTAAGTTTGCTCTTTGCAAATTTTACAAAAAAAAAATGCACCATCTGTGGGCAGCGCTGCACAAAGTCGTAGCGCGATAGGTTAAGAAACCGAATTTTATGGTCGATTTAAAGAGCCTGCCGTCTCCTTGATCCACCCGGCATATTACCTTGCAGATTTGTATCCGCCCAGTTGCACCTGATATTACCGAAATGACGCAATGCTTACCGCGTCTGCACGCGAGCCCGGTTAAGAGGAGAGAGGGCATTTACCTTTTTCGACCTTGTTAGTGGAATGATCTAAACCTGCCTCGTCTTTGGGTTTAATTAGAACAATAAAGAAGCGCAGAATTCGACTGGGTTTCTTTAATTATTGAACGTGCGTAAATTTCTTCTCAATGTGAAAGGAATTGACGACATGCTAGCTGTACTGTCAGTCTCAGCGTTTCCAACTATTTATTTAGTGTACAAACAATACAGTGTGGGTTTCCCCTTGAAACAAAGCACAATCGCCAAGAATCTTTCAGTTTAACGGCTCAAACAGTTAATTTTTTTAAAGATCCATCGTAACACTACATAAGAACTCTTTTTTAATTAAATTAACGTTACCAGCCATAATCTTGAATTATGTTAATATTTCTCCCATACTCCAGGTATATCAGGGTAAGAATACGTGTCCTTAACTGTATCAGACTCGAGTGTAGTCGTCTCATCAAGGCACCGGCATTTTTACCCTTACTTCTTTGCGTTCGGTACCGATTTATATGGCCCAAGTTTGTAGATCACATTCATTCATTCATTCATTCATTTATTGATACTAACAGCCCATTGGGCTATTACAGGAGTGGGTATACAAAAATAAAAGATGAAAGTAACCACAATAAAAAGAGTAATTAAACAAGACAGTGGATTGCACAAGACCGCTTCATACTCTTAAAAGCGCACAAGAAAAAGTTACAAAACTGAAAGCAGCACAGGTATTATCAATTCACAATAAAGCAGAAACTTGGTCCGTATTTGTACAATTACGGCTTTTCACAACTGTCACATTCGACAATATTATGTATACTTTCTAAAAAGGCATTAAGGGATGTTGACGAGACAGCAGAATCGGGCAGCATATTCCACTCTTTGATGGTTCTAGGGAAGAAACTGAATTTAAAACAATCATACCCGCACTCCGCCACACAAGTAGTGTTGTTCTTGGTTTAGCTCTAAATAACCATCGTTTTCTTTCTTTCTCGAACCTACAATTGGAGTACAATGCTTGGTTACCGTGGGCCATGTTTTGATCATGCAAGTGTGAATAATTACAATCGCAGTGAATGGAAGACGTTAACTATGCATTTAACCCAAACTATGTAAACACCTAAAGGCTGGTGCACAGACCTGTGACTGCTTACGACCGGCTGAACAGCGTCGCAGCCGGCACTAAGCAATCACAAGAGGCTTAAAACTGTTTTTTAGCCTCTCCAGTCGTAAGCAATTGCAAGTGTGTTAACCAGCCTTATCATTCTCACTTATACGTAAATGTTGATATACAGGGTGTTTTTTTAGGCTTTACATATTTGTTTAAAAAAGCCATAAAAGATACACATAACGGACTCTGCTGGGGAGTTATATGGCCAAGAAAACATACTATAAGGGGCTAATGTTACGATATGTCGACGAACTGACTAGAATTTCTTAATTAGCTTTTTTAGTGAGTGAAATGAGCACAATGGTTCCAATATGAAACTTGCTGAGCGTAATCGCGACCACTATATAAGCCGATTTGTTAAAGACTTGGATTATGTGGAATGCACGGTGAAGCCCTAAAGTTACCACTCTTTCAAATGGAGCAAAGCTACCGGTGCGATAACGTACCCGCCCAGTTTTTCTGTCTCTTATCACCCATGTTTTTTCACCGCCAGCCATGTTGCTGTGGCACGTGTTGTTACTTTAGCGCACTACCGCGCTTCACACGAGTTCAAAGTATTTCTAAAAGTCATTGATTTAGTGTTTTTGATAAATCTCAGCAAGTTTCTAATATTGACTATCTTTACCATTACTAATTAAAAAAGTTATTTGGCAAATTCGAGTTCATGATTCATATTATTGGGACGACTAGCCACTTACAAAATGTCAACAAGCCTCATGACTCACCAGCATAAACTGTATTAGTGCAGATATCGCGGCTTCTTTCAAACAAATTTGGAAACTTAAAAAACAAAACAAAAAAAGTTTTAAGTAGATGTTTGCATTAGTCGGGCATAATGACGGTTACCAAACGCCTGATATTTCCATCATAAGCTGAGAGTACTCTTCCCAATACCAGGGATACCAGCGGTTACAACGACGGTGCACTGGACACGCGGAGTGAATGGAAGCATCGGCGCAGAACTCGTTTGCGTGGTACAAGGCGCCACTCCAAGCACCACTCGCTGGATGCGCGACGACGGGACATGGCTTCTCCAAGACGAATCTGTGTACCTTTCCACCGTCGGCAATAACTACATGGCCACTTTCAAGAACATCAGCGGGCGGGACTATGGCAATTACACCTGTGTGTCCCACAATAAATACGGCATGGCTATGGACACCGTTCAACTTTCAGGTGAGTTTGAAGAGCTTCACTTTGTTTGACTTGAATTACGGGAAAGCTCTAGATTTAGAAGACTTAAAAAATTGAATATTTTTTACCTACCATAATTCACTTTAGCTGTAGTAGAAATCATCTTGCAGGTTCATTTTCACATGTTTAACAAATATAGTCTCCCGGACGATTTGATAGTCACAAGAGAAGTGAATTGATGCATTTCGATAAGGCTCGCGTAAGTTACTACTTTTATCGGCGTCAAACATATATCGGCGTGCCTCGATTTGTGCAGTCTCCGCCGCCACCTACGAATTCGTAATAATACCACATAAAACAAGCTCCCATGCGCAACCCTACTCATTTTTCGCCCTTTCTTCGAACTTAGGATAAATAGTCAGGCGCCTCAATTGTGGACCACATTTTCTGTTGCAGCAAATTTGTTGGATGTCCCTCAATTAAAGTACTTCAGGATATTACGTTGCCCTAATACGGGTAATTCTTCCATTTTTATTAAATTCTTCACCTAAGCAATATATAGTTTCATGAAAGCTCCCAACTCCGGGGACTTCCAAATATATTAATTACTAGTTTGAGAAGCAGTAACTTTGATCCAGATCCATCAGAAGAATGTCTTATATGTTCACCTCTTCTTAGTTTCAAGCCACCCTTGAAAGTGCGTTATGTTCAAGGTTGACCACTACAATTTTGACCTCTACCTGGTTGAGCAAACCAGTTCGCCCGAATGGGGTGTCAGAGATTTGTCACATTTTACTCATACGTGTCAGAGTTCAACATCGATTTGTATTCCCTGTAGGCCTGGGAATCACGTACGCACATTGGAACATACAGCCTGTTTTCTTGCAGCTTTATTGTATAGGGCCGTTTATTGTGCATGGTATAGTTATAAGTTCTGTATAGGGCACCAAACGCATCGGAACTTTCAACCAATAGTTCGAACTTTTACAATAAAACAAACATACAATCAAATTAAAACTGACATTTTTACAAATACTTCATAAATGGGTCAAATATACGTGCACGAACAAGTGAAATGTTATCACGAACGAATTATGGACTATTTACGCGATATGTATGAGTTAGGGATTGTCTATGAAACAAATATTAAGCAATGCATATATATTCATTCAAAAGGGCAAGTCATTTATTATGTATAGGCCTGGAGGTATAAACGCTTGACATTCTCCCAGAAGTTCATGAGTATAGATCTTCGTATAATAGGGAAATATAATTGTTTCCAAACGCTTGGCCCCTGCTCTGTGATTAGACGTCTTTCCTATCGATCGCATGAAAGTCTACGGTGACAACGGGCATGCTCTGAATACGTTGTTTAAAAGGAGGCCTTACTGAAACCTCGCTTGTCTTTTGTCGCTACCATTGTTGTTGTAAGCTGATGCCTCTCCACCCGATTGCAGGGAAGCCAAAGGTAACGACAATTCTACAATGGACCAGCCATTTGAATGGAAGCATCAGCGCAAAACTCGTCTGCACGTCATACAGCTCCAATTCAAGCAACACGCGCTGGATTCGTGACGACGGTTCCCCGCTGCTCGATGGAGACATTGTTCAACTCTCTAGTTCCGACAGCAGCTACACGGTCACGTTCAAGGACGTCGGCGAAGAACACTACGGCAACTACACCTGCGTCTCCCATAGCGAATCGGGCATCTCCATGGAGACAGTCGTGCTCTCCGGAGAGTCAGGTGGGTCCCGCGCTTTGACATGCAGTCATGAGTTAGGCGAATTACAGGTAATCTGAGGTCATCAGAGGTCGTTTACTCTGAGAGTGAACATCTTCATAGACTATGTAGGCCAATCCGGTTATTGTTTCGTCAACTAAATGAGCACTCGGCTTCGCCTTTTCAGTATTCTTTTCCAATCGAGCTTTGTTTAACGAAACTGTCTCTACATGTTTTTTTTTAATGTTTTGTAGGACTTGATGATATTATATTATCTAGGTTTTGAATGTTTTTTTTCAGCTTTAAAGTGACTCTCTGTGTCCCAGTGTAAAGAATATTTTATTTTATTTTAAATATTCTTATTAGATGAGGACTAATTTATGAATGAAAAAAAGGTATACTTGAATGATTAAAATAAAGAAAAGTATTTAAAAAAAATAAAATCTAACTTGCAATTAGAAATTGATTATTCCTTTTCTAAAAATAAAGCGATATAAAAATTGCAATCAGTTTCGACCTGATCTTAGATGTATTCTATTTTTTTAATAGAAGCCAAAACCCCCGAGGCTATTCACTGTTAATGAATAAATTGATTTATTCCTATTAAAAAGATTAACTTTATAGACTTCTAATCTATTAATAATGATTTTTTTCATTTAATCTTTATTTTTATAGTGTAAATAAACACATAACATTTTCGTTGTTATAATGATTTTTTTCTAAAAATATTCTTAAAAAATATTTCTTTACATTTTCAGTGTAATATTTTTATATTAAACTATAAGAATACACAAACATATATATAATTAACATTCTTGTATATAATAGAACTATAGATCTCAAAAAATTATTTCTTAATCAAGTTGAAAAATAACTATTTTTTTTAATAAAATTGTAAATGCCCCCAGGGCCTATTTCTTCCACTCATTTTCAATCGTTTTCTGAAGTAATCCTATATTTTTTAAAATATTTTAATAAAACTATTCTTGATAAGACAGATAAAAATCATATTCTTCTAAAAAAATAATAAATATTTTTTATTATATATCCTTCTATTTTTATTATAAACATTAAATAAAAAAAATAAAAAGAAATTAAAATTAAAATTAAATTAAAAAACTTTCTAAAATTTGATAAAATTAATAAATCTTCATTAGATAATCTAATTCAACTAAATAAATTTCCAAAAACAATTACTATAAAACTTAAAAAATAAATTGGAAACAATATAAAAAAATTAGAACTTTTTAAAAAAAAACTTTGAATAAAAATTCCCTTTCAAACAATATAATACATTATTCGTATACAATAAATTATTGTTAATGATGTACTTGCAATAACAATTATAATAATAAAAATATTATTTACATTCATGTAAATAAATTCTAAAATTAAATCTTTAGAATAAAATCCACCCACGAAAGGAAAACCAAAAAGAGATAATCTAGCTAATCCTATACAACCCCTAATTAAAGGTCTAAAGCTAAAAAATCCTCCTAAATATCGAACATCTTGAATCCCAGAAAAAGTGTGAATTACTAACCCAGCACATAAAAATAACATAGATTTAAATAATGCATGTATTAATAAATGAAAAAACGCCAATTCCATTTTACCTAACGATAAAATTAGTATAATTATTCCTAATTGACTTAAAGTAGAAAAAGCAATAATTTTTTTAAAATCTAATTCTAAATTTGCCCCCACCCCCGCTATAAATATAGTTATTCTTGACAAAACTATTATAATTCTTGAATAAAACTTTATTTCAAAAAGAATTCTAAAACGAATTAAAAGATAAATTCCCGCAGTGACTAAAGTAGAAGAATGAACCAAAGAAGAAACAGGAGTTGGGGCAGCTATAGCTGCCGGTAATCACGCAGAAAAAGGGATTTGTGCTCTTTTTGTTATTCCTGAAATTATAACTAAAATTCCGCATACTTTAATTATTTCTTTAACTCTGTTAATATCTAGTCTCCCATAATTAAGTAAGAAAATTACTGATATAATAAGTGTTACATCCCCAACCCGATTTATTAAAACAGTAATTATACCAGAATTATATGAATTAGTTCTTTGATAAAAAACCACTAAACAATAAGATACTAACCCAAGTCCATCTCAACCTAAAATAATTATTATTATATTAGGGGAGACAATTAACAATAATATAGAAAACACAAATAATAAAACTATGTAACAAAAATAATTTTTTTCTCTCTCCCCTCTTATATATTCATGCCTATAAATAATTACTATAGCAGAGATAAATATAACTACAAATATAAATCTTAATCTAATTCAATCTAATAAAAAATATACTTTTACATCTAAAGATAATAAATTTATTAAATAAATTTCAATTACAACAACTTCATACATATAAATTATATAAACAAAAAAGAAAAAAAACATAATTCTATTAATTAATAAATAATAACCTCATTTTAAAAAAAATTACTTAATGATAATTCATCAATAAATCCACAATTTATTATTTTAATTTAAACTAATTAAGTTTTTTTAAATTCAGCTTTGAAAACACTCTATTTTAAAAACTCGCACAATTAAAGGAAAAAAAAGTAAAAATATTAAAGAATGTTCCCGCAGTGAAATTAAATTTGAAGCTCATGTGACCCAACCTTCCCCATGATTAATATATCTAAATAAATACAACGAGTATCCAGCTCTTAAAAATAATAATAGCATTAAAGGAAATAAAAATATTATACTAAATTTTAGTAATCTCCCTAATAAAAAAATTTCCCCAAAAATATTTATTGAAGGAGGTGCTGCTATATTAAATACTCTTATTAAAAATCACCATAAAGAGACTGAAGGAAAAATTTTATTTATTCCCTTTAATAATAATAATCTCCGAGTGAAAAAACGCTCATATAATATATTACCTAAACAAAATAACCCAGATGAGCAAAGTCCATGGCCTAATATTAACAACAAACTCCCAAAAGAACTTAAAAAATTTATTCTCATTGTTCCTCTAAGAACAATTCCTATATGACATACTGATGAGTAAGCAATTAAAGACTTCACATCTGTTTGAAATAAACATATTACACCTACTATTACTCTCCCCAAAATAGAAATAACTATAATCATATATCTTATTTCTATTAATTCACTTATAAAAAACATTTTAAAACGATAAATTCCATAAATTCCTAATTTCAACAGAACAGCAGCTAAAATTATAGAGCCAGAAATGGGAGCTTCCACATGAGCTTTTGGAAGCCATAAATGTACAAAAAACATAGGAACTTTTACTAAAAACCCTAATATTATAAAAAAAAAAGATAACCTATAGGCTTAAATACTCTAAAATCTATTAATAAATAATTTAAACTATATTCCCTTAATAAAATTATTAAAATAAATAAAGGTAATGAACCAAGTAAAGTATATATAAGTATATAAATACCCGCTTGTAAACGCTCAGGTTGATTACCTCAATTAAAAATTATTATAATAATGGGAAATAAAATAGATTCAAAAAAAAAATAAAATATTATCAAATTTATTCTATAAAAACATAAATAAAGTAAAAACAACATAAAAAAAGATAAAATTTAAAATATTTATTTTCATAAAGCATTTCTTTGAATCTAGCTAATATTATTAGAATTGTTATTCATACCGAAAGTAAAAATAAATTTATTCTTAATAAATCTCCACCTAATTTAAAAATTAATCTTCCTCTATCTACTAAATTTATAAAAACTAATCTCAAAAATAAAAAAAGTATTAAAATTAATTCTAACCCCTTAAAAATTATTGATATTCAAATTATCATAAATAAAGAAAACAATAATTTTAACATTTTAATATGAACATTGATGAAACTTGATCATTACCATAAAAAAAACTTATAATTACTATTAATCTTAAACCTAACCCAGCTTCTGCTACAATTATAGTTAAATAAACTAACGTTAATAAATAAGTATCCATTAAAATTATACAATTAATTAATATAAACATTCTTAAATATATAAACTCAAAACTTAATAACATTATCATTAAATAAAAACGGTTTTTTAAAAAACTTATTAATCCTACTAAATATATAAAAATCGCTAACTCTAACATTAGTTATAATAATTTAAAAAAAATAATGGTTTTGTAAACCAAATTTGAATGTACTCTTATAATTTCAGAAAAGATAATCTCTTTAAATATCCAAAATTTATGTACTTTTAATTTATATACTATTTTCTGAAATAAAATTTATAACTTTTTTAACAATAATTTTTTTTATTTTTAATCACCCTATATATATATTAATATCAATTATTTTTATTACTTTATTAATAAGAATTTTAATTTATATAAGAATAAAAATATTATGAGTCTCTCTTATTTTAATTCTTCTTATCTTGGGGGGAATACTAATTTTATTTCTTTATATTATTAGACTAATCCCCAATAAAAAACTATATTTTAACAAAAAAATTACAATACTTTTAACTTTTTTGTTATTATCATTTCCTTCTTTTAAAATATCCGAAATTTCTTTTTTTTACATAAATTCTAATTTTTTTCCCTCTTCTATAAATATAATAACATTCATAATAATTTATTTAATTATAACATTAATTGTAGTAATAAAAATTATAACTTCATCTAATGCTCCTCTTTCAACTTTATAACTAATGAACTTAAAAAAAATTATAAACCCAATTTCCAACCTCCCTACCCCATCAAATATTTCTTATATATGAAATATAGGTTCTCTTTTAGGAATATGTTTAATAATTCAAATTTTAAGAGGTCTTTTTTTAGCAATGAATTTCTCCAGAGACATTACTACAGCATTTAATATAATATCTCATATTTCACGAGATGTTAATAACGGTTGATTAATCCGATCTATCCATTCAAATGGAGCATCAATATTTTTTATTTTCATATATTTGCATATCGGCCGAGGAATTTATTACTCTTCATTTTTTTTTTTAAAAACTTGAATAACAGGAATTATTATAATTTTTATTCTAATAGCCACAGCTTTTCTAGGCTATGTTCTCCCTTGAGGTCAAATATCTTTTTGAGGAGCAACAGTAATCACAAACTTATTTTCAGCTATTCCATATATTGGCTCTATATTAACTTATTGAATTTGAGGGGGATTTTCAGTTGATAATAACACCCTAACTCGATTCTTTTCTTTGCATTTTATTCTTCCTTTTATATTATTATTAATAGTAATAATCCATATTATAATAATTCACGAAAAAGGGTCGAGAAACCCTTTAGGATTAAATTTAAACATTGATAAAATCCCTTTTCATCCATATTTTACAGTAAAAGATATTTTAGGATGTTTAGTAACTTTACTTTTTTTTTCTATTATTGTTTTAATTATACCATACATTCTTAATGATTCAGAAAATTTTAACGTTGCTAACCCATTAGTTACTCCTCCTCATATTCAACCCGAATGATATTTTTTATTTGCATACGCTATTCTCCGATCAATTCCTAACAAATTTGGAGGTGTAATTGCATTAGTAATATCAATTTTAATTATTATTACTCTTCCCTTTTCTATAAAAAATAAATTTTCCTCATTTTATTTCTTTCCCACAAAAAAACTTTTATTTTGAACTATAGTAAATTTATTCTTACTTTTAACATTCTTAGGAGCTTGCCCTGTAGAATATCCTTTTGTAATTACCAGTCAAATTTTAACTATTATATATTTTTCTTTTTTTTTAATTATTCCTTTATTATGACTTTTTAACTATACCTAAGTATATATTTTGAAAATATAAAAAAGAATCTATTTCTAAAAGTCTTCTTTTTTCTAAAAAGGATACAAACATTTCTTATAATAATAATTTTTATAAAACATAAAAAAAAAATTATCATAATTCTAAATGGTAAAATAACTTTCCACGCTAATATTATTAATTTATCATAACGGTACCGTACTAAAGTCCCTCGAATTAAAATAAAAATAATTATCACAATTAACATATTAATTATTAATAGTCCCCTAGACCCTATAAATAAATAAGATGTAATTAATCTAAATATAATGATATTTCCATACTCTGCCATAAATAATAATGCAAAATTTCATGAGCCGTACTCTACATTAAATCCTGAAACTAGCTCTGACTCTCCCTCAGATAAATCAAATGGACTTCGGTTAGTTTCAGCATAACAAGAAACTATTCAAATTAAAAACAAGTTTAAAAACCCCATTATAAATATTCAAAAATCTTGGAAAATTCTAACATTATAGATATTATAACTCCCACAAAAAAAAACAATTCTAATTAAAAGCAAAGAAAATCTTACTTCATAAGAAATTACTTGAGCAACACCTCGATAAGCACCTAATAAAGAATATTTAGAATTAGAAGACCATCCTCCTATTAAAATTACATAAACTCTTAATCTGGATACACATAATATAAAAACTAATCCATACTCAATTAAAATTTGATTATATTTCCATTTGAATAAAAACAACAAAAATATTATTAATATTAACGAAATTAAAGACATTAAAATATAAACAAACATATTTATATAAAATATTAAATTTATTTCTTTTCTAAACAATTTTACAGCATCTCTAAACGGTTGAAAAATACCTCATAAACCTACCTTATTGGGACCCTTACGAATATGAACATAGCCTAAAATTTTTCGTTCTAATAAAGTAAAAAAAGCAATTCTTACTAAAACACATAAAATTAAAAAAATAAAACTAATAAATGAAATCATTATTAAAGGAGTTTCATCATAAAGGAAGCTTAAATTCCTCGCATTCATCTTTCTGCCACTTTAATTTAAATCATTATTACTAATTGGTAACCCATTTTCAAATTCTAAATTTGATACAATTTTTTCTGCCAAATTAGTTAATACTTTTTAAAATTAAAAAAAAATTATTTTAATTTTTAATTCCTTTCGTACTATAAAAATATCTTTTAAATTAAGATAGAAACCAACCTGGCTCACGCCGGTCTGAACTCAGATCATGTAGGAATTTAAAAGTTGAACAAACTTCTTTTTCTTAACTTCTTCGCCAAGAAAGAATCCTAATCCAACATCGAGGTCGCAAACTATTTTATCTATAAGAACTATCCAAAATTATTACGCTGTTATCCCTAGAGTATTTTTCTCATTTAATCGTTAAAAACGGAACCAATTTTTAAAACTAAAAAAGATACTCATTCTTTTTCCATCGCCCCAATCAAATTTAATTTAAAATTTCAAATTATAAATTAAATTAAAATTCATAGGGTCTTCTTGTCCCTAAATTTAATTTTTGCTTTTGCACTAAAAAAATTAAATTTAATTATTTAACTAAAGAAAGCCTATAATTGTTCAATCATTCTCTTAGCACTCATTTAAAATCTTATTTCAATACCTTCGTATAGTCAAAATACCACAGCAATTTAAAAAATCATTGAGCAGATTATACATTTTATTACACAACAAAATGAAATGTTTTTGGTAAACAGTCAATTAAATCAATTTGCCGAATTGCTATAATTAAATTTCCATTTTTAAATTTTTTTTAAATTTCTTATTATTTTTTTCAATTTACTAATTTTTTAATAATTTTATTAAACAATAATTAATTTAATCATAAAAAAATCTTAATTAAATTTTTTAATTATTTTTAATTCTTTTTAAAAAGACTTAGAAAATTTTAATCCTTAATTAAATATTATAAAATTATAAAGAAATCTACCAAGCTTATCCCCCGTAGATAAAATTATACAATTATCTAAAAACTTTTCAAATATAATTATGATCTAAAATCAAAAAATTATAACCAGATATCATTAAATATGAATAAAATTTCATTTCTATTAATATATTTTTTATTATATTTCCACATAATTAAAATATTTTAATAGCTCATTTTAATTTCGGGAAATTAAAATGCTTTAATTTCTTCTAAAAACCCTAATGCAAAAGGTACCCTAATGAACTTTTTCATTTTTAAATTTTTAAAATTTTCATTTTTCCCTTACAGTTTTTTTATAAAAAAACTTTTTTAAACATACATTTAAATAAAATTTTATCCTTCTTGTCTTTTCTTTTTATTTTTTTAAAAATAAAATGGTTTAAAAATATAACAAAATTTTCATTGTAAATGAAACATCAATGGATTTCATTTTAAAAAACACTTTCCAGTATTTTTACTTTGTTACGACTTATCTCACTGCTGAGAGCGACGGGCGATATGTGCATATTTTAGAGCTTTATTCAAATATTCATTATATTAACATTTTACTATTAAATCCTAAAAAATTTCTTTTTCAATATTATAATAACATTAAAATTAATGTAATTCACCTCATTCATAATTATTAATTGCACCTTGACTTAATATATTTTTTTATTTTAAAAATCTTAAATATAACTACTCAATATAATTAAATATAGTGGTATACAAACTGACTTTTAATACCAAATTAAGTAAGATCTAGGCGTTGTGTCCATTACAGAGCAAATTCCTCTAACAAGCTTAAAATACCGCCAAAATTTTATGATTTCATAAATTTTACTTACTACCAACATACAGCTTAAAATAATAGGGTATCTAATCCTAGTTTAAAAATTAAATTTTTTTAAAATCAAACTAATTAATATAAAGATTATAAATTTCACCTTTTTAAAATTATAAAATTTAATTTATATTTTTATTATTTTTAATTTTTTTAAAAATGATTCACTTGTATAACCGCGGCGGCTGGCACAAGTTTAGCCAAATCATCTTTTTAAACTTCTACTTTATTTTTTTAAAAGTATAAATTTTTCTTCTATTTTCAAAAAATATATATTATATAATATAAAGAAAGTTTAAATTATTTTAATACAAACTACATTTAAATTTATTATTTTTCCCTTCTTTTTTTTAATTCAAGAAGGGAAAAATATAGTTTAAATTAAAAAGCATTCCTATGCGTCTTCTTTATGTATGTAATTGTAAATAATTAATATAGATTTCCCTCTCAAGGGAACAATGCTCTAGATTTTATCTAAATTTATGTGAAGTAAACTGGTCATCTCTAAAACTTTCGAATATATTTTATGATATGAAACCATGTCTTAAATTAATTTTCAAAGTTAATACAATGACATATAGATGAAATTCTGAGTGATGCTCCTTACATTTATATAAATGTTTATTTATTTTCAATTTTGTTAAAAACCAATTTTTTTTAAAAATACAGCATTTTTTTAAAAATAAAATGCCTGAATAAAGGATTATCTTGATAGGATAAATTATGTAATTTTTTTATTACTTTTATTAAATTTATTAATTTTAATAAAATTAATTTATTTCTTTTAAATTCAAAATTTAACGTGCAAATAACACTTAAAATTAATTTTTATAAAGTAAGCTAATACAAGCTAGTGGGTTCATACCCCAAATATGAATACATTTCCTTTATTAATATTTTACCAAAAAATTATTTTTTTATGAATTTTATTTATATCAATTTTAATAGGAATTTCATGTTCTTTTTGATTCCCACTATGGGTATCTTTAGAAATTAATATAATAATATTTATTCCTTTAATAAACTCAAAAAACTTTCTTTCATCAAACAGAATTATAAATTACTATATTATTCAATCATCCTCATCTTCATTATTTCTTTTTTCATCATTTTTAACTTTTCTTTTCTCAACTGACATATTAGTTTTAATTATTATGATTTCCATAATAATTAAACTTGGTTCAGCACCTTTTCATATATGATTTCCTCAAATCTCTGAAGGTTTAAATTTTTTACCATTTTTTTTATTATTAACTTTTCAAAAAATTATTCCCCTTTTTATTACTACACTGATTAATGTATTTTTCTACAGTGATGTCATTACACTCCCAATTGACTGCCAATGACTCTGCCGCAGCTCAAGACCTTCGAAGGACTTTCACGGACTCTAAAGTCGACGTGCAGATCACCGGTTCAAAGAGCCGGTCGTCAGAAGCTCAGGATCCGACAAGAGCACAGACTGGGACAGGATCTAGGAATTTCTCTTCAGCCAACACGTCCGAAGGATCGACACGAATCAAATCAATCATTAGGTCGAAAATAGTCATCACAAAAGAAAAGCATTCATATACAATAAAAGTGTGAGTCTGAGATTCAAGAATGTATAACAAGTGAGGTAGGCGGCAACTCTTCACTGTACAGTGTAGAATAATATACTTGGCACATACAGTTGTTACGAAAGTAAACCTAAGAAACAAATCTCTTTGGCTGGGAAAACAATAAATCAGGGCGACAACCAGCCAAATCCTAAAAATACGAACCCTACTCTTCAAGGTTTGCTCATCTCTTCTTCAGGGGTGGCTGTGGCAATGGCCGTTGAGGAGCAGCGTTTTTCGAACTTTTTTCAGCGATTTGCGACTTCAGAGACCACCGGATTGCTTTTTGCACTATCAACGACGCAGAATGTAACTCATTCATAGATTTTTCATTAAATCCTGGCCTATTCAAATGACGCCAGGATACACAAATAGGTGAGTTGAAGCTTTGCCAACTGCCAATGTGAACGGGCTGCACACTATCGCTGAAAGAAGACCGAAAAATGATGCTCCTAAACGGTCATGGCCATAATCACCCCTGAAGAAGAGCCAAGTAGGCCTCGACACGTAGGCCCTCTATTTCAGGATTTGGATGGTTCTTGTGCCCTTCAAGGGGCGTTCATAAAGTTCGTATTATCGTCACGAAGGAATAGAGATTGACCAATCAAACTTTAGTAGGAGTTGAGACATTCTCTACATGTTCGCCACCACCGTTATCCACTTTTGCAAGCGATGGACCACATGCCAGAGGCCATTGTTTTAGAACTCCTCGTTTTGAGTGTTCAGGAATCGCACCACTTCAGCAATCACTTGGTCGTCATCCTTGAAATGCATTCCTCTTGTTTTGCTACACTGAAATCGTCAACGCCATTTAACCATAGTTTCATAAACTTGGACGTTGTGCGAGAACAATGCACCCAGATTTGAATGAATATCCTTGGCATTGCTCCCCTCAAATGGAGAAAAATGAATCACTTCATGTGCTTGGCTCCGACGGATAGTGCCATTTTGGTTTCGACTCCCTAGCGGCGTTCTGCGCTACTGTAGCACGCGACGTGTACACTGTGCGGAAACTAGAGGGACAGGCGATCATGTGGGTGCCTGTTTTGTTCCGCTTTTTTAAAATTTTTTGTCCCGATAATACAAACTTTATGAACGCCCGTCTTATTTATACACTGGTTTTGCATTTATCTGCGCCTATTGCGCATATAATTCTGATGAGTGTGTAAAAATAAGTGAAGGGAATGTTCATTTGTATTTTTAAGAATGTTATAAAAGTTTACAACATCGTAATTAACAAAAAAATCATATTTGGTTTGTTGGCCGGAAATAATGAATAACACGAAGAAGTTATGGCGAGATATTGCTCCACAAATAGCAATGTCATGACAGTACATTGCAGTACTTGTTTCCAGATTTCGTTGATAAGAATGAAAATTCGCAACTCAATTTATTTATCAAGTTGCACAATACTTCATATTTATACACATTTTGTACAGTCCCTTAGTGATTAATGAAACAATTGCCCTGGGTACAGTGCGCTGGATTTTCTTTTTTTCTGTGGATTCTGTAATAAACGCAAAATTAGGCTAATCGTCATTTTGATTCGAACTGAATCGCATGTGATTCATTTGTGAAATAAATATGAATTAATCACTGACCTCTTACAGCGGTCATTTCTTTATAATGTTCTAGTGCGGCGTATAACATTACGCGAGATCTCATCTGAAAAAGCAAAAATGTTCAATCATAAATGTTCCGTAAACCTCTTCAAGTAATACGTGCAGTCTATCGAGAGTGTATTTCTGTTTATTTATTTATTTAGTTCAGTACCCTCAGGGCCCGAGGGCACCCTTTAAGAACGATATACTAAATAACTTTTCGGAACGCTTATTCTTAATATCTCTCTCTCTCTCTCTCTCTCTCTCTATATATATATATATATATATATATATATATATATATATATATATTTATATATATGATAAGAGTAGTAAAAAGAACTATAACTAAAACAAACATCGTTGGACAAACTTGGACGCTGTAGGCTCCAAGTTAAGATCGTGGACAACAGCAAAGACAATACAAAAAAAAAAAAACTTTGAATGCAAGTTTTTTTTTACGATCTTATTAATTAGCCTGTAATTAAACAGAAATTCATTGCTTGGGGTAAGGCGTTAGCGCGCATTGGATGAACTAAACTTCCCGCGCGCGGTTCATGAGCAATTCACGTAATTGCAGCGTCATTTTTACATAACTCCGAAAGGTGCCCGATTACATTTAGACTTATTGCTTTGGACGGTACTTGAACGTTCAATTCCCTGTGGTTTGATACACAATAATTGTTTTAAAAGGTCAATGTCCTACGAAAAGCACTACACTCCTGCATAACGAAACACCGTTACAAGATGGGAGCCCAAAACAACAAAACAAATGATAAGGGTTGCAAAAGCGCACAGCACACAAGAAGGCGTAAAGTCATAAACTATTGTAAGTAGGGTAAGTGATCAATAAATTCAACATGATTATTATCAATGACGAAGATTTACCCCCCGAAACAGAGCGAATCGAAAACCGGTCTTACTATAAATATGACGAGTCCGACGCCTTTGCTCGTCGCCATGAAGAGCAGTGGTGAGTCGGCGCGTGCCGCCGGTTCTTATATGACTAATTATCTGACGACGACGAACAGCGATTAACTGTAAGTTTTAGAATAGCGTACGCTAAAGCTTTGCGTATACGTAAAGAATAGCGTCGTCATCACCACTGCTCATGCACCAAACACTAACTGGGGCTTGCGCTTTGCGCGTGAGATTTTAGAGCACCCTTTTTTTTCAAAACTTGCGTGCATACGCAGAAGTTCTTTGCTCTCCTCTAAGGAGGATTCGTGATGAGAAGTTGGCTACAGCCAAGACGAGCACTGTTAAAAAATTTCGGCATCCAGGATCGCGGCTGCGGTCGCTTTGGCGGCGTCGTGAGCGCGACGTCAGCGGCATGGCATCCTCGCGACTGCTATTTTCAACACAGGACGACATTGCACTCCTACGCGAGGTGCACGTCAGAAACGTTTTGGAAGACCCGGCAAGGTGGGCAGCGATCACCGGCAACGTATTGCTTGCGACGCGCGAACGTTTCTCGGCGAAGCGGCGAAGATATGGCGTGCGAAGGTCAGTACACGAGACCTCTCTCGCCGTGGCGACGCAAGCGGACAAGACCGGTCAACCGTTCCCGTCGAATTTACGTATTGAAACAAATAAAAAATTTTGCTCCTAACCAAAAACGTTACCGCTTTTTGTGCGGGAAATAAAAATTGTTACTGCATCTTGGTGGCGTTGCAAGCTCGAGATGCTTGGGATTTTGCGTCACGGCGGAGAAACGCTATTCTAAAACACTCTTGAGTTGCGTGCGCTAAAAAATCGCTAAACTTTGCGCTAGTACGCGCACAAGTTGCGTACGCTGTTCTAGAACTTCCTAATAACAAAGAAATGAATAACGCAGCGGGCGTATGACGTCGCAACTTTGCACAGTTGCCAGGAGCAGCGCTAGTGATAAACCCCCTTCCTCCGCGACAAGGCATCACGTGACATACTTGGCTAAGGCAATGCCCCCTAGATGACAAAGTCGTAGCAGGTCGTAGTGCTTATAGACATGTCGCGAACAGCGAAGGCCAACGCTGATCATCGATTGAACACGACGATCGCGTCAACGTTTGCCTCAAGCTTGACTCGAAGACGAGTGCCGACGCAGCACTCGGTTCCAATCTGTGTCCTGCGTTGGGCTTGGCTGGTGACGCAGAAATATCAGCACTACGGGCTTGTCGTCTAGGTGGTGTTGGCTAACGTCACCGCAAGCAGCGTGGGACTCCTTCGGTGTCAAGTAGAGAGGAGGTCGCCTTCTCTCTGGCGTTTGCTCTGCTAAAGTTGAAAGACGTGGGAGGAGCTTCCATTTCACTGTTAATTTGACACGAACTATATGCGCCGAGGAATTGAGAAAGTGGAGGACTAGGATAGGGCCAGCTTAAATTTGGCGGATAAAAAAAAAACGTAAAGATGTTTTCATTTTCGTCTCCCATGTTTAGGTTGGCCCTATCATATTTATGCACCAGCTAGATCAACTAAAGCCCGTAGCTCGGGAGAAGCGGAGAGGAGAGCGCTCGGGGTGGTCAGAGCGCCGGGCTCTGATTGGTTCGTGGGTAGATATAAAGCTAGTTGCCTTTGTCTCCACTGCACTCGCGGCGTTTGACTTTCGCATTCTAACGCGTTCGACGAGTGCACTGGAGACAAGCCGCTAGCTTTAGGCCTACCGACTTATCATTCAAACCAGTGCTCGGCGTTTCGACAAACTCGCTCTCTCCCGCCTTGTTCCCTATCTCAGTTTTTTGGTGCGCCGTCTGACGTCACCGCGTGGTAAGGGCATCTCAAATATAAGGCGAAGAGAGCGCAATGCCCTCAGATCGCCCAGTAGCCGCAGCTGCTAATACGAGCCAAATGTGTTAGGCTCTAGGTGGCGCTTAGACCCTACGAGGCACCACCACAACGGAGAGGCCGCGGTGAACGTACCAAGCAGAATCCTCACAAGTCGAGAACAAGAAGATATCAAAGAACTATACGCGCCCTCGATGAAATAAAACCCAAGCAAACTTCTATTTATAGCCCACCCTCATACACTCCACTCCTGAATAGATTTCGTCTTCTCTTTATCGTTTAAAAACCTAAGGAGCGCACGAGTGTGCTGTGTTTGCGGAGCATCCGAAACTTCACAATGCTGTCCGTAACCAAGCATAACTAGCACGCATGACGAACCCATGGTACACTCTGCGTTCGCTGGGTTTATGTAGAATGGTATAATACAAGCTTGCCAGTAGCCGCCTTTTCACGCGTTGAAAATAGTCGGTGCTTTTCATTGTCTGGCTTTCCACTTTGCCTTTGTGCCCTAAGAAAACATGTAATTCAACCCTTCAAAGCTAGCAAGTACAGCTGGTATTTGCCCGGAACGTCAGCTGTTCTCGCATTTCTTCTGCGCATTATTAAACAGTCGACAAACGTGACGTCCCCAAGGTGGAATAAAAGTCGAGTGTAGCATTTCTACCCGAAGCGTGATGATGTTCATGGCACAACCATTTCTTCGCACTGAACCCATGAATTTCTTGTACGCAAAAGCCGGTTCTAAAAAAGAATATTTAATAAAAGTAACTGACGTTATACTCCCAATAAATAGGAGAGTGCATTCTCCTTGTTTTGTTCTGCGTTCCTTCGGACTTTCATATTCTTAAATCTGAGGGCTTTATCGGCGGAGAAATGGTATCTTTAATAAATATGAGCTTCTAACTGCTGAATGACAACACATCAGGAACTCCACGGCTAAGGGTCAGGGCGGTCTTTAGAAATTCGACCATCTCGCTACGACTGCGCGCTCCCCATTAATAAATATCGGTCACACTCGCCAGACTCCAAATTGATTAGACGTATAATAATTATTACTGCGCAATGAATCGAATAACATTCTGACTAAACAGATAAAGCTTCAATCGCGAGATATTTTTTTATTGTTTGGTTTAACCTGTTAACCTCCCAGGCAGCACACCAATGTTGGACCTACATTGGACCAACAATGGCAAACACTGGCTCCAGAGGATGGTCCAACATTGGCATTCTGGCCAAGCGCAACTTCTTCCAATGTTGGCCCAGCAATTGGCACCAACGTTGGGCCATCGTTCAACCAATGTTCCGGCCATCATTGTCACCAACGTTGGGCCATCGTTCAACCAATGTTCCAGCCATCATTGGCACCAACGTTGGGCCATCGTTCAACCAATGTTCCAGCCATCATTGGCACCAACGAGGGGCCATCGTTCAACCAATGTTCGAGCCATCATTGGCACCAACGTTGGGCCATCGTTCAACCAATGTTCCAGCCATCATTGGCGCCAATGTAAGGCCATCCTTTAACCAACTTTCCAGCCATCGTTGGCACCATTGTTGGGCCATCGTTAAACCAATATTTCAGCCATCATTGGCATCCACACTATGTCATTGGCTATGCCAATTTTGGCTTTCACACTAATTCAATGGCTATGCCATCATTGGCATACAAGTTCATTCATTGAATAGGCCGTTATTGACAGTCAAGCTAATTTATTGGCATGTCCCAATGTTAATGCCACATCGTTAATGCTGGATATGCAATGATGGCAAAGGGTTTAAATCCTGGTTATTCCAACATTGGGTTTTAAGACCCCTGGCCTGTTTTGTATTAGTAGCCCAATGCAAAAAAACATTCTGGGCACAAATGGCAAGGTCCTCCTATGCTTTGTCGATGCACTATTTTATCTGGCGTGCAAATAACCAATTCAAGATCAATTAATACTTTTTTCGGAACTTTTATTAAAAGAGGCTAGGGAGGAGGCTCAGTGGGGAGCCTATGCCTGGTACTGGGGAGGGTCCTGGGGTGGGTCCTGGGGCGAGTCCTGCGGCTGGGGAGCCATTACGGCTTCCGAACGCCTCTTCCTGCCGCCTTCCCTGTCGCAAGACCCTGGCAGCCACTTCAGCACCATTTTTTATGCTGCCGATTCTTCCATTCTAAGCTTCGCACTGATGGCATCTACGAAAATATCCAAAGGTCAAATATCAACGCTTTCAAACCCACATTGGTCTTAGTAAAGCACACTCCCAAGCAGCACGTTGTAAACGGGCTAAGGCTCTACATAAGTTCATTTGTTTTTGTAGCATCGCGATGTTCTGAAGAGCTTGGCTCACAATGGACTAAAGTTCTTACGCAACCTCAACCAAGTCGTCGTGAAGTCAAGGATGACTGGCCACCATTAGCTCTTTCTGAACTATGTAACTGAATATATCATGCACCAGCAAATGAACAGACGCGATCAAGCCACGAAAGGCAGTGCTGGCTCATTTGCTCTAGCAGAAGCCTGGCCGCGGCATCCCTCCGCTGACAAATGCATGCTGAAATGAATCGCTCTCGAGCTAGCATCGGCACCCATGCAAATTATTCGTTAACCCTGAATGGGTATCGTCTGGAAGGTTGGATATCTCAAAATTATTTAAAATGTCCCGAACTGAATTAACATATTTAATACATGAAGGAAACGCGTAAAGAAAAAGTACTCGCACATGAGTTTGTAAACAGGCAGCAAAACAGACACAAAATATTCTCTTCAAATCTCCTAGAAGTTTATTACACACAGCATGTTCCGCAGGGAAGTACAAACGTGCAAGCGATCTGCGAATTGTAAAGAGGTACTGCTAAGCTTTTATACAGCTGAAAAGATTGCAAAGCAAACAGAACCGGGGTAATTCTAGGCCATATTGTCTGTTCTTCCGGCGGCTGGAAAAATATTTTCCCCGAAATTCTCCTGACAGACGCCTCTCATTGGCGGTGGCAATCAGTGCATCGAATGACGTTTCATTGAAAAATAGCTTTATTGACACGCTGTTTTATCAGCAGATTGTTTTACAAAATAATATGATGAGCTTTTTTGTTTTTGCTGGTAACAAGTTACCCCAAATTGTCGCCGCAAATGGCATGTAGGGTGGGACACGTGGGTTAACATTCTTGTAATGAGCCATCGCAGAACGTCGCCGCGAAGCTGCGTGGACGGGTCTGCCGGCCGGTGACACACCCGCGAAAAAATGGAAGTGGATATTCTGCCCCCGGCACAATAGCCCGGGGAAACAAATGCCGGCAGTTGCCCCACCCCCTATTGGGTCTCGTGTAAAACGAATTGTGAAAACAACTATTTGAAGCTGTAGAGTAACTCCCTGGTAAGGTGTCCGTCTCTTATGCGGCGGGACCCTGGTTTCATCGTCAGTGTGTGATTACTTTTTTTTCAGGGCATTTGGCGATACCTAGGGCATTTCTTTTTTACGATTAACACTGAAAAAGAAAATAATGTTATCAACAAAACTTCGCTGAATTAAATGGTATGAGACTCCGTTTCGGGGGGTGAATGGAGGACAGCGAGGCTTGGGCCGCCGGTGGGCCGCTGGGAAGCGGCGTGTAAAGGTGGGACAATTGGGTTAATATTTTTCTAATGAGCAGCCGCAGATTGTGATACACGCGCCGTCCGAAACTGGCGGAATTTGTTTTCCCCGGGCTATACCCTCCGTTCACCCCCGGGAAGGGCGCAGTTCCATACCATTTAATTCAGCTAAGTTTCGTCCACAACATTCTTTTTTTTTTCAGTGTTAATCATAAAAAAGCATGATGTAAATATCGTCAAACGCCTAAAAAATGTTCGAAAAAAAAAATAAGCCCACACTGGGGGATTGAATCTGGGTCCCGCTGTGTATGAGACAGAAACCTTACCAGTGAGCTGCTCTACAGCTTCAAATAGCTGTTTTCACAATTCGTTTTATACGAGACCTAATAGGGGACAACTGCCGGCATTATTTTCCCGGGCTGCCGGCAGAATATCCACTTCCGCGAAAAAATTTCCCCGCAGCGTGCGATTCGCGTAGCGAGTGTCGGTGAAATGTTAGTGTCGACGAAACGTGTCAATGAAACGTGTGTCCACGAAACGTTGTCTATGAAACGTGTTTTCATGAACAGCCGGGAGAAGAAGAAAGTCTGTATTCTACCGGGAGTTGCATTATTTCAGGCAGCTAATGGGAGGCGACTCTCCGTGCAATTTCGAAACATATTGTCCCGGCTGCCGGGAGAATAGATACTGCATAATACTATAGATAATCTGGAAGAGTACCCGTAGAACAGCGGTCACTCGTTGCCAACAAGCAGGTTGCCGTGCACTTACCAAACAATTAGCGGACTTGAAAGATGTATTCCGAGATATCTGTCGATATGGGCACTGGAGAACAACCACGTACACATACACACGAGATGGTAGGGCTCCGTGAAGATTCAACACGATGCGGTACAAGCTGTCATCTGCCGAACCAAACCACATCACGAGAATTTCTGTGACTTCTTCGAAGAAATCGCCTGGTGCCGATATACGCGTAGGACTTTTCAAACACTGAGCCACACAGACCGCACAGGGCCAGGGAAAGGAATGCTGGTAGGGGGGAGCAGATTGGGTGCTGGAGAGGTGAGGAGGAAACATCCCCCTCCCTCCAGCATGTCGCCTGCATCCTGTTTCTTCAAGGTCCCCAGGCGGGTGCGCCCACAAAAGGCTTATCTTCGAGGGTCATCCGAACAATAAACACAGCTAGAGGGTTTGTGAGTGGATATTTTTGTGAGTTCGTCCCAAACTTGATAGTGCAGTGGATGATATGTGAGTGGTCTACCAAGCAATGTCCTTCAGGCAGGTGCAGTGCTCTGCTTTGTGACCCGCTTGGAGACTATAGTCACGTGACCGTAACCGGAGACACGCTTGGCCTAAAATACGCATAGCCAGTGGCGTACCAACTTGTTTTTGAGTGAGGGGGCAAACCAGACCCTCCCTCCCTGGGTCGACTATAGTGATGGGCCGAACTTTTGGCGAATCGAAAATTCGGCGCGACTTTTGCCAAACTTTTCTGAAGATTTGGCAATGATTTGGCAAAAATACAATGTTACCAGACTTAACATTGATATTTAGTTTTTTCTGACAAAAAAAATTTTGATTTTTGTTCTTAAAATAAATACAGCTTGTAGTGCCTATTGAAACAGTTATGACTAAATAAGGTGTTATTCTACAAGATAATTGTATCGATGTTGCTTTTGTGCGTTTACTGGCAATTTTACCTGTTGCTTGCAGAAAGTGGCGTGACAACTAGGTTGGGTAGTAGCCGGCGCCGTCACGAATCACGCTACGCGAGTTTTGATTTTGAGGCTTCATCAGCGCACGCTTGCAAGTGTCTTTACATTGTTAAAATAAAGGCAATCACTGTGTTCTTACTTTCTCTAACAGTCACCGTTTCGTGCGTGAAAACGAATGCAACGGTTGCTGAGCCTTCACCAGAAGATATAACAATATTATTGTAAATATGCATGTTTTCCGATTTGAGTCACTTGACGTTAGCTTTGCATGAAAGTGTGCGTTCCATATTCGCAACAGTGCCATTTTTATTCTTTAAAATGCCGGTTTCTGGTGTTAGGACACACACGGACGTTTAGGAAGATGGGGAGAGTTAGGAATGTCGGGTGTGCAACGTCGAGCATGATAGTTCTGTGTTAATTTTATGCAGTTACATGAAAATCGCGAAATAACGCGAACTAAAAAGATATATTATTCTGTTTTGGCACAAACTACTTGTGAGCCGAAAACAGGATAGTTGTAATAATAATAATAATAATAAATAATAAATAATAAATAAAAATAATAAATAATAATAATAATAATACTTTTATTTACACATACCGGAAGGGGCCCATGTGGTGGTGTGCGGGGCTATAGGTGAAAACCCTTACGTAGAGCGCCTGCCAGCCAGACTTGTACGTAGTTCAACTACTTTACTCAAGGTACTGTAGTTTAACTACCTTTCTGGGTAGTTTAGTAACTTTCAATTACATTTCTATTTTGGTAATTAGTGGTTTACTTTAACTACTTTTTCGAGTGACTTCCACTCAAATTACAATTTACTTTCGAATTTTAATGGTTGTTTTACCTATCAACAGAGATAATATGTTGGAAGATCAGCTGATATTTACAGAGGGGGAAGCATGTGGCGTAGAAAAGGGGAGTGGGGGAAGAAAGAAAGTGATTTAGATAGTCCGAAACCCCCCCAAAATTTGAACGAGCCCCCCACTGCAACAACACTGCTACGAGGCGCGGGGAGCGAACAGACACGACGCAAGAGAGGCCGAGTAACTGTGGGATTAGCGTCGAATACTGGCGTTTCTTTGTATCCCGAAGCTCAAGGAGACTTGTCGCATTTGAAGAAAGGGCTTGTCCCCACCTCTCCCCATTGTAGGAATTCTTGCCCACTACAGGAGGTATACACACTACATCCTCGCTCAAAGGAGGTAACAAAGTGCAGCACCCGCTCTGAAGTTAATCCGGTGCTCCTGTATAGCTTGTGCTATCTTTCGAGACGTCATCTGGTCATTTCTCTGAATGAAGAAATGGCTGCTGTAAGACCGACACAAATAAGTGCCTTATAAGTTGATGGTGTTGAATGGTTCGTTAGCCAGAATAAAGCAATTACTCTATGGCGTATTAGTTGCCGCCATTTCATAAAAAAAAAAAAGAAAAACCGATGCACCTCCGATTTTGCCACCCTTCCCGAAACAAACTGATGCACCAGCGATTTCCCCAAAAGCAATGCATACTGGCACGAAAAAAAACAAATAAAAAACACCGCTGTATAGGGACTGAAAGGGCATTCTGAAAGAGTGTGTTAAAAGTACTTCTACTTTACTTTGGAAGTACATTGTATTTATAGTATGTTCCTTAAAGTACATTGCACCCGGTGTGCCTGCTACTTTACTTGAAGTACATAACCTCTCATTTACTTTGAACTTCCAGGTAGTTTTTAGACGTACTTTACGCAACACTGTAAGCAATCAAACACTAATGCAAAATCAAGCTCAGGCAGTGCTAAACCTCAAAGGTGAAATGATACATCCGTAGTACATCCTTGACCGAAAAGAAGTACACAACAATTAGGCATGCAGAAGCAGAACCAGCTATTAAAGCATTTCTGTGAAAACACGAGCCGCTTTATATTCGGCTAGCAGAATTTCGCTAACCCATCAAAACCTATGTAAGTACTTCCTTGTTAGCATAGAAAAAAAGTAACTTCAAAAGTAATTTGCTATTTTTTACGGTAATTATTAATTTACTGAATTACTTTTCATTTGAGTAATTTCTACTCTACTCAAATTACTTTTGAGGCTAAAACTCAGTAACTTAACTTAATTACTTTTTTTGAGTAGCTTGTAGATGTCTGCTCCCAGCCCGCCACCACATATGAAAAAACAAAACAGAGAAATAAATGTACAGAATTTATACACTACAGAAAGTGCGTAAAAAGGAAAGAAAAGAGGGGAAAAGACATGTATCACGTTATGACGAGGATGCCAGCTTCATTCCATACATTCTGGCAAGCTCTGGTGATTCGGCCCCGTTTGAGGGCAGTGGGCTGCGCACACTAAGCGTAATTGTCAGTTGTCAGTCGTAAGTCAATATTTCAACTACATCGTTGCATCAATGGAAAGGTCAAATGAAAATCACGTTATCCAGAATGCCGCCGCATCATTTGTCACTTGCGCAAAGGACTGCGTAAATACTGGTCGATCTTCTGTTCTTGAGGTAGAAAATATTGAAGAGAACCACACTCGCAAAAGCTCACAAACGCACAGTCACCGTGTAGCCTACTCCAGACCTCGGCGTAACCGCTGGATGTACTAAACTGTGCGATGGCAACCGCGCGACTGCGCGGCGTCCGTTTGCGATCCATGGCCCCGTCGCGTTCGTGCGCGTGCGCAGACATTTGCCGCATCTTTGCCGAACTTTCCTTCAAAATATCGGCATGTGCGGAACTTCGCCGAATTAGAAGTTCGGCAGATTCGGTCCATCACTAACTTTTACGGCGTGTGTGTGTGTAGGCGTTGTAAAAGAGTGTGTGTGTGTGGGGGGGGGGGGGAGGGGGGAGGAGAGGGCCAATTGTGTAAGCGCACCGGGCGCCTTGGTCACTGGCTCCTTTTACGACGCAGGCGATAGACCCCCTAGCAACGACGCTCACGCCGGATTGGCTGCTCGGCAACGCGCGAAAACTTAAATTTCGGATTCGGACGGCGCGTGTATCACTCGATGCGCGTTAACCCACACCGCGCCTGCGTTCACGCCGCTTCGCGGTGACAGTGTGCGGCTGCTAATTACAAATCTATTAACCCATTTAGCCCCCCCCCCCCCCCCCCCTGCGGCTTTGCGGCGTCCAGTCGGCAACCCGAGCCCCGCTGTCCCCCATGCACTTCCGTAAATAGTTCCATACGATTTAGTTCAGCGATGTTTCGTCAACAACTTTCGTTGTTTTTTTTTCAGTGTTAATCGTAAAAAAATATATTTCGTAATTATTGCCAAATGCCTCGAAAAAACAAAATATTCGAGAAAAAAAAATAAAAGAAGTAAGCCCACATCATAAATAGAGCCCGGGTCTGATACGTATGAGGCAGACATCTCACCACTAAGTTAGGCTACCTCTTCGGAAACTCGCATTGTATCCGCTGCCTATGTTGACGGCGGCAGCGCCAATCTCCACGAACCAGCCATTCCGGCGTGAGCGCCGTTGCTAAGGTTTGTATCGCCTGCGTGTTAAAAATATGCCCGCGCGGGTCGGGTGGCGAAGCCCTTGGTATTCCTTGTGCGCCGCCGGCCCGTGTTTGGACTGCCCAGTGGCGGCTGTTTCAGGGGGGGGGGGGGGGGGGGCAAACACATGCCTTGCCCCCCCCCCCCCCCACTCTGAGAACTGGGGGAGGCAAGCGCCCCCCTCCCCCCCCCCCCCCGGTTGGTACGCCCAAGCGCATAGCGTCTACTCTGCTGCCAATACCGAGTGAACAGGACAGCAGCACGAAGGCTACTCGGCGACAACGTGTCTTCGCAATGCTGTGGAAGATACAGGCCCGCGCTCCCTCTCCCATTTTGAGCGGTGAATAAAGCTGTGCGCGGGCTCTCCTCCTTTCCACTGCATTGCCAAGACAAGTTCTCGCCGAGATAGTTTTTGGAGTCCCAAAGGAACTGCCCTTCCCAAATGTTAACCAAAAACGGGAGGTCTCAAGATTCTATGTTTTGCGCCGTAAAACCCACACTCTAAACTAAAATGCAAAAATAACCACGTCTTCTTTCTGCGCACGATGTCCTCAAATAAACTGAAATTACAAAGAAAAAATATTGCTCAAAAATAAGCTGTGCCGTATATTTCGCAGCACGCTAATAACAGCTTTTTGGTTCGCGAGGGTTGTGTACATGTAACAAACACTGTACCATTTCTTAAACCATGTAATCATAAATGCAACACAGACGCAAAAATACCCAAAGCTGAATTAAAAAAAAAAAAAAAACGCGAATCTAACAAAACGATGACAACACATGGAGGGGTTCTGGGCTCGAAAGGGCTAACGACTTATCATATCGCAGAATAATAAAAAAAATATCAGCAATAGCGTCTGCTTATTTGAGAAATTCGCAGAACAGTGAGGTAATAGGGCGTCCCTAAGGTGGCACAAAATTCACGATTAAGTAATTAAACCTTTGTTTCGGGTGTTAAAAAGTGTTTTTTAATGTATATTTCGTCGTTCTCGACGCGGGCGTCGACGGACATGGCGCCGCTGCTTGCGCCCCTGTCGAGGTCAGCACGACTTTTTACACGTTGTAACGACACTATATCCCGCTATAGACTCGTATATTTGACCCGCATGCAGCCTCGAGCGAGCTGCTTTGAATGTCGGCGCAAGACAGAGCAACGGCGTAGAAATCGCGGCATGAGAACCGACTGCGCCTCGATCTGGCTTACCGCGCTCGCTCTGCTGAAATGTGTGGTGGAAATTCCGAGCACCGTTAGCTCATTGGTGTTGCAAGAGGCTGCTTTGTCATTGAGACCTTGCAAACGCCTGTGGAGCCGTTCCAGTGCTTGGCACATCTCCCGCGCAGCATCGCAACCTTTTTGGCGCCTGATAGGTCAAGAGAGCCAGTAGCATGTGCTGCGGTTCATTCTAAGTTGAAGCAGAGCAGCCGAGAAGTACGTGAACCGTTGCGACGATGCGTGATGTTGAAAAATAAACTGAGAAAAATTATCTCGCAGGTTTTTCCAGTTTCAGATGTGGCGATTTGAGACATGAATGCTGTAATTGTCATGGAGGGATCAATTTGTTGACACTGTTATTGCGTTCATTAGGCTCGCTCTCTAGACTAATGAACTGATCTTTTGATTTTCGAGACTTGCGCTTTTCTAGAGAGCTTCGTGACACCGCCAGTCGTTCCTTGGCGCACTGAATCCTGCAAAGCCAATAAGCTACACCCAAAACCACTCCGTCGTAGTTCCGTGAAATCCTGGGGCCAGTGAATACAATGAAGCGCCACAAAATTTTTAAATGTTGGTGGCCGCCCGCCTGTGTCTACCCTAGTCGGCTCAAACCAAAAAGAGACAAAAGGTGCCAAGAAAATTCCTTCCCTGGCAGTTCCGTGTAATTCCGGTGCCCGGAAAATAGAGTGAGACGCCATGCTGGCAGTTCACCGAATTCCCTGGGCAGCCCCGGTCCAGTCTACTACGGCCAAGGCTCAATCTTGGCCCCATAGCTAGTCTAAGCAAGTGTGCTGCCTGGTGTGTACCATGTTGTAAACTCCTTCATCAAGAATCTATTCAAAATACAACTTTCCTATTGACACAATTGCCCTCAAATAAGTTATTATTAAAGTTTTCTAATTCGTTTTAATTCATGAATAACTTATTTATTACAGCGTCTTCCTAGCAGCCTTTTTATCAAGACGCCTTCTTACAACAGTGATTTTCATTGCCTAGAGTACTTCGTTCGTTTTTAAAGCTCGGTTCCAGAAAACGAGGCACCCTGACACCTTGCGCCAACACATTTTCAATTTTGGTAAGCCATTGGCTAAGACAGGCCAACGTTGGCCAGACAAAGCCAATCAATTACCAACGTTGGTAGGCCACTGGCAAAGACAGGCAAATGGTGGCCGGCTTAAGCCAATCGATTGCCAACGTTGGTAACCCATTTTCTCTATTACAGTTTATATTTCTGCGGGCGTTGTCACTACCGTGGTCATTACTGCAGTTGTCGTATTTGTACGCACTTTGAAGTTGGGCAAGCAGACATAAATTATAATGCCCCAGCTTCTTCTGTGATATGTTGCGTTATAACCTTTGTTTGCAGATTGAAATGCGCATCAACTTATGTCACCTCCTACCTCAAACATAGGGTGTTCGAGATCTTGATTCAACGTGATTTTTTATTCGTGAAGACATGTAATTGCTTAATCAATCGCTGGATATTTTTATAAGTTTTTATTTTTTGCAAAAAAATATTAGTGTTTTTAATTTATTTTTAATTTTGTCCTGTTCGGTTTTAATTATAGCCCGTGTTTTGCGGCTCACCAAAGCGGGTTGCTTTTAGATTTTCAAGATCACATACAGCTGACAATACACCCGTGTCGTAGGTACTGGGGAGGCGGGTGGAGCTTTCGGGGTTGAACCCTGCCTCCCCCCCCCCCCCCCCCTTGGAAACGTTTCCTGGCTGGGTCTCTAAATGGGCATAAGAGAAGAGGCACTATGCTTTTTGCATTATAAACATACACACAAATCGAAGGAAGCTAGCATTTTGTAATTCGTGTGGAATTTACTGAACATAATTATCAGTTTTTGGATGACGCGCGTTAGTTATAGTTTTGCAGAGCGAAGGATCGGGAGGAGGCGATCTCCTCCCCAGCATTTACTTTCAACCTGTCACCGACTACGGCGTTTTTCTTCGTGGACGTTCTATATTGCTAGTGCGCGCAATGCATACAGCGTTCTAATTCAGTTGCTAAGCTGCTGTGCTTGGGAAAACAGAAGAATCGTTCCCCCCCAGAGCCATAGCTACAGACTGTTTTCAGCGTGCGCGATCAGCAGATTAAAGAACTAAGCCAATTAATTAGAACGTTGGTAAGCCACTGGCTAAGACAGGCCATTGTTGCCCAGCCTAAGTCAATCGATTACCAATGTTGGTAACCCATTGGTTAAGACAGGCCAATGTTGGCCAGCCAAAGCCAATCGATTACCAATGCAGGCAACTCATTGGCTAACATAGACCGATGTTGGCCGGCCTAAGCCAATTGATTACCAATGTTTGTAACCAATTGGCTAAGACCGGCCAATGTTGGCCAGCTTAAGCCATCCGCTTGCCAACGTTGATAAGCCATTGGCTGAGATTGGCCAATGTTGGCCAGCCTAAGCCAATCGATTGCCAACGTTGGTAAGCCATTGGCTGAGATAGGCCAATGTTGGCCATCCAAAGCCAATTGATTGCCAACGTTGGCAAGCCATTGGCTGAGAAATACCAATGTTGCCCAGCCTAAGCCAATCGATTGCCAACGTTGGTAAGCAGTCGGCCAAGACAAACCAATGTTGGCCCGTATATGCCAGTGTACCACCAATATCGGTAGTACGATGGCCGCATTGGCCCAACATTGGACCACTGTTTACCAATTAAATAGCAATGTTGGCCCGAAGTCGTGCGCTGCCTGGGCTGCTTTGGTCAAGAATAAAACATCCTCGGAAAGAAAAAAAGGCCTGCTTTATAAGTTAGCACTCATATTTCCGTGTGAAGAGACAATACTGCTGCATTCCCAAGTAGAGCACTTTAGAATTCCCCGACTCTCATCTAGGGCACGACCATCTCATCACACCCGTTTGTGGGAACCACGTGGTTCCCCATATCTCTATCTTGGCCAAGCATAGGCGGGCCGTGGGGCGTCGTCATGTCGGGGTTGCGTCGCGGATGCGAGGTGAGGCCATCTCCAATGTGGGCGGCTCTACCATTCTCTTCTTGGGTGATTTGCTGCAGGCACACCCATCTGAACCTTGATACTTGGACGCGTGTGCCCCTCCGGGGGGCGAAGCTACTTGCGACCACCCCGGGCGCATCCCTTCCAGCTTTTCGAATTCACGAGAATGCCCTTTGGTGTGTGCGGAGCGTCAAGGACGCTGCAGCGCTTGATTTACCGAGTACTGAGAGAAGCCATATAGAGACATGCAATGATTTATCTTGACGACATTGGGCGCGTTAAGTCGGCGCTTCTTTACTCCTACTCCGACGCTCCGAGTTTCATACTCCGAGCGCAGCAATTAAACGACGCATAGCGTACAGGAGCGCGACACACAGAGGCTGCGTTCCAAACCTACTCGAATGGATTCGAGTTACCCTGGTGCATGATGTCACATGAAAACAAAAATAGTGAAAAGCTGGACGTGGGTACGTTTTCGATAACCACCTTTGCCCTAGAGTTAGATCGAGTAAGTTTAGGAAAACGGCCGGAAAGAAACTATCGACGGGCCACACGACTTCCTTCCGACTGTGCATGGATACGGGTGGCAGCAGCCGAAAATATTTTGAAGATAAATATTTAGACCCGTGTGGAGCGGCAGAGTCTAAAGGAAAAGACACGGCGACGTTATGAAGTTTCTACGAACGTTTTAATATTCCTGAAAGGTTTGAAGACTCACTTCGTGCACATATGTGGAAGGTTACCTTGACATGCTGTTCCGATTTAAATCAAAGACAACATTCTTGAAACCGCTCGTCGATGCAGGAAACCGTCAAATTTGTCAGAGATTCCCTGGTTCCTTCGGTTCCGTCTCGCAGCGAGACGGAGCTACGCCGATCCCGGCACAACGTCGTTCGATAGCACGTCAATTCGTTTACAGGCAAGACGCACGAACAAACTTCTTCCTCAACGCTGACTGATGTTACTGCTTTCAAATCGAAATATCTTTATTCGCTGGGCTAAGCATTATAAAAGAAACAGAGCGGTCTGAATGTCTCCTCATTTCGACAGCTTTTCTTTCGCTGTGCTACCGGCACGCTACCGTTTGGTAGATGAATTTCTTTTTCAGGCGTGATGCACGAACAAACCTTTTTCGGAACGTAATATCTGTCTTGACTTTCAAATCAAATCGTTTTTACCCGCTGGATTAAGCACTAATACACAGAAAAGGGGCAGTGGTCCGGCCTACGCCTTTCGTCTCCACGGTATCAACAGCCGCGCAGCCATCTTGTTTGTTTACGTGACGTCACGGAGCACGAAGAAGTCACTCGTGCTCCGGGAAATTCTCGGTGCACGAAGAGCGCGCTCGAGTGTCAGTCTCCGGTGGCACTCCTGTCCGTTTAGTGAAAGGAGCGCCAAACTCTCGCGCTCCGGAGCACGGACTTAACGCGCCCATTGTCGTCTACTCCAACACCTTCGAAGAATACATACAACATCTGAAGGATATGTTCGACAGGCTAAAAACCGGGGGGATTGAGTTGAACCCAGAAAAATTCCAAATAGCCGAACCTTGCATCAACTTGCTTGGGTTCACGCTCGATTGCGAACGATGCGCTGGCAACCCAACGTGCACCCCGAGAAGGTATAGGCTATCCGGAAGATTCCTGCGCTAAAGGACGAAAGCTCGCTCCATCACTCTCTGGGCATAGTGAACCTCTATCGCAAATTCACCCCAAACTGCGCCTCACTCTAAGCGTCAATAGCGCGGCAAATAAGGAAGTCCGTGAGATGGAGCTAGGGTACTGTGCACGAGCTGGCATTCCGCTGCACCTCTAAAGCGCGCGCATATACATATGAACTAAATCTTCCCGACTTGAAGATGCCTTTCATGATCCAAACGCATGCGTGAAAACTTGGCTTGGGAACTGTTATGCTCAAAGAGCACGAGGGTGTGCTTTGTCCGATAGATTTGGCAAGCCGCTCGCTTACACTGACTGAGGTAAACGAGGACCTGTGACGAAGAGTGCCTAGCCATGGTATTTGCCCTGAAGTGCTTCGACATTTTATGTTGACGGGGCACGTTCAAGATCGAAACAAATCACCAGAGCCTAATATGGCTTACCAGACTTCGCAAACCCGTAGGACGGTTAGCGAGACGGGCCTTACTACAGCAGAAATACGATTATATCGTGCGATACAGAAAAGGCAGCACAAACGTGGTGGCCGAAGCATTCTTGCGAGCCCCTGTAGCCTACACAAATCCTTCTGCGAGTACCCGGGCCGAGTCAACGGCAAACTTTATGTCAGGAGAAGCTGAAATTAAGTCCGAAAGGGAGGCACATTCCACTAACCTTCTCGGACGAGACCGTGTACCAAGTAGACGCAGTGAGCGCGGCCGGCATCGTGTTCAGCAAAGGGCTACTAAACACTCAGCAGAATGATCCGTCTTGTCAAAAGACATGCATATCCTTCTTTATTCTTGAAAGCCTGTAAAATTTTAAAAAAACGCGGCCGTTGTAAAGGAGAAAGGAGATCAGAGAAGAGGGCACGAGCAGAGGCCTGTCAGGCAGCGCCAAGGAATTCACCCGGCGGTAAAATCCGCAAACATCGGCTTGCTCCTTTTGGTTTTGTTTCTTTCAGGAAAGTAGAACATTCTGCGTTGACCCTCCACTATCCCACCCTTCTCCCGTTTCTCCATCCGCCGGTAGTCTGCTTTTTAAACTAACGCCCAACTCCTGGTTACCTCAGTTGGTAGAGCGCTACACTAGAAATGGAGAGGTCACTGGTTCGATACCCGGACCAGGCGGATTTTTTTTTGGTTGCATACTAGTCACCTAGCTGTGTTTGGAGATTTGTGATTGTCATTTGGTCCACCGTGTCCCTCTTCTTCAGGAATTATTTTCATCACCCTTGTCCAGCTCGCTTGCAAGTTTGCATAAATTGCATTATCAACATAACCTTAAAATGCAGGCCGTTTACTCTTGTTGGTGTTAAACTGGTGGCAGCTAAAAAAAACAGTTTGCTTTACTGACGTCTAACTACTGGATATAGCTTGACTGTTAGAGCACTCCACTGGAAATTGAGAGGTTCCTTGTTTCAAACCAGGACCAGGCGGATTTATTCGGTCGCACACCAGTCACCTAGCTGTGTTTGGAGATTTGTGTTTGTCGATTGTCTACCTAGTTCCCCCTGCATCAGGGATTATTTTCGTCAACCTACTTTCCTTTCCCTTTCCCTCATCGCATTGGCTGACGCGGCTGACCGTGCTTGGAGGTGAACTATGATCTCGGAGGTAATGCAAACACCCAAACGCAGACGTGTTTTGCGGAGAGGCCGCAGGCCGCCGCGTGGCGCTGGCTCCCCGGTCATCCCCGAAGTTGCGCTGCGCTCCCATATCGATAAACGTTTGGCACTGCCCCTTTCCTTTTTCCGGCAGCCCGGCGCTCCATGGCTCCGTCGAGGAATCGTTAGGCTTTTAAGAATAATGAAGGCTATACGAAAGGTGATCGAAGGACTCTCTCGAGAGAGAGTTGGACTCCGTAAAGTCAGACGGTGCATCCACCGGGGCTTACAAAATGCTGGTATTGCAGTAAACGCCGAGTGTCGGGATGCGCCTGTTAGTGATACTGACGCTCTGGATCAATTTCTGCTTAACGCCGACGGTCTTATTTTCACCTATATTTCATCTGAGTACACAGATCATGTGTTCAAGATGGTAGTGCCAAAAAGTTTAGGGTTCGCAATAATGCGTTGCGATAACGACTCGCCCTGCCGGACACGCCAGCGGCTTTAACACTGACACAAAGTTATGCCGCATTGTAACCCGACTGGGCATGAAAAGGAAGTATTTCGCAACGCCCGCATGTGCCACACTTGTCAAAGCTTCATGCCAAGATGCTGCAAACTCCCTGCAAGTTTATTGCCAGCGTTAATACAACATCGGGGCTTATGCCCCGAGCTCCTATAGCTGCTGAGTGCTTGGCATAGCTAAACGTATGTGCGACTCGCGACATTAGATAGCAATGCTTATCCAGGCAGATGTTCCAGCGGGTACGTGAGGCCACGCGCTCCACAGGTCCATTTTGTTTCGATGAGCACTGTATATCGTCAAGTTTCGAATGCGGCTCTACTCCCCAGTATTACCATAGCAAAACATTTGCAGGAATGTGTTTAGTTGCGGTAATATATCTAGATCTCATGCCTGGAGGTCAACCCAACCAATTGATTAATAAATTGATTCATTAAAAGAGAACGATTAGTTGGGTTACTGTTTTTTATCGACGCCCAGCCCTAATATCTACTGCGCGCAATGTTGGATTTTAAACAGCGTGATTGATGAAAATTCGTGTAGGAAAAGCTAAGATCCGCCTCACAATTCTTCCGTTTGTATATTAATTTGTTAATGTTTGCCGATCACGAATTACCGATCATAGTAGAATGTCAAAAAACTTCGGCCGCAGGGGTACATCAAGGCATTCTTTAGTTCAGCTTATCAATTTAATTGCAAAACTACTTGGAGCTAACATAAAACATTTGTTGTGATCCTATAAATATAGTTATTTTTATATGCTACATATTATACGTTGACATCATATTCATATGCTAGCGATATCAACAATCGGTATCTATATTTGCACCCGCATCCTACCTTATTCTAATCAAAACATTTCCCTAAAATGTTTGTTTAGGCTAGTCGGTTATTCGACATCTTGAGGTAAAAACAGCGCAGCTAGACAAGTACGAGGTACAAGTACAGCGCTGAGTCTCATCTCTTCTTTTTTTTATCCTTGTCCAGTTGCGCGGTATTAACCTCGAGATTAAAAAAAATATATTGCTATTTCCTATTTGGTTTAACAGCGCTTTGACATCCACTTGTTTGTAAATACGATCGTGAATAATATTTCATAATTTTAGCGGTCAAAGGAATGCATACAATTATGCATGTCAAATTCATATATAGTTTTAGTAAACCAAGGAATTATTTAGGCAAAGCTAATGTCAAATAAAGCCTCGGGAAGCTATTCATACAATAAGGAAGAGCATGGCCATCGGGGTAGCGCGCGTAATCTTCAGAGAAATGTTTCCTCTTCGTGGACACAATCGGCAATGTTTTGCCGATCCAAACTTTATTTATAGATACCTTATTGACATATACTCATTGATTTCAATGAAGGAATGCGTACAATATCTGCTGTAAACCAACCCTGTTCATTTGGTTTCACTGTAAATGATATCCATAGCTGGTACGACCTCGGTAAGGTATGACTAAACAATCATGTTCGAATCTTTGTTACACTGTAAGCTATTTCTTGTATTACTCCAGTTAACAAAATTTGCTAGTTTACATAGTGATAAGTGAAGATGCAGACAAAGGGGCATTTGTATTTTTGTGATAGTATTTAATGTCAAGAGGACGTACATTTGCTTGCTTTGTTTAATATCTATAATTAGCCTTCTACCTTTGGTAGACACAGTGCTGTTCGCGTGCACACTGCAAAAACTAAAGGCAGCAGATGTTTTGTTTGACACAACAAAATGTCGGGCCTATCAATATTTTGTTCGAATCATATATCTATGAAAACAAAATTGAAAGTTCTTGCTAGGTATGCGTTCTATGATGGTGATAACTTTTTTTCTGTTATCTTGAAAATAACTCAGCAGCATGAAATAGACATAGCTCAGCAGCATGACATATTCAGATCATTTGATGCAAAACCCAGCTGGTTTATTTAAATGTGTTTTTTTTTTAAATGATGCATCTTGAAAATTAGAGTTTGACTCACTCTACTGATACCACCCCCCTCCTTTTCTACTGGATAGCTATTAAGCTACTAGTAAAGCATTTGAGTGATTGCTGAAACAGCTCTTCGATAAAGTAAAATCGCATCAAAGAAACCTCCCTAGAGCCAATCCTCAATTGTAAGATGTTGGACAAAACGGCGAACTTATGTGGTTAATGTATTGGTTTATTGTTATTAACTGAATTGCATTAGTGTGGTATTTTACGCGCTTGATTTGTCTTTTCTATTCTTCGTAATGTAACTGAGGACATTAAATAATCTTGTTTATTGATGCACTAATAGGGTGGTTTCATTTAAAATCGAACACGCTTGTCGGGGTGGGTCTTTCGATTTTCTTTTTAAATATATGTAATTGCCCCATTTCTGAAGAGAACAAAACCGCTTTTCAAAATTTTTTAAAACAATATTTCGCTTCACAAAAAATTATTGAGTGGAGCAGGGTGAAAATCTGTTTTTAACTCCGTGATTTTTCTACCCAGTTCTGTACGCTGGTATGAATACGGAAAGCATACAAAACTCACAGTAATTTTTGTGCTCTTGTACGTTATTTCGACTATTTTTTAGTTTAAAGTAAAATACTTTTTTATTTTTGTTTATTGAGGTAAAAAATGACAAACATCGTCTCTTTGACAATCCGGTGACATCTTCAGAGCCTTGTAACTCATGAGTTATTATATTTGTCACTTATTAATTACTATGCGGGTGTAGGCCTACCCAGGTAGCACGCCAGAGGAATGCCCAACTTGGGCAAAGGTCTGGCAAACATAAGGGCCCAACTTTGGCGCAGTTAGGTTTTTGCACCATGGCACTCATCAGTGCCAAAGTACGGTGCCTAACTATAGCCTTAGTTGGGCGATCCTAGGGCATGCCAACGTTTGGCTCTTCTCTGGTACGCCAGACGAGTGCCAAAGTTGGTGCCATACATGAGCCATAACTGCCATAGTAACTCCTAATCTGGGAATTCGGGGCATGCCAAGGTTTGGCGTTTCTCTGGTCCGCCAGAGGGGCGCCAAAGTTGGTGCCATACTTGAGCCATAACTGCCATAGTAAATCCTAATCTGGGAATTCGGGGCATGCCAAGGTTTGGCGTTTCTCTGGTCCGCCAGAGGTGCGCCAAAGTTGGTGCCATACTTCAGCCATAACTGCCAGAGCAACGCTAATTTCGGTATTTGGGACGTGCCAAAGTTTGGCTTTTCTCTGGTTTTGGCCCAAAGATGCCAGATGGCAGCCGAACTATCAGAAAATGAAGCCTAACTTTGGCACTTGTTTGGCGATTTTGCCCCTAAAATGCCAGATCGCAGCCGAACTACAAGAAAGTAAGCCTAACTCTGGCACATCTGTGCCAATTTTGGCCCAAAGGCGCCAGATGACTGCCGAACTATAGGAAAGTGAAGCCTAACTTTGGCACTTGTTTGGCGATTTTTGCCCTAAGATGCCAGATGTCAGCCGAACTACAAGCCACTAAGCCGAACTCTGGCACATCTGTGGCGATTTTGGCCCAAAGGTGCCAAATGACAGCCGAACTATCAAAAAGTTAAGCCTAACTTTGGCATTTGTTTGGCCATTTTGGCCCAAAAATGCCAAATATCAGCTGAACTACCGGGCAGTAAGCATAACTCTGGCATTTGTTAGGCGATTTAGGCCCAAATATGCCAGATGACAGCCAAACTACCAGGCAGTGAAGCCTAAATTTGGCACTTGTTTGGCGAATTAGGGCCAAAATACCCAGACTCTTGCCAAGGAAGGTCAGGTTTGCCTCTACTTTGGCTTTTTCGGGCTTTTTAATGCCCTGAACTCCCAGACAAAAGCCTAATTTCGGGCCAGAACTCGGTGCTACCTGGGTATACATGGGCTATCGACGGGCATAAGTTTAGTTTTTTTTTTATTTTCACTGAATTTTTTATATAAAATTTGAAATATCGTCGAAAATGAAATTAACCTATATTTTGAACCCACTTTATCAAAAAAGGCCATTTTTTTTTCGTTCAACTTTTTTATTATTGTTGCCAATCATATGAACTTTCAATTGGCTTGATGCGATTTCCCCCTTTTTTGCTGTATCTTCCCTAGAAGTGATCAAAATAGCTCCCACGTGACAATGCAGTGACAACTTCAGAGCCTTGTAACTCATGAGTTATTATATTTGTCGCTTACCAAATACTATGCGGGTGTAGCCCTATACATGAAATATCGACGGGCAAAAGTTTAGTTTATTTTATTTTCACGGAATTTTTTTATATAAAATTTGAAATATCGTCGAAAATGAAATTAACCAATATTTTGAACCCACTTTATCGAAAAAGGTCATTTATTATTTCGTTCAATGTTTTTTTTTTTTCATTTTTGCTGCCGAGCATATGAACTTTCAATTGGCTTGATGCAATTTCCTCCTTTTTTTGTTGTATCTTCTCTAGAAGTGATCGAAGTCGCTCCCACGTTCTCAGAACGGCGAAACGCGGTTTCCGCAGGTCGGCTCCGCTGCAAAGACTATACTGCTTATTTGTGTGTTCAAATGCAGCGGGTAAAATCATTTTGATTGAGAACACTCGTGCTTGGCTACATATTGTATTTTCTTAATTTTTTAATGATGGCAACTGGCATTCCTTAGTCTGATAGTTAGCGTTGCAGCGGATGTTTCATTATCCGATGTCTAAAGCCAGGGCACAGAGGGCGGAAAAAACGGAACGAGCTCTTCATATAGCCAGACCGGGGTCATATATCTGTTTGTGCTATACACAGCTTGTAAGGCACGTACAGCACGACCGGCCCTTCGCGCTATAGGCCCATCTCCGTTACACCCAGGAGGCATCCGGCTCTGGCGCCAATCCATGATGTGTCTTGTCGCGTGCCATCAAATAACCATGTAATTGCCTGTTCTTTATTGTCAGCGTGTATATCAAGAATATGTAATATCACATGCCCCTCTTTAAGAAGGAAAAGCAGTTTGCAGAAAAAACGTAATGGAAAACAGACTGAGTTTACATGAAGCGACGACACTTTTTTACAGAACACAAACACCAAATGGCGATAAATAGTCACTTATTAATTAACGCTAATATATTTAGGATGCACTTGTAAAACAATACGTTATTGTGCTTTAAATAGTCCAGTTCACGAGCAACGCAGTATTGGAACTTTTTGACAACAGCACCGTCTTGCCTCTGCGGAGACGATCGAGCGCGGGGGAGAGCTGAACTTTGTACAGCAGCGGTCGGATGCAGCCGAGAAGTTCAACAGCGTGGTAAGTCGACACGGACAGAACGAAAGCTGGAGCCAAAGCGAGCGAGCGGTGAACCCGAGACGGTGGCCCTTCTGTTTGAACGAGTGTGTGCAGTTAAAAATAAAAGTGTTGGGTTTTGTTCAAGACTGATCGATATCTCTGATGCCAAGAAGCAACGATTCCCACATGCACAGAAGGCAGCGAAAGCAGTCACTTAATGTCTCTGTAGACTTTTAGTTTTTCCGCTTTGTCGCACCGAGCTTAATGCACAGATTTTACAGCCTTCGGGAATATGGAAAAGCGATTTGACGATTTTATTTTAGGTGGCTAGGGTAGATTTGCTTTGGCTAGGCACACATTGCTTTGGTTTGGGAATAAATAAAGGTTTGTTCTATTTTCTCCTTCAAAATAAAGCGTGTCCGGCCAAGGCTGACTTGGCACCGCTGCATAAACAGCATCGGCGAATGTGTATTTCATATTGTCGGAGACTGTACTTCTCGTGCTAATGTCACCGTAGGTTTCTGGCCCGGCTCGCGAACTGTGCACCACACATGTGAGGAGCGTAATCCTGTGCGAGCACCTACTGAGGCCCATTATTCTTTTTTTGTGCTTCCTGAATATACCGATTTCTTTCTCCGGTAAGTCGAAAAGCTGAACGCCTCTTGTCATTGTTTTAATTTTTTTTTTTTTAACGAAGTCCTTTGACGTCCGCATCAAGGAGCCGTCCTGCGAACGAAAATTGTGTACTGAGGCGAGGTGCTTCAAGCCTTACAACTTCTGTATAGCACAAACAGATATATGACCCCGGTCTGGCTACATGAAGAGTTCGTTCAGTTTTCTCCGCCCTTTGTGCCGTGGCTTTAGACATCGGATAATGCTGCACATCCGTTGCACCGCTAACAATCGGACTAAGGAATGTCAGTTGCCATCATTAAAAAATTAAGAAAATACAATATGTAGCCAAGCACGAGTGTTCTCAATTGAAATGAATTTAACCGCTGCCTTGGAACACACAAATAAGCAGTATGGTCTTTGCAGCGAAGCCGACCTGCGAAAACTGCGTTTGGCCGTTCTGAGAACGTGGGAGTGATTTCGATCACTTCTAGAGAAGATACAACAAAAGAAGGGGGAAATCACATGAAGCCAATTGAAAGTTCATAGGATCGGCAGCAATAATAAAAAAAAATATTGAACGAAATAAAAAATTGCCTTTTTGATAAAGTGGGTTCGAAATATCAGTTAATTTCATTTTCAACGACATTCCAAATTTTATATAAAAAATGACGTAAACATAAAATAAACTAAACTTATGCCCGTCGATAGCCCATGTATAGGGCTACATCCGCATAGTATTTGGTAAGCGACAAATATAATAACTCATAAGTTACAAGCCTCTGAAGATATCACCTGATCGTCAAGTGGGAGCGATTTCGATCACTTCTAGAGAAGATACAACAACAAAAGGGGGAAATCGCATGAAGCCAATTGAAAGTTCATATGATCGGCAGCAATAATAAAAAAAATTGAACGAAATAAAAATGGCCTTTGTTTGATAAAGTGGGTTCGAAATATCGGTTAATTTCATTTTCGACGATATTTCAAATTTTATATAAAAAATTCAGTGAAAATAAAATAAATTAAACTTATGCCCGTCGATGGCCCATGTATAGGGCTACACCCGCATAGTATTTGGTAAGTGACAAATGTAATAACTCATGAGTTACAAGGCTCTGAAGATGTCGCCGGATTATCAAAGAGACGACGTTTGTCATTGTTTACCTCAATAAACAAAAATAGAAAAGTATTTTACTTTAAACTAAAAAATATTCGAAATAACATACAAGAGCACAAACAATTACTGTGAGTTTTGCATGCTTCCCGTATTCATACCGGCGTACAGAACTGGGTAGAAAAATCACGAAGTAAAAAGCAGATTTTCACCCTGCTCCACTCAAACATTTCTTGTGAAGCGAAATATTGTTTTAAAAAATCTTGAAAAGCGGTTTTGTTCTTTCCAGAAATGGGCCAATTACATATATTTTGTTCAAAAAAATTGAAAGACCCACCCCGACAAGCGTGTTCGATTTCAAATGAAACCACCCAATAGTATATTCTACTTCAGGAATCGGCAATTGGCGGCCGCTAAATAAATCGGAGAAAGTTTCCCGCTGCATTTAGCGGGAAAACTGAGTTTGTGTTGAGGTCACATAACACCAATTTTCCCACTAAACGTAGCGGGAAAATATTCACGCTAAATTCAGCGGGTTAAGGTTCCCTGCTAAACATAGCGGAAACATTTACCCGCTAAATTTAGCGAAAACAATTCCCCGCTAAATTTAGCGGGGAAACGTCCCATCATGCAACGCGCGGTTACGCCGACGGCGACGCTGCTCAACCCGGAAACGGCACCTAAGATCTGCGCTCTAAAACCTATTAATCACCCGCTGCCGGTGAAGACTTATAGTCACTAGATAGTTACACTCAAAACATCTAAAATCGAGTTCAGCCCATCGAATTCATCGCTAAGTTGAGCATCGTAGGACATCTTCAAACATACAAATTTACTACCTGCCCACTTTACGAACGTTATCTTTCATACCGACGTAGGACGTTATAGACAAGAAATTTAACACTTTCAAGCGCATGGTACGTAGCCGCCCAAAACAGTTCCTGGATTGTATACCCACTGACAAGGTGAGAACGGCAAGGAGAAGCTTCAGTTTCTGTCCTCTAAGGTGAAGTTTCTAGGTTCAAAATTGCTTGGGTGTCTCGTGCACCTCGAGCGCGCGCACGCCGCAAAGCACGACGTATGGCCAGACATGTACACGTTACCCAAAAAAAGTAACTAAATACCGTTACTCGCTACTCGCTCAAAAAGTAACTAAATACGTTACTCGTTACCGATTCTCAAAAGGAACGCGTGAGTTACCTCAAAAGGAACGAGTTACTTTCCACGTTACTTTGACGACCAAATACACAACTTTTTTTGTTTCATGGTTTATTGTTTTCTTTTTAGTAGTCCTTGCCCTTCAGCAGCAGCTGCCTGTAGAAGTTTTCATCAGTTATGTTTCCCCGCTTCCTTGAAAATACATCTCCGGCGACGCTGAAGAGTCGTTCTACCGACGCGCTCGAAGGAACGGCAGTGTTGTGCTTCAGGAAGAGCTGGTGAATCTTCGAGAACTGCGCCTTCATTGAGGACAGCGGGTAATGGGTTATGTGCCTCCCCGTGTTTGCAACCTCCGGGTTTACATTCGGTCCGTACCCGTTTCTAGAAGATTCAACCAACGAACCTGATTGTGCTCGCTGGGTGAAGGACATTCCCAGCTGTAGAGTTCAGTACAGCAACGTTTATCGCTGGACACGTCAGTCGAACCGTTCGACTGACATGTTCAGCGATATACGTTGCTGTACTGTCATACTGGTTAGTTGTTTTTCGGGTTGCCCATCTGCCTTTGTCACAATAGACGCATACTCAGGTTAGAATAAAAAGAAGGCCGTTTAAGCGGTGTTGTACACGTTACTCCTCAAAAGTAACGAGATACCGTTACTCGTTACTTGGCCTTCAAAGTAACTAAATACCATTACTCGTTCCTTTTCTATAAAAAGTAACTAAATACGTTACTCGTTACCGAAAATAGTAACTAGGTACAAGTAACTCGTTACTTGTAACGCGTTACGTACATGTATGCGTATGGCATAGAGTGCGGGCTGGAGGCTGGACGTTCTTAAAACGCGTTCGGCCGTTTTCATTTTGTCAGTAGTTATAGAAGACTCACGGGTGTTTCAATATTCAGCATAGAGAAAAATAACTTAAGTCGTTCTCCTATGGTAAACAAGGACACAAATTAATTGCCTTAAACTATGATTTAATCATAGGCAAAGCCGTATATGCGCCATAAAATCAGATTTCCCTCTATGTTCTCCACACCACCTTTGGAGTTACGGTTGAGTTTTTGTCTTTAAAGTGCAGGCATGGATGTGGTTCTGGTGCAAAATAATTGTTAGAACGTTGGTTATAACCTTTCAGCATAGAACGCAATGAAATATAATTTCTTCATATTGACTCTACAACCTGAGCCTTGTCCGAATATTTACATTCAGAGAGGTATGTCTATAGACCAATATTATCAACCCCGCCCTCGCCTATCTCAAGTGAGTTGTCAGAAACGTTGTCATGGTGTAAAGAATGACGCATTTATCGTAAGAGGTGACGAAATGCTGACAATCTGGACACACCCAGCCGACGAAAGTGAATTGCCATACTGTTTGAAATTCCTAGTCTGCAGGCGACTCGGGGTTCATAAAAGCTTCATGCACCATATAGATATAAAAATCAAGATAGCTGACCATGATTTTTGCTTTTGCGAAAGGAAATATGATTCACCGTGGCCGGTATGTCAATAATGACATTACGTTTGTGCAAGGGATTTCATCCCACGAGATTATTTGTTTAAACAGAAAATGTCCAGAAACACTTTGTTCCAACGACACGCGTATCTAGGCTCAACCGTGTTCAGTTGAACTTCAAATGGAACGCGTCATTGAAGGAGCAACTTATACATGCAATTGACAATTTTAGCGTGGTTTTGTCTCCAACGTAAAGAAGAGCATGGGTTACAATACACCCTTTGCCGAATGACCTAAGCATCAAATATAATGCCAGGAACATAGGAACACACGCAGCGCGGCTGACATATTTAGCTCTAACTGTTCGAAAGCAAAAATCTAAAACAAATGGCACTTGCCACGCGCGTTCCGCGGAGGCTATATTTTGCGATTTTACTTGGAATATTTTTTTGTAGGGAATGCGAGCACGTGCAGCGCGTGTGCCTACGTTCCCAACCATCTCTTTCATGCTTGGGAAATTCAGCGCAAGGTCTATTACACCACAATAAACTATGCTTCGGAAAAAAAAGTGAGCTAAAAAAAGCGCCTGGAGCCAATTTGGTATTTGTTCACCTGAATAGACCAATTTCAATAAGCGTTCGGCGCATGCGTCAAGTCACCAAAGCTTTAATTCAGAGAATGCAGACGGCAATGCACGAGATGGCTCGTGCCGTCTCGTACTCCACGCGCACAGAGCTTCAGCGAGGTTGTCGCACGTGCAGATACTAAAGTTATCTTGATGCACGTGCAGATACTAAAGTTTTCTTGAGTTTTACAGCTCCTCGGAGCTGTAAAAGACGCCAGTCTTTTTCTGAAACGAGGATATCTGGTAGGGGCTTAGTGTAGTACAAGCATTACGTCGAGTATGACTTTCAGACGTGTGGCTATGTATGACGTTTGCGTCGGCACTTTGAATGTCTACTCGTTAGGTCACTCATAGGTCCCTGTGTTGGAAAACAATCATAATTTTATGTATTAGAAATAATCATCACCGTAAAAAAAGAAAACTTCATATTTTTTCTCGCAGTTGTTTATTGTAAAAAGACAAATCAAGTCAATTTCAGTTTTTTTTTTTGCAAATACATGTATGTAGATGATATTTTCAATGAATTGACGAGGGTGTTAGAGGCGTGAATGAAAATGTTTGAAATCGCCGAAATATACTCATGTAGAGTAGCGGTGGCAATCTAAACGAACAATGCTGCATGTCTAATTTTATATTAAAACTCAATTGCGATTACAAACAAATGAATTCAAGGAAGCAACTTTACTAGGTGATTCGATGAATGCAATGGCAGAGCGAGCGATCACGTTGAACAGATTATATGCTGATGCCGCTAAAGTTGAAATATTTTTTCTCCAATATAATTTCCGTTTGAAAGTCGGCACAACTTCTTGTAATGTTTAGACGATGGGGCAACGTGAGACTATATAGAGTTACTCAACTACGGTGGCGTTAGTTGACGTCCAGCCACTGTGGTGGTGGCCCTGCGGTCGGCACAGCGCATAACGTCTAAGGAAACTACTAACACTATTCCTCCCTTGCCGAATATATTTCTTGCAATCAGGACGAAGGAAAGTTCATTCATTATTTTAAGTTATATTATTGCGGCTATGTCCTTTTTAGACCGACGAGCAGAATCGAAGAGGCATTTGTAATATTGCGTAGCCACAAAGGCATCAATATATACACACTTTGGCTCGATACTTGAAAAATGTAATGGATTACCATTACAAATTACCGAGCCTCAAATGTAATGAATTACCGCTAAAAATTACTTTCGCTGAAAAGTAACGGATGTTGCGTCACAAAATAGTTCCACGTTACGTTTTCCGTACACTTATTAAAAAACAATAGAAACAATTTTGCTAATTTTCAAAAATGTTCTTCAACATTACTTTTCATTTCTCATACACCAGTATAATGGTAGTCCTTGTAATAATAAAATATCGTATTTAAGAGAAAGAGTGAAAATGCACTCTGTCCCCCTGTAAGCTGACAAGGCTCCGAAAGCTGCAAACACACCCGGCCATCCCGCTAGCTTACGACCTCAGGAAATTATCCCTGGAATAGTGCAGACAAAGCTAGCGGTGCGCATGCTCATTAGCAGCATCTACCTCCGCTACGAGATTCGGAGTTAAAGAAGCGAACTACGAAAGCTCCCTTTAAACTTGGGTGTTTCGTCTGTTGTTCACAAGAAAAGAAAAACTTGGTACTAACGTTACAATGTATAGCCAATGCAGAATGCAGGTGTCCCAGCTGACCTTGATGTGTTTCTGCATATTAGAGTTTGTTGTTGTTGCCCATTGCAAGATGTGATTTTTTTTTTTGGGCAAACGAATTATGCACTGAACCTCTAGGTTTTCGTTCTCCTCTATTCCCTGAATTTTGGACATCTCATTAAGAGGTGGCCATGGAAACAACGGACACTTCATGAGCGAAAACTCGCCAGTCAGAGAAAAAGTGACGGTTACGGGTTGTCGATTGTTGATCGGCCCTCACTTTCATAACAAAATTTGTGGAGGCCAGGGGAGAGGAGGGCATAGAGAGCGAGAGAAGCGGGGGCCATCGATCTCAGAAAAAACAGAGGATCACACCACTTTTACGCGTTTCTCTCTCTGTCAACACTCCTTAGATGGCCGAACCCCCCGCCCCTTCATGTTGACAGTTGACTGTAAACTGAGGAGTGGACTCGACCACCATCCCAGAGAAGTAAACCAAAAGAAATATGGTCCCTACCCTCGAAGACGATGCTCTTAGCTTCGCGCCGGGCGCTTTTCAGCCGTGCCTCAAAAGCGCGCTAGAATACGGTTGCGCACATCGAAATCAAAGAGAGGCTACATCGTGTGTTACGCGAGTTGTGAATCCGCGAAACGAGGGGATACGGACCCGCGTTTGACGTCTGTGCAAGTGGCGGGAGGCGTCGAAGAAGTTGGAAAGGGTGAAACGGTGTAAAAAACAAAAACAAATAAACACGAAGAACTTTCGCCTGCCCGGGAGAAGAAAAACATGATGGAAGGCGACGGAGAGCTTGCTCGCCGTTGCCATATTTGATCATTGTCTTTCGTATATTTGTACATGCCTTGCCCGTTTTTCTAGTGGTTTTAGTGAACGGTCATACAAAAAGTCGTGTTTTCTTTTCGGCAATTCTCCCCTTCCTGATGTTTTCTATTTTGTTGAGTTTGCTCTGTTTATGCTGCTGAATGTTCTGCTCGTATTGCTCCAGTTACTGTATTATGCTCATATTTTTAAGAAGTAACGAGTAATTAAAGTAATTCGTTACCAGTATTTTGTAACGAAATTGCATTACAAATTACTTCCGAATAAAGGTAACGTGGTAATTACAAGATTACTTGAAAAAGTAACAGATTACAAGTAATTCATTAGTTGTAACAGGTTACTTCCCAATTCTGAATATATATCACCTTAAAAAAATATTCGTTGAGAATGGAAGTTTTCGACGGTCCTTAAATTAAGGTCAATACGTACAGCAGTCGGCCCTACGTGCCGAGTATAAGGTACGTTGCTCGTAAAAAAATATGACTGCCGCAAAGCGTTCAAGGCCGTTGAGAGGTTGTTTGGCAAGATCCTCAGCAATTTTTACGCACCGTGTTATAAGAAACACTGATAAGTCGCGGATAAACGTAGTGGCTTATCAGTTACTTTGCGCCATACCCACGTTTCCGTTCTTCCTGGAAGCAGGCCAAAGGTATGAGCTGTCCCAACAAATGCCGCATACCTCACGCTTTGCGTGCCATTTTTGAAGACGCTTCGCACTCAAAAGAACTGAAACTGCGTATGCCTATCGGGTCATGCCTTTAGTGCTTACCTCTTGAAGTTGTGGGCTTCGTCTGAGGAAGGAACACAGCAAACGTAAACGCAGGAATTGCCCCAGGCATTCACTAAACAAAAACTCTTGTCCGCGATGAGCCGAAATAAATTGCACACGAAGTTCTGTGCACCTCAGAAATAGCAATGGACTTGTGGCGCGAAACGGTCATCGGGAACAAGGTCGAAGAAGAAAAATTCGTCTTAGCAAGGACATCTAAGGCGGCAGAAGTTTTTTTGGACTTCTCACATTTCTTGGCAGCAGCGCTACCGGTTTTGCAGTCTTCTCAAAGGCTTGGCCTCGTGAACCTGTGCGCGAATAACCATGGATTCTTAAGTGACTATCGTCAATAGCCATATGTACCGTGAGATGCTGGGCCATCTCACGGCATTTTCAAGAAGTCAGAGCAAACCTTCGCAGCACTTGCTCCATGTTGTGGCGCCGCAGTTTAGACACCCATTTCTTTTTCCACCATGATCGGGAGTTTGCCGTTGACATGCAGTTTATACTTGCTGAAACACCACGATTCATAAAATAGTTGTTTTTTCATCCTAATGTGGCCTGCAATACCATTAGGGCTGGGAACAGAAGGCGTCGCGTTGTGCTACCACTGAGTGTGACTGGTGGCCGAAAACGGCAAATTCAAGAATGTCATGCTCCGAACGACTAGACATGCGCACTGGGTTTTAGTATGGCGCGGCACTCGGATGTTTCCTCCCGACATCGGACGCAATGAATGTGGCAGTGGCAAGCTTTATTGTGGCTGGAAGTCTTCGTAAGATGGCATTAACCAAATTTGCTGCCCAGTCGGTACAAGGTTTAATGACCGCAGCGGAGGATGCCAATTTCTTCCCGCTTTAGCGGGCAACACTCCGCAGATAAATCAGTCAGCTCCCATCCTGCGTGCCTATCTTGAGGAAACGGGACATCGTGACGTAGAGCCGTCTATAAAGGGTGTTTAATTTCAATTCGAACAGAGTGGTTACAAAATGGTCATTGAGTGTTAGAAGTTTTATTTTCTCCATGTATTTGTTAGGCACGGCGGACATTATATGAGGGGCTGATCGTCACGGTAAGTGGACTACTTAACTAAAATCTCAAAACTCTTTGGTTTTGAATTAAAAAAAAGCATTAAACCAACATTGAAATAAGGAAAACGCTTTTTGTAAAATGTTTAAATAGGCTACGTATAAATGCCAAATTGAGACACGTAAAAAATGTTGTTGAGAACTATTTACGGCATTAGACGAAATTTAGGTGGATAACGGTGAGGCTGCCGCCCGCTAAGCCTTGCCCCTTGCTTACGCCGTACTTGCATTTTTCATTGGCTGAAAAGATAATTGACCGGGGAAATGTTTCTCATAAAATTCTATTTTTGTGCCGTAAAAGTATTTTAATCGACAATAAATACATATTTATTTCAGAAACAAATAATCTAGAGGGAAGGAATATTGATTAGAAAAGTTTCCAAAGATCGCCTTTTCCGCGTTGGTCTGAAACGATAACAAACATTACTGCCGGTGTGTGCGGAGTTCTCAGCTGGCCCAACTCGTCAAGCTGGTATATATGTATGGGTGCTAGTCGTTTTATGTCCACCGAGGTGTTTAGAGGAAGTTCTCAACTGGCGTATTTGCAACAAACAGCTGTCACAAGTACGCGCGTTCGGAAGCGTAGTGCGGGTGCTTGTTTTCTTAACGGGACTGGCTTAAGCCTACGTCTTACATCAACTATTTTGCTCGATTTAGCTTGATTTGTTTGCTTGTGCGTGTTGATGCTGAATGAAAATGTTGACTCCTCTAGAAGCGTCCCCAGGGCTTTGAGAATTTTACAACCGTCGTGATTGAAACCATGGTTTCAATTCCGTGAAGATACCTACACAAGTAAAACTATGCGAGTCATTTGGTTGGAGGCAGTCAGGAGTTCGGCTCCAATCAAGCTTGCACATGTATATTCCCGTCATTTTGCTTCAAAAGGCAAGTAGCTCTCAAGTTTCGCAGTGCACCTGGCTTGCCAAAGCGTATATCTTTAGGTCGCGTTTTAATTCTACGCCATGACGCTTACTCACATTGCTCGGAATGCCAAGCGAACGAAATAATAACAAAAAGCTCAAATTACTGAATATTTCCTTTGTTGCCTTTTTTAGCCCCCTCGGCCGCTTTTTACCGCACATCGACCGCCGCTGACAGGACGATTGTATTGGACCGGGGCTCTTGCTTGGTAAAGCGCTAGAACGCCGCTTTCATGGTCGCGTCTTACGAGCGTTGTGGAAGTTTTCGGACGGGGGCGGAATAACAGACTGACAAAGGCGAAAACGGACGCCGACGCGTAGCTTTACCGGCCTTGCAGACGACGATAGACGGTGGTGAAATAGCAGACGATGCCGGAGGCTTCCGCGCGTCTGCTCGCACGACTAGCAGGTGGTGAAAGACACCCGACTAGACGCACCGGATACCTCGAACGAGGGACACGGGGCTTCCAAGACGGTTCGGCCGAGCAGCCAAGGCAATCCAGTAGTAATGAGCGGGGTCCCTGATCGGTGAGTGGGCTGAGAGCGGGCCGTGATTTCCACCTAAATTTCGTTTAACATCGTATATTGGACAAAAAATGTTTACCCTGAAAAAATGAAACGTGGCGTTTTTAAAATTGTTTATTTTAGTGTTATTTTAAGGGTAATTTTGTGGCGTTGTATTGCCGAGAATAAACTTTAGAGGCAGACCAATTGAAATAATTCAGCGAAATTATAATATCATTGAGGATATTAAGAGATCAATTTTCGCGTTATCTAACCCCATCTAAAATTGCGCATAAAAAGAGCGTTTCAAGCCCCGCCGACAATGACGCTCAGAAGAGTGACGTCTTCGTTTCAATTATGCCGTCACAATTTCGGTACCGTGTCATTGGTGGGTGCGCCAACGACACAAGTGACGACGTGAAATAAACGAGTATGGCAGTATTCAAAGCATTATTTGGTTAGGGCTTAATGCGCTCGTTTAGGGCGCAATTTTTAAAGGGTCACTCAAGCGGTTTTTGGGAAAGCTACTTTTTGGTGCGGTGGCGTTAAGGAAGTATCAGTGAATGAGTATCTTCAGTTTTAGAATGCAGAACCGCCTATTAATCACGCAGGAATAAAATACGTGCGGACTCTTTTCTGTTCCTGCGCCGACCAATAAAATTATCGTATGTTTGAAACTTTTGGCGGCCTTTGTAAAGTTTCGCTAAAGACACAATTTTCAGTTCCTTTATATATGCTGTGCATGATAATTCCACAAGACCTAAAATAGTTCTAGTTTAGAATACGCGATACTGCAATTATCGTTTCACAAACAAGGGACTACGTTTTCTCCTTGCCTTCTTCCGCGGGGGGTGAATTTCTCGTTCCCTCGAAATGCGCGGAAGCGCACGTATCATGAACTCGCGCCTGGTTGCATGCCGGTCGTGCCGGGCTCCTTATATCTGCAAACATGGCGTCGGTGGTGATCGTCGACGTGGACGGCGTGATGAAAGCTCATCGTTCCGCGTAAAAGCGCTATCCTTGACTGTGAATTTTTCTCGTGTGCCGCTGTGATAACTCAGCACGGACTAGAAGGGAAGATCCACCTACTCGTGCGGCGATGTCGTGGCGGCACTCTCAAGACAGCAGAAACGCCCGTGCTGTCGTGTTTGTTTACTTCGACTACAATAGCATAGAGAAATATAGTACTACGTAAAGAGCGGACACTTCCATAGCCCCAGCGGCCCAATTCAGCGTCAGCGAGCGTACCCAGCGGCCAGTATAGTCCCTAGTTGAGTGTTCAATGGATGGATATACGCAGTAACCGCTGGCCAGATGAATGAATGGATTCAAGGCGAATTCTGAAGGTATTTTTGTATCGGGCAGTAGCATGCGCCCTCTAGTTTAGCGAGTCAGTGTTATTGTTACTAGCATGGTTTTTGTTTAAAATAGAATTGTTTTATAAGCATACCTTAATTGTACTGCAGAAGAAAAGTCATCTGGCGCTACATATAATTCAAACTGACCGCACGCCGAAAAGGATATTTTCACATTTGTGCTATCTCTCTTGAAGGGACGACATGGGACGACACCAGGTATTGACACACAAAAGTATTTATTTTTGTAACTATGACAAGCAAAACAAACATCAACTCTGAAGACACGAAGTTATGTATGTTATTCATACATTACAAAAATAACAATACACATGCAAAATGTATGAATAACGCGTCAGCAGTTGTACACTGGAAAAAAGTACTGTATTACAGCGAGACTTACAGCGACAAATGCAATACGATGGAGGGCATTTAAAAAAGTTACCGTCCAAGTTCCATGAAAGGCGCCTACACATTTGACCATGTGCTGAAAGGCGCTTCTAAATTCAGTGACCGAATGCAAATGTCCGTCAACAAAGAAACTACAGTCACAATACTTCTTACATATACCATATACCTTGACCGCAACGGAAGAATGACTAGAAACCCGCACGAGACAACAAGCCGCGGAACCAACTCAACCCACACAACGAGGCAAGAGACACAGACCAAGCAGCCCAAGTATCCGCCCTCCGTCGAGTCCACGACTCCGAAGCCAACCGTCGTGCGGCAGCCATAGCCACAGCCATTGAATTCGTTTTTGAAAGCTTTCAAAGTTCGTAATAATTTTAAAAGTTTACTCTATACAATGAAGTTGTTTATTAATATTATATATCTGACAAATGTTCAAAATAAGTGGCACTGTTGCGCCTACTAACAGCCAGTAGAGTCCCTAACTCCTGGGCCGCGAAACGGCTCGAGTGGCCACTCTTTACGTAGTACTATATTTCTCTATGACATTAGTGCTAGCATTTGTTTCCTCGGACATCGCCCGGACTTATTATTTGGCGCATTTTATGCTTGTGCTCAAGCTCAAGGTATTACTGGCGCGTACCGTATAAAGGATGCGAATTTTCACGCGTTTGCATCACCGGAGGAAAGTGATTAGTGTTAGCAATGCAGAACGCTCGCAAAGTCTATCTGATCACGAAATTATATTTCTACATTGCTATAATGCTGCTAAGATTACATGTCTTTTATAATCGTAGAAAAGACGTGTGGCGATATTTGTACTATTGGAAAAGTCGTGTATTAGAGTGGTGATTGTCGAAGACGGCGTACTGAATCATTTTCTTTTCTTTTTTATCCACTGTACCCTGCAAGCCTATCATAAAAAAAACTCATAAAGCTTTAGGCTATAGAAACCTGTCTGTCTATATTCTGTTTGGCATTGAGTGGCAGTGCGTCCCCTTTTTAGAGGTGCCGCTGAGCAGCTGACGTCGGCGTAGAAGCTGTCGCCGTGCTGCCGACCCGCTGCGCTTGTTGCAGTGGTTGCAGGTGTGTCTACGCGCGGCGCAGAGCGGTAGTTCCGGTCGCTCCAGTTGCAACGGACGCAGTCGTAGGTAACGCGCTCGTTGCACATGTCTGAACCAGTTTGCGTCCTCCCGAGGCGAAAGTCAACGTGGCGACATCGTTTGACATCACGTACCAGAGGTTACGCTGCGATGCCAAACATTTTTTGGTTACGGCTTGCCCCAATCGCAAATCGCAGAACGCCCGAAAAGGTCTGCGTTTCGTCGTCCTCGGAACTTGAACACGACTCCGAAGCGCTGCTATCGTCCAGATCGCTCGTCGGAGTGGCGTCATAGGAAATCATCCCCAGGTCGGCTGTCCGCCGAAGAATTTTAACCTCGAACGGCGTCAGGTCCTCGAGCGTAGAGAACTCCGCCATGATCGAAGCTGGAATGACAAAAAGGTTAGGCAGGTGTGGCTCCGTCGGGATCACTGCGCGACGGAACGTCGTCCAACGCCATTGCCCCGAGATCGTTTTGATATGCGAGCGGTGACCAATGAGAGTGGTTTCGTTTTCGGATGAATCCGAGTTTCGGCGGCCTTCAATTACAGTTTTATTAAAGAAATAATCACCGTATAACTATTTTTTTTTGGTTTTTAGGGATACTTAGGGCGTCTAGATTCAGTTCTCATCATCAAAACACGAACTCAGAAACTACTTGAGTGCCATTTTAAGTCGACCGAAAAAACGCAAAAAATGATAAATTAATGCTTAAAAAAATATAGTTTCGTAAACTCGTTAAATTGTCCTTTTATCCAGAAGGAATTGTAGTCAATATAGCAATTCCAATATGACCGCTAAAAATATAACTAAAAAGTGCTGAGCTTGATAAATAAATTGCGAAGGTGGCACTCGTCTTTTTCCCCTCTTTTTTAGAAAATAGGTTAAAATTAAAATCCCGCATTCTAGCTGTGTTTTTATGTTAAAGCATATGATCTTTCCCACGAGGGTGAAAACTTGCCATGTTTTAGTATGTCATAGATATGTATACATCGTATTGTTAAAAAAAAAAAAATAAAGAGCACGCGTATTAATTGACAAACCTTATCATTACGCTGGAGATGTTTTCTGCTCTCGCAATAAACCGACGAATAAGACCAATTCCTCTCGTCATTTTGTATCCCAGAATACATACTGCGATATGTACAATTATTATTCACGCATGCATTATGGTGTAATGTCTGATTTCAGTCTAATTGTAGCTGCTCTATAGTGGAAACACCGGTCATTCAACACACTGTTCTTGAAGATGCAAGAACTCAATGTAAAAAGAATCTTGATCAACAACAGCTCACATTAAATAAATCTCATCGGGGCAAAAATCACATACTCTTGTCCTAGAGGAATCAAGACGCACATGAATGCAATAACACAGCGATTATACATGACCAAGGACAAGAAGTAAAAAAAAAAATCATTATTTTATTGTGAGGCTTGGATTTTCGCAATATTTAAAGTTGACCAGCTCGCCTTGTCTCTCAGATATTTACGTTATAACTTATGCCTGCTTATTTTTATTTGTGCAAGAAAAGAGGTGGGCCACTTTTTTGTACTGTAATTTCCAGCAGGCATCGAAAGGGTCGTATCTCAAATCCGATGCTCCGATGGTAAATTTTGCATTTTTATGTGAACACCAGAATTCATACAAGCTTGTTTGGTATGTGCATTTTAGCTATGAAACTGTGATTTTCTCCCACCCACCACCTTCTCCTGCCCCGGGGTGACTAGATTATAGCTATTCTTTACATTTTCAGACAAAAACATTTTAACATATATCTAAGATCTAGATTCGTATTATATATAGTGCTTCCGTGAACGAAAGAACCGTTTTTTAAATTGTCTCAAACGGGAACGAAACTATCGGCATGACTTTCAGTCTTATCGATGACGCGTGGAAATGACTGCTTTATGAACACTGCAGGGATCAAAACAGAAGTAGCTCATATACTGTTCAGAGTATTTTCAAATCGCGTGCATTCAAATGATACTAAATATATTAAAACCTCCGCAAAGTGATGAATTCGGAATGTTCTTTTGTTTCCCTCGCACAAACATAATTATGACACAAAATACGTTTATTACTCCTGAGAACACTGTCATTCTGCGCGCGTTCCCTGCATCAAATTTAAAAAAAGTTTATGCATATGGTTGCAACCCCAGGACAGCAATGCCTGATAATAAAAAAATGAGAAATGTGGGAGTCTTAAATGCATAATAAAGGCCCACGCCGAACACCTAAGGCTTAGTTGGCACTGAGGTGCAGCTGAATAACCACGAGTCAAAGAAAGATAATTCGATTCTAAAATTAGATTGGTAAAATGTAAATCAAAATGTTTAGTGGTGAAATATAAAAATATAAACCTTGGGTACAGAAAGCACACAAACGAGCGAAGACATGGAACTAAATTTTGACTTTTTGTGTTATTAGTAAAAATCAAGAACATCCCTCTTTATATTAACAGGGTTGTATGAGTGACATCCTCAGATTTCAAACAAATTAAAACATAAACAACGTTTGTTACGTTTGTTTTCAATCATGTGAAGTTCGTCATCTACATTGCATGTAATCGTTAAATTTAGTGTGTTTATTGTATCAGTTAATGTCAATGAAAAAACAGTTTGCATTAATTGTTTATTTTGTTGTGATCAGAATAGCGTTTCAGGCTACTGTGTTTTGTGTCTAATTCTGGCTCCACTTTCTAGGCAGCAACAGAGTATATTTCAGAAAAGAAGGGGCGAGTACTCGCAGTTTGTCCATGCACCGAAAATGTAATCTTCGCTATTTGGTATGCTCCGCTCGGAGACCATTATCAGCCCCACGTTATTAGTTGTTACCAAATGCCAGTAGTTACCAAGATGTAAACGTGTTCGTTTTAAAGATCGTCCCTTGTCGTAAATTTCTTATTCAATCGTTTCGGAGAAATGAGCCATGGGTTCAGCTTTTTCATACATTGATATGGACGTATTTACGTCAATATGAATATATGAAATATATTGATTATATTGTTGATACAAAAACTGTACGTGATCGGGCCAAAAGAAGAAGGTTAAGGCGCACACTTGCTCCATATATTCATCTTCAAAAACTAGGGATACATATTTTTTTCGCTCACGCTCATATTTTCTCTTAAATTATGCACATTGTTGTAGTGTTGTTTTGGTGAACACTAAACTCACCCAAGTCCAGTTGCGCAACCGCCTTGTAAAATATGGGAACACGTTCCTAACGCTAGTAATATTATCACCGTCATCACCATCAATATTATTATTATCATTTTTTGTGCTCATGAACAAATAATTTCCTGAACAATGATTCACAGGGAAGGTATTAAACATTTCGAAATGTCGCTAAATAATTAATTATGCTTCTTATTGTTTATAAAATCTCCCATGCGTGTGATGAAACTACTCGTTTGAAATAAATGATTTAGCGCTTCTCCAGACTAAATATTAATGATTTTCTCACGGTATTTTGAAAAGCGTTAATAGGTGAAACAAGATATCCGCTTCGCTCAGGAGTCATTATTGAGAAATGAATCTACACCTTATGTTTTGGCTATTAAAATTCCGGTTTTGTTGCCAACAACGTCAATTAATATGCCAGGATCACGCATCTCTTGCAGTGCTTTCACACACTACGCCCGTAAAATGTGTCTACACTTGAAATTTTTTAATCAATTATTTTAATTCTAACAGGTCGTATATTTGGTGTCTTCGATTTTAATTAACACAGAATTAAAGTTTCGCTCATCCTTTCAGATTAAGATGGAACACACGGGTGGGATACCATTTAACGCCATGCGTTAAACGTATCCTTCCTACTTGTAACTTGTTTCACTTTTGGTGGCCAAATCAGTTTTGACGTCACCGAAATACCCTCTTTAAGAAAAATGCTTGCTTCTCTATTTTCGTAGACTCAGAAGTAGATAAATGTATTCATTATACGTGGAAATTATTCCAAAAGGAGTTGCCTTGTGCCACGCAAATAGCAAATAGTGTAGTTTTAATATAGGATAAGTCACCATGTAGCCAACAGAGAAACCTGCTTGGAGACATATGCCTCATACTCAACTAATCTTGGCTTTGATGTTTAACTTTGTAGCTGTTTTTCAATTATCGAAAAATTTCAGATTACAACCCCCCCCCCCAAAAAAAAAAATCACTGTCGGTCATTGCGATGCCCAATGCGGCGTTACTTTAGATATTACTATTCTATGTCGTATTTTACTAAGCCGTGTCGTATTCACGCCTACATTATTGTATAATGGTATGGGGGCAACAATGCGAACTAATACAAACAAGATATTCATCTCACAAAAATTCGCCGTTTAATATATTGGAAACCTTCAAAGGTATCAGCACTCAACACCACTCTTTCAAGATTAAAAAAAATTAAATATTGAGCAAATTAGAATTTTTATGTTACATTCATAATTTTTCAAGAATCTAAGCAGAATCATTCATTGTTTTAAACAGCTATATTAAAACGCCGGGAAACTACGATTTCAGGTGCAGTAACTAATTAAAAAGTAAATTTCGCACAACCTCTATCTTGGAACAACTTGCATATCTTGTTACGGTTGTACGAAACAGGCATCCAATCATAGCTAAATTGGTTCAAACTACAATCTCGTTCAAGACATAAAAAAAAAAAAAACTTCAGTAATATATTGTAAATGTATGATGATGTACAGTTGGTAGCTCAACTTGTTCGTCTACCCGCTTGATTCAAAATATGCATGAGGTCCAGTAGATTTTACTGAGTGGTATTTGTTTTTATAGCGCAGCTCATAGGCGCTCGTTCCCGTGTTTCGCGGCGTCGCCGACGCCGTCGTTATGGGCGCAATCGCGCGCTTTGCATTATGGGACGTCACAGACGTATATACCAATTCAGTTTCCCCGCTGAATTGAGCAGGGAAAATGACGTCACATGACTTCGTATCATGTCACCTACGAACGAATTCAGTTTCTCCGCTAGATTTAGCGGGAAAACTTATCGTCACGTGACCTCAACACCAATTCGATATCCCGCTAAATTTCGCGGGGAGTCGAATTGGTGTTGAGGTCATGTGACGACAGCATAACCGCTATATTTAGCAGAGAAACTGAAGTTTTGCGTAGGTGACGTGTCACGAAGCCATGCGACTTCATTTTCCTCGCTAAATGTAACTGGGAAACTGGATTGGAGTTTAGATCACATTGCGTTAATTCTCCAGCTAAATTTAACGGGAATACTGTGGGAGGCGGGGACGGTATATAGGAGGAGGAGGGGAGGGTACAGAGGAGGAGGGGAGAGCATGGAGGAGGAGTAAAGTAGGGTATGGTGGAAAAGGAGGGGAGGGCACAAAAAAGGAGGGTAAGAATGAGGAAGAGGACGCGGAAGAAAAGGAGGGTGCAGAACCAGTATGTGGGGAGAGTGATCTATATCTGTAGATATATATATTTTGTTCTCAAATTGTTTAGCACAGAATATCGCAAAATCAAAATACCTCAAGAGCTGCGCTCTCATTTCGCATTCTAAACATTTGTAAACGTCCTTCATTTTTATTTTGTTTATTTCCTCCTGATTTCAGTAGTCTACGCCATGTAATTGGACTTCCAAATACGTGTCAGGGCATAGGGTATTTTTGTTTAACCCTGGTAGGACAGCTTCAATGTATCGAGAGTGTAGCTCTTATCCGTGTTTGAATAAGTGAAGAAACACCACCGCTACATATCATGACACCATTATCTCGGGATCTCGGGACTTACGTTGGAGTGTTTCGTATCAGGGGCTTTTTATTATGGCAATCAACAAAGTCCTCGAATCTCACGAAACTGTGTGACGCATGTTGTTTTACGCGTAATAGGGCACTGCGCAGCGCCGAAGGCGAACATTTCTCGTACGATTGCTTTTTTTTTTATATATTCACACTAATATAAAAGGCAACGTTTAAATGGCCAAAAAAAACATTTTTTTTTTTGCGAAACAATATAAGTGCGTAAGAGTTTTGTTAATAATTGTTACTAATGCGTTAACATTAGTACCCACAAGACAGGAAAAAGCTGACGGCGGTCATCTGCGGACAAAACAGTGGAAAAAGAAGCGCACCCGCGTAGAGAGGAGGAGAGTAACGAAGGACGCAGGCGAGAGGGAGGCGACGTCACGTGGAGGAAGCCAATGCGCGCGCAGGTCTTGGAGTGTGTCTCACAGAAAGGTGTGCGGAGCGCGTATGCTATGGTTTGTGCTACAAAATGGAATGTGAAACAAGCACTAGCGCTGGTCCAAATAGGCGGCGGAAAAATTAAATGAAGGTCCATTAGTGAATCATTCGGTAATTCGTCAGCATGACACTTGGGAAACGTCACACAAGTCCCCTTTTGTCAAACGCTACCACCGACCCTGTAACGAAGCCAGGAAGAGGAAGAAAAAGAAAAAGAAAAAGCCGAATCAGAAAGCCACAACAGGAAATCGAAGGGGTCAGCGTTAGCGTTTCCCAAAGGAGGACGTGTGCGGCGTTTCCCAAGGGTCATGCTAACGCATTCCCTAAGGATCCATTCCTTTACTATTTTGAACGCATTGACTTTGCATACATACGGGGAACACTACTTCTGACGAACCTCTAAAATAAGAGTGGCAGATGTTCGGTCTACAATCCGTGAACCTTTTTTGTTCCAAGATTGCTGGGTGGTGTAGCTCTTCCGTTTCGGCTTCCATATATAAAGAATAGAGTTTGAACCCTTGGTGGCCCCTTCCCCAAATAGTTTATGAAGCATCGCTCGTCGCCAAATGTGCTTTAACGCCACGAGTCAATATTTGAAAGGGCTATTGGTCCCACTCGCCAATATTCGCCCATTCCCTTAATTACACTGAATTATTTTATATTTGGAGCTTGGCTCATCTGTAGCTTATTTTTGAGTAAAATCAAAGTTCGTTTCTTTAAGTTTGTTTTTTTCACCGATATCGTATAATTGTTCTTTAGATTTTCAACATCGTACACAACATTCTTATTTTTTTTTTCTTTAGCATTGTTGACTTAGATCAGGGGTGCCCAAACGTTTTGGCTCGAAAAATATAAGACAGTATGAAAGGGAAAATACTCAATCAATAACGTAGAAGAGAATTTAAGTACAAAAATATAACCGAGAGAAAATTTAAATAAGAATGCAAAATCTTTGTATGCATATACTGTACTCGTATATTTAATACAATATGTTGCAAATTGTAACATTAAAAAATACTTGTCACAGAGAAAAATCATCCGGCATAAATCAGAGTGCATAGGAATTTTTTCATGCACCATGCAAAAGAACTATGAGGATGCTACATATGATAATATGCAACAGTCAATACTAAAGGCAAGCATATCCACAGATTACATGGAGATCATCCGCGGATATCCCCAACCAGATAGCGGATGGCGGATCGGATGTGGATATTCGGGGCTTCAGATCTAAATTTTTGCTGAGGCCGTTCATAAACATGCGCCACCTCAAAATGTAGAGTAATAACCGCTTGAAACCAGCTACAAAAAAAAAGTAAAAAGTGCCAATGTCAAGGAATTTATTTCAAATTTGAAAGTTGCTCTCATGTGATTGTTTTGTAATGTTTTTGTTTTTGATGTTTTCGTTCAAGTTGACGTTGTTGTTACGTCTTGTGTGCAGCTGGTACTGATGTCTTCTCGGTGTTATATATCATGTTTATATCTGTGGTGCTCACTCCTGCTTGGAGTCTAACATGAGTCCGTCATATTTATAAATAAAAAAATATAAGTGTGATGCTATGGCTGTGTTCCAAATCTTACTGGAATGTATCCGAGTTACTCCGGTGGATCATGTCACATGACAAGACAAATAGAGCAACGCTGGACGCGGGTACGTTCTCGAAAGCCAAGCAGGAAAACTTTAACCTCGAATGAGATCAACTAAATTTTGGAACACGGCCTTCGAAGTCCATTATTGAATGTTTTGCGGGAGCAAATTACTCTCTTAGAAATAAAAGCCAATCAGGAGAATATTTACTTTACGCAAAGAAAGACTTGATTTTCATCAAAGATTGCTTTAGAGCGATATTTGCCAGATCATTTATGTCTAAAACAAAACGTGAATAGAGCCGAAAGCGTCTTTGGGTAAAGAAAACTCAAAACGTACAAGCTACGAGAAAGTAGAAGAAACATTCTCAACATTTAAAAATGGCGTGTATGTGCGTTTTTCTTTTTAAAACGTTGGCTAGTCAATGCTAAGTATGTGGGTGGAGGCACGCAGTTGCGGGTTCGTGCTTCAAACAGAAACCAATGCGGAGGGCAAGTTCGTCTGCTTCTTGCGCAGGGGGTAGCGGTGACGTCAGAACGCCGAGCCCTGATTGGCTGATCGCGACCCCCCTATCTGAGCGTCGTCTGCTCCTTTGCAACGTCGTCTGCTCGCAACGTCGTCTGCGTCTGTCTTACCTTTCCTGCGACTTCCGGAAGTGCAGAGGCCAGATTCACAAAACCATCTTACACCAAAAGAGTGCGTAAGACAACACGTGAGAACAAATTCGTATTCACGAAACGAAATTATCCAAAGTTTTGCTCAGGTTACGACGGAATCCTACGACGATCAACTCAGCATGGCCGACAGCGTCGTTACTTGGTCGCGACGATCGACGGACGTTTATTTTTGTACGTGCTCTTCTCACGCGTCCCGACTACAAGCAGCAAGAAAAAAAGTAAAAAGTACTTGAAATAAACCACGACGAACAAGAACGCTGGATCCACAAACACCCGGGAAATGCTCCAACGGCCACGATTCCACCGACCCCGAGTAAGCGAGCTCGGCAGATAGGCCTAGCAGGCACAGCGCTGCTCCGACGGTCCTTGGCCAAGACCGTCTGCCCACGACCGGCTGGCGTGCTGAATGGAATATGCCCGCGCGACCCTTGTGAACCCTTCAATCTCTTCCTCTTGCCATCTCCTTGTTTTCCAAAGGCAGCGGTGACTCTCGCCGGTGAAAAAGCGGTGAATCTCCGACAGACGCAGGAAAGGTAAAGCAGCCATCGCTTTGACTAGCAGACGTAAAGCAGGCGATGTTAACTGCGCCGACCTGCCGACGCCGTTAAAGAGTGAGGAGTCTCGCCGCACACGAAAGGAGGGAAAAAGTATTTGGGAGGGAACTTGCGGACACTAAAACACGCTCACTCTCGGTTCTTAGCAAACAAACCTCGGCGCCTCGGGACACCTCGCCAGTGAGTCCATTGACTTCTCTCCTTGATGCGCGTCTGCTAGTTGTTCAAAACAACGTACCGCTCGATTTATTTCGTCTGCCCTCTCTGAAAGGCGAAGTCGAGCTCGCTCGTAAAGACCTGCACTTCCGAAAGTCGCAGGAAAGGTGAGACAGACGCAGACGACGTTGCGAGCAGACGACGTTGCAAAGGAGCAGACGACGCTCAGATAGGCGGGTCGCGACCAGCCAATCAGGGCTCGGCGTTCTGACGTCAGCGCTACTTACTTTCTCATGCGCAGAAGACGAAAATGAGCCCACTTGCGAGGCGTATAGAATGTGTCGCCATAATTGAGCATTGTGATATTATCGCAGTGTTCTCGCTTCTTACTGTGTATATATGAGAACTTTGCAACGGTGTGTGACCACCTTTCCCTTTCCATTTTTTTTATTGCTTTACCTAAATAAAATACCAGACAACGTTTTAAGACTTTCCTTTACCAATTTTTTGTTCAGAAAACCTGCTTCAGCTTAAAGTTTGTATTACAATTAAAAAATTATATTTAAAAATCATTATATTTTTGGCGCATATTCAAGGGGCAGGGGTAGGAGAATCCCAGAACAATAACATAACCGGGATTATCTTTACAGCGACGGAAAGTGTACCTTGAAGGATGATTGGTTATATTATAAATTCAAGGAAACAAAATACGATGAAATAAATTTCACCATATTTTGACTAGAAGGGTTCTTTATACAAAGAGATGCACTAGACTTATGTTATATGTAGGGTTCCGCGCTTTCAGATAAATCCGAAAAACTCCGAAGAATACTCGCCGGGAAACGTTTCGTCAATTCGGATATATCTCAAACATTTCGACTTCTAATGTCAAGATGTCAAAAAAAAAAAAAAGAACAAAAACGACGGTATTTTACGAATAATGTTTGTGGAACACGAAGTTAGCGTTCCTGAAAAATGAACACTTTAGTGTTTTTACCTTGGGTTTATAAAAAAAATGTGTTTACACTTTATCTTTTTAAAGCGCGTACTGTACAGCGAATCAATGTACTTACCTCTGGGTCACGACAAATGCCGCTGTTCTGTTTTCTGTTTTGGACTATACAATTTGTGCTTCATTGATAAGGAGGGGTTATATTTTTATATCGGTCAAAAAGCTGTATATTTTAAAGAAGGCCAGATGAAGGTTTTATGCTTTCCAGCGACTACGTTCAAGAGTTTAAATAAATGACAAAGTACTGATGTACGTTGAAGCAACACCTGTTTGAAAGATTCGTCGTGGGACAGTTAGTACTCCGAATTGCAAGGGCGATTGGGAGTACAAACGTTTATCGACTTAGGGACGTTTTCGTCAAGAATTATTTATATAGTTTTTTTTTTATTTGGAATACTGAGAACACAGTGAAATTAATCCCAGAATTTTGGATAATCGGTAATCTAACGCCAATAAGCTCAAATAAGCACAATTTTCTAGCAAGAACACAAACTCCAGAAAACACGTTTCTAATTTTACGAAAAATAAACTCCGAAAACACAGAATTCGAGTTATAAGGTACCACCCATATATTTTGTGTGCGTGCGTGCGTGCGTGCGCATGCGTGTGTGTGTGTGTGTATTTACACTTGATTCTACGATATAACATGAATACGTAATTGCGGGTTAGTTGCGGATACGAGGTTTGGGTGAGGATACAATCTGTGGATTCAGAGCGGATGCGGAGAATCCAACTGTTATCCGCGTGGGGCTCTAGTTATAACGCAGGACACTAAGCACGCTACAAATGAGAACGAAAAGGAATTTGAAAATAGTTACGCAGATATGCAACCGGGGATTACGAATAGTAATGTTCGTGATGACAATGTACATCAAAAAATACTTTCAGACAACCCGACTTTTGATGCCGGTCTTTCTTATTCTTTCCTATATCTCGTTTAAGGTCTTGGTGCTCTTTACGGCGCCGATCGGTTTTGCGCACTAATTTATTTGGCGTTGATAGCAGTAGGTTGTGCTTTACTGGAAGGACCGCGCCCATACTCGAGCCAGCAGGGACCGCCTCCGCTGGCCGAAGCTGGCCCGAGAGGCTGGTTTTGGAAACCCCATATGCTAGATAGACAACATTAGTTCACGAATTAAGAAAAAAAAACAGTACTTTTATAGACAAACGCTAAGGCAGGTAAGACTTTTACGATAACTTTTTTTTTTTCCAGAAAAAGCATTGTCGAGTGAATGCACTCAGATGTTCAAAGACGTGCTCTCTCCAAATAGATATGCCGGTTGAAAGATAAGTACCCAGATTGCGGAAGGCGCCCTTTTACATATCCGTGTAATCTTGTAACGCGGCCACCCATGCAGACAATATTGTCATTGCTGCCAATCATTCCAAAATCAGGGCACTCTGAGGCTGAAATTGCTACGGAGCTTTCTCTTCTGCTTATTCAAAAGTGTGGCTCAATCTACCATACCCCCCCATCGTCAACGCAGATGGCAAGTGAGCTCAACTTCCCAAGACAGAAGGACGCTGGCCAAAGGCGAATGCATGTCCAGGAAAAAGACGTGTTCAAGAGGAAAGCTGAAAATGGAGCTGCACCGAATGGGAGACGTGTTCGATGATTGTCGCAGGATGGTTGCCTACATTTTTCTAAGAGTGTGTCGAAATACAATTTTCGTTACGTTTAAAAAAAGTGGAATCGTAAAGATATTTGGAAAAATTGTCCCAGGATTAAAAGGAATCTCGGGTCGAGTTTTCATATCTACCGCTATTCAAATTCGTTTTTTTTTTTCAGATTAACTTAGGCATAACAATATAATAAACGCTGTATAGTTTCTCATAAACCTAAAAACGTAGAACGGAGTTGATATCTGACTACGGTTGTAGCAGCCACAAGTCTACATTAGAATGGATTTAGAGATATAAAAAAACGCCAAATAAAACCCTCCTCATTCCGTAATTTTCGGCGAGGGTGCTTTTCATAGGGTTTCTCGTTTTCCTTTCAGGACAAAAATGGGTCTGCTTATAACGTGCTCTCAGCTGGTCAAGTAGCTAGGAAAGACGTTTAATTACAATTTAATTGTTATTCCACTTCGCTTATATGGCTCAGGGGAGTCGGGAGAAACGTAGCATGGCCGAAACATGTACCTGAAGGCCTACAAACACTCAAATATATATGTCCAGTCCCCACAAGATGCATTACATTGAAATTCACCACAGTACTTTTGAGAATACCTTAGCATGTAGTTGTTTTGTCTAGCACCTAAAATACGCTACTTCAGGACCCGATTTATTTATGTATGTGTGGGCAAGAAAAAAAAAGTGAAAAGCGGATAATCGCATACACTTGGTAAAACTTTTCCAACGTGTAACCAGCGTGCGAAAACAAAACAAAACAAAACCGAAAACAAAACAAACAAACGCACTACCGACACCCGCCCCGGGTATCGGTAGTGCGTGTGCGCAGAAACCAGGTTCATGTAAAGTGTACCCCCTGCGCATGTGCCGGTCTGACAGCAGCGTACACGCAGTGAAGGCGTGACGTCACGCCCCTGGCATCGGTTTTTGTCGGGACAGGCATCGCTAATGCGAAGAGGTACTCCGTAAGGTGGTGATAAGGTATAGTTTAATTGTGCGAGTTGGGGAAAGAGGTGTTACGTTTTCGGTGGAAGGCAGGGGCTATGAGATTAATTTATAATGCTGTAAAAATGAAGACATTGTGAACTTTGTAATAAATTAACTGAAAGAAATATTATTAGTGGGTAAGGCGAATAAAGCACAACTATTTTGCACGTCTGTGTGTCCTTTGCTACGGAATAACCGATTAATAAGGATTTCAAACGGAGGCGGCATCTTTTAATTTTAAACTGATGGACGCGTCGCACGCCAGCATGTCGACAATAGATGAAGCGATTCCAGTGCTCTGTGAATATATCTTAAGCTCTAGATGGGGCTGCAAAATAAGTCGATACACTGTTTCTCTTCAGTGTACCTACAAAGCCTCAAACATCCAGTGCGCCAACAGTGTGATATTTTTTTGTGTGAAATAATATCATTTTAAAATTTAGTAGCGTAAATTTGATCACTATCATCATCACAGTGTATGGTATCTGCGCCAAACAAATGGCGACCTTCTTGAGGCTGATGAAGAAAGTTGAAGATACCACTCGGCGGACGACATATAAGATCTGTACATTCTAGGGCTGGGCGTCGATTAAAAATTTTAACCCGATTAATGGCCACCCTTTAATCGATTAATTAATCAATTATTCGGTTGCGTTAATTTTTATAAATAATACATTAAAAGGAATACAACAAGTCGTCTTGCCTTTGCAGACTTATTTTACTCTCTGTTACATGGCGCAAAAGACATTTAGAATCGAGGATACATATAGTTCAACGTTCAAAGACTCACATATTTTTGCTCCAGCTCCGAAGTCAAAGAAGTTTGTCCACATTCTCCGACAGGAAGACAAGAAGTCAGAGCTTGGGCGATGCTTTCTTCTTTTTTCAGAGAAAGGAACCTCGATGAGAAGGCGTTGATTGTTTTCCGCGTTTTGGCGGATGGCCCTTGCTGCAACTACATGGGTGCTTCGCTTGTAGGCGATACTGAAGCGAACTTACGCTTCCACTGTACAAAAGCGGCTTTTTGCAGATGATGCAGTGGACTTCCTTCGAGTTAAAAACTTCACCGCTAGAGTTTACTTAAAAAACCCACACTTTCCAGTGAGATTGCCTTTCATACTCGTGAACTCGTCCATTTTTACGTGCCAAATACTGGAACAAGTAACCATGGCGTTGTTAGCTTCCCATGCAGCTTGTTTTGCTGCGTGTTTGTCTTGCCTGGGCAGCATGTGTAATAGGTCCTCAACAGGTGAAGTTTAGTGATCGCGCGGGGATCAATTTGCCGGCCGGGTTGTTCGTCTGGCCTCGGCAGAACTGTAATGTATATCCTCGAACACGTGACGCTTCGTGAGCGCGAGAATTGAACCTTGCTCATAGCACCTGGCTGGGAACTGACTTCTTTTGAGTACCGATTAACCGGTTAAAAAATTTGATCGCGATTAAAGCCTTAATCTATTAATCGGAAGGTTAATCGATCAATTGCCCCGCCCTAGTACATTCAAAATGTCAGTAGAACACGGCGCACGAATTAGCTACTACGACTGCTTAAACACTTATTTCGGAGTGTGGTCCAATCTATTTATTGGTTGATTGGCACGAGTATCCATAGAAAACCTTTTGATGGCGTAACTTTATTCAATGCACTTATGGGTCGCCGCTTTGTAGGTCGCTTCATATATTCACACCATCAAAACCGAAAAAAACTAAAAAAATAGTTATAAATTGATCTAAAAAAAAATTCAACTGCCATTGACGGGCAAAAGTGACGTTGCACGATCGAATGCCGTTTCATGACCCCCATGAGGTTGCTGAAAATGAAACTGATCTTTGAGTCATGATATTGCACTGAATCTTGACAAAGATCTATTCTTTTTTAATCAAGGTCATGTAATCACTTATGTGGATCAGTATTTGTGTCCTATTGTCTTAGACACATTTTCCAAGATCGCAAAGAGTAATGGCGAAATTTGAAAGTCGCCTTGTTATCTCAGTAAGAAGTTTATTGCGAAGCACGACATTTCAGAAAATGCTGGCTACATGTAAGGAAGCCGCAACATTGTGCAATTTATGCTTCTTGAACCTACACGAGTGTTCCAAGGCCAGCGTAGGTGCAGCGACCATCTTGCTCCAGGATAGGAAGAGGCAATAATAAACGTTGATATAAAAGGAAGAGGAGAGGGAAATACGTGCCAGGTGCAGGAATCAAAGATCACCGCGCTTATCGCATATCGATAAGCCGCATTTTCGTGACTCGTGTTATCGTAGAGGTACTTTCACCGTAAGGCACCATGTCACATACAATTTCCTAGATAGGTAACCGGCCGTTCAAGTGTCGTCATAGCGACCTGCCATGCAGACGCTTGCGAGTCGCGCCAGAATGCGGACCTTAACGTTGTGCATGTCCTTGGTCGTTCTCCTTCTTCCGTACACGAGATCAGCTAATGAGAACAGAACGGGTGAGTCTTTCGGTGTACAAAAAACAACAACATTCTTAGAGCATTAGACATAGTAATAGTTTGTTCTTAGTCTAGATATGACAGCACAATTTGGGAGCATTTCGTACATAGCCAAAAAGGAGAAACATAATTCTTATCACGCGGAGTGCCACATGCGTATTCCGAAATTTGTTTTCTAACACTTACAACGTGCGTTTTTTGATACTGCTAACGCCAATAAGTGGAAGGCTCTTTTTTTTAATTTCCTTCGGCAAAAATACGAACTGATGGCAAATTAATATCACAATTTGGTGCCTATTATTAGGAGAGATTTTACTACAAAAAAAAGGTTTAAAGAAACTTGCAGAGAAAAAAAAAATACTCGAAAAACTGGAGACCGCTCGTTCGTGCCTGCTGTATTGCACTTAGTACGAATCCGCTCCTATCCACGACATTTTATAAATTTTTAGTGCAGTTTGCGGCGAAATATATTACTTTCATACTTGGCAGTTTCAGTTTCGATTTGCTCCCAGCCTCTCCCGAATGAACATGTAAGTTAATTTTTTCGGGTATAAAAATGTTTTATCTCGCCATAACACTTGTCGACGGCATGTGTAAAGTTTTTGTTAATGAATCTTCTGTATCGGTTTGCTCCTCTGTTCTTCCAGAAATGAGAATCTACGTCGTTCAACCTGGCTCTTTATGAAGAACACCGATATTTAAAAAAAAAGTAATAATGTAATTTAGTAATAAAGTGAGTAAGAAAGTTGCAGTGCTTAGCAAACAAATTTTCGCTTGAGGCAGCTTGAAAACAGTGACCCAGGGTGCGAGGCCGGGGTGCCACTTTGCATAATAACGTGACTCGAGAAATGTAATTCCGAAAAAAATATCCTTGGTTGGCGGAATGCAGATATCAAATAACTATGAGCTCGTAGATGGGTGTCTCCTCAATTAATAAATATACTTCATAAATAAAGATGCTGGACATCATCAAAAGACGATTAAAACTAAACAAAAAAAAGGACAAAAATACAACGGGCGACTTGCAGTTTCTTGAAAATGCACCTCAGAGAGGGAGTTCTTCAAGCAGCGTCCAGGGCACTCGTCGACTGGCGACCAGCGCCGAAGTGTCGCGCTCGTCATGGCTTCCGCCTCTTGGCGCCTCCAGATCTTGGCAGAGCCAAATAAAAGCGCCGACAACCGTCAACCTTTTATTTTTATTAAAGCAAAAGCTATATATATCTCATCGTTCAGTCGACCTTCCGAGTCCTTGCGCAAAAACACGTCGGGGACACGAAAGGTACCAAAACATTTACGTGACCACTCAGGCGGCCGCTCCATTGTGTGCCAAAGGACGACGCCGTGCTTGGCGTCGTCCTTGACGTCGTCCTAGAGGTCATCCTAGAGGTCGTCCTAGACGTCGTCCTCGACGTCGACGTAGACGTCGTGCTTGAGGTCGTCCGAGAAGCCGTCATTGGCGTCGACCTAGGCGCCATCCTCGACGTCGTCTTCGACGTCATCCTAGAGGTTGTCCTAGACGCCGCACTTGGCGTCGATCTCTAAGACGTCGTCCTAAACTTTAATCCGTGTAAAAACATTACGCGAAAGCATTTAATTTGTGGGACTATAATGCCTTTCGCCTTTCTACAAGTAAGCAGTCTTAAGTGTCCTCCTGTATTTTTCATTCTGTACTTTTCCTTAGGAATCTCAGTCCCATTATCTTCAGCGATCCAGTGTTTGTTTTTATGTTTACGTTTGCGTTCTCCTACCTTGAGGAATATTGCTTAGCAGCAACAAAATAAAATACACACACGCACAAAAAGAATAACTCTATATACTTTCGGCATAGGCAGATAGATATATTCCGTTTCCCTGCGATGGACGCCACGACCTATACCAGCCAATTCATAGTTCATAGCTTGTCTCGTAACTTCGCGCTCCCCGCGTCGCTCCTCCCAAACGCAAGGACACGTGAGACTTTCCGAGCTATGAACTGGCTCAGGTGAAAAAACTAAAAAATACATAGAAGTGTACGCCTCCTCACCGACACCAATTTGTGCTGCATATAGACGTGACATATACCTGTTTGTTTCGTTATTTTTGAGCTGTCGCCATGTCGTCAATGCAGCTTGTTTAATCAAAACTGAGCCACTGATGCCACTGTCGCGAATACTTAATTGGCTTGGCTCCCCCAAGAGCAAGAAGGCGTGGTTGACATTTAATTGCGCCATTCCATTTCCAATTAACCGGTAAAAGCCCCATGAAATTACGGTTCCGTTCCGGTTCGGGTTGAGTGTCAAATGTTTGGTTTGGGTTACAGTTTTGTTCCGGTTTAGTTAAAAATAACACTTTTGATCCGGTTCTCGGTACCGGTCCGGTTCGACACCCTGATTAAAAGCTACATGCTAATCACGCATGATCACAACATTCGCTTTGTCGCGCCTCCGAAATGTCAGGAACGACACATAAATCTGCCTACAACTATTCAGTTATGGTTGCTTCAACGAGGGCGTGCCATTTTCATCCTCGAAGTAGCATAAGCCAATAAGACAATGAAGCCGTCAGTCACCTCTGACGCAATTATTCTGTTTCAAGAGCCACTTACCGTGTGCTAGCGTATTGCGTCATCAGACAGTAAGCCCTAGATAATAAACGACACAGCTCTAATAAAGACCGAGACCATGCCATAACCAGTCCATTTGGGGAAAATGTATCCAATTCCATTCCCATCCCATTTCGCACTGTTAGCAAGTCCCGTGTATTTAGTGAATATTTGGGGTGAAAAACACGCTATTTACACAAATTACCATGACTTTACACGTTGAGTAATGGATGGTTCGTTCAAAAATCATGCGAGGTTGTAAAAAACGTGTTTTGGTTCGGTCATGCACGCATAGCCGTGTAGCCGACCTCGAAAACACGCATCACCCCCGGCAACGACCGCAGCATTGCCGGCTATCGAAGCGTCGGAATGCTTGGGGACACACCTAGGAAGGCCCGTGGAGACAAATGCAGCGGACAGAAACATGTCTCGGAGACAGATAGGCAACAAAAGCAATTACGGCATGTCGCGGGACGGGGCAAAAACCCCTCGCTTACGGCGCTTACCATGCTTGCTGACATTTTTGGGTGCGTATATTCGGCACCGATTTGAAGTCCAGGGGGCGCGGCCAATGACGTCCTGGACGTCAAAATAACAACTTTTATTTTGAAGTTTTAGTTATTTTGACGTTGACGTTTTCTTTGGATGCCGCTGACTGCATTTTGAAATGTCGGTCGCTCGGCGTGTGTGTGGCCGGGTGCTCGGCGGCTCGGCGGTGTCCGCGCTGGTGCGTGTTGTCGACGTTGCCGCCTGTACTCGTCGCGTTCTCAGGAACATCAGAATAAGCGTTCTCTATTTTCAAACTTCGCCCGGTGCCGTCAGTCACTCCTGTTGCAAATCAAGATTACGTGTACCGGAGGTGACAGAGCCCAGCCGCAGCAATTTTGTACGCAGTTTTCTGGAGCTGTACTCTTGTGTAATACGACGGATTATCACCCTTGCATAGAATAGCTGCGAAGGCCGTGCAAGCGGCGAGCGAGTGGCCTTGACTGGCATGACTGCACCCGCTGCAGGAGCGCCCGTGCCGCGTGATCCAAAGCAACAAGCTCGCGCTCCTAGCACTGTCGTCGACAACATTCTTTTTTTTTTCAGTGTTAATCGTAAAAAAGAAATGTCGTACATATCGCCAAATGCCCCCCAAAACAATAAAATGTTTAAAAAAAAAAGAAAAGTAAACCTCCACTCCGGATAGAACCCACGACCACTTGGGTATCAGGCAAACATCTTAACCGTTAAGCTACGCTAGACCTTCGGAAGTTTTGTTTTGACAATTCGTTTTATACGAGGCTTTCTTAACGCGGAATACCGACAGTGGAGTACCGTCGGACGGCACTTGAATGCTCCGCAAAAGTGCCGTTGGACGGTACTGTAGTCACTAAGAATCTTCTTTTGCAACAGGAGTGACCGACGGCACCGGGCGAACAAAATTGGAAAACACTGTTTCTGGATGTCGGCAATTGATACGCGACGAGCACAGGCGGCACGTAGACACACACCAGCGAGTACACCGCCAAGCCGCCGAGCACCCGACCACGCGCACACACTCGCCGACCTAACCGACGTTTCAAAATGCAGTCGGCAGCATCCAAAATAAAACGTGTTTACGTCAAAGAACATCAAATAAAACGTATACGTCCGTGACGTCATTGGCCGCGCCCCCTGGACAACAAATCGGTGCCGAAAATACGTACACGACATTTTTTTTCTGGTCGATGGCAATGCGGCTTCTCTCTTGTCGCTTAGTTTGTATTTATTTTAGCAGCCTTGATAATAGTTTCTTAAACACCACAAATAAAGTTACGGGTCTAATTACTCGTCCTAAACAGTTAAAATGGTTATAAAATGCGTGCCCTCGATCTGAACACGCGACATTGCAGTTGGTTTCGTTTTGTCTTCAACCCTTCAACTGCAAGCGAAGGTGCCGCCGCTTCCCATGCACCCTTTTCAGAATTTACAGCGCACCGTGGTGGCCGCCATATTAAACTTTATACGAATGTTGCTGCATCTGTAGGTCATCTTTAAGTTAGAGCTGACAGAAAAAAATCTGGCCACGGCGCAACGCCGATGTACTCTGGAAGCTAAAGCCGGTTTTGCTTACGTTGTTTTTGTTTGGTCGGAGAAACCCTGGCAACAACGCACGTTTAACATGGCGCAAAGACGTGACCGGAGACGTGCCCCTGTGATGTTCCCGGAAGACGGAAAGTGTCATTCGTAATCGTCGTGTCTGCTTTGGAAGCGAAGTCACAAGGTCCACGAGTGCGCAACCACAAGCCAAGGTTCACGACAGCACTGCGTTGACTTCGGCGATCTCGTTCTGCTTGGTGCAACACGGCGATGCGAGAAAGAGCTGAAACGTTCGTGGTATATGGTGCGGTGCTTGGAGGTAGAAACCCACACTAACACGGAGCGCAAATTGGTTGTTGTGGGGTTGAGGCTCAACGGGTTCAGTCCCGTCGTCGTCAGCTGATCCGGTCCAGCTGGTCCGGGAGGACGCAACGAGCATTTTTTAAACTTGATCTTCCTTCGTTCCGTTTCAAAATGTAGAAGATTCCAGACGCATACCGTGAGTAAAAAGCTGCGGGCGTTTTCAACAAAATTACGTCGTTCATTTGAACAATACACTCCTGATTGTTGTCTTAAATCTGCCGCTTTTATGCTTCGTGTTGTTGGACTGCTTTTGCACAGCAACCTGTTTGCACAGCGACGCACACTGCTCGAGCAGATGATTTGGTCCTGCAAACGACCGGTTATGCAGAATTTCAGGGAAACTTCAGTCACCACCGATATTTTTCTGTAAATCTCGTGTGAGTTTGTTGCGCACATCATGCGGTGTGAATAAATTAGGGCAAGATTTCCTTCCTGCCCATAGATGCATGAACTGAGACCATTTTTTGCGTAGTGAACATAGTGCTTGTTCTTTATTTTGGGAAGAGGCGTTGGTGCATTTATTATGGTACAATCACTTGAGAGTTGAGAAATTGGAGAGAGCGAGCAAGATTTCCCAACTCTGTTTCTTTTTTCTCTGGCACTGCCCCTAGTTTCTCAAGTTTCAGTTTCAGTAGGCATACCTACTAGCACGTACAAAGTGCTCTAAAGCAGGTAAAAGGCAGGGGAAGTTAGGACGGAGCGGACTCCGTGTTTTGCGATTTTCGCAAGGTGACTGGGTAAATGCTTTTGCGAGGTATGCGGAATATGCAAGCGATTCTGTTATGCCCGTCGTTTGCGTATCTCCAGCAAAACGAATAAGATGATCTACAAAGGCGCAATCACAAGCCACGATTTACGATAACAGTGCGTTTGCTTCGGTGGTCCGTGTAGTTGTATCTTACACTGCTTTCTGCTGCACCGTGTCATGACGAAGAGCTGGAACGGTCACGGTTTGTGCTGGCCTACCGGTTGACAGAGACTCGCATCGCCCGCATCGGCACCGAGTGCACTTGGGCTCTTGATACTCAAGCCTTTCATCCGCGGCTTGCCGCCAGCTGATCCTGCTGCTCAACGGTGAGGAAGCGGCGAGAGCGACCTCTGAAGTAAATGTAAATCCTCGTTCATCCAGTTATCCGGTGCCAAATGTGAAAAATGTCCAACGTGTACTGAGGGCGGGAACTACGAGCGTTTTGCCTTCCTTTTATAACCGAAACAAGAGCAACGAGATAACTGCCCTGCGTACTCCAAAATGACGGAAGCAATAAGTTTCAACAGGTCGAGTACGTCACCGGGGATGTAGGTGAGACGGTGCGCACTGTTTAAACGCTTGCAGTATCCACGAGTAGTACCAGGAAAACGACGTCAACAGATAAGGAGCTCGCGATTCAGCATAATGCAGTGCTACGGGCCCGTGAATCTTCATAGTTCGGGGTGGTGGCAGTGTAAAAAAAAAGACGCATCAGCGCCACACCAGTGATCACGAATAACACCGTTCACAAACTCCCAAGGCCCGGCGCTCCACTCGACACCGACACGACATACGACACCAAACTGCATCAAAGCACCCCAAAAGTGAAGGCGTCTGCTCCCGTACTGCAATAGCGGAAGTGAAGTGTTCGGTGGATGTCCTTCACAAGAATAAATAAAAAATGCTTTGCGCGAGGATTATTTCCATTTAATATTGAATACATAATGATAAAATCCCAATAATTTGGTTTTCTATCTGGTTCATGCTTGTCGGACTGCTCGCAACACTGATCGAGCATGAAAAAAAACAAAAATATAAACTTTTCATGACCGGTTTAAGATTTATTGTTAATAGATCGTTATTTTTTGCAACAAACTAACTATATAGATTTTGCCTCCATACTTTTGAAATGTGAACAGTTCTTACATACGGCTGTTCATTGCGCCGTGTTTTATGTCTTCTTTAAATCTGTAACGGTGAGCGACCAAAGAGCTCACCCGCACTTGTCAAGCTTATATACGCCACGGAGAGAAAAGCACGTTGAGTAGGAAGTGTCCATTGCAGTGTCGTTGTTGTGTTTGTGTATATGTCGGTGGTGTGTAATATGTGGTACTCGTGTTGGTTGTCTGTGATGTATGTGGGTTGGTGTCTACTCGTGATCGTTCGCAGCGTATTAACAGACTTTTTCATATATAGGCTGCTAGAAATATCGCTAGGTGGCGTAAGTTACCGCCCGATTCCAAATAGTTTGCTCGAGTTATTTTTCCATTTAAGTTCGGCATTTGTTTTTCTGTCTAGCGGCTCCGTCGTAAGTACCAACGCCACCGACGACGCACGTACGTAATTTAATACGTTTCCCTTTCACGCTGGGAGACTGTTTACTGTGTATAAAAGCATCGAACGAAAACAGACACGTCCTGTGTGCCATCGATTCGGCTGAAAGGCGCGCGGCTCGCTGGGCTCGTCTCTCGCGTGCTCTCGGCTGCTGGCTGCCATGTTTCATAACGAACATGATCAACCGTGTTTTGCGGAAGGCAGACACGGTGTATAGTGTTAAGTTTACACGGCACCTCATGTGTAGACGAATAACACACATGGCTGCGTGTAAAACGAACATGTTTGACGTGTCCGCTATGGGACAACGGTTTACACGTCTGAGCGTGTTATTTTTGCTAACAGTGCGGGGTCGCGAAAACAGGGATGTGATTCCGGAATCATTCCAATTTCGGAGTGGCAATTCCGCAGCACTGCTTTCCGGTGCTTTGTGCCCATGATCAAGCTTGTGTAACCTTTTGTAACATTACAAACACATAGCGGTTGTGGCGACATGCAAGCAAGCAACTTTGGTGGAGCAAATGGTAGAGTGTTGCACTACTGAGCGAGGGGACCAGTGTTCCATGGCATCTCGAGGTGAAGATGTTTTCTACACAATTTTATTCGGCGACCCGAATTGGTTACGTCATAGCCTAGGCGCCTCTACATATAGTATAGTAGTTTTATACTACGTGTAACGTTGAACGCAACGTTGCAAATGAACGTTAGGGCTTTTAATGCTAAAATTGGCTGATAAAACACATTCTCTGTTAAAACACTTCCAATACAAAAGCACTTTTCTATAGCATGTCCCCATGCATGGCATATGCTGTTTCTTCTTAAAATGTGCCACAATGAGCGCAATCAGTAGGGTTTTGTTTTTATGGAGTTGATTTTTCCTTAAATTCAAAGAAGTTACTTCGCATTCCACGCGTTTCTTCGCGTGGTTTTAATGATCTTTGTTTTTTAAGGGTAAATATTAGCTTTTGGAAAAAGATCGGTGGATATTCTGGTGTATTTTGAGCAAAACAGGACACGGGTGCATGATTACCTACCGCCCAGGTAAAGTGCGCGCGATTCCAATATTGAATATCGTCGGTGTTACGATAAAAAGAGAAGAAAAAATAAAAGGAACCCTGAGCTCGAAGGAAAAAAAAAATATCAGCATCGCGGGTGGTCCAATTAGTAGTGTGTTCCGGCTAAGGAAACAAAAAAACTCTATAGACGTTTTCGACGTTATTATCACCCATACAATAAATGCTGAGTCACTGGCTGTTGATGGATGCTTGCTGTGTGATACTCCGCGCAGGAGAGTCACTATGCTTGCTGATAACGCTTTCAGCAGCCCAGTAGATAGAGATGGCAGCAGCACTCAAATGTAGATTATCGGAAAGTTTTATAATTCGTTTCAGCAGAAGTCCAGGCGCAGTCAACGCTACGAATAAATAGGACCAATCAAGAGGCGTCAAAAGCGCAGGTCACTGGATATTTTCTGTTCATGATTGGTTCAGCGATGATAGAGAACGAACAGAAACATAACGAACACTATGATAGCGCGCTTCTGACGATGCCTAATGGGCTTTTTTCGCGTAAAGACGTCACCTGGCGGCTAATGTACGATCTGATAAAAGTTTGAAAGGGACCTGCTTTACCAACTGTAATGTCCTTCCGGTTTGTACTGACCAGTCACAAAATATTCCCAGAGTACCGAGACTCTCAAGCTCAATGGCGCAAAAAATGGCAACTCAGTTTTCTTTTTTTTCTTAGTGTGGTCACCATGAGCGTTTAGAAAGCATATTGTTGAGTAAAAACCAGCAGAAAAGGCTCTTTTTGTAGGAACGTTTACTGGAGACTTGTACAAAATCAAAAGAGAGTTATGCTTTCATAAAAAAAAAAAATAGTTGACAAGGTTGTGTGGCACAATTAATATTGCTTTTATACAACCGGTAGTTTCAGGTAGCGCGTCCGGACCTCAGCGCCTCCTAACGTCGGGGGTAATTCGTGGCGCGTCCGCTTGGTAGACGGGGTATTGGAATCTATTTCCACCGCATATTTTTCGGTGCCAAAATGGCCGATCAAAGCTAAAATACAACAGTCAGAGCGGCCGCTATCGAATGCGATACTCTGGAGGTAGGTGTATACTCCGTTCACCCCTAAGCTTTATACTATGTTGGAAGCTACGTCCTCCTTCGCTAAATCGAGAAAACAGCGCAACAAGCACAAATATGAGTAGAAGAACTGGACGGAACGTGCGCTGATTTACAACTCAAAGTTGATTGAAGAAACACATAAAAACGAGCCACAGCAACCACCACCTAAATTTATAAAAACAAAACTATTAGGATCAACACGGTAGAAGCCCCGATGCTGCGCGCAGGAATAACAATCTAACAAGCAAAGGAGTAGAACATGAGCCTACAGTCACTTAAAACTAAAGAACTGGATTTGCTTTGAGTGCAGATAAACAAACGTCTGCGGGGCTGACGCAACTATCTGTACTTGTTTATAACAAGAACAAAGCAATTTGGTCGTTGGATATCTGTAATATGCTGCACAAATTTCCGTAGAACTAGTGCCTTAACTGAATAAACGTCCACAGGCCTCTGCCGCATGACGATGTAGGGTACACAAGACGTGAATTTCCTTGAATTGGAGCCCGGTAGAGGCAAATGTGCAGCACCACGCGCTACCATCTCCAAGGCGAATATGTAACATTGCGCGCGATTATTTTAGGGGCGAAGCTCCTTAGGGGCTAGCCATGTCCGTCCGCCGTCCGCCGTCCGCCTTGGCCCGGCGTCGGGTGCTCGTGCTTCTGCTCGTGAGATCACGTGCTCACGAGCATGTGAGCACATGCTCACGTGCTCGTGTAGGGCAAAAAAAAATTTGAAAAAAAAAGATGAAAAAATTTATGAAACAAGTAAAAGAAGAAAAAAAAGAGTAGGGGGTTCTGAGATGCCATCCCTATCTGTCTGCTTAAAAAAAAAGAAAAAGAAGAAAACCACACATTCTCCTACTGACATGAATGAAAAGGCTCAAAGAAAAAGAAGAAAAAAAAAGAGAAGGGGGTTCTGAGATACCATCCCATCTGTCTGCTTAAAAAATAAAAAGAAGAAAACCACACATTCTCCTACTGACATGAATGAAAAGGTCCGGCATGCTGCGGCTCGGCGTCTACGCAGACAAGCACCACCAGAGCTTCGCCCCAAGCAACATCATTCACCACTTGGAGATGCGGTCAATTTTTTAACGTTTCGCCGAGTCGCGCGAAAGAGTGGCGTGAACCGCCCGTGCCGTTGAGCACCGTGAGCTCGGCCGCTGGGCCGGTGTCCAGAGGCGCTGTTGAGAGCCGCATGAAGCGAATGCAAGAGAAATTCGCTTCTCGTGCACCCTACATCATAACGCGGCAGGGGCCCTTGGACGTTCCTTCAGTTGAGGTCGCAGTTGAAATGAGGATGCACTTGAGATGAGGCCGCAGTTCAGATGAGGATGCATAAATATTCTGAGAAGCAGCATAGTCAACCTATGTACCCACCAATTTTTGACGCAGAACTATGTATTTCTCCGCGCTTGGAACAGGGTGCAAAGTTGGGAGGTCGATGTCACGAAAGGTTGGTCAAAGAAGGAACGCCACAGGGATAACACCGGAGCGCCTGCCGAATTGCATTGCCGTGCTTCCTGACGGCGCATCGCCTGCTGCCGAGAACCGCACATTGCCCGTGTGCCCTTGCTTGTCTGCTGGCTTTCATGTTAACTCACTTCAACACGACGCGCTCCTGTTTCATTGAAACGGCGATAAACGCCGCTCCGGCAGTCCTGATTCAACAATCTTCGCTCATGGCTCTGGACAGCGGCCGAGCTCGCATGCTCTGTGGCACGGGTAGTTCACGCGAATCACTAGCTCGACTCGGCGAACGACGCCATTCCGAATATGCGCCTCGGAGATAGCGGCTAGGGGGGCTGCACATTTGCCTCTACCGGACTCCGAGCCACGTGCATTCGCTTCTTACGCACCCGACATCGTCATGAGGCAGGAGCGCATGGGCGTTTTTACGGCTGCGGCCGTAGGTCTTCGGCAGTTTATGCAGCCCAGTAAACCTATGCCCCGACCACTTCTTTCTCTCTTTGTGTATTCACTATTACACTGCACTACTGAGCGATGTACAAGAGTGGTGGGGCCTAGTAAGGTAAAGCTGGTTTACCTTTGGCCTCCCCACCCCTGACTAAAGAAGTCTAAATAAAGATTGTTATCAGCGAAGACTGTGGAACCACGGCTGCCGGAGTGGCACCTATCGCCGTTTCAATCAGACAGGAGCCCGTCGAGTTGAAATGAGCGAACGAGTCAGTCAGCAGATAAGAAAAGACGCATGTTCGCACTCCGTGGTTCTCGGCAGCAGGCGGCGCGTGATGCTCCGGTGTTCTAGGTGACGTCACTTCCGTGGCCAAGTTTTCGTGACATCGAGTTCCCAACATTGCATCCCCTACCAAAAGCAGAAAAAAACGTAGTTCTGCGTCAAAATATATCAACAAATTAAAATAATTTAAGCTAGCTTCTTTATGATGACAATGACCGAGGAGCACTCGATGCCTTCAGTTGACGCCGTAACTTTAATAACATTCAAATCATTGGCAGGGGTAATTATAAGACTGCATGCGAATTGCTTGGGGCCCTTGAAATAATCGATCAGGTACAAATAGCTTCCTCAGTCAGACGTCTATTTTTCTGCACTAAAAAAATTCCAGTTCCTTAGTTTTCAGTGACTGTAATACCCCTGTCAGACGGGCACGTTAAATGACATATAAGCAAAATGACATTACAGCTCGGCCAATGAGTGTGAGCGATGAAGAACCAGGATCACGTGAAGAACCAGGATCACGAGCTGATTCGCCGAGCGGTGAATGACATTCGATCAAAATGACATTTACTTTCCCGTCTGACAAGGGTATAAGTTTATGTGCTACTCCTTTGTCTTTTAGCGTGTCATTCCTGCGTCTAGCCTTGAGGCTTTTGTCTTGTTGTTCCTAACTGTTTTCTTTTGTATAATTTTTAATGTTGCGTGCTGCGGCTGATTTCTAATGCTATGCAATATTAAGCTACTACTCAAGATTTTCAGTTGTGTGTATTATGCCCTCCTCATGCGCAGTAAGCATGCGCAGTAGACCATTTCAGCTCACTGTGCTTGCATTCCACGGCGCCGCGCGTAGGCAGAGTAGCCCAGGTAGCACGCCAGAGAAATGCCCAACTTGGGCAAAGGCCTGGCAAACGTAAGGGCCCAACTTTGGCCCAGTTAGGTTTTGCACCATGGCGTTGATCAGTGCCAAAGTACGTTGCCTAACTATAGCCCAAGTTGCGCGGTACTAGGGCGTGCCAGCGTTTGGTTTTTCTCTTGCCCGCCACAGGAGTGCCGAAGTAGTGACATACTTGAGCCATAACTGCCAGAGCAACGCCTAATTTGGGTATTTCGGGCATACCAAAGTTTGGTGCTTCTCTGGTCCGCCACAGGAGTGCCGAAGTAGTGCCATACTTGAGCAATAACTGCCAGAGTAACACCTAATTTGGGTATTTTGGACATTCCAAAGTTTGGCTTTTCTGTGGTCCACCCCAGGAGTGTGGAAGTAAGTGCCATACTGGAGCCATAACTGCCAAAGCAACGCCTAATTTGGGTATTTCGGACATGCCAAAGTTTGACACTTGTCTGGTCCGCCACAAGAGTGCCGAATTAAGTGCCCTTCTGGAGCCATAACTGCCAAAGCAACGCAAATTTGGGTATTTAGGATAAGCCAAAGTTTGGCTTTTCTCTGGTCCACCACAGTTGTGCCAAAGTAAGTGCCAGACTTGAGCCATAACTGCCGAAGTAAATCCTTATTTGGGAAATCGGGGCATGCCGAAGTTTGGCTCTTCTCTGGTTAGCCACTGGAGTACCAAAGAAGTGCCAAAAGTGCTAAAGAAAGCCCAGAGGCCTGCCGAAGTTTGGAATTTCTCTGGTGTGCAACAAAAGTGCTCTTTCACGCGCTCCAGAAGAAATATTAAATTAAATAAGAGTTGGAAACACGATTGTCAGATGTCAACATCTCCGTTCCCAAGCAGCACGGCGATACTTGGCAGTGTATTGCCAGTACCGGCTGAAAGTCGGTTCTAATATCGCTCAAATATCTAGTTTTGAGCCACCGTTTCATATCCGGAAGGTTTTGCCGTACAGTCGTTTTGCCCCGGTCTAGTGTTCGCGTAATATCATGCGAATACTCTACGATGCGTCTGCTCCGTATTGGCCGGACGTCGTGCGAGTCTGTGTTGTATATGACGGTGCATATCATTTGTCGCATATCAAGAAAATACACGGACGAGCGAAATTTTTTGAAAGCTCTCAGATGTTTATTAAATCACTATCATTACACACAGCTTATCCTCGATATATTTACAAAGGTCATAATTCTCTGTAAAATGAAAAGCCAATTTTAAAATATAACTAAAACTGATTTCATGCCAAGCAAAGCTCATAAATCAAAACACGAAACCGCGAGGATGGAGAGGAAAGCAGAAGTACTATCAGAAGTATGCTTTCAGCGTACTTGCTAATAGAAGCGATATCATGTAATCCTTGATAGACGCATAATCCGACTCGGGCAGCCCAAAAACACAGTCGAGAAAGAAGGTTCCGCACGAATCAACTGACGTCTTGTCGTCGGCGAGGAGCAAAGCGTGTCCAACAAACACAGCACAAGAATTCCACGGACTCAGGCGAAAAAAATGGCCATTACGGAAAAACTGGCGCGGACGTATTCCGGCTGTTTACATCCGAAAGCACGGCCGCGTCTGCATTGCACGAAAACAACACAACACTGAAGAGCGCATTTCGGAAAACGGACCTACGTGGCCCACCTATTTCTATAACTTGGCAAACGGCGCAAATAACAGCTCCAGAGATCTATTCAGCGCGACAGAGAGAGTCACGTGACAAATTTTCTTCCAAGCGTTTTTGTACTAGGCGTCCTACGGAGTGACGTCACGCGTTTCGCTCCACCCTTCTTAATTGCTTAATGCGACCGTCGCACTCGCTGACAGCCACGCGAAGACCCAAAAGCAGGTGGGGAGGCTTAGCAAAAGGCGAGGTTTAAGGGGCACGAACAATGTAGCTAAGCCCCCTCTGCATTTTTGACTGAAAATGATGACATTTTATGCCTCGTACCCAGACTTCTACGTAGTTCGACTACTCTACTCGAGTTACAGTAGTTTAGCTACTTTTCTGAGTAGTTTAGTAACTTTCAATTACATTTTTCTTTCGGAAATTAGTAGTTTACTTTAATTAATTTTTCCAAGTAACTTCTACTCAAATTACAAATTACTTTTAAATTTTAGCGGTAGGCTTGTTGGTCACCAAACATTCCTGCACAAAAATAGTTAAGATGTTGGAAGATCAGCTGATGTTGGCAAAGAGGAGGAAGCATGTGGCGTAGGCAGAGGGTAGAGAATGGTTTGGAGGGTCCGAAACCCTCTAAAATGTTTACGAGCCCCCCTCCCCCCGTCAACAACCCTGTTACGAGGTGCGGGGAGCGGACAGACATGTCGTAAGTGAGGCCCAGTAAATGCGCGATTATCGCCGAAGGCTGACGTTTCTTTGTGCCCCAAAGCTCAAGGAGATTTGACGTATTTAAAGACAGCGTTTGTCTCCGCTTCTCCTCAACGTAGGAACTCTCGCCCGCTTCAGGAGGTGTACACAAGCCCATCTGGTGTACACCTCCTTTTTTGGTTTGAGCTGTACTTGAAGGATCGCGTGCTAAAGGTCAACGCAAAGGTGACCTCTTGGCCTTGCCTTTCCACCCAAAACTCAAGATATGCAGATCTTCAAGATTCGAATATCGCTCGAGAAGCTTAATAAATCCTCCAACGTTTTTGCAAAAAAAAACAAAACAAAAAAGAAACAATTGTTGACTTGGGAAGTACTTTAAAAACATGGTACTTACAGCACTATTTCATGTAGGAATAGAAAACTTGTTCTTTACTTGAAGTGCATTCTCTGAGCATGTACTTGTACTTTCCTAAATTCTGGTAATTTCTGAAGTAAGTAAAATTCCCGACTTTAAAGTTCATTGTAAAAATTAGGAAACAAAAAAATGGCGTATCGTTGTGTGAAAACGCGCTATCGTCTTTTGAGACGTCTTCTGGTAATTTCTCTAAGAAGCAATGGCGGCATTAAGACAGATACAAATAAGTGTTTTAGAAGTGTATCGTGTTAAATAGTTCACCAGCGAGAATAAAACAACCACTCCGTGGCGACTTGACGTTATTCAATATTTGCCGCAATTTTCGGAAAAGATTGATGCTCCTCTGATTACCCCTGGAGCAGTGCATACCAGAGAAAATAAAGTAAGCAAAAGACGGTATGAAAGGGCGTCATGAAAGATTGTGTTAAAAGTATTTGTACTTTGCTTTAAAGGTATACTGTATTTATAGTACTTTACTTCAAGTACACTGCACCCGGTGTACTGACGAGACTTGAAGTACATAACCTCTCATTTACTTTGTACTTGACTTCAAGTACTTTTTAGATCTACTTTACGCAACACTGTAACCAAGCAAACTCTCTCCGCAAAATCAAGCTCAGGCAGCGCTAAACCTGAATGTCGAAATGATAATCCACAGAGCATCATTGATCAAAAAACAAAAAGTACAACCCAATTAATCAGCCAGAAGCGGAACCTGCTATTAAAGCATTCATGTGGAAACACAAGGCGCCTTATATTTGGCTAGAAGAATTTCGCTAACGTATCAAGACATTTACGTACTTTCTTGTTACTATAAAAAAGTAACTTCAAAAGTAATTCGCTACTTTGTTACGGTAGTTAGTAAGTTACTCAATTACTTTCTATTTGAGTAACTTCTACTCTACTCAAATTACTTTTGCGGCCAATACTCAGTAACTTAACTTATTTACATTTTTTGTTAATAACTTGCACATGCCTGCTCGTACCCGAGGCTTTGAATATCGCCTTTGGTTAGGAGGAAAGGCGGAGGGAGCGGGGGGGAGGAGTGAAAGACGGTGAAGGAAAGGAGTGTCTGGGTTGATGCTGTCAAATTCTTCAAATTAACTGTAAAAAAAAAAAATTGTCCCCGCCAGGGTTCCATTTTAGTCACCCCGAGTCTGAAGTGGGCGCAATACCACAGAGCCACTGTCGCTCTCGCTTTTTGTTATCGCTAGGATTTGACAGTACTCAATCGCTATGCAAAACATGCAAAGAGCTAGGCTCGCTTTTGCAACGCGCCGCCTAATAATGATATATGTTGAGGAGACGTGCGCACATCAGTCTCGCTCAGCGCTTGCTTGACGGCAGCAGTTTCTGCAACGTCGAACTATTCTCACTGCCCGTCCCTATATTGGCGTGTGTACCTACGCGCGAAAACAACAATCCGGTAAAATCTGCGTTTGCAAAGCCTGGTCCAGCCACAGCAAAACATTCATCCCACCTTTGGGCTGGAAAAATCATGAAACACCGAAAATAAAATCACAAGGTGCGGGCAGAATCAAACTTGATTTCTATTTAATTAAGTTGCAGACCACCCGCGTACATCCAATACCTCATCAGCCGAACTGCAAGGCAGTAAGCCTAGTTCTGGCACTTGCATGGGGACTTTGACCCATAGCTGCCAGTGACAGCCGAACTATCAGGAAGCGAAGCCTAACTTTGGCACTTGTTTGGCGGCTTGGGCCCAAAGATGCCAGATGTCAGCCGAACTACAAGGCAGTAAGCCTAACTCTGGCACATCTGTGGCGATTTTGGCCCGAAGGTGCCAGATGACAGCCGAACTATCAAAAAGTGAAGCCTAACTTTGGCATTCGTTTGGCGATTTTGGCCCAAAAATGCCAAATATTAGCCGAACTACCGGGCAGTAAGCCTAACTCTGGCATTCGTTAGGTGATTTAGGCCCAAAGATGCCAGATGACAGCCAAACTACCAGGCAGTGAAGCCTTTGTTTGGCAGTTGTTTGGCGAATTAGGGCCAAAATACCCAGACCCTTGCCAAGGAAGGTCAGGTTTGGCTCTACTTTGGCTTCTTCAGGCTTTTCGAGGCCCTAAACTCCCAGACAAAAGACAAATTTTGGCCCAGAACTATGTGCTACCTGGGTACGCACCCCTTCACATTGTGACCGTCTTCGAAGGACCTAACAACCCTGACGTCATCCTCGACGTCGTCCTAGAGGGCGTTCTTGATGTCGTCCCAGGAGCCTTTTTGACGTCGCAATCTAGGACGTCGTCTTCGACGTTGTTCTAGACGCCGTCCTTGAGGTCGTTCGAGATGTCGTCCTTGAGATCACCCTAGAGGTCCTCCTAGATGATGTCCTGGACGAATTGCCCTAGACTTCGTCCTAGAGGACGTAAAGGACGACGTTAAGTACAACTTCCAGGAGGACCTCAAGGACGACCTCTGGGGTGATCTCAGTGATGACAAGGATTTAGCGTTGTCCTAGAAAACGATGCTAAATTGAGCGGGGAGCTCCCCGCTATATTTCGCGGAAAAATTAACTTCACTACATATGCACCAATTCAGTTTTTGTGATAAATTAGGCGATGTGAAACGATAGATGCTATCGGATTCATAGATAATTACCGCTGTGGTTTCTACACAATTGCCTTGCCTCGAGTATCAATTTGCTGCCCTGTAATTTTTAGTCCAAATATAGCTTAGGCGGGCTATATTAAAAAAAAAAGTATCAGCACGGGTTTTGTTTATGTACTTTACTGTAAACAAAAGTATACGAACGAGTTATTATCTCATTTCCATGACGAAGGGTCTATCTATATCAATTCGCGTAATTTTTACGCTTTTGTAAAGGTTTTTCAACGTCACAATGACATTAGTGTACATTGTAGTAGGAGGATTTCGGCTGCCGAAGATGTATAACGTAAATCGTGTGTCAACAAGCAGTCGCTATTATACTTGTGTCCCATGCTGTCTATCACTTTTATACCAAATGGGATTGTATACGGGATATCTTTACGTTTCTTCAATAAAACTTGAGTTGTCCGTCAGCGCTCGTCCCGTCCACTTCTGCTCATATTTGTGTGTGTTGGAATGTATTCTCGATTTAGTTATGAGCCAACCTGTCTGCATCACCACCTTAATACAGTCCTCTCTGGACCAGTCATACGCCTCTCTTTCGCCACATGATCACGCTCCCGTCCATACCCAGTAGGAGAGAGCCGGGTCAGGTGATAAAGGGGGGGCTGCTGATTGATTCGTCGGGCGCGTAGCTCCTACTGCAGTCTCAGCTTAGGGTTGAACGGAGTATAGGCGGTGTTCGCCGGACCCCGTTCAACGCGACGACGCTGCTCGATAACTCGTAGCTTTCTTTCGCTTCCGCCGATGAACCACCGAATCAACCGGGTGTAACTCGAGTGTTCGCCGCTAGGCGTCGGGAGCTCACGCATGCGCAGAGCTCTTCTTAAAAAAATTGACCGCATCTCCACGTGGTGAATGATGTTGTTTGGGTGGAAGCTCAGGTGGTGCTTGTCGGCGTAGACGCTGAGCCGCAGCATGCCGAGCCTTTCGTTCGTTTTCATCCATGTCAGAAAGAGAATGTGTGGTATGGAACGTGGTCATATATGCATTTGAGCATTTGACCGCAGCGCCCTCTCGTCTATAAACGTTGAGCGAATGCATGCTAAGTTTAACGCGATTATATACGCATTTGACCGCAGCGCCCTCTCCTGTATAGACGTTAAGCGGCTACATGCAACGTTTCATCCATGACATCCCCAGCTCTTGAGTTACTACTACATCTCAAAACCCCCTACTCGCCCCGCAGTCGTAGCCGTGTGGTTAAGGCGATGGATTAGAAATCCATGGGGGTCTCCTCGCACAGGTTCGAATCCTGTCGACTGCGCAAATATATTTTTCATCATTTTTTTCATCATTTTTTTTTTATTTTTTCATCATTTTTCAAATTTTTTTCATCACGCGGCCGATTTCCCTATCAAAAACAACCAATGATAGCAAAACACCGATTTCGTCTCCGGAGATGGGAGGATCATGTACCGAAACCAGGACCACTGTCAGTCAACAGCCAACGAAGGATCTTCGCGACTCGGACCGGTGGAAACGCGGAGGGATATCTCGAATGCGCGCGGCTTGATGCCTATACAGCCCGGGCTGCGTGTCAACCTAGCGAGCACGCGCTCGAGCGCTCGTGAGCTGACGACGTGATACAACACTCCATCGAAAGGCAAAAAAATAACAACATAGTCCGCTGTTTTTGAGACGAAAATTTCAGTATTACGTTCCATCAGGGCGAAAAATTAACATTTCTTGACAACACTTACTTGCTTCTATTGTCTTCAAAAGCATAAGCATTTTGTAATAACAGCGTTCGTAATCTCGACGAAATGTCGCGTTTTCATTGGTCACATGCCGTTCTGGCTGCCGGCACAATGCTCCTCCCATAGCCGCAGATAATTTGGATCTTTGATTGTTTTCTCAAATAGACAAATCGGCCGCGCAACGTTATGAGCTTGACTCGTGTTGTTCCCATTGGACGCTGAGAGGCACAGATAGAAGTGTCAACGTGGGTCGCGCGCTTGAGGCGCTGGATGGGCTGACAGGGCTCGTAGTGTTCGTTGCCGCACATTGTAAGGTAAAGCAAATGTATTGTCGGTCAGCGAGCCTCAATCTTACGCCAAGGCGTATGGTTTAATATATGTTCCGGCAACATTTTTTTTTTATTATCATTGGTTTTTTAGCAATACTGAAACTTTCCACTCTAACCCTGAGCGCAGTTTCACGTGTGTCTTTGTCCCGGACGTTGTCGGCCCTATACTCGGAATGTTCATCGGATTTTAGTTCTGTTGCGGTCGTACATAAAGAGAAACGGAGTATTGTATCAGTCTAAGAAAATCACAAGGTCTCTTATGTTATACCTAAGACGACTTGAATGCGAAAGCCAAGCGGCGATGCATTAAAGACAGAAACATTATTTACTTTGTCTCACGTTATCTTTTTTTTTTTTACATTCTCTTCATTTGTTTGCTATGTTATTTCTAGATTTAACGCACACAATTCCTCGTAGTCCATCGCCAGGCCAGAAATGTTCAGATATCTGTCTGGGACCACTACACTACTGGGTAGATATCCGCGTCGCACACTGCTTATAAAGCAACCGGTGCCGGCAGCAGCCGATGCAGCAGCCGATGCATTAAATACAGACACATGATTTACGGATGTGGCGGTACCCCTCCACCCACCACTCCATTCGTAAATTATGTTCCCGTCAGACTACTGAACAAACGGTCGTTGGTTCGACGACAGCCGAAGGACAAGAGCGAAAACATTTTTTGGATGTGCCGCTTCTGGCACAAGTAGCGCCATCTCGTGGTCCAGTAACGAACCGTGAATTTTTTTACCTGGCGGATGAGTACCGCGTCGGACTACTGAATGAAATGTCGGTGGTTCGACGCCAGCCGAGGGACACGAGCGCAAACTCTTTTTGGAGGGCCGGTTCTGGCACAAGTAGCGCCATCTCGTGGTCCAGTAACGAACCGTGAATTTTTTTACCTGGCGGATGAGTACCGCGTCGGACTACTGAACGAAATTTCGGTGGTTCGACGCCAGCCGAGGGACACGAGCGCAAACTCTTTTTGGAGGGCCGGTTCTGGCACAAGTAGCGCCATCTCGTGGTCCAGTAACGATCCGTGAATTTTTTTACCTGGCGGATGAGTACCGCGTCGGACTACTGAACGAAATGTCGGTGGTTCGACGCCAGCCGAGGGACACGAGCGCAAACTCTTTTTGGAGGGCCGGTACTGGCACAAGTAACGCCATCCCATGGTCCAGTGGCGAACCGTGTGTTTTTCTACCTTTCGCGTCGTAGGTTTTTATACTCTGTTTCACACTTCACGTACAACGCTGTCAAAGCTAGTGGCGCGAGCATGAGGCTTGATCTCGTTGATCATTTGCGCGCGTGCTCGCGCGAACCAAACAATATACAAAGCCATGCGTTCGCGCCAGTAGCTTTGACAGCGTTGCATATTAAAGGGACCATGAAACGATTATGAAATCGAATTTCATCCACCGATCGTCGTAAAAGATGTGAAAATAAACACGAAAACACAAAAATAGGGAGCAGAAAAAAATTCTTCGCTATAGAACTTTTAAAAGAAAACTGGACTCGTTTGCGCCTTCTTTCCTTCGAAAGCTCTCTGCCTTTTCACTGCGATGCATCCGCGGAAACGCAGCACGTCAGCCGAATCCACATCGCTTATTGGGTAAGAGCCTACCACACCAGCAACGCGATCGCAAACAATAGATAGCCGGCGTGTGTTCCCTAAAAGTTTTGTAAAATAATATTCAGATCCACATTTTGTAGCATAATTAAAGATGTGACGAAAGCCAAATTTGATAATGCTGAGAACCAAGCGCCATCTATCGTGTGGTAAACGAAGTAACTAGTGCACCTGCGCAGAAGGGCCGACCGGGCCAACAGCGGCGGTCAGTTACTACTTCGCTACGACCAAAGTTCGTTTATTTTTCTACGTGTTCTTCTCGCGCGTCCCGACTTGAAGCAGCAAGAAAGCAGTACTTGAGACAGACCACGACGAACAAGAACGCTGGATCCACAAACGCCCGAGAAAAGCTGCAACGGCGACGAATCCACCGGCTCTGACCAAGCGAGCTTGGCGGATAGGCCTAGCGGCCTAGCAGGCGCTCCGACTCGGAACAGCGTTGCTTCAACGGTACTTGGCCAAGACCGTCTGCCCACGACCGGCTGACGTGCTGAATGGAATATGCCCGGGCGACCCTTGTGGACCCTTCCCGTATTATAGTTTGATCGCTGACCTCAATTTTATATTAAGAGGTGAGGTCAATCTCTTCCCCTTGTTTTCCGAGGCAGTGTTGATGAACACTGTCGTCGAAAAGGGATTCTCGTCGATTCTATCTTCTTGTTTTGTGTGATATAGAGCTCAAATAAACGCCGTATGGATTACCTTCGTAACACGGTATGTACACTTTGTTATTAGTATGCAATTTTTTTATTCTGACACGACTGCACGTCACTGTCGAGCTATAACGTTCGTAGGAGCTACGTGCAATGCCGATCCAACCTTCCTTTGCCAAGTGTCACGTCAGTATCAAGTTGCAATCGTAAAAGATCGGTCCCGAAGCGCTTACCAACAGCGCGAATACAGCACTTCCATCAAACGCGCGCGTCCGCTCCGAGTGTGAACAGGTATTTACGTGGCTCTCGCTGAGACTGTCGTAGTTCAAACGTATCCTTTTTTAACGTCGGCTCGCTCCTGCATCTCCGAGGCCACGAAAAACGCCGTGGCAAGTTGTTTACATCGACGTCGCTTTGCAAATGGCTGACACGGACCGCCTTTTACCAACAATGGCAGTTGGGCTGGAGTCTTCACCGGAAGACTCGCTGCACTTCCCAACAGGCATACCGGCGTATCAGACTAGTCCCATGCTGTCGCTGTAGCGCAACATATCTCATTGAATTTCGCTCAGCTGCGATGTGTCCATGACTATCGCGGCGATGAGAGGCGCCCATTCAGAAAATACGTCGGTGACATCACCGCCATCAGCGCAGTAAAACCTACCGGCACACCGCCAACTCGCCGCCGCTAACGCTCCCATCTCCTGCCGCTGACAGAGCTTCCGGTTCCGGAAACAGGGTACGTCACGACCGTCAAAATTACGCCGCAGCATGTTTTGCGGTCAGTTGGAGAGAAAGAAAAAGTCGATATTTCATTAATTTTTTGTGTAGAAGTTAATAAACCGAGACGAAAACGGATGCCTGTTCGGCATTCAGTGAACATTGACGGTTTAATGTAAAAGTTATCTGGCAAAAGTAAAAAGGTCATTTCACGGTCCCTTTAAGTATGAAACGGAGTATAGTAGCCTTCAAGTCTCGACGTGTTTTCGCTCAAGGACATTGAAGTTCGACTGAACGATCAGACATATAAAGGCCGGTTCAGACACTTGCGTTTGAGTGCGTTTGACTGCGTCGCGTCGAGAACCGAAAGCGAGTCACCGGCACATCTGTGCTTCGTATGAAGCGTGGACTCCAATTCAAGGAATCATCTTCAAACGCGATATAAGCAGCAGGGATGTCCTGGTTTCTCGCAGCCGCAACGCAGTCAAACGCAGTCAAACGCAACTGTCTGAACCAGGCTTAAAGGGGGACCAGCAGTCGGGTGCTCGTGCTCCTGCTCGTGAGCTCACGAGCAGGAGCACGAGCACCCGACGGCGGACGGACATGGCTAGCCCCTAAGGAGCTTCGCCCCTAAAAAAGAGGGCGAGGAGGACTTTCCGCCAGGCTGAAGAATATTTCTGCTGGTGCCCCTTTAAGGCTATCTCCTTAAAAAGGAACGGTAGCCGGCTGCATCGAGTCAGCGTTTCGCTATTTTTCCATCATTGCTGTCGCAGCGTACCAGCCGATCACGGGGTGGTTTTGAGATGGGCGCGGCTTACGTGAGGCATAGGACGAAGATCGCGACAGGTATCGTTCAGGCGCTTTAGTCGTGTGCGCGTGCGCGACAGTAGAGACATAGAAACGAAAATTTTGTTTTGTGTCGTTATCGCGTACACCACGCCACAGTGGTAAGCTAACCGTAAATCGGGCGTTTTGTCGCTTTACGTTGACACGATGTACACAAAGGGGAAGTCCGTCATCGCTGTGCGCACCTCGCGCGTTTGTTTACTTCCGAAACACGTCCAGGCGCCTTGGTTTTCCCCCCTGACTTCGGCCCAACGTTACGAAAACACTAAGTTGCGAAACTTACCCTTGAAACCCGGACCGCGAGCGTCCACCAAGACCAAACTAAAAACGATAACAGCGCCACCCTTTAGCGACTATACTCTGTTTCACCTTATGATGTACCGCAGGAAAGGCTACAAGCTCGAGCTCCTTGCTGTTGGGCACATCTCGGCGGCACAAGCTCTCGTGCGTTAAGAGTAGCTCCCAACGCTATGAGCTCGCGCTTCTAACCTTGTCTGCGGTACAACATATGGTGAAACGGAGTATAGTCAAAACATGAAAGTTCATTTATATTCATGGTAATGAAACCCGAGACTCAGGAAACACAGAAGGGGACAAACACATTGCTGCTGCGAAATGGCGCCACCGGCCCTTGCGGGACTCGACCTGAACAAACACGTGCAGCCGTGCAGGTCCCGGAGTGGCCGCTGCAGGAGAAATGACGGCGTTGAGATCGCCATTAGTTTGGTTCTCGAGTACGGATAGAAGTAACTTTTTAAAAGCAGACTCTACGGTAGTTTCTCAGCTGAGTTGTTCTAGTAACTTTGCCTCGACCGATGACAGCCCGCGCTTGGCTGCCTTTTCATAGTGCTTTCCCTCTGCGTTATCTATGTCGCTCCTTGAGTAGCGTGCTCCTCGTTGCGCTCTGACGCGTGCTTGTGTAAGTTACTTCCGAAATGTAATTTAATTACAATTACAATTTCTTGGCTTCAAGCGTAGTTTAACTACAATTACAATTACTACTACTGAAAGTAATTAATTACAATTACAAATTACTTTTAAAAAGTAAGGTAATTACTTAACAAATACTTATTTTAGAGAGAGACCCGACTTCGGCTGTACAATTTAAACACCGCTTAAAACGGATCCCTGACGTTAATGACCTATGAAACACGCGTTCGTTTTTCACCCCACGCAACAGAAGTTCCAGAAAAAAAATTAAAGAAAAACGAGCACCGTTCACCCCCTCAACTCTCAGCCAAAACAAGCGGCCACGTGAATCTGGAGCCGATTATATGCCGCCAATGTTGATCATAGCCACGCGCTGGGGTTGGACATGCGCTGAGTTCCAGACATTGTTATGGCTCGGTTATTGTCGTCGTTGCAGCGATTGGACACGGGCCACTACCCGAATGCATGTCGAGGCATCGATTGTCACGAGCCCAGATCAAATGCGTACGCAGTCTTCGCGTCCACTGTGTGAGCAGCATTTGAATATCGTCAAAGCTGGGATCGCAAAGCTCGATGACGCATTCCCGGGGATCGTGCTGTTGCCATTGTCCCCACAGCTCCGTCATAAAATTTCGCGAAGGAGCCAAAGGTGGCTTTGGAAGGAGAGACTGAAAGAAAAGCTCCACTTTCATCCTTTGAATTCCGCCGCGACGAAGACGCTCCTTGGTCAGTGGTGTTGCGGTCGAGTATTCTTGGGCCCCACTAGTGCCAGGAGGCATGGTGTAAAGTAAGAAATATTCCTACCCAATGTCGTTGCACAGCCTTTTTAAGTATCGCTGCATAAATATAACGTATTTTACTTTCATTTTATGAATTTTGTTAAATTCCTATTAGAAATTGACAGTTTGGGTCAATGAGGTACTGCATTCTTATATTTTTAATAAAATTAATAAATTGGTTCATATGCTGGAAGACGCCAGATCGTTAAATAAAAAACTGGGTTGACAGATTTTTGTTAGCCAGGCAAATAAACATGTGACAATTAATCATATATGAATATTTTACAAGTGTTAATATAAAACTAAAACCCATACGTGCTAAAACGACCACGTTCACATACAAACATCATGGCATTGTAAATTATTTACATTGGGTTGACATTATAATGGTTCAGAAATATATAAGAACCAAATCGGAGCTCCCGAATCATTGGTGTCAACATTCACAGGTGCGAGGTCAATCTACAAAATGCTTATGCAAATAATATCTGAAGCAAAACCAAAAGTAAATAAACTTGAAAATAATACAAAGATACAAATATCTGACAGTACCGGAAGAGGGACGTCAAAACTGGCAAAAAAGAAAGATACATAACTTAATAGACAGTTATAATCCACAACCTGAGCTGAAAGCTGAAGCTAATTTTTTTTCTTTAAATATTTTGGCATGTTTACGCTATTGTTTTCTGCTCGCGCCGCAGGCGGCGCTACACGGCGCCGTTGATGTAGGCTGCAAAGAGGACTGTTTTTCAGCCCGCAGTGTAAGCAACAAAACAACAAACAATGTGACGCTATTTATGTTGTGCGTGTGTGTGAGTACGTGTCTCTGCATGCGAGTGTTTCACCGAGAGCTAGGCCGCTTGTGCGGGCGCTGAGGTTTTCAGAGAGGTTCTGTCGGCGCCACAAAGTTTTGCAAAAGTAATTGTAATTGCGCCTGAAATTTTGCAATTACTGACACTAGAAAGTAATTAAATTATAATTACAATTCCTTTTAGGCAAAAGTACTTAATTACGTTTACAAATTACCAAGAAAAGTAATTGAATTACAGTAATTCAATTGCTGTAATTGAATTACTACCCAAGTATGTTCTGACGTGCCAAACACTCAGTTTTGGAATACTTGCTCGCCCTATTGTAGTGGTTTATTCTAAAGCTCCTACTGAGTACTCTTTATCCAAAGATCTCCCAGGCAACAAGAGGATAGTGCTTGATTTAGTTATGGCACATAAAACATTGAGAAATGTTGTGTCGCGATGTTCTGCAATCTGCACTCCGTAGGCATTGCCAAATCGAGCCTGGAGCGCGTTTTCAAACATCCTCTCAATACGTAAAAAAAAGAAGCGGAAACGGCGTTTGTCTGTTTAGCGTGATCTTTATATATTGTTTTTGTCATTGGTTACTTTCTTTGAAGGAAATCTATAAACTAAAAAAACATTTTTTTTACACGGCTTAGCTTTCTTTTGAAACGACATTGGTTGCCTGCGAGCTTATCTGAAGATGGATTGAATTTCTCATTTCGAGGCCTAGCCAGGCTTTTCTTTGAGCCTTTGAGAATGTGGACCGGGTTTTTTCGGGGTCCCAGTGCTCAACACGAAGAAATAAAAAATGGTGCGTAGGTGTTTTTCTACGCTACTACGTTGGAAAGAAACAATTCGCGTTTGAAATCAAGAGATAAAATGGAAATATTCGGTGATTGCATGTTCGTGCAAAGTGTTGTTCTATTAGCTCTATAGCTATACTTTTGCAAGATAACAAAACATTTCAGGCACTTTACACCACCAGGGTTCGTTTGCGTTCTGCAGCAAACAGAATGTAATGCATGCATGTAAAATAGCATTAGAGCTTGGAAGGTCGTCTGTTCAACATGAACCTATATTTCGATAAGAATGTTATGTCCTCGCTTAAACGTTTCAGTCAAGCACTTCTATCGGTTCCATCTTTATAATTCCCGTGCACTGCATCTTCTAGATTTCAAAGTGAGTACTTTGTGAAGTAAATAGATGGTATTTTTATGCAAAGAAGGCGATTGAGTTGTTAGGTAGTGACCTGTTAGTAACCGTTTCAAATGTGTCCAAAGAGACCCAGATGATTGCCGCAGAAAATGCCAACATAAAGACAGCTTTGCACTCTCGACGGATGTTTATGCAAGTTGAAACTCTAATGTACAAATTAAGATTTTAACTATGTCCGAGCACCCTAAAGGACGCGCATGTCACGGAAGACGAAGCCTAGCCTACTGACGAAAATAATCCCTGGAGAAGGAGAAAAAGGGGGACGAAGGACACACACAAATCTCCTAACAGAGCTAGGTGAAGGGTGCGCGAACAAAAAAATCCCCGTGGTCCTGGTATTGAACCAGGGGCCTCTTAATTTTCAGTGAAGCCATCTACCAACTGCGCTAACAGGGAGTTAGACGTCAGTAGAGCAAACGGGTTTTATCAGTTGCCACCAGTCTAACACCAACAAGGGTGAACGGCCTGCAGTTTTATGGTAATGACGATAATGCAATTAAATGCAAAGTTGCAAGCAGCTGATAAAACCCGTTTGTTCTACTGACGTCTAACTCCTGGTAAGCGCAGATGGTAGAGTGCCCCACTGGAAATGGAGAGGTCCCTGGTTTGATTTCCAGATTTTTTCGATCGCGCACCAGGCACCTAGCTGTATTTGGAGTTTTGTGTTCGTCCTTTCTCCCCCTTGTTCCCCTTCTCCAGGAATTATTTTCGTCATTCTCGTCCAGCTCGCTTGCACCTTTGCATTTAACTGCGTTATCGGCCTAGCCTGCGCCTGCCTAGCCCGCCTAGCCTACGAAGCGCAACACAAAAAAAAAGATTTCAGGACTACATGTGCAAGGCAGTAGACAAATAACGGCAATCGAAACAAATATTTTCAAATCAGCTGAGGAAAATTTTATATAAAACTCCAGGAATTATTTTCGTCATTCTCGTCGAGCTCGCTTGCACCTTTGCATTTAACTGCATTATCGGCCTAGTCTGCGCCTGCCTAGCCCGCCTAGCCTACGAAGTCAACACAAAAAAAAAGATATCAGGACTACGCGTGCGAGGCAGTACACAAATAACGGCAATCGAAACAAATACTTTCAAATCAGCTGAGGCAAATTTTATATAAAACTCCATGAATTATTTTCGTCATTCTCGTCCAGCTCGCTTGCACCTTTGCATTTAACTGCATTATCGGCCTAGCCTGCGCCTGCCTTGCCCGCCTAGCCTACGAAGTCAACACAAAAAAAAGATTTCAGGACTACGTGTGCGAGGCAGTAGACAAATAACGGCAATCGAAACAAATACTTTCAAATCAGCTGAGGCAAATTTTATATAAAACTCCAAGAATTATTTTCGTCATTCTCGTCCAGCTCGCTTGCACCTTTTCATTTAACTGCATTATCGGCCTAGCCTTCGCCTGCCTAGCCCCCCTAGCCTACGAAGTCAACAGAAAAAAAAAAAGATTTCAGGACTACGTGTGCGAGCAGACAAATAACGGCAATCGAAACAAATACTTTCAAATCAGCTGACGCAAATTGTATATAAAACTCCAGGAATTATTTTCGTCATTCTCGTCCAGCTCGCTTGCACCTTTGCATTTAACTGCATTATCGGCCTAGCCTGCGCCTGCCTAGCCCGCCTAGCCTACGAAGTCAACACAAAAAAAAAAAGATTTCAGGACTACGTGTGCGAGGCAGTAGACAAATAACGGCATCGAAACAAATACTTTCAAATCAGCTGAGGCAAATTTTATATAAAACTCCAGGAATTATTTTCGTCATTCTCGTCCAGCTCGCTTGCACCTTTGCATTTAACTGCATTATCGGCCAAGCCTGCGCCTGCCTAGCCCGCCTAGCCTACAAAGTCAACACAAAAACGATTTCAGGACCACGTGAGCGAGGCAGTAGACCACGGATGGCCATGCTGACCTGGCCTAAGAGCCGCTAACAAAACCACGGAACTTCCAAGAGCCGCGTGGGGAGGGGGGGGGTATTTTCTTTAGTGCAATACACGAAACTCGAGCTACTTTCAATCTTTCCGAGTGAAAAGCAGTCAAACTGTACGTAAGGTAGCAGTAGCACAAGACTATCAAACCGCAACCTGTCTTTCGATATAAAACGTGTCCATTTCTCTTTTTGGGGAAGTGCTCGTGTGACTTTGGGGGAGACGGAGGAGGAAGGGGGGGAGGGACCCGCGAGCCGCACTTTAACACTCTAAGAGCCGCATGCGGCTCGCGAGCCGCAGCTTGGACACCCCTGCAGTAGACAAATAACGGCAATCAAAACAAATACTTTCAAATCAGCTGAGGAAAATTTTATATAGAACTCCAGGAATTATTTTCGTCATTCTCGTCCAGCTCGCTTGCACCTTTGCATTCAACTACATTATCGGCCTAGCCTGCGCCTGCCAAGCCCGCCTAGCCTACGAAGTCAACAAAAAAAAAAAGATTTCAGGACTACGTGTGCGAGGCAGTAGACAAATAACGGCAATCGAAACAAATACTTTTAAATCAGCTGAGGCAAATTTTATATAAAACTCCAGGAATTATTTTCGTCATTCTCGTCCAGCTCGCTTGCACCTTTGCATTTAACTGCATTATCGGCCTAGCCGGCGCCTGCCAAGCCCGCCTAGCCTACGAAGTCAACACAAAAAAAAGATTTCAGGACTACGTGTGCGAGGCAGTACACAAATAACGGCAATCGAAACAAATACTTTCAAATCAGCTGAGGCAAATTTTATATAAAACTCGAGGAATTATTTTCGTCATTCTCGTCCAGCTCGCTTGCACCTTTGCATTTAACTGCATTATCGACCTAGCCTGCGCCTGCCTAGCCCGCCTAGCCTACGAAGTCAACACAAAAAAAAAAGATTTCAGGACTACGTGTGCGAGGCAGTAGACAAATAACGGCATCGAAACAAATACTTTCAAATCAGCTGAGGCAAATTTTATATAAAACTCCAGGAATTATTTTCGTCATTCTCGTCCAGCTCGCTTGCACCTTTGCATTTAACTGCATTATCGGCCAAGCCTGCGCCTGCCTAGCCCGCCTAGCCTACAAAGTCAACACAAAAACGATTTCAGGACCACGTGAGCGAGGCAGTAGACCACGGATGGCCATGCTGACCTGGCCTAAGAGCCGCTAACAAAACCGAGGAACTTCCAAGAGCCGCGTGGGGGGGGGGGGGGGGGGTTATTTTCTTTAGTGCAATACACGAAACTCGAGCTACTTTCAATCTTTCCGAGTGAAAAGCAGTCAAAGTGTACGTAAGGTAGTAGTAGCACAAGACTATCAAACCGCAACCTGTCTTTCGATATAAAACGTGTTAAATTTCTCTTTTTGGGGAAGTGCTCGTGTGACTTTGGGGGAGACGGGTGAGGAAGGGGGGGGGAGGGACCCGCGAGCCGCACTTTAACACTCTAAGAGCCGCATGCGGCTCGCGAGCCGCAGCTTGGACACCCCTGCGGTAGACAAATAACGGCAATCAAAACAAATACTTTCAAATCAGCTGAGGAAAATTTTATATAGAACTCCAGGAATTATTTTCGTCATTCTCGTCCAGCTCGCTTGCACCTTTGCATTCAACTACATTATCGGCCTAGCCTGCGCCTGCCAAGCCCGCCTAGCCTACGAAGTCAACAAAAAAAAAAAGATTTCAGGACTACGTGTGCGAGGCAGTAGACAAATAACGGCAATCGAAACAAATATTTTCAAATCAGCTGAGGCAAATTTTATATAAAACTCCAGGAATTATTTTCGTCATTCTCGTCCAGCTCGCTTGCACCTTTGCATTTAACTGCATTATCGGCCTAGCCTGCGCCTGCCTAGCCCGCCTAGCCTACGAAGTCAACACAAAAAAAAAGATTTCAGGACTACGTGTGCGAGGCAGTAGACAAATAACGGCAATCGAAACAAATACTTTCAAATCAGCTGAGGCAAATTTTATAAAACTCAGGAATTTCGTCTTCTCGTCCGCTCCTTGCACCTTTGCATTTAACTGCAAGCGCTACCTGCGCCTGCCTACCCGCCTAGCACCAAAAAAAGACTATTTCAGGACCAAATACAATGTTTCAGATAAACTCAGGAGCATCGCTGCTTCACCTTTATTTAAAACGATTTGCATGTTGGATTCATTGTATCAAAGTTCAGGCGGCACATTTTTGGACATAAAGCGTGGCCGGATGGTAATATAAGCAACCACGAATTTTCGCGATGATGATGCACTGGTGCGTACTTGATGAGCTTTGAGAACTTCGAATTAACAGCGGCGAAAGCCGTCTGGCGCGCCGCACCGCTCTAGTTGTCGTTATATTATCGAATACATGCCTTTTTGCTAGCAGTCGTGAGTGGTGAGGCCGCTGCTGTCTTGTATGTAACGCGTCCGCTTAAAGCATTTCGTCAGACTATCGGTGTGCACTCTACTGTAACACTGCCTGAGAGTAAGCGCCAATGCCGTTTCTCTTTTCTTTGTTACCTCTTCATCACAGTCACGGTGGAAAGCGGTCAGAAGTTTGAGGTGATGCCCAGCGACGCCGAGGTGAACCCTGGTGAGAATGTGACTCTCCAGTGCAAGGTGCTAAACCGTCACGGTGATTGTGTTTGGCTGAAAGACAACCTCACTCTCGGGAGAATTTCGGGTAAATACAGCTTTGAGGAGGAGCCGGAAGACGGCGACTGTTCGCTGCAGATTGTCAACGCCTCGCTCGAGGAGGACAACGCCTCGTGGAAGTGCCAAGTCACCAAGGCGTCGCGGAAAGAATCTCCTATAACCTCGAGCGCTGTCAACCTCGTCGTTCGAGGTATTTATGTATTTATTTATTTATATATTTAGCGCAACCCCAAGGCAGCCAGCAGGCCTACTTATTGACGCAGCAGAACTCACCAAAAGCAATCGCATATACGTCATACACAAAAAAGGACATGAGCGTATATACTTTCCACAAAGCACTCACAGAACCAATCACAGTAATCAAAGTTTACACAAAATCGTGATGTCTACGACCTAAGACTGAACATAACGCAAACACGAGAAACGTCACGTTGAATTTCATAGCGATGAGTTGGTGATTTGGGTGAAAACATTCTTTCTGGTTACGTTAGTCGCCGAGCTCTGCTAGGACAAATAAACGGCAATAGAAAAAAAATATTCAAATCAGCAGTCAAATTTTATTAAAACTCAGATTTCGTCTTCTCGCCAGCTCGCTTGCACCTTTGCTTTAACTGCATTATCGGCTAGCCTGCACTGCCTAGCCGCCTACCTACGAAGTCAACAAAAAAAGATTTCAGGACTACATGTGCGAGGCAGTAGACAAATAACGGCAATCGAAACAAATACTTTCAAATCAGCTGAGTCAAATTTTATATAAAACTCCAGGAATTATTTTTGTCATTCTCGTCCAGCTCGCTTGCACCTTTGCATTTAACTGCATTATCGGCCTAGCCTGCGCCTGCCTAGCCCACCTAGCCTACAAAGTCAACACAAAAAAAGATTTCAGGACTACGTGTGCGAGGAAGTAGACAAATAACGGCAATCGGAACAAATACTTTCAAATCAGCTGAGGCAAATTTTATTTAAATATAAAATATAAAAAAAGATGAACAAAAGTATCTTTGAGAACACTCTCAATGAAAAAAAAAAAGAAGGTCACCAAAGACTTTTTAGGACATGAAAAGTATTTCTGGGCGGCAAAGTGGCCCAAGTGTCATACCACTAATTGTGCTCTTAGGTTCAGTGCTTATATTCATTTACTGTTTATTATGAGCAATGTTGCGATTCCGTCGTGTCCAGACTCAGGGTAATACAAAAAAGGGGGGGGGGCGTCCTGATTTAGCCCGCATTATCATATGAAGTTTTGAGGCTACGAATGTGTCAAAACGTGTCGTTGCTGTGGCCGATTTGCATGTTGGATTCATTGTATCAAAGTTCAGGCGGCACATTTTTGGACATAAAGCGTGGCCGGATGGTAATATAAGCAACCACGAATTTTCGCGATGATGATGCACTGGTGCGTACTTGATGAGCTTTGAGAACTTCGAATTAACAGCGGCGAAAGCCGTCTGGCGCGCCGCACCGCTCTAGTTGTCGTTATATTATCGAATACATGCCTTTTTGCTAGCAGTCGTGAGTGGTGAGGCCGCTGCTGTCTTGTATGTAACGCGTCCGCTTAAAGCATTTCGTCAGACTATCGGTGTGCACTCTACTGTAACACTGCCTGAGAGTAAGCGCCAATGCCGTTTCTCTTTTCTTTGTTACCTCTTCATCACAGTCACGGTGGAAAGCGGTCAGAAGTTTGAGGTGATGCCCAGCGACGCCGAGGTGAACCCTGGTGAGAATGTGACTCTCCAGTGCAAGGTGCTAAACCGTCACGGTGATTGTGTTTGGCTGAAAGACAACCTCACTCTCGGGAGAATTTCGGGTAAATACAGCTTTGAGGAGGAGCCGGAAGACGGCGACTGTTCGCTGCAGATTGTCAACGCCTCGCTCGAGGAGGACAACGCCTCGTGGAAGTGCCAAGTCACCAAGGCGTCGCGGAAAGAATCTCCTATAACCTCGAGCGCTGTCAACCTCGTCGTTCGAGGTATTTATGTATTTATTTATTTATATATTTAGCGCAACCCCAAGGCAGCCAGCAGGCCTACTTATTGACGCAGCAGAACTCACCAAAAGCAATCGCATATACGTCATACACAAAAAAGGACATGAGCGTATATACTTTCCCACAAAGCACTCACAGAACCAATCACAGTAATCAAAGTTTACACAAAATCGTGATGTCTACGACCTAAGACTGAACATAACGCAAACACGAGAAACGTCACGTTGAATTTCATAGCGATGAGTTGGTGATTTGGGTGAAAACATTCTTTCTGGTTACGTTAGTCGCCGAGCTCTGTCCGTTTATCCCAGGTGTACACTCAAACAATGCGCTTTGCGGGAGAATGAGTGCCCGGTGGAGATCAGTTAATATTCATATCTTGAATTAAATGCATACTTGTGCAAATCGATACACGTCAAATATAGATTCGCAAACAAAAACTACAAACGGCATTTATTTTTCCAGTGTCGTAGTGTTTATATTTTTGTTGTTGTCTGTCTAAACCACATTTCAGCTGCCTTTCATTCATTCGCTCGAGACATATATTCTGTGAACAGCATACTTCAACGTAAACTAGAAACTCTAAAAATTCTTGTTTTGTTTAAATGGTTAGCATATTTATAATGTATCTGTTCATTCAGCGGAGTCTAACTATAGTTGTTGTTTTTGTCAGTGGAGTACTAGGAAAGAAGCTAGTCGAACTGAGTAGTCTTTTTATTAACTGTGCCTTCTGTTTATTCGATGTCTAATCCACATGTTCGGATTTCCAATTCGTTATTAATTTTTGAAGCTGCCACAGCCAAAATTAGAATATTTCAGGTGTGCATGCCTCTTAAAGGGTAACTCCGGTCAACAGTCGAACCACACTAAATGACTGATATCGATTTACGCATACTAAATACGAGCACTGCCTAAATATTACACAATGTAAAATCGCGATCCACTCTAGAACCGATATTTAAACTGCTATCACCAGCTTCTCGACGTGCATCAAATTGGCCATGAAATGAATTTTGGGATGCGATAAATTATTTTAAATTTGAACTTTACTAATCGCATATCGTTTAGTTGGCCAAAAGAAAGAGGGTAGAAAGTCGAAAGCCAGCTTTTCGGTACGAAAAGTTTTAAATATAGCGGACTATTTTGTACCTTCTTTCCTTCGAAAGCTCTCCGCCTTTTCACTATGATACATCCGCGGTTCCCAAAGCGCGTCAGCGGTGCCAAACTGACGTCAGCCGAGCCCAGCTCACGCATTGGACACAAGAACTGCGTCACTCGGACGTATGCGCTCGTCAACAATCAAACCGTCGACGAATATTCGGATTCGCGTTCGTGGCCAATGAGTGCCCTGACGGAACTTATCGTCACTGGGGAATGGCAAGTTCTATGGTGTGCATAAAAAGCACGGTGGAAGCTAAGAGACATCGCACCGGTGCCGAAGAATGTCACGACGACGTGATTTCACAATTCGGATTTGAGTTGAGGATTAAAGCTAAGGAGGAAGAAGTAGGAAAATCGTTTCATGACCCCTTTAAGGCCGGTTCACACATACAGCGGAGCGCTACGTTAGCGCTCCAAGGAGCGCTCATGTGGCGCTTCCTAGCGCGTGATGTAGCGCTCGGTTAGCGCTTCAGTAGCGCTCTGTTAGCGCTTCAGTAGCGCTCTGTTAGCGCTACAGAAGCGCTTTCTTAGCGCTCTGTTAGCGCTTCAGAAGCGCTTTGTTAGCGCTTTGTTAGCGCTACAGAAGCGCTTTGTTAGCGCTCTCACGCTCCCTGTGCCGTGCTTGCAGCTGCAGAACAGCGCGTGCACAGCAATCCTTTGTTGTTGTTTTTCTTTTGGCATTGAAAGAAGAGGAAGTAAAAGAGCCGCTCTCCAAGCAAAGGGTCGGGCAGGCGGTCCAGAGTCATGAACTCTGAGCGACTAATTGATTGGGTACGACCTCATCGCTTTCTATTTGATATGCATGTCCCCGGTTTCAAAGACACGCAGCTAAAAATAATCGCCTTCGAAAGAGCTCTGTGTCTCGGTCCCTCAGACTAGGAACAAGGTTCGCCGGGTACCCGTTGGTATCTCGGTGGCGAAAGATTTCGTGCACCCAGAAGGCTCTTCTGGGCGTTAAGCCGTCCACACACATATGCACTAATCGCGTATGTAGGAGCATTTGCCGCAGTTCTATTTCAGCTTCCCACATGTCCGCCATGGTGCTGCTGATGCACACCCGACCACAGGAACCGGAACCGCAGTGCACGCGCTAATCCGCAGCACCACGGTACAAGAAGCGCTACTGAAGCGCTCGGCGCTACTGAAGCGCTAACAAGGCGCTGCTGGAGCGCTAACAAGGCGCTACTGGAGCGCTAATCACGCGCTATATTCGAACGAAGTCGCGCTAGGAAGCGCCACATGAGCGCTCCTTGAAGCGCTCACGTAGCGCTAACTTAGCGCTCCGCTGTATGTGTGAACAGGCCATTAAGCAAGTTGACTGTTTGTCAGGCAAATTTATGGCCCGATATTATGTACGAATCTCAAGCAAGTTAATTTTTGTACTGCCAGTTCTTTCGCTGTGCTTCTCTACTGAGTTTTCAACGTTCCCAGCGGAAGGATTTCTGCTTGTTATGGTATGTTTTAGCGGCAGTCGTTCGTAAGTATTCCTCAGCGATTGCGCACAAAAATCATACCCAATTCACACGGCAGCGTAAAGGACCTTTAGCTTAGGTCCCTTAGCTGAAGGTACCTGTAGTAAACGGCGTTCTTGATCACACGATAAATAAACGGAGCACTTTAGGTTGATGTCGATTGCATTCAAGCTTAACCGCGAGAGGTGCACGTGATAAATAAGTATTCCTCAAAATCGGTTTGACATGCAGTTTTTTGTTTGCTTTTTTATCATTGGACGTGAAATATCACATTTATTACCGAAATATTATTTCTGTCTGCTTTTGCGGCGCTTTACTTTTTTCTCTAAGCCTAAGGGCGCACCTAAATGAGTCTTGCTTTAAAACGTCCGACCCGTCTGGCCACACTGGCCCTTAATCATCTGCGTTCACGAGTTTGCATTGCGAGGTGGGCGACCGTTTTATGTTTAGCAGCTCCATTTTCTTGCGAAGTTCTCACTGAAGTAGCTTAGTAGTGCCAGGCAGAAACGAACCACGACGGAGTCTCACGGTTACGCCAATCACGCGATCGAAAGGAATGGACGACGACGAAGATAAAGGGTCCTGGGCGGGGGAGTTGGGTGACTCGTCTACAACCTTGAAAGAGAGCTCGCAGTGGTCCATCGCGTTCGGGTTCGTAGCAGACATTGTTTTCCACGTGCCACCGCTGCTACCTGCTAGCTAGAGTATGCGTTCATCATTATTGTATTACTCCATCACATTCGTGTTCACAATCATTTCATAATTTGATACTTATATATATTCAATTTCTTAAATTGCATTAAACAAGATATATTTATATATCTGTGATATTATTTTGAGTTCGTGGGTCCGAGGCTACTCCCTGTAGCTGTTAAGGGAGCTCGCAGAGCTCCGTTTAACACAGGACCTCTCTTAGCGAAAGGGACCTTTATGCGCCGTGTGATCACGATCTCCAGCTCCCTTTATGACAGGTACCTGGGCTAAAGGTACCTTTACGCTGCCGTGTGATTTGGGTATTACTGACCCACTGCTCGCTCAAGGGCATCGTGGTGTCGAAGTACAACAAGCCCAAGGGACTGGCATCGCTGTGCAATACCGAGCACACCTTTCTATTCCTGCTCAGCCTTCCTGCGTAGCGGAAGCTTACGATAAGCTTCCACAACGCTTCTCCGACGTACTTTGCACACCACCAAGATTGTAGTTCTTCTCAGAAAATAAGTGGGGGCTTGTTCTGAGCCTGTGCTGTGGACATCGTACTGAGTTAGTAGAGAGTTTTAGTAGATCGTTCCGATACCTCCGATACTGCCGATCACGATACTCCGCCACTGCCTCCCTTGCGCATGCATAGTATCGTTATCGGGGCTATCGGAGGTATCGGAACGATCTACTAAAACTCTCTATTGTGCCAGTGAATACCATCACGTCGAACTTACTTTTCGGCCAGCAATGTGTAATATTATTTGCGGCAGATATGTGATATTCACGAAAAAAAAAAGCAATAAAACAACCGTAGCATCGTTGACTGATCGGGACTGCGCTTGCGACTAGGCCAGTCGTACATTTTGCGGTACCGCGGTGCGAACTTTGCATCACACGATGGCCATACAGCTGATCACCAGGGCTGCCATTTTCTCAAGCCGGTAGTTGCGGTTTCGCCATAGACTCCCGGAAAGAAATTCGAGATAAGATATCTACAGAAGTACACAAGTCGTCGAAAAATAAATTACACCTCTTGAATCAGGGACACTTCCTGCACTAAAAGCAGTCATAATCCTAAAGCTCAGAATATGTACCGGAGTTACCTTTTAAATGCATCACCGCTCAATTAAAGCAACAAATTGCTGAGCACTTATGTTTGTCTTCAATGTGTGTTGATAATATATATGCCAGAAGGACATGAAAAAAATAGAAAAATGATATCAGCGTTTTACATATGATCAAGAACAAATCCCCAGTTAAAGGTAGGCGTCCCTGATTGTAACAACTATTCATTTAAGGCCTTTTTTCTTCCCCAAACCTGAACAGAGTGGAATCGCCTTCTTGCCCCCTTAGTCATAATAACTGATGCTGCTGATTTTAAAATTGCGATTACTAATTTGTTTGGTGTTTCTTGGCCTTTTTATATATTTTTGCCATTTTCGTTAATATACTCATCTATTTCTGTCTTTTGTTAAAACGCACTCTTCTCTGTATTGCCTTCGGGCCCAGAAAAAAAAAAAATAAATGGAATGGAAGGGCGTTGCCGAATCGCATAAGAAGACAAATGTTTTTTTTTTTTATCTACTCTGTTGAAGGCAGCACTTTCCGGTAATTAAGAACGCTTGCGAGCAGTAGGAATCCGGAGATTTTAAGCAATATGTATACGTGAGAAGAAAAGCTAATTTGTTATTCATCATTTTCCAAGTCATTTTTTTTGTCACGTTACATTTTACGGCAGACATTAAAAGCTACGTAATAATTACAAAATAAATGTAACAGATTGGTTTATTTATTATTCACTTTTTGTAAAAAAGTAACGTACATATATACAGTAATAATCAATGAGCTACGCTCAGTCGAATCACCAGCCTCGAAACTAAATTAAATTGTACTAATAAGAAACAAAGTGCCGAAGAGGACACTCCGGCTTGTGTTGGCTTCTCCTATATTACGTTCACCCTTAAGCTGAGACCGCAGCCAATGCCACAAGCACGAGAGCTTGATGTCGTTGCTTCGAAGCCTTCTTCCGCAGAACGGGCACTCGCGCTAGAAATGCAAGTCTGGAAGCCAGGAGCCCGGACGAGCTCGCGCGTGTAGCTTTGGTTGCAGTCTCAGCTTAAGGGTGACCAGAGTATAACGCCCGAGTCCCACTTTAATTACCCTAGATCGACAAACAAAAACAACTGGCACCGACAAGCGTCAAGCGAGTACAGCATGCACACGAAAGTATATTTGGCAGACTTGTTGCCACTCGTGCTAACATCAATGAGCCCCGAGAGACATGCAAGCCTAACAAAAGTACCTTTCCGTGCACACTGAAAGCGCTTGAAGCTTGCCGATATCGGTTTTTTTCATTGGTAGCTCCTTTGGGCTCAGGCATAAAAGCTGGTTGACAATGCACCGTCTTCCTGCGTTTTTTTTTTTTTTTTTTTTTTTTTTTTTTTTACGTTTGGTATAAGTGATTGAAACATTCGTGTCTCGAATGACGCGTGCCAAGCTATCTCCTTGGACTGTTAGCCACGCCTACTTTGAAGCGCCGGTGTCCCAATGACTAGTCGCGTAAGCGGACGTAATCTTTCGTAAAATCGCGTCACGTAAGAAAACGGGAATCTGGGAACCAGCCTAAAGGCTGGTTCACACAACACCGTTTTCTTGCGTTTCCTTTCATTACGTAAAAGTCACCTAAACATTCGTGTCCCGAATGTCGCTTGTCATGCTTTCTCCTTGAACTGGTAGCCTCGCTTAATATAAAGCACAGACGTCCCGGTGACTTCAACGTAATATTTCGTAAGGTAACTTAACGTAAGAAAATGGGGCAGTGTGAACCAGCCTTTTAATTAGGGAAGATAGAAGAAATGGACGGCCGACAGTCTTCTTATGAAAGCACGGGCACGAGTACGGCCGAAATAGATCAAAAGTACTACTTCGAACTTACGAAACTTAGATTTTATATATATAAAAAAAACCATACAAAAGGAATGCTGGAAGAAAGAAAAGCCTGAGAAAAAAGACCGTCGTACTCAGGCCAGGATCACCGCTCCCCAGTAGGATGCGCAGAGGTGTATACTCCACACGGATTTTGTTAGACTTCATCTAATTTCATCATATAAAGTTGCTTTCTGGATGATCTTTATGATAGATGATTCATGCTATTCAGTTGCTTTATGCACCCATGATCTCAGATTTTCACCCAACCGAGTCATTGTACAGCATAAAAAAGTTTTAGTACACCGTTTTTTGCAACTTCATAGAATAGTGTATAATTATATTCTCAGCTATTAGTAATCACATATAATGTACTTTGAGTAGAACATCGTGTTATATATTTTACCGATAAACGAGCCTGGTGGTGATTATCGAAGCTGCGAAAAAAAATACATAAAAAACGAAACATTTTAGCACTTGCTGTGAATTACCTCATTAGGGCAAGAGAAATTATATTTTGTGATATCTATAGGAGTTGCCGCAAAACTGTCGAGAAAAAAAAAAGGCTCCATAAATTCAAACGCTGGTTTTGCAAACGGCAGTCAACCAAGTGAAGATAACCGATTGCCTCCCTATCTTCAACTATAAACTCTTAAGACCACAATATATTTCATTGCATTTTTTTATTTTAGTTTGCCAGAAGAACCCGATAATGGCGCTTCATCGGTATCGGAGCTACCTATAGCCCTGCAAAAGTAATACACTAGAACTTTAATTTTGCTGGCGTCATTTTTGTTCTTTACACGTCTCTCACGCACACTATTATCTTGCCATTTAAGTACTCAATCTCAAGTTTTAAGGTAACATCTCAGATACAACATCTATCATCTCTATATTTCTTATTACCTGATTGTGTGCATGTGTTCTGCAGAGCAACCGCGACTCCCTTACCTGAAAGAAGGCGCAGGTTCTCTGCACCTCGGCGGCAGATTCAAAACAATAGCCGGCGATACACGGAGCTTCCAGTGTGTGTCCCGTAAGGGGAACCCTCCAGCGTCATTGCGATGGTTCTTGGGCTCCAAGGGCATCTCCGACCTGGCAAACCAGACAAACCACACGGACGAAGAGAAGCCCCGCACCTGGAAGGCTCTATCCGTGTTGAATTACAATTTTACCGAGGCAGACAACCGCAAGGAACTCAAGTGCGTCGCCTACCACAGCGCGTATGAGAAGACGGCCCAGGAACCCGGAACCGAAGGACTCGGACATCGAGACGTTGCTATCACGTTGGAAGTCATGTGTGAGTGAAACATCTCAAGGTTCTTTCTCCCTCTTTTACGTGTTCTTGTTACTTTAATTCGGCGTTTGAATGAAATGGATGTGAGATGCCGCTCTTCACCTCGCGTTCTTAAGAGCACCACGAGTATCTGCCTTTTTTACGAATAACCACATATCAGCGTGCAACTGACGCACCCTCGACCCGGTGAATTTTTGAATTTTCCGCTGGCGCAGGTTGCGCAACTGCCATGGGTATAGGTGAAAAGGCTTAGAGAATGACGTTGTGCGTGAGTTAAGTCCGACTGTTTCGTTTACAGTGTTAAAATTTCCCTAAATGTACGGTTGTCTTTCTATCTGGGCGTCGTCGGGTGCACAAAGAAGTTAAATACGCATGAGATCAATAGCGGAAGTGTGCGATGAACACAGGGAGATGCGGCGCGAGTGTGGCTGCAATTTTGTTTAGCTTTCCGTGTTTCCAAAGGATCCTATCTATGAAGTCAGTCAATTGTGGAAATGAATGGCGAGGGATTTTTATCAAATTCATTTTCTCCGTTTTTGCTCACGACTTTTTTTATTATACTTTCTCTAAAAGAAGCGGACCGATTCCAACCCTGTGCCGGTGCTTTTATTAGGTTATTAGTGAAACGTATGGTATCACTTCCATGATATGTGAAGGGTATGAAAACGTCTAGGTGGCCCAACTCAAAACGGAGTTATCAAATGCCGAGAGCTTACCTCCGTAGACTACATTAAGCTGCATATATATTCTTTCGTAGTGGAAACTCAATCAAAATACCCTACCATCTTTGGCCTCGTTACTTCGAGACGCAAAGTGTTAGCCTGTCATTAGCCAGCTAGATTCAACGGGCCATGTTCCACCAAGTTATCGCAGCCCACCATAACTAAGTCTAGCCAAGTTCCGCCCATACCCACACCATTACCTAACAAGGAAGGTCTTCTGCACAGCCAACCGGTATTTCCTTTTAAGCCGCTAGGCAGCCTCGTCGGTGCCGCAATTCTAAAGATGGTAGTGCCACAAAAAAGGTCGAGGTACAGCTAAGCACTTCTTATGAGTTGTGAATGCGAAATCATAGACATCAATATTGCTCTACGCGTCTTGGCGCGCTGACTGGCGCTGACGGACACGCAGCGGCATGGGGTGGCCGGTCGTAGAAACTGACGCGCAGCGTCAGTTTCAACGATTGGCCAACCCCTAGCGCTGCGCGCCCGGTGAATAGAAGCCTGGTTGACGCGCGCTAGCCAATGGGATCGCAGCGGTGAAAAGGTGCTGTTGGCTGCGGACGCTCGCTAGCCAATGGGATCGAAGCGCGTAAAAGAGCCGTTTACCGTGGTTTCAAGCCTGATGACGTCGGCTCGCTCCATGAGACAGTCAATGCTTTCGCATTAGAAGAAATGTCTAGATGAAGAAATTACCAAGGAACATGAAAGTGCTCAGCCCAGTGTTTTTCATAATATAACAAGACAAGAGCTGAATTTCCTACGTCATCTCTCGGAGGCTAGCGCGGGGCACAGCTTAGACAGGAATGCTGCGTCATCGTTCTGCGAGATTTGTTTTCTCGTTGATTGAACTCGTGCCCCATATGAACGCTGATGAATTCTCGTATCGTTCAACGCGCTATCGTGCGGTAGCTGGTGTAAAAAATGGGCCCTATGGTTTTCTCATATAAGAGCTTTTGGCTCAGTAAATGATGTTTTACAGTACATAAATTCACCCTTCAGTTTCAGAAAGACAATGGCGTGAGCAGCCTATCCCGGGTCTGATCAGAAACCATTATTTTGAGTGGTATGGAGGTGTCGTGGCGCTATGCGTCCCTAGAATTAACATTGTCATGTGTAATGTCTAAAAGACTTGTGAGGCCAGTGGGCGCCACATTTGTTTGGTAATTTTATAATAACGCAAATTTGTTTAGCCGCCATTGTTCAAAAATCTGCATGTTTTAAGAGGCTTTTCCTGTCCCTTCCCCCCAACAATCCAGAGCTAATTATGTATACCTTAAAACTTGAATTAGCCAGGTATTAAAGTACCTAGACGCTTTCGCGTCTCCTTGCGACAACGTATTAGCTTGATGATATTGCTGATGTCAGTACAGATGGGCGTGCATAGCAATGGTCATGGCTACCTATTCAGCATTAGCAGTGTCAAAAAGTTGTACGCGAGGTTACCGTTGCCCGAAGCTATTTTTATATTTCACTTTCGGATAGCTTGACACTTGGGAAAACGCCATGACAACAAAGATGTAACGGAGTCTGCGTAAAAGTGAAGACAGTTGCTGCGCATTTTCAAACCGTGCAGCCTCAGAATATCTCACAGGTATTCCACCTCAATTAAAAGACTACCCTTCTCTATTTCGCTGAATTGAGTAAATAAAGAAGGGCGAGATCATTGATCATTTCTGAACAACCTAGGCTTTATTGTGCCTAATTTTTGCATTGAACTCGACATCTTTTAGTTGTGTAATATTTATAAGATTACCCTTGCTCAGGAACAACAATGAGTCATAATACCCGCAGCACCATCTACGAAGGCTCGCGCTAACGGTGCCTCGCGCACAATATTAGATGCCTACCCTGCTTCCTTTTTTCCCAACCGCAGCCCGTCCAAATAAGAGTCGTGTGAAGCCTTCGACGAATTCCACCTTAAACGCCAGCGAAGTCATAACACTCAAATGCACGGCTGAAGGAAATCCCGCTCCAGAGTAAGTAGTCGCTTCCGAAGTCAGATGTCGGTACTTCTCGATCGTCGGAGGTACTTCTCGATGTCCCTTGGTCGCTCCCCAAGACGGGGTCGCGTGCCGCTCGGAGCAAAGCCTCGCAGGCCCATTTGTCGGTTCGGGCACCTCCGGTAGACGTGATCGGCCTCGCCGCAGTGATAACACAGCGGTCGTCGATCGGCCGCGCGCCACACATCCGTCTTCCTTGGAACCGGTTGTTCAGGGCGGACGAGGTGGGGTTGTCCTTCCCGACGTCAAAACGTCTGTGGCTCTTGAAGGGCACGTTCGGTGTTTGTTGCCTCGGTGATAAAGTCTTGGACGGTGATAGGCGGGTTAAGCACAAGGCCTCCGAAGATTGTTTCTTTCACTCCTCGCATCAGGAACCGCAGCTTATTCTGTTCAGGAGCGTTTGGGTCGGCGCGGTTCATGAGGCGGAGAATGTCCTCGACGAAACTTGTGACGCTCTCGTTTGGACCTTCGCTTCTTGCTTGAAGAAGTTCTTCGGCCCGCTGACGTCGCTGCTGGCTGGCAAAAGTGCGTCGACGCTCCACCTGGAAGTCTTGCCACGATGAAATTGACGCTTCGTGGTTCTCGAACCAGGTGCATGCAGTGCCTTCCAGAGCGAAGTAGACATTTCGCAGGCTCTGCTCAGGACCCCATCCGTTGAACCGTGCGACGCGTTCATACTGGCCCAACCAGTCGTTCACATCTTCATGAAGATTGTCACTGAAATTGGGCGGCGTCCTTGGTGGGGCCTGCACGTATACAATGGACGTCGGTGGCGTTCCGTCTGTCTGCGACGTGGTGTTCATCATCGGCTTCGGCAGCTTCTTTGTCCTGCCCGGCAGTGGCTCAATTTCCGGGGGTAGGCCTAGGTTGTGGCGACTTGATCGGGTCTCGGTCCTCTTTTTGTTGGGTCCTCGGGGGCTTGGGGTCGGACTTGCACTGCGGGCCCTCGTAGGGGTGCGCTGAACGGACATGCGTACCCCGCACCTCCAACAAAATGTCACGAATGACAAGTGATGAGGTGGCGAATAACTGAGTAAAGTGAACGTTTAGTGGGGCGAACTTGTGCCCGAAAAAATAAGGAGGAAGCAGGAGATAACAGCAGGGCGTCGCAGGCGCGAAGTCGGCGTAAGAGCAGAGTCGAACGCTGGGGCGAAACTGACTCGGCTTGCCAGGCGGCAAGCCGAGTCACACGCGTGTTCTTCTGGAACACTCGGCGTAGAAGGTTTCGTTCGTAGAACATTCTAACCTCAAATTAGCAAGACAGTTCTCGAATTTACCAGAACATCACATTACCGCATCAACAAAAATGTGTAGACGCGGCCAGGAATCAAACCCTGGCCTCCTGCGTGAAGGCAAGCGGGATAACCGTTAGGCTGCGGGCGCGCTGCCTACTTGGTCAGCTGCGCTCGCGGCAATATTACAGCCTATATATATTCTGCACACCTAGCATATATGTAAGCAATTTATATATATATATGAATATATATATATATATATATAGAGAGAGAGAGAGAGAGAGATACGGGGTGTAGAAAAGTCCTGAACACAGAGGATGTAAATATTGAATACACCAGATAAAAGCAAGCATAAAGAATAGATCTGTGCGTAACTAATATTTCCATTTTTCATCCGCCGGTGTCAAATGTTCAACGTTTTCCATTATGTTGGATGGAAATTTTATATTTGATTTATTTCGAAGCAGCATATAAGAAATACATATATAAGACTTAAAGGGACACTGCAATAAAACAATATATATTTTTTTATAAAGGGTAACTAATGTGAAAAAAATGTTCACAAAAAAAAAAAACTTTTTTCCTGAGCAATATTTACGCCGCTAGACGCAATTGGGGAGCGGACTGTGGAGCGCCCACTACGCCCCGCCCCGTGTTTAAAAGGTGCTGAAATATCTCACTGACTGGAGAGATGATTATGTAGGTGTGACAGCAAAACTGCCACACTTACAAAATGTCAGCTCGTTTTCTACCAATAAGTGGTTTTTGCAAAGATAAATTAACTCCTGCTTTCAACTTACTTTCTTTCACTAAGATAGCTGCACCGGAAAAGAAAGTTCCATGAAAGCTTCCTAAAAATAGTCTCATATCCTCAGAAATATAAGAAAAACTATGCTCATCTTTAGAGCGTGTGAAAGTGTAGTAGGCATATATTCGATAGAGAACATTTTAATGTATTATTTATTCCATAGCTTACACCACACATTTATGTTAATTAAGAAATACTGTTTTTATTTCTCCTTTATAAAAAATATTTCCCTAGCGTACCTGTCTTACAATTATGACCTATGGCTTCGATAATGCTTCTCGCGAAAGTAACAAAACTTGAACAGAATTCTTGAATGACAAAAACATCCTAACCCATACGTTCTTGCTATTTCACATAGCTTACTTCTCTTAATTAGTGTCAACGATAAAACAGTAAATAGCTCCTATTGTTGTTGAAAATGTATTTATATTAATTCTACTTAACGTTATGGACAGGTGACAGTGAATATCCGCTAATTTTAACAGAACATCCTACAAATCGAAAAAGTCAAACAAAGTGCACAAACTACGACATTTAAAGACACTGGGTAAGATGCGAAAACGTCAGCATCGATGGCGAACGAAGCGAGTGAGCCTACCATTGCATAGAAAAAAAACTGGATTTGTCGAAACTACAGCATCGTCAGACGCCGCGGTCAAGGACTTTTTCATTTCTGAGGTAGGACGTCGAGGAACCAAGCAATTATTCCAATACTGTTTATTAGTCTTGCTCAAACTACCCTAACCTTTCTACTTCTTCTTTCCCCCTCTATTCGTCTTTTTCCTTCGTGATTTTCTACATCATCCCGAGACGAGAAGCGCGATAAATCTCATGGAGACATAGTTTGCGAACATTTCTCAGATTGACGCTTCTTTTGTTTCTGGTTGCACTAATCTCACGATATGTGAATGTTTCTATCCTTGAGTTTGTCACCGTCTTCGCAGTCGTTGTCATAGTCGAGTTGTTTCCTGGCCTAGAGCTCTTTGCACAACTTGCGTACCGTCTCGCTCCCTATGCGCTTGCGCGTTGAACGCATTTTACCCAAGATGTCGTCGCATTCCTCTTGTTCCCGTTAGTCTAGGATATTTATTGCCCTTCGGTTGTTTAGCCAGAACGTTGGGGTAGTCCTTGCCTCCAGTGTGTGGGAGAGCGAAGCCTAATTCGGTTTTTAGATGACCTCGCAAAGAAGCCGGCTCTGTAGTCGTACTTGTGATTCGATCCCAATTTGTATGAAGCCACGGTAGCTGGGCAAGCGTCTAAGTATTGCCTTTCAACTTTCAGGTTAAAATTTGTAAAGCATTACGATAACTTCTTATGGTATTTTCCAATGAATGAAGCAAGCTCACCCTTATTTGAGGACATTGCATTGTCCGATAGTAAGCCTACTTGTTGCTTGAGCTGCCGTCGGCCGCTTCGTGTTTCTGAAGGAGGATGACCGCGTTGTCCTTGTCGGGAATTTTCCCGAAGGTATCCTACCTGTCCCGGTTCACCAAATCGCTGGCTCTGCTAGGCTTGTTTGCAGCCTGCGCTTCAGAATTATCCTTTGAAATGTACCTGTAGCGGTCGCTGTCAGTCAAGTTTTCCTTCGGAGCCCTCCAATGCCTCGGGCGCCTCTGGGGCGTTCTTGTACGCCATGTTCGGACAGTAGTCCTTGTACTTATAGCGCAAGATGTCCGAAAAGGACATGATTTGAACTGGCATATCGGCGTCTTCTTTGCAGGATAGGCCGCGAGACCCATTGGCAACGCTCAATTCATAGTCATTAATAAGTTTGCATTTGGCAAGGTTGCTCCCTATGGCATACGGATCCACTTCTTCGAAAAGATTGCTTCAGCTCAGTCGGCTCACCAACAGGGTCGATTATAATGACAATATTTCCTTTTTGATTGAGTGTCATTGAAGCGTACATCCTAACGTAGTGTTTATGGTCACCAAGCCGTTATTGTTTTAGATCTAAGTATATCTCCTGTGACAAGCTTCCATAAGTGATCTGATCTGATGAGTAGGCCCATTCCAGGTGAGCCTTATATGACAGGAAATACCATTTATTCGCCAGGGTCTTTCTTTTGATCACGAAAAAACACTCAAAGGTGTCATCTGCGACCGAATCAGCTGTCCTGGTAAATTACAGGCATGATAATTGCCTCGATTGTGCACTGAGTGTTGTCATAATGACAGTTAGTCCAAACCTCAAGACATTGTTATAGTGTAATATCTTGATTGAGGTGTTACCAAACGTGTTTTGTCCTAACGTAGTCTTTCTTAAGATTCTGCAAATTAGACACCATGCAACTTCTCCTGTGATCAATGATTGTTGACTGCTTCCATCAAGGATGCCTTCAATGCAGCTAGTGCCCTTTTCACTGATTGCCCACGCACGGAATATCTGTTGATGAATGCGATTGCCCTCGCCTTGCCCAACCGAAGACTTGTGCATCGTGTCAGAAGAAGAAATGCAGACGACTGATTCCTCCTTTTTAGAGCGCAGCTCTTAGGCGCCCGTTTCCAGCTTGAGCGGCGTCGGCGTCGGCGTCGCCGTCGGCGTCGGCGTAACCGCAAGGTCACGTGACCCCCCAAGGTCACGTGACCCCCTAGGCCACGTGACCCCCCCCCCCGGGGTCACGTGACTCCCAGGTCACGTGACCCCCTGGTCACGTGACACCCCCCCCCCTCCGCGCCTTTCCCCCCTCCTCAAGAGCTGCGCTCTAATTCGGCGTTACAGGGAGTTGTAAACGGCTTTCATTTTTTCCTTCTTTCTTCGTCTGGGCGAATGGCGTATCGCACATTGTTAATGCGTGTCGTCCGTTACAATTTTGCCTCCTTGACCGCCTTTTGCAACCTTTTGCGAGATGTCCTTTGGTGATGCAGCGGAAACATCTCATGTCTCTTGCTAACATTTTTTTTTTTTGCTCGACACTGTTTATTCAGCATCTCCAAAAGGCATATTATGCTTCCTTGAGTGGCAGAAGAAACATTCACCTTGTCGTGAAGGTGACGAACTGTGGAGCGCTAAAGCAGATCTAAAAAATTCTAGCTTTTTCTCTTTCGTGCAAGCTCCCCTGTGGTTGCTCGTTTCACTGCTTTCGATTTCAGTGCGAGCGAACAGTAGCATCTTGTCGAGTTCCAGTGTGTATGCAGGTGAAGGTGACGAGGCTCCGTCACCCAGAGCTGTTGCTGCATTAAATGGGAGCTTGTATGGAACTTGTATGCGGTATTGCACCAAGAAGTAGTAAGGTATCGATGTCATGACTGATGAGGATATCTCAAAATATGGCTGCGAAGATTGATGTCGGCACGTTTAGTGCATTAAGAGCTCTGATGTTCAGCTGCGCAGTGTCGTACAGGTTACTGAAACCTCGTGCATCTGCAGAGGATCGAACTTGTGAAAGATTTCGAAGTGCCGCCAGATTCACTTGCTCTGTCTTCCGTTGATTACCGAAGCGTTGCTTCAGTAGTTGAATGACATCGGCATAGCACTCTTCTGTTGCAGGTAGGCCGGCAATTGCCGCTGCGGCGCCTGCAGTGAGGTAGCGGCGCAAATAATATAACTTATTTGTTATTCCTTTGAACTGTTCCCAGAGGGTTCGCAATGGGTTATGTCCCGTCTGAATCCAGATATATCTAACTTCGGTAACCAAGATTCACCCGTCCTGTAGGCTGGGTTATTTAAGCTGGATGTAGTCCGTCCGGTCGCGGGGAGCGTGGGACGTCTGCTAATCTCGAATTCCTCAATCTTAAAACAGAGTTCAGCCAGAAACAAGTTGGCCTGGATTTGAAATTCGTAGCTGCTGTGCACTCGACCTTGAACTCCTCAATCAGTAGCAGCGGCTCTAACACCTCATTTATTCTGTCCAGCTCTGCGTTGGTTTTAGTAAGGCGTTCATTTATCCAGATGAGTCTGGTCAGGTCTATTTGAGGGTTGTTCAGCAGTTCGGTATCGTCGTTTATTATACTGGTGCTTTGGGCTCTTAGAGTGGTACGGTTCGCATTTAATATATATACTGTGGTTCGTTGGGGTCGATCGGTTCTTGCTTGGTTACAGGAATTCTTCGTGAAAGATCTCCGTGTAACGTACCGACGGGTTAACTACGAGGTTAAAGTCTCCGAGTACCACAATTAGGATTAGCCACGAAAGTCCCAAGTACCTGGGAAAGTTGCAGCGTCGTCTTGGGTGGAAGATGATGTCGTGAAGCAGCCTCCCAGGTTCTGGCACTAAACTGTCGAAGATCTTTTTCGTTTTACGAAGTAGGACGTTAAGAGGTCAAGCAATGATTCACATACCATTGAATTAGTCTTGCTCGTACTGCCCAAACCTTTCTACTTCATATTCATTCCTCGCTTCGTCCTTTTTTCTTCTTCATTCTCTACAGCCGCTAGAGACGAGCACACTACAGCCTCTAGAGACACCAGTACAGGTGCGCAGACTACAGCATCGCCAGAGGATGGGAACGTCATAAACTCTCAAACATCCACAAAGGACCAGGCGGGTACACCAACTATAACAACCGGAGAGGCCGGTGAACAAAAACAAACTACATCGTCAACAGAGGCCGCAGATGTTATAAAAACTACAGCATCAACAATGGTCGAGCCGGGTGCGCCAATTACAGCAAGCAGAGATGACGGTGAAACTACGAAAACTACACCATCAACAGAGGCCGGAGATGTTATAAAAACTACAGCATCGACAATGGTGGAGCCGGGTGCGCCAACTACAACAAGCAGAGATGGCGGTGAATATACGCAAACAACAGCATCAACAGAGGCCGGAGATGTTATAAAAGCTACAGCATCGACAATGAAAGAGCCAGGTGCGCCAACTACAACAAGCAGAGATGGCGGTGAAACTACGCAAACTACACCATCAACAGAGGCCGGAGATGTTATAAAAACTACAGCATCAACAATGGAAGAGACGGGTGCGCCGACTACAACGAGCAGAGATGGCGGTGAAAATACGAAAACTACACCATCAACAGAGGCCGGAGATGATATAAAAACTACAGCATCGACAATGGTCGATCCGGGTGCGCCAACTACAACAAGCAGAGAGGGCGGTGAAAATACGAAAACTACATCATCAACAGAGGCCGGAGATGTTATAAAGACTACAGCATCGAAGATGGTCGAGCCGGGTGCGCCAACTACAACACGCAGAGATGACGGTGAATATACACAGACTACAGCATCCACAGAGGTCGGAGATGTAAAGACTACAGAAGCTACGAAGGACGGAGCAGGTGCGCTGGATACAACATCCGCCGGGACAACGCATGATGCAGGAACAACTGCACCAACCAGAGGCAGTATTTCAGAAGGAGTATCATCGACGCCGGCAACCCGTTCTGTCCCCGAAGGGGGTGAGTAATGCATATTTAAATTTGAATGTGGTATTTTTGATTTTTTGAAAATGTGGTTTGTTGTGAATGTTTACATTTGTGCATTGTTTATGCCTTTTGGTATTATTGTATCTGTAATTCGCTGCATATAGGGTACAACCTGCCCACCCGTTGCGGCTCGGTACGTCGCATTTTAGGGACGTGAATTATTTGTTGCTGCCTTGAGGGTTGTCACTTGGAGCTGGAGACTTACGGCCGCATGCAATGACTTCCTCTGCAAGACTAATTTCAGTCCTCCTCTTGAGTACCAATAGTATAGTCGGTATTCTAGTCAAAATTAGTTACGGGCAACTCGTAGCAGTGCACTTGCCAGCTAATATTTATCACCTAATTAAATCCTCCAGCAGCCACTACTTAGATACTGTTGAATCATTCATGACGCTTTATATACATATGTTGCAATGCCTATTTTAAATTAAACATTTTTATAGTTGAAAAAAAAAACGCAAATATGTTTCCCTAATATACAGGGTGTTTAAATTGCAGGTTTACTCCTCTTAAAATAATAACCTATTGAGGGTAAACCGAATCCCTTGCATGTAGGTTTTGCTTCGAAGTAGACGCTTATGGAAGGACAAGTGTAGTTGGCAGATTTTTCAGGAGATAATACTTGTTGTTTAATTGTTGACGTGTTCAATGGTTCACTTGGATACGCGCTAAATAAACCCGTATCCGCGTTATTATCCTTCTAGTACTGGTTGCTGGGGAGTAGCCGGGAGACGGGTAGGCTTCACGGCAGTTTAGTCTTCAACATCCTTGACACCGAAATGTGAACGACCCATATTCGTGGTGCCACTGTTCACACCAAGGTACATAGACCCTATCCACTCCGAACCTCCCAACCCCAAAACAAAACTTTCTGGCAGCATGATTGTCCTCACGTGTTAGTTCATACTGCATCAGTAGTTCATACTGCATCAGTAACAGCGACGACATTGAGCAAGACGGATTCTGCTAGTTCTGCATCTTCAAAAGATACCACATCATTCAGCACTTCTGAGGCGCCGACATCAACCAAATCATCACCTGTTACTGACAGGAGTGAGCATTAAACATTTAGCTTGGAATTCAGAACGGTCAGAAGTGGGGAAGTGATCAGTGTTTCGAACTTTGAAGTCGCAACAATTACAGCATCTCATTTTATATATATATATATATATATATATATATATATATATATATATATATATATATATATATTTATATAATTTTTAGGCATGGCGTGCAAAATACCGCCTCACGGGTTTCATTATCTCGCATGAGTGTCTTTGAATCGCTGCCAGTGAGCCGCTGGAAAATTGTCAAGATGTTTTTTTTTTATTACCTGAGGGGGGCGAACGCGATGAACCGAAATATTTCAAAGTGCATGAGGCATGAAAAACAAATACACAGTCCGTGTATGCTATATTTTCTTTCGCTTCAACACTGACTCCAGAATACATATATATTGTTAAGGGGTTGTTGTCGAAGGAGCAGTCGAGGAGCTAGAATCTGACGGTCGGCTTTTATTGCAAACTGCCGGGCTCAGCCCGAGCTGTCGCGCGCCCTAGCCACTTTGCATGCGCGCTCTTTTTCTACTTCTAAGTAACATTAGCGAGTTTTAGTAGACCGTGTTTCTCCCTCCGCTAAGCCCCTCCGCTACCCGGAACTCTACAGCCAAGGCCATTGGCGCGCAGGCGCGGTGGCGGTTTCTTCGTAGCGGAGGGCTAGCGGTGGGGAAAACACGGTCTACTAAATCTCCCTATTACCCCCCCCCCCCTTTTTCTTTTTTTTTTTTCGCGGTCGTCCCAACCGCATTAAGCCTTTTACAGCGGAGCTGTTAAGGGCTATGTTCCCCAGGATCGCGTCCGTGTATGTCGGCACAAACCTACCTGAACAGCTACCGCCATCTATAAGCGACGGCGGCAAGCACAAAACCAGCATGGTTTCCACCGTCGCTCGTAGATGGCGCCAACCTTTCCAGCTATAATAGAAGAATCGATAGTTGGGCGCGTTGGTGGGAATTCATCGTAGGAAACAGCACGAAAAACAGACGACGACAAAGAAGAAGCACACAGTGTATCGAGTACAGCCCCGCTGGTCTTCCTTTTTCACGAGAATGGAAAGGCTAAACTTTTTTTCGTCTTTTTTTTAAGCAAAGAAGGTTGCGGTGGTTAATGCGGTGGGTCGGGGAGTGTGGGGCTTTATGCGGGCGACGAGGATTATATCGGAGGTTGCTCGGCGTCGGTCAGTACTGTTTTGCTGTTGCTGCACGTGGTATGAAATGTCGGACATTTTGCGTACGACTACGTAAGGCCGAAGTAGTGGTGGAGGAATTTGGTAGCCAAGCCCTGGTGACGGTTAGACGATTCAGAGTAAATCAAGGTCGACTATTTCATATGAGACGGGGTTTGTTATACTGTCGGCATTCGCGTTGCTGGGATGTACGTGTGCGTAGTCTAGCCAAAGTTTGGCTCTTCTCCGGTCCGCCACACGAGTGCCGAAGTAGTGCCATACTGGAGCCATAACTGCCAAAGCAACGCCTAATTTGGGTATTTGAGATAACCCAAAGTTTGGCTTTTTCTGGTCCGCCAGTTGTGTCAGAGTAGGTGCCAGACTCCAGCCGAAACTGCCGAAGTAAATGCTAATTTGGGAATTCGGGGCATGCCAAAGTTTGGCTCTTCTCTAGTTAGAAACTGGAGTGCCAAAGAAGTGCCAAAAGAGACAAAGAGCAGAGGCCTGCCGAAGTTTGGAATTTCTCCGGTGTGTCACATAAGTGCTCTTTCACGCGCTCCAGAAGACAATTTTAAGTTAAATAAGCGTTGGGAACACGATTGTCATATCTCACCATCTGTGTTCCCACGCAGCACGGCGATACTTGGCAGTGTAGTGCCACTACCGGTTGAAAGTCGGTTCCAATATCGCTAAAATGTCTAGTTTTGCACCACCGTTCAATATCCGGCAGGTATTGCCGTACAGTCGTTTTGCCCGGTCTAGTGTTCGCGCAAAATCTTGCAAATACTCTACTATGCGTCTGCTCCGTATTGATCGGACGTCGTGCCAGTCTGTGTTGTACAGGACGTTGCATATCATTTGTCGCATATCAAAAACATACACGGACGAACGAAATTTTGTCGAACGCTCCTAGAAGTTTATTAAATCACTATCATTCCAAACAACTTATTCTCGACATATTTACAAAGGTCAGACTTATCTGTAAAATAAAAAGAAAATTATAAAATATAATAAACACTGATTTCATGCCGAGCAAAACTCAAAAATTAAAACACAAAAACCGCGAAGGTTGAGAGGAAAGCAGAACTACAATCAGAAGCATGCTTGCAGTGTACTTACTAATAAAAGCGAAATCATGTAATCCTTGATAGATGGATAATTCGACTCGGGCAGCCCAAAACCTTAGTCGAGAAAGAAGGTTGCGCATATTCAAATTCAACTGAGGTCTTGTCGTCGGCGAAGAGCAGTTTTTGTCGAAGCGCGTCCAACACACAAAGGATAAGAATTCCACGAACGTATTCCGGCCATTTACAATCAAAAAGCAAGGCCGGGTCTGCAACACACGAAAGCAACAGAACACTGAAGAGCGCATTTCGGAAACCGGACCTACGTGGCCCGTCTTTTTCTATAGCTTGGCAAACGGCGCAAACAAGAGCCCCAGAGATCCCATCAGCGCGATAGAGGGTCACGTGACAAACTTTCGTCCAAGCGTTTTTGTACTACGCGTCCTAAGGAGTGACGTCACGCGTTTCGCTCCACCCTTCTGATTTGCTTCATGCGGCCGTCGCGCTCGCTGACAGCCACACGAAGGGGAGGCTTAGTAAAAAGTGAGGTCGAAGGGGCACGAACAATGTAGCTAAGCTGCCTCTGCATTTTTGACTGAAGTTGAAGACATTCCATATCTCGTACCCGAGCCTTGGAATGTCACCTTTGGTTAGTGGGGGAGCCTGGGGGGGGGGGGGGGGGGGGGGGGGGAGGAGTGAAAGACTGTGAGGTAAAGTAGTGTCTGGGTTGTTGCTGTCAAATGCTTCAAATTTACTTCAAAGGAGTCATGAAACGCTTTTCCAACATTTTCCTCTTTAACTTTCCTCCTCAACTCATAAATCGCGCATTCAACCAAACAGTTCAAGAAGACGTAACAGGGGGGAGTCCCCTCTTTCTCGGACTCTTTGTGTTCCCGGGTACAGCCATTCTGCCCCTAGAAGATTAGCCCGTGGCTCAAAATTCAGACAAAAGTTGCTTTCCCCACCCCGTTCACAACGAAGCTGACAGTGCTGTGGAAGTTACGTGCTCGTTGGGCCAGCCACACTTTTGCCACGTGATCACGCTCTCTCGCGCATACCCAGGCGCAGAGAATGAGGTCAGGTGATAAAAGGGGGGTGGCTGATTGGTCCGGCAAGCGCGTAGGTTCCACCACAATGTCAGCTAAGGGGTGAAGGAATTAATACGCGTGCCACACGGGCAACTGGAATGCCATTTACAACGAATGACATTCGTGTGATCGACGAATCGGCTCGCGATCTGTCGCGCGTGGAATGCGCTACGTTTGGAGTGTCGCGCGCTGATTGGCCGATCGTTCAAATGTCATTCGTTGTAAATGGCATTCGAGTTGCCCGCGTGGCACGGGTATTAGTGAGGTCCGGTGCCGTGTGACGTGCGTTTGGGCCCGGTGTCGCGCTGCGGGGACCGCGGATGTATCACAGAGAAAAGGCAGGGAGCTTACGAAGGGAAGCAGGTACGAAATAGTTCGCTGTGTTTTAGAATTTTCGTACCGAAAGTCAGGATTCTGACTTTCTACCTTTTTTTTCTTTCGGCCCACTGAACGATGTGCTTTTAGTAAAATTCCAATATAAATTGATTTATTCCAGCCCTAAATTCGTTTCATGGGCCCTTTAAGAAAAATCGTCCCCGCCAGGATTCTATCTAAATTCCCCCCAAGTGTGAAGCGGGCGCAATACCACAGAGCCACTGTCGCTCTCGCTTTTTGTTATCGTTAAGATTTGACAGTGCTCAATCGCAATGCAAGACGCGCACGGAGCTACACTCGGTTTTGCAACGCGCCGCCTCATAATGGTATCTGTTGAGGAGACGTGTGCACATCGGTCCCGCGCAGCGCTTGCTCGACGGCAGCAGTTTCTGCAACGTCGAACCATTCTCACTGCGCGACCCGATATTGGCGTGTGTACCTACCTACGCGCGAACACAACAATCCGGCGAAATCTGCGTTTGCAAAGCCTGGTCCAGCCGCGGCCAATTATTCAGACTATCTTTGGCTTGGAGAGGTCAAGAAACACCCAAAATAAAACCAAAAGTTGCGAGTAGAATAAAATCTGATTTCTATTTAAGTTGCAGTCCACCCGCGTTGATCCAATACCTCATCAGCCGAACTGCAAAGCAGTAAGCCTAGTTCTGGTACTAGTTTGGCGACTTGGGCCCAAAGATGCCAGATGCCAGCCGAACTACGAGGCAGTAAGCCTAACTCTGTCACATCTGGAAATAATAGTAATGCCTATGTGGCGTCGCACTAACATTTTGGCGAAATTCGGCTTTGTTTCCAACGCACAGCTTCTTTTTTCCGGTTAGGTCAAAGTGTGGCACGCGTATTAATCCCTTCACCCCTTAGCTGACATTGTGGTGGAACCTAATTTCAAAACTTCAGCTTTTACCTAAATCGCGAAACATTGAGCCGGTGAAGGATAAGTCGTTTACAGTATATATATATATATATATATATATATATATATATATATATATATATATATATATATATATATATATATATATACTCAGTACACTCTTCAGTGTTTCGCCAGTTCTTCAGTACCCACACTCAGTGTTTCGCGATTTAGGTAAAAGCTGAAGTTTTGAAATAATGCGCGGGGTCTAATTTGCAAGACATGGTGGTATCTCAATATAGATTCTAATGTGTTTACATTTTACAGGAATTGTTCGCGGGACCCATTTTTCGTGAACTGTAGCGAACTGTAGGCGATCCTCGCGAAAATTAAGGCCTTTACGGTATATACAGGATGTTTTTTTTGTTTTTTTTAACTTAACAGATCTGTTTAATAAATGCCGTGAAAGTTACACTAATGCTGTTTGTTCAGGTGAGTTATACGGTCAGGGGGACATAGTATAGGGGGCTAATTGTAACGATCAGTCGGCTAAATAATTAAAAATTGCTAATCAGCTTTTTAATTAATAATTGTATATAGACATATGGTTCGAATTAGAAACTTGCTCAGCGTCATTGGGAAGCATTACATCAACTCTTTTCAGAAGGATATAATGCAGGAGCGGTATATTACGGCGTTCCGTAAAAACGCTCAATTTTAACGCGTTTCGATTTTTCGATTTCTTATCGGAGCGCATCTCTGCGCCCGCGGTCCTGCTCCCCAGTGGCTGAGACGCGCAACACACGTGCGCCAAACTTCGCTTATGCTACGAGGGAGGCGAGGGGGCGGCATCGCTCCGCGATCACCGGAGAGCAGGACCGCGGGCGCAAATATGCGCTCCGATAGGAAAGCGAAACCTAGAAACGCGTCCAAATTGAGCGCTTTTTTAGAGCGCCGTCAAATGCTGCTCCTGCTTATTCCTCCTAAAAGGATATAATTCAGCGGTTTCCGATAAACGCTCAGGAAGTTTCTGACTACAACATATGCCTATTTTCGTTAATTTAAAGTTTATTAACGATTTTAATTAATTAGCCGGCTGATTGTTACGATTAGCCCTCTATACTCTGTCCCTGGCCATATAAACTCACCTGCACAAACCGCTTAAGTTTTACTTTCACGACTTTTTTAACAATCTGTTAATTTAAAAAGGACCTCGCGAAAATTAAGGCCTTTACGGTATATACAGGATGTTTTTTTTGTTTTTTTTAACTTAACAGATCTGTTTAATAAATGCCGTGAAAGTTACACTAATGCTGTTTGTTCAGGTGAGTTATACGGTCAGGGGGACATAGTATAGGGGGCTAATTGTAACGATCAGTCGGCTAAATAATTAAAAATTGCTAATCAGCTTTTTAATTAATAATTGTATATAGACATATGGTTCGAATTAGAAACTTGCTCAGCGTCATTGGGAAGCATTACATCAACTCTTTTCAGAAGGATATAATGCAGGAGCGGTATATTACGGCGTTCCGTAAAAACGCTCAATTTTAACGCGTTTCGATTTTTCGATTTCTTATCGGAGCGCATCTCTGCGCCCGCGGTCCTGCTCCCCAGTGGCTGAGACGCGCAACACACGTGCGCCAAACTTCGCTTATGCTACGAGGGAGGCGAGGGGGCGGCATCGCTCCGCGATCACCGGAGAGCAGGACCGCGGGCGCAAATATGCGCTCCGATAGGAAAGCGAAACCTAGAAACGCGTCCAAATTGAGCGCTTTTTTAGAGCGCCGTCAAATGCTGCTCCTACTTTATTTCCTCCTAAAAGGATATAATTCAGCGGTTTCCGATAACGCTCAGGAAGTTTCTGACTACAACCATATGCCTATTTTCGTTAATTTAAAGTTTATTAACGAATTTTAATTAATTAGCCGGCTGATTGTTACGATTAGCCCTCTATACTCTGTCCCTCTGGCCATATAACTCACCTGCACAAACCGCTTAAGCTTTACTTTCACGACTTTTTTAAACAAATCTGTTAAATTAAAAAGGAACACCCTATATATATATATATATATATATATATATATATATATTGACATCAATCAGAGGTTATTGTGTTTTCCGAACAGCTTTAGGGGCCTTTTTAGGGTTACACTTCACATTATAAAACAGCACTGAACTAAACAAACTACACGGCAATCCTAACCACAATACTATTCTTGAACTTTTTAAAAGGTATAAAAAAGTCCACGTGAGGGTTAAAATACTTGTTGTACGTGAGCATCAACCGTGTAAGGGGGGGACTGGACTCTAGATAAGAGGGGTAAAAAAAAAAAAAAGGAGTAGACCTAGATCACAGAAAGTATAAAACATAGAGAGGACGAAACACAGACGACTACATTGTGTGTGTCTGTGTTTCGTCCTCTCTATGTTTTATACTTTCTGTGATCTAGTACATCTTACCAACACGCTCGTTAGGAATATAGTAGACCTATTTTGTCGCTGGGGGACATGAATTGAGATTCTACTCAATAACATTGGGGAATCAAAAACAGAAATGAACAACTTATATAAAAACACCATGTCGCGAACTAGTCGCCTAGTGGAAAGAGGCAGAAGACCAAGAGTGCCCAAAAGAAGCACACAATCATACAAAACACTCCGTCCAATGTGGCGATCGTGGACAATTCTCACAAGTCGTCTCTGTATGCACTCCAACCTGAGCGCCTGAGTAACACCCAAAAAATTCCATGCTGTAGAGCAAAAGTCCAACCGTGATAGAACCTAAGCCCGAAAATGTTCAGTATACAGTTGTAATTCCGGAAGTCACGGGTAATGCGTGCAATTATCCCCAGGATTCGCAAAGAATCATTAATAACCTTTGAAACATGATAGTTAAAGTTCAGGCGTGAATCGAACAAAATGCCAAGGTCGCGCTCAACAGAAGATCTTGCAATTTCAGAGCCGTCTAATGTGTAAGGATGTACAACAACATTTGCCTTACGGGAAAAAGAAACAACCTTAGTTTGGGTGGGGTTTAAAACCAGCGAGTTTGCACAGCACCACAAATGAATTGCATCAATATCTTTTTGTAACAATTCACAGTCCACAGGCGTGTGGAGACTACGATAAATTTTCACGTCATCAACATACTGAAGTATCATTGAGTCACTCACACTAGTTACAAGATCATTTATAAAAATATTAAAAAGCAAAGGTTCAAGGTTCGACCCTTGTGGTACACCAGAGTTCAACAGATAAGGGAATTATTTGCATCCTAAGTAGGAAACCATGTTTAAACGTTCACCAAAATAACTAGCAAACCAGTCGCAGAAACCCGAAGATCCATATGTAACAGCTTCGACAGCAATAATTTGTGATCTACAAGGTCAAACGCCTTCGAACAGTCAAAATAAATAACATCAACTTGACCACGGGACCCAACTATAGGTTTCGCGAACTCCAAAAAGGTTAAAATATTTGTTTCAACAGATCGTCCACGAAAAAAATCGTGCTGATTTGGACTGAGCGTCTGCTTGAAATGAAAACTCACACGCTTAAAAATGACTTTTTCAAAAACCTTCGAAAAAACAGAAAGCAATGCGATTGGTCTGTAGTTATCGATACACGTGGAGCTTCCAGATTTGTCTACTGGGACAGCCAAAGCAGCTTTCCAGGCTGACGGAAATGTACTTGTTATTAAGGACATGGTAAAAATGGGATGCAGTACAGGAGCCAAGATATCAGAGCACCCTTTAACAATAAAAGCCGGGATCCCATCTTCCTCACATGACTTTTTTGGGGCAAGTTAATTTATGGCCGAGACCACGTCATCAATAGTCAATACGGGAATTGGCATCCGAAGGGGATTTTCAAAACACAGGGTTGCGTTGTTGAACTGGAGGACATTAGGGTTTCCTATTGATGAGAAGTGTTTTGCAAAGAGATTGCACACACTGAATGAGTCAGAGACATGACCTGTTTGAGTCTTCAGAGTTATATCATCAGCTCTACTGGATGGCCTACTATACCTAACATATTCCCAGAGGCGGTTGGGACAGCGCTTAAGGTCAGACTCAATAGAGTCATGCAGTTGGCCTTTGTCTCTGACAAATATATATATTTCCTGACAATACATATATATATATATATATTGTCAGGAAGAAAGAAGACGCGGGGCTCAGACGGCAGTGCGCGACCTTAGCTATCTCGGATCGGCATCGAACGGTCACACCATGGTAATCAAACTTCATTCATTGTATTAAACCCGTCAACCCAACCCGAACGTTACAGGTTAATGGAGGTCAGCGGTTTCCTACCCCTCGCCTCTCCGCGCCACCCCTCCCCCCCCCCCCCCCCCCCAAACCTGGAGCTACGCAGTGGACAGACCACACAACGCCCGCCCATGACTAACCAAGAAGGTAACACAACCGGAACCCACTCTGCACCCGCTGTGACTATCAAACACCGACAGTGAGACCCTCAGATATTCACAGGCTCTCCTGACTCAGGCGTGGATCACTGGCTGAAGACCTACGAGCATGCCAGTCAACACAACGGATGGGATGACTCCTTCAAGATTGCCAATGTGGTATTCTTTCTGAGATACACATCACTCTTATGCTTTGACAACCACGAAGAAACCATGAATTCCTGAGACGGATTCAAAACGGCCTTTGCGGACGCTTTTGGTCCAGGTGAACACCTCAAAGAGAAGGCTCGAGACCAACTACAACAGAGATACCAGTTCACAGCAGAATCGTCAACCGTCTACATCAAAGATCTCCTCTGACTGTGTCGCTGAGTCGAACCCAAGATGAGAGACCCGCCCCCTATTCAAAGGGCTCGTACAATATCTATTTTCCATAGTAGCCCCCAAGTCTCCACCGTCCGTGGCTCAACTTGTATCCGAATGTCGGAAATAGGAAGAGCTCGACAACACGCGAATACTGAAGAGGCTATTCGAATGACCTTCGTGAGGTCTCTCTTGCTTCCCACACCAACACGAACTTATCAAACCTGATACATACACTCATTCACGAAGAACTAAGATATTTCCTTGGGCATTAGAGCACACCTTTGCCTTTATCCCAGCCTGACGCACAGCACTCCCCCTATGTCCCTGCCGCAACCTGCCAAACCCCCTTGTGCGCATACCTGCAGCTTCCACCTTAATAGGCAGCACAACCGCAACAACCTCCTCAAACACGCCGTCAAGACGATGTCTGGGGGACCCATGACAACCGACCAATATGTTTTTATTGCCACGTTCCCGGCCACGTCCTCCGGCATTGTTGGCGTTGGTTAAATGATACAAACCCCCCATCCTTGCTCCTTTCGGGAGACCGCAACGCCTTCGAAGACTGCCGTCCTTCTTATGATTACCGGCACGTCGATAACTCGCCTTTTCACCTCTTCTCAGGACCCTACGCCGACAACACTAACACCGGATTCGTTGCTCACGACCGCTCAACTAGCCCCGTCGCGCAACCTTCGCCCCGGCGTTGTCGCTCCCCGTCGCCCTACCCTTGTCGTCGCCGCTATATTTCCCCATTCAATGATCCCATCCCTTCGACGTCTCAGCAGTCCAACGAAATACCGCAGCATGCATCGACAACGGAGGTCAGACTGCATCTCAACAATATGCAAAACACTCTCCTTTGCGGGAACAACGCATTTGACTGCGGAAATAGGACATCAAAAGTCGCGCATTCCCGACAACGTCCGTCGACGCTTGCAAAAAGGGCTCACGCCCCTATCTGAGGGCCACCAGTTCCTCATGGGCAATGGTGAAATGATGGGTTCTCTCCGCTACATTGCCATATTCACCGATACCTTGTCATGCTAACTGTGCTTACCACCTCCAACGCTGACGTTACTCTTGGTTGCGGTTTTCTTTCTTGGACCGCCTCCTTCATTGACTGTGCAAATCGTGAAATTCATCTAAATTCGTCAGGCGACATTGGGGAACGTATTGAGACCTCATTTACCGTCCTTCATACAGACAACGACCTGTTGTTACCACCTCACTCGGCCGTTGCTGCCACTGTCATCTTTTCGAACTCAGTGAATAAAACCGTCGCTATCATCAAACGTATTGACGGTACGATCACAAAGAAAAGGATCGTTGTTCCTTATTCTCTTGCCTCCATCGCAGGAGATAAATGTAACATCTGGATCAACAACACTTCAGTCTAGTCGCATGTACTTCCTCAAGGCAGCCGCATCGCCACCCTCCAGATTTACATTGAGGAAAGTTTCGCTGCACTTGTCCCTGCTGCTGCAAATACCAAGCCCCTCACCGACAATAACTTCACCGAACACAGAAAATGATAGACACAGCGCTCCTCCCAGACCAACTTCAGGAATTGCTCTTTACTCCATTCTTACACGGACATTTTCGACTTTAGCACCCAAACGTTAGCCCAAATGATGCTTGTCGAACATAGCATTGATACCGGTAAATCACACCCAGTTCGAAGCAGACCGTACCTAACCTCTTCCGCAGAGAATCAAATAATTAAACAACAAATTGATGACATGCTAAAAAAAGGAGGGATTGAGACTGCGTCCAGTCCTTGGTCGTCACCCGTCGTCGTTGTTTGAAAGAAAGATGGCACCTGGCGCATTTGTGTGGACTATCGTCGCCCCAACAAAGTCACAGAAAAAGACGTCTAGGCCCTACCAAGCATCGACGATACACTCGACATTCTACGAGGCTTGTCCTACTTTTCATCAATGGACCTCTGGCAAGTCCCACTTGCCCCTACTGATAAACCTAAGACCGCCTTTACAACGTATGATGGCGTTTATCATTTTAATGTTATGCCTTTCTGACTTTGCAATGCACCTGCAACACTCAAGCGCATGATGGATGCTCTACTTCATGGCTTATCTTGGAATATTTGTATCTGGTATCTCGACTATATTGTGGTCTTTTCTCCAAAGTTTGAAGAACAGATCTCACGACTCCGTAAATTCTTGAATGCATTCGTATTGCTAGACTCCAATTTAACTGCGAGAATTGCATTTTTAGCCTACAGGACATCAAACTGTTCAGTTATCTAGTCACTGTCGATGGAGTGCGCCCAGATTTTGAGAAGGTACGGATCGTATCAGAATTCCCTGTCCGACAAAACGACAAGCATTCGCGGACATTTGTAGGCTGATGTCCATACTTTCGAAAATTTATTGATTGAATTTTTCACATTCCTAAACCTTTCATTCATCTGCTGCGCAATGGCATCACTTTTCGATGGGGCCGAGCCCAACATAGTCATTTGAACCCTTAAAAAATACGCTGATCACAGCCCTGGTTCTTGGTTCCTTTGTCGAACGTCAGGACACCGAAATTCGACCCGACGCCAGTGGAGAGGGCATAGGTGCTGTTCTTGCTCAACATCACAACAACCAGCAACGTGTCATCGCATATGCTAGCCAAACCCTCACGAAAGCCGAACGCAATCTTTCTATAACAGAAAAGGAATGCTTAGCAGTCATCTGGAGAGTTTCCGAATTTCGTCCTTACTTGTATGGCTCATCCGAACATCACGCGCTTTACTGGCTTGCCAGTCTAAAATACTCATCAGGACGCCTTGGCCGCTGGTCCTTGAAACTTCAGTAATACTGCTTTACGGTTGTATGTAGATCAGGCAAGCGACACCTCGATACCGATAGTCTATCTCGGTGTCTCCTTTAAAACAACGGGCCTCTTTCTTATGAGCATCACACAGGAGACATTACGGTGACCCTTCATAATCTCGACATGGCATCAGCGCAACTCACTGACAATTTTCTCTGGCCACTGCTTGATTACTTGCAATATTTCACAACACCTTGCCCTCAGAATCTTCAGCTAGGTGCCCGCCTCATTTCACTTTGAAAGAGCGTTCTCTAGAGACACAACTATAAACACCAAGGACCGCAATGCTTCTCGTAATACTCCGACTCCTACATAAAGACATAATTCAAGCTAACCATGACGATACCACCGCCGGCTTCTCGGATTTTCTAAAACGTACTTTCGAATTCGTGACAAATTCTTCTGGACCGGCATGCAGCGAATGATTAAACGATATATGCGAGGTTGCCACTTAAGTAAAACCAAAAAATGACCCTCACAACCGCCTTCCGGCCCTTCGGGCAATTTTTCCACCCCGCCAACTGTCTCAAAGCATTGAAATTGACTTCCTTTTGCCCTTTTCCTCAAATGAAAACAAGAAATCGGTGGATTATATTAGCAGTACACTCCCTAACACGAAACGCCGAAACAAAGGCGTTCGTGGCTGCCACAGCCTTTGATGAGGCAGATTTCGTTCTATACAAAATTCTTCTAAGACACGGCGCCCCTTAGTCCATTATCACGGACCGAGGAACACCCTTCATGGCGACCCCTCTTCAAGAAGTCTGCCGCCTCGCAAGCACAGTTAATCATATAACCACTGAATACCATCAACATACAAATGTATTGGTAAAACGATTCAGTCACACCCTAGTCCACACTATTTCGATGCATATTACAGATGATCAGGTTATTTGGGACGCTATTTTGCCATACGTATTATATGCCTACAATACAAGCCGGCAAGTAATTACAGGATTTTCGCCCTATTATTTTTATATGCACTGGAACCGATGTCCACCATTGACACGCTGTTACAGTACATTGATGACTGTTCTCTCGACACACACCTCAAAGATGTCCTCTCCCATTTTGAAGAAGTTCGACAGCTCTCACGAATTTCCACACTGCAATTTTAACTACAACAAATCATTCGTCACGGGGAGCACCACCCAACCGTCTCCTCCAATCTTGGCGACGGAGGCTTTGTCTTGTCTGGACACCACCTCGTCAGGCTGGAAAGTGCGAAAAACTTGAGAAACGCTTCAAGAGCCCATTTCAAATCTCTCGTAAGCTGTCCTCCACAAACAACGAAGTCACACCTGCAAATTCACTGCATAACCACTGCTCTAAATCAGCCGATATCGTCCCCATCGCGAGACTAAAACCCTACTACCGTCAAGTCCCATAACATATGTGGCCTCTGGGCTGGCCTTTTCCCCCAGGGACGTATATTGTCAGCAAGAAAGAAGAAGCAGGGCTCAGACGGCAGTGCACGAGGTGAGCTCTCTTGGTTCTGCATCGAACGGTCACACCATCGTAATCAAACTTCATCCACCCCAGTCGTCCATCCATCGAGAGCTTTACAATATATATATATATATATATATATATATATATATATATATATATATATATATATATATATATATATATATATATATATATATATATATATATATATATATATATATATATATATATATATATATAGAAACTTTGCTTTGTATATATTTGCAGGTAATGGCTCACTTACCTCTTCCAAGCGACGGTGTTATAAAATCTCCCACAGCTATATTACGAACAGTCGGACTCGAACAATGTTTTAGATCACCACGTGTTTTCCACATTGCCAACGCCAGCACGTGGCTATAATTAAAGTTGCCATGAAACGATTTATCTACTTTTGCTAAATACTACTTAGAATCACTCACTAACGTTAATAACGGCATACACTTGCCTTAGTTCTTCTTTCTAGACAATGGCAGTCACCAGAAAACATTCGAGATATATGAGCACCGGTTATTTATTTATTTATTTATTTCTGTTTACCCCGCAGCGCCAGAGGCATTATTGGGGGCGGGGGAGGGGCAGTACATTTGCGTACAAGATGACATGGTACTTGCGTACACAATGTACAAACAAGCAAAAACACAAGCTCGCAGGTGAATATAAACTTGCACTGTGTTAGCCAAACAAGAGACAAAAAACACGTTGGAGTGTCACAAAAAGGGGGCACGAGCCCCTCCACTCCCATCAACCACAATAAAAAAAAGAAGCGCAGAAATCAACAACAATAAAAAAATACAAACGCTCAATACAGTTCAATACAGTGCCCACAAAACCCGGCACATTTTCCACAAGAAAAGGTAAACGTAGGTGAGATGTTATATTCTCTTCAGTCATGAAACCCTGCCCAACAATCGCGCGGTTGTCTGTCGTTAAAAGGAGACTCGAATACAATGGAAACATTTTCGTCAGGTAGTTCATTCCACTCTTTTATGGTGTTAGGGAAAAATAAACATTTAAAAATGTTGGTTCGGTCTGTGCCTCCTCTTATTTTCTTAGAATGGTCCAAACTTCAAGAGACGAAGTGAAGTGGTTTTATGAACTTTGGTTTACTAATACCCGTACGATCATGATATATTGCATGAAGAAACTTCAAGCGCAGTCGTCTTCTTTTTGAGCACAGTGGTTCCCATTCTAATTGTTTTTTAAGAGCAGTAACACTTTCTCTGTCGTTATAACTTCCTGTAACAAATCGAGCTGCTCTGCTCTGAACTTCCTCCAGTTTGTTTGCGAGACAGTGCTCTTTTGGGTCCCACAAAACACTGGCGTACACTAGGATTGGTCTTACGGTAGAATAATACATGATTGCTTTTACATTCCGGATACATTTGTTAAAGTTCCGTCTTAAAAACAAATATCATGCGGTTTGCGTTCATCCCCTCAACTCGGAGCCAGAACAAGCGGCCAGGTGACCTGTTGCCTATCCTATACCGCCAACGGTTATCATAGCCACGCGGTGGGGTTGGTAAAGTAGAAAACGCCCATACATGATGGGGAAAACGGCTCAGAAAACACGGACTACGAAGAGGAACACACACGACAGGACAATGCTGTACTCGCAACTGAAGAATTTTAAAAAAGGAAACAAAGGCAGAAAAAAAAAAAACACACACACACAGTATCTTAACAGATTGCACAAAAACAAGGGACCACTATCGCCAACCGTGAAGCGTGTCAATGAACTGCCCGGTCACTATGTGACACATGTTTTGCCGCAGAAAGTTATTCTCTTTGGCTGACAGCGCCAATGACGGTTCACTAACACATGAATGACCATGGCACAAAATGTGGAAGGCCTCAATGATCTCTCTCGTCACCCTATCCTTGTGCGCTCCCAAAACGGTGACTCTGCTAAGGTGAGGCCGACACTTGCACTCTCTACAATGAAGGGGCAAAGGCCCCCCAACCGTAGCTCCGAGCGAATATGAGTGCTCTCGTAATATATCATTCAGACATATTCCTGTCTGCCCCACTTAGCACCTGCTACACGACAAGGGTATCTTATATACCACACACGAAACACAAGTGACAAAAGGTTTTCTGTGCGCCTCAGTGCACTTCGCGCTGGAACGACCGACTACCTCCGCTCCAATCCTGGAACAAATTTGGCCTATTTTTGGGGCGCCGAAAACACTACCGGTATTCCATATCTGCCACCTACTTGTTTCAGGTTATGGGAAACGCGGTGGAGGTAGGGGACCACTACCACAAGCTTCTTTTCCCTTTCCGGCCTCGTCCTCTCCACCCCCTTAGCTTTCTTAAGAAGTGCACTGGCTACTTCCGCCAAGAGTGTCAACGGGAACCCCGAATCCTTCAATCTACCAATTTGTTTTCTAAAACCTTCAGTCATCTTGTGGGCACAGGATTTTTTTGAGGGCCGACCCAAGGCATGACACCACTATGGACCTCTTAACCACCTTTGAGTGGGCAGATTTAAAATCTAGTATCGCCTTTTTGGAGCGCAGGCAAAACCACCAACATATAGTCTTATCACCCGGGTACATCGTCACATCAAGGAACTGTAGAGTCCCTTCCTTTGGCTCTTCACATGTAAACCTCAGGCCCCCACCACACTTCTGAAATGCTTCTAAAACGAAACACCGCGAATCGTCTTCTTCTGCTGCCTCATACAAAACCAAAAAATCATCTACATATCGAAACACCCTTTTTACAGCCGATGCCCCAAAGCACACTTCAAAGCCCTATCAACCCCGGATAGGTAAATGTCGCTCAAAATTGGAGCAACACAGGAGCAACACAGCCTGTGTTAGAGATTGTATTGAAACGAACGGGGAACTGGAGTTTAGAAACTCCAGTGGACTGGCTATGGAAGACTTCTTAGAGATGTTGCAATTTTATCTGAATTCCATGGTTGTCGGCTGGAACAATTCTTTTTTCCTACAAAAGCAAGGAGTGTGTATCGGGTACCTGTGTTGCTCCAATTTTGAGCGACATTTACCTATCCGCGGTTGAAAGGGCTGTGGAGTGTGCTCTGGGGGAATCGGCTGTAAAAAGGGTGTTTCGATATGTAGATGATTTTTTGGTTTTGTATGAGGCAGCAGAAGAAGACGATTCGCGGTGTTTCGTTTTAGACGCATTTGAGAAAAGTGGTGGGGGCCTGAGTTTTACATGTGAAGAGCCAAAGGAAGGTGTTCTACAGTTCCTTGATTTAATGATGTACCCCGGTGATAAGACTGTGTGTTGGTCGTTTTGGTCGCGCTCCAAAAGGCGATACTAGATTTTAAATCTGTCCACTCAAGGGTGGTTAAGAGGTCCATAGCTGTGTCATGCCTTGGGTTGGCCCTCAAAAAATCATGAGCCCACAAGATGGCCGAAGCTTTTAGAAAACAAATTGGTAGATTGCAGGAGTCAGGGTTCCTGTTCACACTCTTGGCGGAAGTAGCCAGTGCACTTCTTAAGAAAGCTAAGGGGGTGGAGAGGGCTAGGCCGGAAACAGAAAAGAAGCGTGTGGTAGTGGTCCCCTACCTCCACCGCGTTTCCCATAACCTGAAAGAAGTAGATGGCAGATATGGAATACCGGTAGTATTTTCGGCGCCCCCAAAAATAGGCCAGATATGTTCCAGGATTGGTGCGGGGGTAGTTGGTCGTTCCAGCGCGAAGTACAATAAGGCACACAGAAAACCTATGGTCACTTGTGTTTCGTGTGTGGTATATAAGATACCCTTATCGTGTAACAGGTGCTACGTGTGGCAGAGAGGAAGATGTCTGAATGATAGATTACGAAGAGCACTCATATTCGCTCAGAACTACGGTTGGGGGGCTTTTGCCCGTTCATTGCAGAGAGTGCAAGTGTCGGCCTGACCTTAGCAGAGTCACCGTTTTGGGAGCGCACAAGGATAGGGTGACGAGAGAGATCATTGAGGCCTTCCACATTTTGTGTCATGGTCATTCATGTGTTAGTGAACCGTCAATGGTGCTGTCAGCCAAAGAGATTTCCTTTCTTCGGCAAAACATGAGTCACATAGTGAACGGGTAGTTTATTGACACGCTTCACAGTTGGCGAGAGTGGTCCCTTGTTTTTGTGCAATCTTTTAAGATACTGTGTGTTTTGTTTTCTGCCTTTGTTTCGTTTATTAAAATTCTTCAGTTGCGAGTACAGCATTGTCCTGTCGTGTTTGTTCCTCTTTGTAGTCCGTGTTTTCTGAGCTGTTTTCCCCATCATGTATAACGTCAACCAACTGGCCCAGTTCTCTACCTTATTATAGAAAACGCCTGCTGAGCTCCAGGCATTGTTAGCGTTCGGCGATTTTCATCACCGTAGTGGTTGTACACGAGACACTACACAAGTGTCCGCCGGGGCATTGATTGTTACGAGCCGAAGTCAAGTCCTCACGCAGTGCTTGTGTCCAATTCATGAGCCGAGCTCGACTTTCATGAGGCGGGTGGTTTCGATCCCACAATTACGTCAAGTTTTGAGGAGATACCGAAAGAAGTTGTTCCCTCTTATCCTGGCAATTTCACCGCGACAAAGAAGCTTCTGAGTCAGTGGAGGTTTGTGCGAGTATACTTAGGTTAGACTAAGGACCAGTGCGCGTCTGCAAACTCATGAACATTCTAACCCAATATCTTTTCATGACCTTAGTTATTTTTAGTCTCCTACCATAGTCTCCAACCATATTCTTTTGTGGAAGTAGTGTGGTGCATGATGTGCACTGGTGTCGCTGTCCCTAACCTGAAAAGGTTTCATATCAATTGAACACCAAAATTTATTGTGGTTTCTAAATAACTTTAATTGCAAGACCAGAAGCGAAAGTTAGTGGTCACTTATATGCAGATTGGCAAACGCGGACTTAGTATTTTGTCTCTCTAGGCAGTCTAAAAGTGCCGCCTCCCCCCACCACCTACGGTCAAATAAACATGCATGTGCATAGATGTTTACAGCAGAGTTCGGGGGATTTTTAAAGGAGGTTATATAAAGCCACTTCCATAACACCGTGTATGAGGTCGAAGTTACAACGGTTTATGACGCCGTCTAACGAAAAATATACTAGGTCAGACTTGATTCTGAGCAAGTAATTACTGATGCGTTTCAAGCACAATTAGAATCGCATAATCGTGTAGTACCATACAGACAAGCAGAGGATCACACAACGAATCAGTACGGATGAAGACAATTCTATTTTCGAAGGCATCTAATCGCATAAATATCTTCTATTAATCGTTGGTCAGTGTCTCCAGTGTTCTCTAATTTTTCCAGCATTTTCGTCCCCTCCCCCTCCACTCTGCTGCCTTAAGTATGTGCCTACTCTGCCTATTGAGAAGTTTGTCAATGCAGATAGGAACCTGAAAGGAAAAACTAAACTCAACTGCGATAGAGCACTAGAATGTCAATATTGTAAGTGCTTTCTTTGATTATACTTAAGGCTCGTTCACACACGTCGGATGCATGCGACTGCGTCCGTTGCAACCGGAGCGACCGGAACGACCGCTCTGCGGCGCGCGTACACACACCTGCAACCAGTGCAACAAGTGCAGCGGGTCGTCAGCACGGCGACCGCTTCTACGCCGCCGTCAGCTGTTTCAGCGGCGCCCCTAAAAAGGGGACGCACTTCCACTCAATGCCGTAACAGAATATAGACAGACAGTTTTCTATAGCCTAAAGCTTTATTATTATTATTATTTCATGATAGGCTTGCAGGTTACAGTGGATGAAAAAAAAAAAAGAAACATGCAGTACGCCGTCTTGGACGATCAAGACTCTAATACACGACTTTGCGAATAGTACAAATCTCGCCACACGCCTTTTCTACGATTATAATAGACGATATAATCTTAGCAGCGATATAGCAACGTAAAAATATGATTTTGTGATCAGATAGACGTTGCGAGCGTTCAGAATTGCTAACACTAATCACTGTTCTCCGGTAATGAAAACGCGTGAAAATTGGCATCTTTTATACGGTACGCGCCAGAAATACCTTGAACTTGAGCACACGCATGAAATGCGCCAAGTAAGAAATCCGGGCGATGTTTGAGGACACAAATGCTTAGAAAGCACCACTGTAGTCGAAGTAAACAAACACGACGGCACGGACGTTTCTGCTGTCTTGAGAGTGCCGCCACGACATCGTCGCACGAGTAGGTGGATCTTCCCTCCTAGTACGTCGTGGGTTATCATAGCGACACACGACGAAAATTCAGTCAAGGGTAGCGCTTTTACGCGGAACGATGAGCTTTCACCACGCCGTCCACGTCGACGATCACCACCGACGCCATGTTGGCAGCTAGAAGGAGCCGGCCCGCGACCGGCATGGTCTGTCGTTGCGGTTGTTTCCAACGCAGCGGGGAAAGTTGGGCTCGCTCCAACTCCTTGCGTCGTGAACAACACGTGCGGGCGTCCCTCTGTCGCTATGGCAACTGACGATTGAAGACCCTTGCAACGGTCGTTTCGGTTGTTCCAGTCGTTCTGGTCACTACGGACGCATGTGTGTGAACGGGCCTTTAGTGTTTCGCCTTCGGCTGGTGTTTCGCTTGCCTCTAGACAAACAGTTGTTAGTCTGTCTCCTCTTGTAGCTGTTTATAATTCTCTAACCACTAAGCAGAGGTGGCGTTATGCGTACCATAAGCGCTTTCGTCCTATTTTCAGCACAGTGGACAGCAACTATCAGGACAATCCAACAGTTTATTGGAACTGGAAAAAATGTGAAAGCTAAGAAAGTAAAAGTTAGGTTCATACTGAGCTTAGAAGCATATGACATTTATCGTGATTTATTAGTTGATGCTATGAGTGCCAAACTGTGCATACAGAGTTCAATGTGACAGAAGTCAAATCTATGGTTGCAGTATTTTACTTATACCTAAGACCCTGTAGTCAAATTGAGCAGTTTGGTAGTTAGCTTATGTATATAACCATCTTGAATGGTACAATAATTGATTTAACATTCATCTGTAAATGTAGAACCACATTGTGCAACTTGCATATTTGCTCTGTGGTGCACTGTACTGTGCCACAGCACATATGCCATGTTCCTCTAAGATGACATGTTACCACATGTTGTGCAGTATCGTAGAAACTAATATAAGTTAGGGAATCATATCTGTACTTCAGTATAATCCATAGAATTATAAGAATTAAATAGAGCATTTACTTATATTGTTTGGGTACGCTTTGCTGCAATACAGATGTGTTGTGTGGTGAAGTAGGCATCATAAAATCAACTAGTATTTTAGTTGTTCGCTGCACTCCACATTTTAATATATATATATATGCTTACCGTTTAGTGGGTATCTACTAAACAAAATTCTCGCTTAAAAGTTTAATACATCCAGATAAAAAAGCAGTAAATAGCATTGAAATAATTAAATATAATATTATTAACGCCATTATTATCACAAAACCAGTTTTTGGGACATGTGGTTGGACATAATCCAACTATACCTGGTGTTGTGTGAAGCCAATGAGAGGTTCAATGTTAAGCGTTTGTTAATAATGGAGGTTCCCACGACCTGGAGACGGTTACCATCGTGGGAACGATGGCAACCGTCTAACAAACCATAATGACTAATCTAGTAAAACAAAAGACCAGAAGGTAAGGTTTGAAGATTGCACGTTAAGTCACCAAGTTAGCCGTCGTGCTGCACATGTAACTTTTTTTTTTCTACAGCGGAGACACAAACCATCTCATTTCACAGCTGACTGACTCAACACTTTCTGAAGATTCGAGAACCATTTAATTTTGACCCTTATGATCATAATAAGATACAAGTAGATAAGTTTTATTCTATGTAAAGGTATATATTACTATTACATATGTACTGGATTGTATGACCACACAAGACGCTAGAAATGTTCCGTTTTATACGAGGATGATTAACAATTATTCACACTTCCGTTATCTTACACCTTCTGTTGGCTGCACTGTCTAAGCAGCACTTTCTGGTAGAAGGTTTCTGTCTCTCCAATTACTGCTGTGGAGGCTTGAATGTGTTACGTACGGTCAGTTGTAACTGAAGTGCAAGAAAAAATGGCTGCCCCATGTGTAATTTTTACAAGTGGAGGAGTCGTTGTTTTTGTGGTCTTAAGGGGTGTCTGGGCCGATATCTATAAAAAACATTTTGCACAGTGTCATCGATATGTTTTGTTTTAAAGAAGTGTGTTTGAATGGCTAGATGAGTTCTATGAAGAATGCACATGGGCTATCAGGGATAAATGAGATAAGGCCCGTCCGTGTCTACGCCTGATGACGACTTCAAGCGTGCTTGCTAACTCATTTCTCGGATAAACGAGTGAGAGTGGATGATGTGAAAAATCGTTTGCATATCAAACAAGGCTTTATCTTTGTCAGTCAAAACAAAATACTACATCCAGAGTGAATAATTTTGATCACCCTCGTATTCAAGTATTTCTTTTCTTTTTCTTCAGTTTATTGTTCGCACATTTCTTGCACCCACCAGAAAGCAAGGATTCTAGGTTGTGGCTTGCCATTTCTGAAGTCTGTTTTCTTTCTCTGAGCCAGGTTCTTGTTTTAGGCCAGTGATTATTTGTAATCTGTAACCTCTTATACATAGTTGAAACCACCACAATGAGAGACAACCTCAGTGTAGGCGTGTTACGTGTCTGTAGAGGCTGCATATTCTTGAACGATTCTTTTAGCCGCGTTCTGGAAGGTGCTGAGCCACTTGCGCAGGGCGTTGGGGGTCCTTCAAGGGGCACTGAGAATAATTACGACGTCGTCGTCGTCCTCAGATCGTATTCAGTCATTGGTCTTAGAATGTGTTATTGCCACAAGGTGGCAACATGTTGTTAATCCCGAGTACTCTGTATTAAGCAAAAATATTTTGCTATTTAATACGTTTTGTTTAGCATTTCGAGAAACTAACCTTTCTCATAAGTACATGTCGCTACCTTGAGAACGCCGATGTTATGACCAATTGGTACTTTTGGTATGCGCCGTGTTCCGGATCGTGAAATAGACCGTTTGAAACATCACATTTCGGTTTAGCAGTTTATCTAAATAACAGTGTGCAACTGAAATCTTTCTTATCAACGAGACGTTCAGAAATAATTTCCTGCGAAGTCAATTATTTTTGTTTAACTTTCTCACGTGCTACTTACAAATTAAATGCATAACCAAACATGGAACCCTCAAGAATATATATTTTACTGCATGTTGTACAGCATGGACTGATTGACAACTTCGAATAACGACAGAAAACTGGTTAGCGAATAGCTGATTAGAAGTATTTATATTAATGACACCCAGCACCGAAGAACAAACTTATGATATCCAGCTGCCTCACCCCAATAACCTCAATCAATGTCCAGAGCTTGTGAAGGGTACACATCATCATTTACATCACACACTCCTTCCAATGGAAGTAAATATGAAATATTTAGTAATGAAATAACTACCTAAAGCTGAAGGAGGGCTGGGAATAATTAGGAACAGAGAAGCGGCGCCGTCTTAAAAACTGCTCAAATTTCCACAATTGTAATCTGATTTTCGCTTTCACTTTAATAGTTATATGTGACCACTAACCTCTACCTTATTTCTCGTTTTAGCTCTTTATTAAACACATCGTGTAAAGTAAACAAATCCTGAATAACGTATGATGCACATGGGGTATGAGTGGTTTTATACCGAGTCAGGCAGTTGGTGGTGTCTGCAGCCAGGGGGCTGACATTTTTTATCAAAGGTATATTTAGATAGTTTATTTTACTGCGTCAAATTTCGAGACCATTTTTTTCTGCGATAAAATTAGAACAACATCTTAGCATTTTCAGCGACGGGCTCCGACGCTTTCTCGCTCTGCCGCTTTCGCTTCGCCTTTATAAAAATATACTTCCTCACCATCAATGTTTGTTTTATTATTATTTTCAGAATTGTTTCTAAACTTTATGATACCTTTTGCTGCTGTCAGTTAGAAAAATAAAAAAATCAGTCACTTTTACTTATGTAATCATTAGTGCAATATTAAAAAAAAAAACGAGCACAAAGCAAACTCAACTTAAAGGTTTGTGCCCATCGTCTTGAGAAGGGTTGCCATGGCAACACCACATCAAAACAAGGCCTACGCTGCATCGTCATTAGGAGTGGATCCACTCGGCTCCTCCTGGCTAGCGTCCGCGTCGCCGTGCAGGCATCTTGAAACGTCTCTCTGTGAGGGCAAAGCTAGCGCACGGAAACGTCAAGATGGACGCATCTGCCGCTCTGCGCCGTACTCTGGTTTAGCTCCAGCATGTTTGCCGATTGGGGCTGGTAGGGTATTAAATAAAAACAAGGGAATTTTTCGTCTTCTAGTTGATGTTAGCCGTAAAGAAAAGCTGCGTTCAACAACGTTAAAGCTATGAAATCATGACGTACCCTTTAAAAAGCACGCAATTAAAACTGCATGCCTCGAAAATGTGTCCAGGCATTAGCTACTAAGTAAAAACGTTCGCAAGAAAGTTACTTTTGTTTGTCTTTGCGTTGAGCCTGCTTGCATATGTTGCTTCACGCTTATGCGTCACCCGAAATAAACAATGATTTGAAATCATTGTTTATTTCGGGGGACGCATAAGCGTGAAGCAACATATGCAAGCAGGCTCAACGCAAAGACAAACAAAAGTAACTTTCTTGCGAACGTTTTTACTTAGTAGCTAATTACACTTTAAAAGACCACTGAAAAGAAAAAAATTTAAACAATCTGGTTGGCACACGCGTGTAGAGAATTAAATGTTATCCTAAAAAATTGAGAGTAATATTCGTGGCGTGATATTTATTTCAAACTCTGCGCATAAAGTCCATGACGCCACGGAATGGTCTTTCCCTCTTTCCACCCAACGAGATGGTCATTCACTCTCTCCACCTCTACGTGATGGCCAAGCCGATCCACCTCTCCTCCCCGCGCCCAAAATGCCGAGAGAAAACAAGTGGAAAGGATGTGACTACCGACTAAATCGTGTTTCGCGCCGTCAATTGCTCTAAGATTTCTTTTTTTTTTTGCGTAAAATTTATATCAAATAAAATCAAATCATTTATTTGCATCTGCAAGGATAGATGCCGGCGCCACGCATATCCAACCAGACTGTGTAAAAAAAACATTTTATTTTTTTCTTTCAGTTGCATTTTAAATGAAGCATCTGCCAATTATCATAACATGAAAGTTAACCATATAAAACACTAACATCTAGAAGCTTTCATGCCCAATAAATAGTGAAACATATTTTTATAGAATGTTCCTTGCTCTAATTATGCGTTTTTCTCCAGGAATCTGCGACGAAAATGAAGAGAAAAACTGCAAGAAAACACCGTTTGGTAGATGTGAAGTAAAGAACGGAAAAGGCGTTTGTTCTTGCGAACCTCCGCTGAGACTGGTGAAGGAAAATTGCCATTTGGGTAAGTGGTTGATGTGTATTATCTGTCAGGATTCTGATTTTTTTATTCACAGGCTCAAATAATAAAATAGCCTCATGCTTAAATAATGCAACGAATAAATATAAATATAGCTTTCAGCCGCGTTTCCGCCCAAGTTGACCATGCACGCGGCAAAATATTACAATTAATTTTAAAAAGAAAAAGTATAGCATGAATATACCATTTTCCTAAATCACAACGTTGAATTTTTTTATTATTATTACGTATTTTCTTACCTCTTCGTAAAATAGTTTCGCCATAAACAACGCACTTGTACACTTTCAATGTTTTACTTAAACCTATTTAAATAAAATTTTGATGCAAGTAAAGCTAAAGCACGAAATTAAAAAAAAGAATAATTTTCTATAGAATATTATTTGTCATATTTGTGCTTCCACGGTTGAAAATTGATTCACCAAAAGACTCACTTAAAAACTGGACCTAATATTGGTTCTTACACTTCGGTAGCAACTTAAAAAAAGAAAGGTTCCATATAAAGTTTACAAGAAGTGATATAAATAATCAGCGGTCAGTTTCCAAGGTGGTCAGATTACTATCCTCCCGGAACACGGTATGATCACTTCGGCCTGAACGCAAAAAAAAAAAAAAAAATCTCTATATATGTTATATATGTATTGTCAAAGGAAATCGATGGGAACCTTCTCGACAAAATTACAATGATATGATATCTAGCCGTACGCCCTAAATTACTTGCATATCTGCTGTCTTGAAGATCGAGTGGTTGGCTTATCAATGCAATGTTTACAGCGCATGTATTAAATGGCGATACCCGAAAGACGGTTTGGCTTAAGTACAAAATCTGTGCAAGGATGATGAGTGTGACGTTTTGCGTGCTCATTATTAATGCGCCAATGGCACTGTCGGGTCATTACGTGTTTCACGAATTACAACTTCCTGGGTGCGCCCTGTAGATTCCAGTGATGGGCCCAACCTTTTCTCCGTACAATGTAAACGCACGGGCATCTTTGAGAGTGTTGTATACGTGTAGTTTTCTATAGAATGCACGTGAGCTCCAAATAATGTGCTCGCTTCTATAACTGGAGTAACTGGTATAGGGAGTGTCGAGGGGAGGAAATTATTGACATTTGTTGCCAGAGCATGCAGAGAACTATAGCTGCCATTGATCTTCTGTCAATAGCATGTATCTTGATTCGGAGGAATGTACAATTGCGTAGGTTCAACGTGCGTTCCAACCAATCAGTTCCTTGCGTGTTTCACGAAAGTTGCTACAGAGTGGCCGGCCAGGACAACTGGTTCAGGCAAATGTCTCAGCTTTTCCGTGATCTCTTTTTCACTCAATTTCACGAAAGTAGCAAGATAAGGTATCTTCTTTCCTCCGTGGGATCACCGAGTAATATGTGTAAGAATGGTTTCCATAGTCGCTGACAACTAAATAAACGCAGGGCGTAACAAGTTTCGAGCATAAGCATGAATGTTATTGTCGTTCCGCGGGTATTGAGATCGTAGTATTAGCTAATAAAAACGCTGGAGAAAGAATCATGAAGCTTAAAAACAATAGATCACGTCCTGTGAATATGAATGGCGCGCACTTGGAAACAGGTGTATGGATCGTACGTGAACATTAACGGACGTTGACCGATAATTTTCAAAGCGGTTTTCCAAACTTGGTATAGTCAAGACGGAAAATTCCTTTTCCTCATTAAATGGTAGTGTGCCTGAATCTAGGCAAACTGGATATAGGCGAAACGTTTGAATGAAAACAGAAATAAGTGTATAAAATCCCGTATTAATCTCATGGCATATTTAACAAATCGTATCAGCGCACACTTTGGCTTTTCAGGTATTCTTCAAAGCTTGCCTTAACTATCATACATCGTCTACATAGCACGCGATATTTTTGTTCTCCGTATGAGCATTTTGCTTTTAATTAATTAAAAAAGTACTAAACGGCTAGTAACCCAATAAGGCAATTTTTGGGACTTGTAGAAGCAGACATGCGTGCATAGAACAGTGTTTTTATCGTGACGCACTTCAAGCTGCTGAAAAGGTATGGAAAAGCGAATAATTGTAAACTACTTGCAAACAGTCAATATAAGAAATAAATATTAAATTACAGGAAATGGGTACTGGCATGTCGAACTTATGAATACTTCGTTATCTCTGTGTAAGATGATCTCTCACTTGATTTGCGCAACACGCAGTGTTTGTGACGCAGGACCAGTAACCCTCAATTGGTATTGATTAAACTTCTAGTACAACATTTGCTCACAGCACATGCTGCTACGGTTGGATTGGTAGTAAAAAGGTGTCCTTGATTCGTAAAAAAAAAACAAAAACTAGTTTGACCTGCCGATCAAGCACGCACCATCGTAAAAATGACCAGGTGCCATGGCACCTGGAAGAAAATAAAGGGAGGTTTCATGAGTGTACTCAAGGAACCTGCTTTTATTTTGCCCCACGGCGCTGTTTATTCATCTTCAATTTAGTCTGAGGCTTTCTAGCAAATATTAAACGAAAAGTACGTTTGAATAATCCGGGTGCTTGACAGCGATCAGAAGTGCGTCCCGATGGCTATTGCGATTGACAAATACTGACAAGTTCCTAGTGACTGAATGACATCTTGCCTCATATTTTAATCAAAGGGTTTATGGCTCATTGAAATTGTCTGTTAATGTAGACGATGCTTCTATCACTATAGAAACTGAGATATCTGTATCTTTATTGAACCATGGTTAAAAGCGCTAAAAAGACGTACACAAGGTAGAAGACAAACACGAGCGCTACTCACAACTGTATTGGGAAAGGAAGATGGAAGTACATATTTATATATCTGATACACTTATTGTCACCCAGGCTACAGATGCGCGAGATACAAGAGCATAAACCCGTTTACATATATTTATCGAGAAAACGAATCTCAGCATTATACAATGCTATTGACGTGTCGCTGACGCACTGGGGTCCCCTCTTCTTGATAAAATATGCCTCTTGAAGTTCGCGTTCTCTTTGATTTCTGCTTCTACCGAGATCAAAGAGCACGCGAACTTGAAGAGGCATATTTTATCAAGAAGAAGGGACCCCAGTGCGTCAGCGACACGTCAATAGCGTTGTATAATGCTGAGATTCGTTTTTTCGATAAATATATGTAAACGGGTTTATGCTCTTGTATCTCGCGCATGTGTAGCCTGGGTGACGATAAGTGTATCAGATATATATATATATATGTACTTCCATCTTTCTTTCCCAATACAGTTGTGAGTAGCGCCCGTGTTTGTCTTCTATCTTGTGTACGTCTTTTTAGTGCTTTTAACCATGGTTCAATACAGTCAACACCAACTAGCCCAACAGCAAGTCCTATCTGTATCTTGTTTGCATCCTTAATATTTTTTTTTTTTGGCTGCCACGTTCATATCTACCTCGTACTCAGACCTTCAGGGTTGAGAGGATTACAAACTATACAGGCTGACATCCTCAATTTACTGAGTCGTGACCGGTTTAATTGAGTCTGATTCGACTTGACAGAAATTGTAGGAGTCTTAGAAACATGACACTTGTATTGCGGCATTTTCGGACTTGTTTACTTAGTAGATTTTCGCAAAAAGAAAGATGTCACCTTTGACTATGTCTTACGGTCGGAGGACTACGTGACAGCTGTAGCGCTTGTAACTTTTTCTATATTATGCAACGCACCCTTGTATGCCGAAGAGCATTCACACCGCTTTTTTGCGGCTTGACGGCCCTTGTTGACTTTTTCTTTGTTAGATAGGGCTTTTTTCTTTGGGCGCACTCAATTCTTCCAGCAGTGTCTCTGGTCTCGAGCATTAACGCTGGCATCTTAAGCAATTCCGCGTGCGTAGTTCCGTGTTAGATGACAGGGCAGGTGTCACCGAATGAGCCGCCGAATTTGTATGTTGACGAGGGCTTGTTAGTTTCTAAAGAAAGTGTCTATACTATTTGCTTTATTTATAGAAATGACTTAACTTAAACCACTTCTCAATTGCACACGTAGGCTAACAGTGCTTGGCTGCGTGATGTGATTTGAGACCTGCCTCCAACCCTTCAGACGTTTTCTCAGTTGGTTTTAATGTACTTGTAATCTACAGCGCTGCAGAATAAGTGCTATGAATAGCCAACTCGCCCAATACTCTATCTTAAAAATGATTTTATTCAATCGAGTAAGATATTGGTTGTTATTTTGTAGCATCTTCGCATCCTTGAACTGAATGTAAAGTCGCAAACGAGATGGTTTAGTGTTGGTGTCGTTTTATGCCTGCGGTCTTGAGGTTTATGTCATGTTCACATTCACTTTATCAAGGTAAAATATTCATGGCTTCGTGTAACTTTTATTGCCCATACGTAGCATTCCAATTTTTTCGTTTAAGGTTCCGAATTTGTATTCTCATTTTCCCTGTGGAGGTGAAATAACCTACTAATCTTGTAATTCTTTTTGCTTATTTTCCTGTCGTAACCTTGTGAATTCCTTCTAGGACGCCGTTTGCAGTCCTAATGGAAGTTGTATACTTTGCCGCCTGTTGTGGTGTGATTTACAGCGAAATTACGATAGGCAGACCACGTGGCGAAACGTCTAGGAAATCTTACACGTTCTAGAATCTGCTATGCAGTGTAATAAAACAAGCACGAAGAAATATAATGAGTAAAAGTATTTCAATATATTTCCTTAAACAATAACGGTATGTAAGAAACTAATTAATCAAACTATCCAAATTACTGCGCTCGTCGAAGAGCAAACATTGATGATATAGATAAATTATGTTTATTGTGCGTTACACTAAAAATGTGTTATCTACTTTATCATTTTATTAATCCGTCAGCATTAGTATCTACATGACAGGGAAATCTGATGGCATCCGACTGTGGGCAAAAAATTGGAAAGGGAAGCGCGCCACGTAGAGAGCAGGAGAATTGTGAAGAATAAAGACGAGAGGGAGGCGACGGCACGGGACCACTGATCTCTATTGTAGTAGGCTGGATCGCGGATCGGGATCCCGTCGGTGTCGCCACCGGCGGCCATTGTTTGACACCAGGCAATACACACAAGTCTATGGGAGGAACGCACAAAAGGAAGAATATTGAAGCACGTACGCTGTGCTGGGAGGCAGGTATTTTATGGTGTGCTGCGAGCCTTATGTCGGGTGTTTGGAGATTGAATCCGTATTTGTCAAACGTTCGAACGCCGATTAAAAAATCAAACGTACCGGAGCCCTAAGGCTGAGCTGGCAAGCCTGCTCTCGTAGTAGAGTAAACAAAGGAACTTGCCGTCAATAAGACCGTCCTCGGGGAAATCCAGAAGTTGATGAATGACAAAGAAGTTCCATCTCGACAGCGGCTTTCCGGGAGTGAGCGAATTCCGCGTAGCAAAGCCTTCGAGCATGTCGTCTGCGAAACCCAACTCAACGAAACCGCCACCGACTCCGCGGTAACTCGAGGTAACTCTAGCCTCACTGAGCTGCGCTACAGCGGAGTCACTCTCAACCACAAAATATTTATTTATAAGAACTGCGAAAGCTGTCAGTTTTAATGTTTGTACGCAAGCTTTTGAAGGGCTTATCGAAAAGCATCTAAACAGTTTCAGTGCCGAAAACAGCTTAGAAACGTGTGAAACGGCACTTTTTCTCGGTTTTCCCATAAAGTCCCATGCATTGGCTGTTGTCAATCAATGGCCGCCGGTGGCGACACTTGGCCCCAGCTGCCGAGGCCGCGGTCAGCGATCCAGCGTACTGCAATAGAAATCAGTGCACGGGGCAGAAGCCAATGAACGCTCGGTTGATGGGGCGTGTCTGAACTTGCAGATGTGCAGAGCGTCTATGCCCTGGTTTCTGCTACAAAATGGAGTGTGAACCAAGCACAGCGCTGCTCTAATTAGGCGGCAAAGAAGAAAGATTGTGAACGAAGGAGGCGGGCTACAGAAACCGGTGAACAGCGAAAACAGCTTCAGGCAGCGGATGCCGCAGTTAAAGGCCCATATGCCAATTTAAGTTTGAGCGCGGTGCGTTCCATGGCGGCACGCGGACGCGTAGCGTTGCAAAGAGCGCTTGCACCAAGCTTGTACACACAGTTTCGTTTGACACACAGTCAAACTCCGTCAAGAGCCAATAATAGCCTCTTCCCCTGTCAGACGCCGAGCGCTCCGCGGTCGTCGAGCGGTAGGTATCCGTGAACGATCGGTCACGTGATCCACTCCAGTGGCGCGCGCTGATGAGTAAATTGAGCGTAAAGGCCTGTTCACACATGCAGCGGAGCGCTACAGGCAAGCGATAGCCTCGCGCTAAGCGCGTGCTGACGGGAACGTTCACCAGCTTTGTATCGCAGTGTCAAAACTGTTGCTCATGGCAGACGATAAGTAGCTGACGATACGTGAGCAGCGCTAAATCAGCGCTGCGCTGCATGTGAGAACCGGCCTTAGCGCTCCCAGCGCAACCGCTTTCAGAGCGCCTACCCCAAGTAGCACAGATTTGTCCAATCATTGGCCAATGACTGGCAATGGTCCTTAGGCCAGTGGCCAGACAGTGGCCAGTCATTGGCCGATGACTGGCCTTTCTCTGGTCATTGGCCAATGGCCGCTGGCCGACAGCCATCGGCCAAACGTTGTCCAATGAATGGCTATTCTTTGGCCATTGTCCAAAAGACCATCGCCAGCCATTGGCCAATGCCTGGCCAAACTTCGTGCCGCTTGGGACCCTTGCTTTTAACAGTTTCGGTTCCCATTCCTATCTTGCTGAAAGTATGACGTTCTGATCGGAACTTCATGCTTTGACAAAAATGTTGACTGTTTACTACTGGATTAACGGTGACCCCGACGTTAAGACACAATTTATTTTTCTTACAGTTATATAAACCCAATGAAAAATACTAGAAGTACTTGCACGAGCCGTAGGATGCAATTAAGCAATACCAAACACGTATGCCGCAAAGCGATTGTCAGCTCCAAAGGCGATTTTCATTTGCAGAGTATTCGGCGTATTGTCTTCTAATCATCCCAAATACATTACGGAGACCCCGATATAAACAAACGACATACCTAGCTCTTCATCCGAATTGGCGCGCACAACGTCTTCAACGTAACGGGATATCTCGGGTCTCTTCACTGCAAGGCGAACGACTCGTCAAATGCTTCGCCGAGAACGGCTGCCGCTTCGTCACTCGACTGGAGCTAGGCTGGTATCTTTGTCGCTGTCGCTGATTTCGCTGTCACTGCGTTTTATTAGGCCTCCTGAAAGTAACTGCAAAGATGTCATGTCGCAGTGTGCTCGGGCGAGTCGGTCATGACGAGAGGAACGAAAGCAAGCACAGCAAGAGAACGCACCCAGCAATCGAAACAAAAAATGCATAACAGGCTTAAATTGAGCTAGTTGGTACATAATTCAAAAGTAAACGGTCAGCTAGACGATAGGGACAAAACACAGACAGGAAGAAACAGAAACAGCGGTGTGTATGTCTCTGTTTCTGTTTCTCCCTGTCTGTGTTTTGTCCCTATCGTCTAGCTGACCGTTTACTTTTGTAAAAATTGCGGTGGCTTGGCTCGGCTATGCCAGGATATACGTAGCGTGAGCTTAAGCGCACAAAATGAGAGGCGCTATCAAGCGGCTCCGGTTCAGCGTCAGACTTGGCTACTGCGCAACGGAGGCGCACAGCTGGGCACGCGGCGGCGCCAGTGCGTCTGCGCGGCTATGACGTCACTCCTCTGGAATGCGCAGACCAGCGAGGCGCGCGCGGTGGCGGCGGAGCCCGCGGCGGCGGCGGCTCCGGCGCGCCAGCTGTGCGCCGTGTGACGTCACTGCTCCTCGCGCTTGCGCAGACCGGCAAGGCGCGCGCGGTGGTGGCGGAGCCCGCGGCGGCGGTGGCTTCGGCCAACACCTCCTAGAGAAGAAGGCCCTAGCGCTCTTCTCGTGACGTCGCAAAGGAAGGCCATTGGGGCGCGCGTCGAAGCGATGGCAACGCGCGTGGATCGACCGTCGTGACGTGGTTTTAGTCACATACGCGTGTCTTATTAGCTAAAATGAAAGCTGCAAATAGCAAAGGGGCTAGAAAACATTTTATTACACGGACAAAACATTACACCGCTAAATAATAGGTACGAAATAGCACGAGGTGTACGTATAAGACGTCTATAGAAAAATGTGATTGTTTTAGGTCGAAAACATTCAGTCACGCAATTATTGCTCTAGGAATGCATATTGTATACAGAAATACTTCGACAAAATGGCGAGACACGCAGTGATTGTACGCAGCAAAACAGATCAGTTAAAGATCAGGTAGACGTAGTAAAAGCGGACACGGCAAAACAAGTGTCACTTCCCATCATATAAACGATGTTATTGCGTGCAGTCACTGAATTCTTGCATTATACTCTGTCCACATGGCAAAATTAATGTAATTTTTAATTGAATGACATTATGGGGTCGACGAATCAGCTTCCCTCAGACCGCGAGCTGATTAAATCCCATATTACTGAAAGAAAATATATTAACTTTTGCGTGTGGTAGAGGTTCTAAACTTACTACTTAGTCAACTAATTTACTTCTCCCTATGGGCTCGACTAATTTCAACTAATTTACTTCTCCCTTTACTATTACCTTAATACAGTGGAGATTGTAGTTTGAACGCGGTAAAGGCAATAAAATAACATTAGTCTAAGTAAACATATAACAAAAACAACGCACTTTCAATAATCACACAAACTTGCTTTTCACGTTCCAGTAAAAACTAGATTACCACGCATATTTACAAATGTCGACGGAAATGCAAACGGATAACGACAAAGAACAAAATTCTATCCTATCACGCGATTTAAAGAAAAAACGGTTCCGGCACTGTGCTTACGTCCTGCATGACCAAGAAAGCCCATAAATCAGTTGTTTCTCACCTGTCGATCGTATCCATACGTCCCAAAATATCTGTGACGAAAAAATTTGAACATGAACTCCAAGAAGTATATTCCTGTCGACAGAGATGTCCATGATCTATCAATAATCGACCAGAGTCATCGATGGCTAGTTGTCACACATGTTACTCAAACCGTAGCAGGACTTGTTTCACGAATCCACGTAAATGCCGTAGTATCAAGCTAACACAAAAAAAAAACTACCCGAGACTGCGGTGATGACAGAAAAACGACAGTAAACAAGTCTCAAAAGTACCACACACGAGAGCAGCAGCGACGAAAGGCTTAACGTTGTCGACCCATCTCTTGCTCGTGTGCGCTCCCTGCGCTGATGACTGGATTTTTTTTTTTTCGGTTTCCTTCCTTCTAAAATATCTCAGCGTTCCTTTTCAGACAGTCAGCAGCTCACACACAACGTAAATTTACCAGAACCGGAGCCCGTGTGAGAAAAGAAAATGTCGCAACCGGCCGGTTCATTCGGAAAGTCTGGGGTGCTGCGGGAGTGCACGTATTCCCGCGCTTACGGGGATACACATAAATACAAATTTGGTACTTTGAAATTTGGTAACGCATTGTATATTACATTTATATTATATATATATGTATATTGTACAAGACTGCGCTTTTAAAACGTATATTAATGTCGGATAAACGCTCACGAACACCACCGCGCCATTTGACAAGAAACATTTTTTTCACGTCAATAGCATTTTTTTCTCACGTAGTTGCGCCATGGCCTTCCTTCCTCCGACATTGTGACGTAACCACTCGGAGCGCTATGGCCTTCTTCTCTAGGAGGTGTTGCTCCGGCGCGCCACCTGTGCGCCGTGTGACGTCACTGCTTCTCGCGCTTGCGCAGCACGGAGCACGGCTCATTATGCGAGCCACGCAAAACTGCTCAACCTCGGCCAGTGTAGCTCACGCTACAAAAAGCCGCGAAACTCCTTCACTCCCCCGCGGGAACGTTGATAACGAAACTGAAGTGTTGTGAATGACTACAGATCGTACTCCTCCGTAAAAGGGTGTGCTGAGAAGCTACTCCGGACCGCTCCTACCACTTTCCCACAGATCGGTTGGAGCCGCACGGCGAGTGCCCCACCGGCTCCAGATCTACAAGCGGCACACAGAGAAATTGCTCGCACCTCGCGAGGGGAACAAGAATCCACTCGGCGAGCGCGCGTCGAGCGCTCGCTATTTGCGAGGGGAAGAGGCTAAAGAACGTGCTATTGTCGCTAGCATGCAACAAGTAAAATTAACGGCAACATGGCGGGACCCGGCAACAGCGTCGAAGTGGTTGATCTTAGGACAATCCCGATGGCTTTCCCGACAATCTGTCTGGCCTTAACCGTCGCAGCCTTTATAAAACTTGCTCGTGCATTCCCCGCCGCTCCCCAACACGAAAAAGCAGGTTCCGCGAACGAAGAAAAGGATGCGCATCGTTGAGTGGCGCGAACGAACACGTGACCCTCTTCTCCTTTATCGGCTTCTGATTGGCCGAACGCACCGCAACGCTTTAGAAAGTTGAGCGAGACTCTACTCGAATCCGTCGCGCTACCATGCGTTGCGGGACGGCGCGTGCGCCCCCCCCCCCCCTTCTCCCCAAGGCCGGCACCCCCATGGCCGGAAAAAAAAAATTTAGAAAGATGAATTGGTAGATCTTTAGGGAATGCATTAGCATGCCCCTTGACCTACCCTAATACTCAATATACCTTTTCGTGTCTGGATTATGGAACTATAATTCAAACTGGAAATATTATTGGAAACCTGAAATCCTGTCTAAAACTTGAAATCCAGATAGAACCCAATACGATTTCTTGGTTTCATAATCCAGATAGCGAAAACGCCACACACGTCCCCCTTTGCGAAACGCTAACAGTGACCCCGTAACAAAGCCAAAAGAGGCAGCAAACATAGAGGATGCAAATGATAAAACCAAAACAGAGAAGTGAAGGGGCCAGCGTAAGCGTTTCTCAAAAGGGGACGTGTGTGACTTTTCCCAAGTGTCATGCTAAAGCATTCCCTAAGTATGCACCAATGGATCTTCCTTTAATTCATTTTTGTCCAGTGATATTCACCTTTTTTGTTATTGTATTACTGCAGATCAGACAGTCGTCAAGGTTACATTCAAGCTGAAAAAGAAGTCCCGTGTGACGTTCAGCAACGATGATGATTGTCCACCCGAAGAAGTGATTAAAGAAGAGGTGAGAATACTGTCACCAGCGACAGGCCGAGAAAAAAAAAATACTTCAATAATACAAGAATGGGTGAACAACTCAAACGAATGGCATAAATTCTTTGAAAAGCACAAGGAGTCGGTCAATTTGCCAGATAAATAATTAATCTATAACGTTTCACAATCCGGAGGCCAACAAGTTGTTATCTCCGAATATTCTCCTAAGTTCATTTCAGGTTATTAGGAACTTTAAAGTGTCAGGAAGGATACTGCAAAAACGATTGGCATTGAACCAATTTTAAAAAGCATGCGTGGGTAATGCGGGAAGGTAGCATAAAGTGCCTAAACAGTAAAGAACGCAATTAGCAAACGTTTCATCTCTATTTTCTTTTCTTTTTTTTTTGGGGGGGAGGGGGGGGGGGGAGTAGGACTACAGAAGCAGATAGATATCCAACAAGGAATGGGTGACTTTCGGGAAAGAGGGAAGGCAAGTTAATCATCTGTACAATATAGCGATATAAGGCGGAGTTGGGTAAGTGGGGGAATTGATACGCGAAAGTGCTGAAAGCTTCCCGGTCTTCAATCCTGTTCACAAATTCGCCGCTAAGTAGGCAATACCCAAGCAGCACTCGGAAAGATCAAGCTCAAGAAAAGGTTTTTCTGGAAATGACCGATCTTGGTAATTCGCGAATGAGTAACAAATATAATATTTAATGAATAATATTATTGTGTAATAGAAAAGTTATAGCAAAATAATGACACATCCACGAAGGTGAGTAGAAACTTCACACTTCAAGATGTCTGCAAAATCGGCCTTTATTTAAAAAAAACGGTTAGTGAAGTTGTATCCCTATGTTAAATTTAACAGTGTGAATGCTTTCTTTCATTGCAACTTTTACCTGCTTTTTTATTTCGGTGTTCCCCCAGGAGTCTTGTTCTCAGCATCAATCTTAAACTGTAATGCCATAAATATGGTAAATTAAAAAAAAAGTGCTTCATGAGGGCTAAATTAAAAAGAGCGAATGTTAGAATCAGATACGAAATTAACGCTCTCAAGCACAACATGCTTCATGAATGGCAAATAATTTGAGCATTAATTCTCGCGCCCTCATTTTCTGATCTTTTTTAAGGGCGTCACCACTCATACTTAAATTTTATTTTCAGGTAGAAAAAATATTTCAAGACAAAACTATAATTAGCGTGGTCAACATAACATGCTGGTAAGTACGTCCAAATTGCCTATATAAAACTTTTGTGGAACGAAACCAATGCTGATTTCTACCGTTCATGTAAATAACGAATTTAGCAAAAAAAAAAAAAAAATCAAACGGATACGGCATGCCTATAAATATCGGACTCTCAGCAACCATAATTACGTTTATCAAAAGCTCGTGATACGCTTAAGGCGAATACGATTTATAATGTGTTGAGGCTTACTTCACGTACTAGAATTTAGAGATTGACTATTCTTATTAGCTCGTAAAAAACGCCGAAGACACTGAGGACTGCTTACGTATAGGAATAGTCCCGAGGGGAAATGTCAGAGTACTTTTTCTACAGGTATTAAAGTTGTTTCTACCTGTATAGTATTCATTGTGCCGCCGTAGATGTAGACGCGGACGCCTCACGGTCCATCGCACGAAGTACAAAACGAGCGCAGACGAAGTCGGAAGGGCAACTGACGTGCCGGGGGCAGCGCGCTACGTCTTCCTTTTGCGCACTGCGCTCCGGCGGTGAAATCGCGATCCCCCACTGCACAAGGCGCGGCGCCCCCACCGGCTTCATGGCTTCCTTGACGAAGCTTCTGCGTTGCTGTGTCTTTCTTTGTGTTTTATTTCTGAAACACGTCCGCTTTGACCTCAAGCGGCACGTGCTTGAAGACGTATTTTCATGGCCATCTTTCGGGCACAACGTTGACGCCGCCTTTTCCCGTAATGGGACATATGTGGCCTTCGCCTTAAGAAAGAGAGTCTCCTGAACCTATACATTATCATGATTCATAACTGTATGCGAAACTGACAGCATAAAGAAAAACATAAAATAATTCCTTTTTTTTTATCTGAAGTTCTCGACGCACGGTCGTACGTAAAACGTAGGACCAAGCGTTTTACGTACGTAAAACGTACGTGCAACGCACGATTTTTTATAAAAATATATACAACATATTAAAACTGCACGTTACACGTACATCTTTCAGCTCCGCTGCAATTGATATAGTAGGGAAAGGTAACACAAATTATTTCGTATAGTCACGTAAACTTGGTCACTGACAGCTAAAGAAACATTTCTTTTGTTGCTGCGTCTCGCATCGTGATTGGCTCTTCGGCGTTTTTTTATCGGCTAATTTCTTGATTTGATTGGATGTAGAGAGTCAATAAAACACTCGGAAGTCGCCGCACCCTGCGTGTCTTCAGCCATCAGCGACGATAGATGCTTACATTTGTGTCATTCATATACTATACTTTGTCTCATCCTACGATGGACTAAGGCCAAAGCCACGGGCCGCCAGGTCCAATCACCTTCCACGCTAAACTATGACACGCTTAGCATGGATTAGGGGTGCACGAATAATGCTCCGAATCTAAAAGCGCTGCGTCATTTTCATAGCTTCGACAACGCGAAGAACCTGCATGTCATGGCTTTCTTTACAATGTAAACTTGTTGAGTTACTCAGTGCTATTCGATCCCAACCACGGCCCGCTTCTACCTTTAGTCCATCGTAGGGTGAGAAGAAGTATAGCGATACGTACGCAATGTCTTATTAAGTCTGAGTTATTTTAATATTACAGCAATACGATGTTTCACTCACCGCCTTACACTACGATATTGTTCCCAGCGATTTCAGTACGGCATGAGCCCCGTTTTCATTCACCTTGCCCGAACCCCGCAATTAAATGTGAAGCAAGGTCTGACAAAGCGCTAGTTACAAAGAGAAAAACCGCATGTTTAATGAACTAAATGCACGGCCCCGCATAGGCGGAAAATAATGGTGACTATTTTTGTATTTTTGTTTGGACGCTCATTTTTATACGAATGTTTCAGGCAAGGAGAGGTGACAATGAACCTTGTGTTTGAGAAGAATGATGACAGTAAAATTGCGGACACTGTAAAAGACACATTGGAGAAAGAGCTCTTCGATTTAGGAGAGTATGTTCTGCAAAAGAATGAAATCAAAAGTACGTGGACACCATTTTCTTTTCTGCAATGTGAAGCTGGGGTCACACATCTTATATATCATACAAAATAGTCTGCATTCAGGTTGGAACGCGAGTCACAGCGATATCCCTGCTTCGACTGCCGCATGGCAATGAGTTCAAGGAGAAACCTAGGCACGCGGCATTCGAACCACCAATATTGCGGTGACTCGTGTTTACAAACTGTCAGACTGTCTCTCGAATGATATATGAGCCTTGTGACCCCGGCTTGAAAAACCTTGTGTATCTGCTTCGTCGAAACGCATTCGGGAGAGTCAAGCTGCAATCTACAAAGAAAGAGAGCACGTTGAGTGACGACGTTTAAATTATGTTTTGACCTGATTAAGAATGTCCACTCTGTGACACTGGGCATGACGTTTCATGATCTTACGTCATGGTCAGCATCGCAGCGCATATATTTAGCCTGGTCATTTGACGAGTCCCTTTGCAAATTGCAGCAATTGACTTTTCCGAGCGCTTTGCAGTAGACTACAGGTTTTCCCGCTCTTAATGATCCAAGTGGCGGCTTTTTTTTAATCCGAGTATACCTGAATTTTATCCAGCTGTCCCATTGTGCAGCTGTGCGCAAGAAGCGCAGACGGTAGCGGGGAATAGCAGACGGCGTCTGTTGATTAAACCATCCGGCAGCACTTCTTGTGTCGTCTGCAAACACTTCGTGGTATGCTTGCGCCGTGCCGCGGTTGTAGACGATAATCAGGCATCTCCCGCTTGGTTGCCGCGGCGGCCGATTCAAAATTCACGAGAGAGCCAGTCACGAAACGCGCATTTAGAGTGAAAAGTCATTCATGACTTGCAAGCAACTTAGACCCCTAAAATGGTTGCAACATATGAGTTTGTGGCCATAGTTCATTCGGAGATATAAACGGATTAAATACATTCAGGAACTCAGGGATTAAAACAAGCTGACACTTGGAATATAATGAGCGGGAAAACCTGTACACTCGATCTATATTTCCAGTAACGATTTTTCCAGTAACCATGAGTGCGTCAGGAACAAACTTTACAACATTACTCTAAAAGTGCGCCGAATCAATGAACATCAATGAGCTTTTGAAGCCTTAAGCTAGAATTATGTATTAGTTTGTAATACTTTTAACATCAAACATGGTGCTGTGCAATGAAAACTTATTTAGTTTGACTTAAAAAAAATACAGGGTGTTATTTTTATTTGAAATATGTACAATATTGTTAGGATGGGGACGACGACGACCACGGGGCAGAGGCGCGCACTTCCATCTCGCGCCAGGCCCCAGGCGCTGTGCCTCCCTTGATCAATCCTTTGTCTGTTCTAGCATTGTGTCCTGTCCTGTCCGTTCTGCTGCCGACACATCATCCTGAGAATATTTATATGGCGAGGCCGTTATCGAACTTCTGTAATCTCACTGTTTCTACCGGACTCTCTAAAGACTAGGTGGAAATACCAGACTGATATAATGTTGGCCAATTGAAAGAAATCCGTCAATTAGCTACATTTATAGGAATGCTTTATGCGTAAAGTTGAAACTATCAGTTTTGAGAAGTGTTAGAAACAGAGGCTAGGTAAATTTATACACTTTCGGATGGACAACATGTTTCGAGATATTCGTTCATCATTACATTTTATTTCTTGCCCGGTCTTTTAATTGGATGCAAAACGGTGCCGAACACCTTGCGCACAAAAATGCTCAAAAGAGTGAGCAAATCGTTATAAGCGGTTTGTTCTTACCCCGGCTACGGGTTGTTGGTGAGGGCACCAGGGTCAAACTGTCAAGTTAACAATAAGGCGCTCATCCTACGTGCATCGATTCTTGTGGGCATTTGCGTGCGACGTTCCTTCAACAAAAAAAAAAAGCAAAGTAAAAAATACGTACTAAAATCATCGATGAAAATCTTAATCTACGTTGAATTTTCGCAACATGTATAGATTGGTTTCGCCTAAAAATATAGCTTTCAAAGAACAACCATCGCAACTTCACCCGTGCACGAAGAATAAAAAAAAAGGAAATACAGCTTCTGCTAATCAGTCACCTTAATATTATGGTTCTTTCCAAATTAAAAGTGTGTTGTGTCCTATAAAAACAGGGCGGAAACAAAAAAATTAACTTTTAAAATAAAAACCTTTTAACATTTTGAAACATAACTGAAAAGCCATCAAACAATTCTGCAGTACTAAGCTGCAAATCTTCTAATCCCAATTGAGAACACATTTTGATGTTGCCAAAATATAAAATAAGAAGTATGAATGGTCATCAAGGTTATATACGTATTTTAGGACTGAAACTCAATTGTGGGTATTAGCGAATCATTACCTTCTACTTTTTTGTTTTGCTTCTGAACTGAAAACAGTATTACGGTCCTTGACAGCTAAATATTTGCCCACGAAGCACGCAAAAGAAACGTCTAGCTTGGGACAAGCTTGGCAATCTTGGGAGCATAGTTTGAGCCTCATGAGTACTTTATTCGAGGCGTTAGTTGGTCCCAGAGTACCTTTCTTTTGTATTTCTATGGCTTTTCTAGGGTTCGCCCCGCAATCGCCAGACTTCAACTGAAAATGCCACGTAAAAACCGAAGAATCTCCAGTATGCTTAACTCTTACACTTGCTTGACAGTTTGAGCCCGATGTTGCAGTGTGAAGACCGGAGCACTAGAAGTTAAGCTTAACTCTGGAACATGTTGTGCGATTTAGGCCAAATATGTCAGATGATAGACAACCTACCTTTGGTGAAGCTTAACCTAGGCTCTTGTTTGCGGGTGCTGGAGCGAAGATACTCAGACTTTGGCCAAAAAAAGTCAAATTCGGCTCTCTTTGGTTTTTTCAAAGCTTCTAAGGCCCAAACTCCCATTCAAAAGCAAATTTGAGTAAAAAAACTGTGCTACCTTTGTTTGTGTTTCCCCCTGATTAAGGCATTCTTCTTGGAGTAAACAAAAAAGAACGCTTACCGGAGAAACGCTCAGCAGGGATTTACACCCACCGTAGATAAGCTCATTGGAAGAAAAGCGCAAAAATGTTCCAAAAGCCTTGATTCCTAATGATAAGAGTACCGACTTGACATAAGAATATTAACAATATAATCAGATGCCGCGTCTCCCAGGAGGAAGACATCATCAGTGCGTGTTCAAGAACACGAATGAGAGGAGTACAGAAACCAGAAGGCTATTTAAGGACATCCGCGTACACCTCGGGAAGGGACCTCGGTTTGCATTGCAGGCGTATGCGTCACTGCGAATGCACCACGAAACGTGTGATTAAATTGTTATATTGTTTTGTCAAGTTGGCGTAGTTCGCTTTATCACCGGAGAAAAGCTAACCGCAAAACAGTTAACTGCTAAGAAAAGCTCACCGGTCTCTTGATAGATGCAGAGCGAAGCTGGCCTACTAGCCTGGGATGCGAGCGTTCGCTCTCAGAAATAGGGTGTCTATATTCAGTTACAAGTCAAGAAGGTAGGAGAAGCTCCTCCCACAAGTGTGATGCGCCCGTTTCAAATCTCTCCGCAGTCGAAAAAGAGTTCACTGGAAACGCTCCTTGTTCCGCTTCAATGGATTCCAACTTGTCTCCGATCCCCTTTGTATTCATTGGAAGGGGAACCGAGCCCCTGAAAGCAGCCTTTGTGTCTATCGGAGGGGGAAGCTAATCCCCGAAAGTCGTATTTGTTTCCATCGGAGCTCTAATCTCCCTCTCGTGGCTTCCATAATGCTAAGTCAAAGTCGAAAGATAAAGCAAATATGTACAGAAAGGCAAGACCCTCCTCGCGCGTTGGCCGCGACGTCATGAAAACGATGGGACGCTATTGGGTGCGGAGGTGGCGGAGGGATATACGATTCCCTTTGAGGGGCATTTGCCGCTACCTTCTTAACCTGTAACCGACTATAGTACTTATATTTTTTGTCCGATATACGAGGATGGACCCAGCAATAACTGGAATGAATTTCCGAAGAGCGTGCCGTTGGCAGTACCAGCTTTCGCCACTAGCAGCGCAAGACATTTACAATTGAGCCTTTTATAAAGATAAGCACGTTTTCTAATAAAATATTTTGTAATCGGCCCAAGAAAAAAAAGTTACTATTTCGCTATCCCGGCTACGTTAGACTTAAATACGGTCATAGTCACAGGAAAATTATCTACATGAGAATGGAACAACGGTCTCAGCATAGCACCCTGCTTCAAAGTATGAAACGCCAGCGTGAGAGGTATTTCTAGCTTTGGTTGCACGACTGCTCTAAAAATGATAACGACCACCTTGCATACAAATAAAATTCAAAGTATATTTTTTCTTCGTGTGTACAAATATTGGTGAGCATTTCTTCGTAGAACCTTTTTCTGGGGTTGTTCTTGTCTTTTTTTTTTTTGGGGGGGGGGGGATACATGTGTTATACATTTGGAAGGATGATTTTGTTTACATTAGTAACACAATACACTTTTATATACGCTTGAACAAATATCGTGATGTTCAATGATAAAGTCTCTTCATATAAATAGCGTGCAAATCAATTCATTTTGAGAATATATGATGCCAAGACAATTTTGCATGTCTCATTGCCCATACCACTGAAGCGTTGTGTCCCTACGTGAGTTGTATAACCTTCACCTGACGCCCAAATGTAACGTTTCAGCAACGCTAGTGAACCATTGCGAGATGGGGCTCTCAACACTAGGAAGGAGACTTGGTGGATTAAAGTGCATACAGAAAAATAATGCCTATGCGCTAGTTTGCGACACTGCTAGAGCCATTCGTGTCGGAATCATGGATTTTTCTGGATTTGAAGTGGAACGTTGTCAAGGTATGTCCGTTTTTGCACACAGAACCTCAGCTACCTTAGTTGAAGAAACGTAGCTTCCTTTGAATTTAAGACGTGTGGTTAATGATAACCTGTAACCCTGACGCTAACCTGTAATGCTGACGCAATATTAGTCATGTCGCGTTAACATAGGCACCTCCGTTCCCCAAGAAAATCATTCGTAATGTGAGCCATCTAATATAACTAATCAAAGTCAAGGCCACAAATAATAAGCAGCAGGCGTGGACAAAAAGTGTATTGTTAATTTAGGAAAACTGAGACTTTTTCTTCACAGACTCTTTGGTTCCTACTTTCTTAACCAAAAAGCGTAATATATCTGCTACTTCACACAAACGTTCTCTAACATGGCTGTAACTTTTGAGACTGTGGTGAAACAAAATATAAAACAGTAAGAGGCAGAACGGATAGAGCACGGGCGTGGGCTTAGCATGCTGCGACCTCCACATTCTGCACCTAAATTGCGTCTATCCGCGTAAATACTGCTCAGAAAAAAAAATATTTTTTATGTTTCTTTTATTTGTTTTATAAAAACAAATTAATTGTAGTTTATATTTAAGTTTACTATACAGTTCAATACAGACCAGCTCGCCTGCACTTTCAGCATTTTCGCGTCCTCCAGGCTTGCTGCTTGTTATGATAAACGCTTTTCATGTAAATATTGCGCAAAGCAATGCATTTTGAGAATATATGATGTCAAGACATTTTTGCATATAAATATCGTAAAGTGCGGACATTTCAAGATTCACCTAATTATTGCCGCTTCCTCTGCGCCTGTCTTATCTACTTCCAAGTGGCATTGGATGTGTTCTGCCTGCGTATGACCTATGAATGTTCTTCAGGTTAGTCACCCGCGGCGGTGACAAACATAGGAAGAGAAGGCCGAGTGACCCATTTGTTATGGCAGTCAGGGTAATCTATCCATTGTACGGTGTCAGTGTGCTATCTTTTCCGCCGAAAGGGCAATCAGCAGACAATAGAAAAAGCTCAGGGTTTACTTTGTGACCCAAAAGCATCAATATTTCGTGTTTTTTTTGTTTTTTTTTGCTTGCGTTTAGGAATCGTGTGTAGAAAGCTTGTTCCATATTAAACAGAAAAAATTCATATATTTACACAGTTTACAAGTTCATTTTTAAACGAATTGTTCATAGTCCGGACTGTGGGTTTCTGTATTACACACTTTTTTTTGTTTATTCGTTTTTGTTTACGGAGTGCTTATATTGCGTGGGTTTATGATGGCGGAACATGAATGTCTTATCTTTTGTGTACCTGCCCCAAAATATTCTTTACTCTTCAAAAAAAGGTTTGAGATCTCTCGTTTCTTGACTGATCTCTCGTCCCTTGACTAATAAAATTGAAATAGAAGTCCCGCAAGAATCGTCTATTTCCTATAGGCCACTCCTTAATGCGAAAAAGATTTGAGACCCAAGAAAATTGCAATGCATCCATCCGTATAATTCTTATAATGGTCCTTCCAAAACAATGTTGTTGTTTTTTTTACGCTCTACGTGCGTCAATTTGTTGGTGCTATTTCAGTATAACTGAACACAATGACGTTGCTCTAATCGGTTGTTCGTCTAGTACAAAATACGTAGTTGGTTGCTTTCAGTTCAATCATCAGCTCTCAATTAAAAATGAATCGAAGTAAATACATCATAAACACGGAAGGTACGTAGCTGTTGTATCGTTTTATAATTGCAAACATATCAACTGGCTTAAAAACTAAAATCCAGAAAATTGAAAACAAAATGCAAATCTCCGTTGAGTGATGTTGTTACTCAATGTTTAAAAAAAAAAACACTTCAAATAGTTTCACTGTTTGATTAACCCACTAACGCCTCTTAGGGAGCGTGGTTAATACTTTGCAAGCAAAATTTAATCGCCTCAAAAAAGCTGCGTTAGCAGAGCTAATGTGGAGTTAACGTGGAATGGACTTTGCTTATTAATGATTTCATAATTGTTCTTCTCAAATACTAAATAGCCGTAACATTAAATTTCTATAAAGTCCTCATATTTCTCGTAAACAGAAAAAAATATCTCAACTTTATAGTCTTTCAGTCACAACTAAGTTTTTTGTCACTCTCTCACCGTTATTAAACATATTCCTTTTTGTTGTATTCAGATAAACCCTGCACTGAGTACTGCAGTGAACATGAAAACAAGGAGTGCGTACATGAAACGTGTCTCTGCAAACGAGGGTTTCATCTTGAGAATGACACTTGCGTCTGTAAGTATAATTTGTCAATATTTTATTATATTTATATAAGAATAGGTGCTTTCTGAATTTAGCCTAATTGCGGGTAGAATCAAAAAATGATCAACGAGCTTCAAGAAAGTGCACCGACCTTTATCTCTAAAATTATAAATGCATGAAATGCAATCTTTCAAGAGCAATCGTTTAAACGTGTCTAGAATGCAGTAAAGAGATTTTTCGGAGAGTGAACAAGAACGTATTACTTATGTTCCCCGGTAAATGTAGAAAGGAAATAGCGAAAAAAATTAGTCACGTGAAGTTAACACGTTGACGTCACGTCATGTGATCGTGTCAAGTGATGAAACGCGGTGTGACGTCACATGACATCAATGTCACAGTTAAATATAACGGGTAAATTGACGTCACTTGAACTGACGCCATGCGACGGGGTTACGTGACGGGATATAATGGTGTGAAGTCGTGGCATCACGTCGTGCTTACGACTTAAGATAAGAAAATATAGTGTACAAAAATAGATCCAAGTAGAAGAGGTAAACATACAAGCGCTAACTGACAACGGACGATTCAGTCACGAACCAAATAGCCCGCACCGCCTCTTCAGTCAGTAGTCTATGAGCCCACATCACCACTTTAATATGATACTAGGACGTTAGGTAACGTTATTTTTCCTGACTTCTGGCAGAAAAAAATTGAGTCGCATAACCATACGTCATGGTTTCAAGTCATGGTGTCACGTGATATCATAACTTCACGTGACGTCAATTTCATCTCTAAACTTATCAAGGAAAGTACACCAATGAATGTAGAGACAAATTTCATAGAAACAAAAATTCCCATAATTAATAAAAAAAAAATTGCATGGTTTAAGAACCGGTGGGGCAGCCTAACCAATGAGACGGGCACCTAGGCATAGGCCACTCTTAAAAACACAGGTTATGCCACCTTTGAAAATGTTATCGTGGGGAATTTCACTCAGCATTTACCAACAGCACTTTTCTCATAAACATTACTTTCATCTAGTTTTTTGTATTATACTATCACAACCATATAAACAAATCCGGAACTAAAATATGTTTTTCAGTCTCTACAAGACAGCTAATCTGGTGTAAATATGTATTTAGTAATTCGGCGTGTTTTATGCGTTATTATCAGTCAAATTGCATCAAGCTGATCAGTTAAAGAATTCTACAAAATATTTTCTAAGCTGCTACAAGAAACTGGAGAAGACAAGTAAAATCAGCGGATCAGGTTTATCAGGTTTTCCGATGATGACAATGATAACTTTGTGAAATTGGGGGAGGCAAAGGGTGTTAGGCTAGATAAGTGCAACAATGAAGTGTCTGCGGATCTCTAAACCCAGACACAATGTTTATTTTCTTATGAAGAAAATACGGACGAACCGAAATATCCCTTATGAATATAAAATAAATATATTTCATGCGTGGATATCTCGAAGAGCAGCCAATTCCAGATGTTAATTTATATCTGGTAGTAAACTAATTACAGGTAGATGATGGGTAATAATGCTGCGCGCGGTGCCGGAACTTTTATAATTTCGTCCTATTTTCTTGTTCTCGAAAGCGTCTGTAAATTCTCATGCCGAACGTTTGACGCTCGAACCTTCTGGGCCGAATGATCGAGAAGCCGACTCACACTGGATAAAGAGCTGCGCGGGACCTTGTCGAGTCAGTCTCGCGCTCGCTTGCTGTTACACCGCCAAATCGCCGCCTGCTTTTCAACTGCCTCGACGTTCGTGCTTTATTTTGTTTGGCACAAACTCGCACCATTAGACTATCAGTTTGAAATGAGATTCTCGCCGCCTCTGCTCTTGTCATTCGTGACAATAAACAGCACTTAGTTCTTACACGCGAACTGTGGTCACTCCGTTCTGGTTGCTCCATATATCCAGCTCTCCCGAAAATAATTCGCAAGCTCATTGCCTCAAAAAATGCTTTTTGACATTAGGATCTCACTCTTGCTTATCACGTTATGTTTCCTGGACTACCGGTTATATAGAGGTAACAGCACCGAGCGACCACCGTCGGTGGGCTAACGAAGTCTGCCATAGAACAGCGCCACTTCCGTGCTTGCGCCAAGCGCACGAAAGCTGCGCCTGTGCCTGACTGCGCACGTTTTTGTTTTACTTGTACTCTCTCCCTCTTGCAGACGAAGCGCCTTCCAACCAAAACTCTAACTCTCATTACCCTCGTTCCTAGTAATTCAGTGTTATAATACACAGGTCTAGGTTTTTGGCCCAATTAAATTTAGACATCGTTTTGCCGCTCACAACCACAATATGGATATTTCTTTATTGCTGCTAATTATCTCTTGGTATCACCCTAAAATGTTAATACAAAAAAGCACATTTTCAGAAAGAAAAAATGTAAAATTTATATTGGAATTTTGCGTGCATGATGGCGGCGATAGTGAGGTGGTGCGCTCCTTGACTGCTCTGTCACGTCAACCCGGGCGTGTGCTTTGGCGTTTCATATTTTTCTTTCGTCGATCCCGAGCGAGCAGGACTGCCAACCGGCAAATCAGGCGCATGTTTTTGCACCGTGCGTGCTACATGTTCTTTCTCGGCATGCAGACGATTTTCAGCTTGTTTTATTCCGGTCTTCTGAAACTTTTCAAACAGTAAAAAGTATGGCTGTCGGGGTCGTCAGTGGCCATTTATCTGCGGGTTTAAACAAAATATAAAGAAACATTTGTTCGGTAGAATTCTTGAAAAAAAAAAAAAAGACTTTCTAGACAAAGCAAAAATTGACGAAATATTCAAGTATGATGGTCTGAAAAAGAACCCGTGTTTTGTCTTATGGAGTGAAAATAGTTGCGCATGGTATATCACAATCAAAGTATAAAATTCGACCCAAAAATAAAAAAATAACATAAACAAAAAGTAATAATTGCGCCCCATTAAAATGGGTAGGCAGTTAACGTTTAGACAATAACCTTTGTTAACGTTTCCGAATATTATAGAATGTATATCAAAACTGTGGTGCATTAACTTGTGTCTTAACTCTATACGCAAGCCTAACCGCATAATAAAACTTCACACCTATTTTTTTTTTTTAGCGTTTTTGGTAAGTTTTTGGTTATTTTCGCTCCGTGAATGAACACTCTAGACATCCTGGTTAAAATAACGTATTAAATAGTGTCACGAACAGAAACAGGAGGTAAATGTGAAACTGAAGACATACGTTTAATAACGCGATCTGGTGTTCTCAAATTGAAACGAAAAAGAACAGTATACATTGTCAGATGGCGACGAAAGATGGACTGTGCTGATGTTGCCAGTTTCAACCTTTTATAAATATTACGTAGTCTAGAACATTATGCACAAGACCAAGCGATATGTCACAGGATTATGCTGAAAAGGTACCAGTAGAGTCGCGAAACATAAAATGAAGAACTAGGCCGGTGGGTCTAAACCCTATGCTTTCGCGTGGGAGCCGCGAGCGATGCCAACTCGGCCATGCATGCGGCAATATGATGCTATTACTTTGTCAGTGTACTCTCGCAGTGCTCTTAAATATTCTTCTCCTAAAAGCCAGACACCAGACACTCAAAAGTGCAAATAAAATTGTTCACTATCACCATTAAGCGAAGAAAACTACATAATTCGGGACTCTTATATGAATCGGGACGAAATTTCAACTTTGACAGCGCTTTCTATGTCATGTTTGGTTCATTCACGAACAGATTAGCCTCCTGTAGAAAGGAATGCGTGCGGTCTTCGGAAAAAGTTGTGATCACAGTTAAGACAATGGCTGCTACAATGTTCTCTAGAGTGAAATGCTTACCAAACGTTTTCTGTAATTTAAACCAGACACTTTATTGTGTGAGTTTGAAACACGGAAAAGTTCTCGAAGAGACAAAACACGCTGGTTAACAAAAGCTGTGTTCAACAACAGGAAATAAGCCCAACATCAGATCCTACCAAGGCAGACAAAGCAAACGCATATCAAAAAGAAACAGAAAAGATAAGAAACACAATTGCTAACTTTACGTTGCGTTGCCCCCATGTTGAACGTGGACAGCGAACCTGGCTTAAATAAATTCAAATTTATGCTATTTTTTATAACCATCTGAAAACCACCGGCTTCTGAAATAACATGGAAAAGGTATGCGTCACTATTTTTAACGATAATGAAGTCTCGAACAGCTTGTGTGTGTCGTCTAGGCATATTCTTTAAACAATTTATCTATAGTACTGGCGCTGTAGACATAGTATAGACACCGCGGTTTATGCCATTCTACAAAATAATGAAACACATTTTTTATGACATCTGCTTTCATTAAGTTTAGAAACATGCTTTCGACTGCATCATGAACAGAAGAAGCTCGAGATTTTTTTTCCTTTTAAGTCCCCAGCTCTTATGGACTAGTTAGAAAGAGTTTTTGTATGAGTATAACCCGCTTATGCTCACCACCTAACGAGGCGAGCCCACCAATTACACCCGGGCCCGGTGTCAAGCCCTAAGGTTTCCACTTATTGAAGACCTATATGATTGTCGTGTGTTAAGACACTAAGAAAATTGTTTCAAAGTAATACTCTTGGAGCAATCGTTCTACGCGACAACCAAGAACCATCGCGATACCATTAATAGAAAGTGAAAACAAAATCACTATTTAGGTTAGTGAGTATTCAAGAAAGTAGGCATGATAGTAGTTCCCTTACCTGCATTCAATATTTTCGTCAAAACTTATTGTGATACCATAACGGAAAATATGAGCTGAAACAGTCCATCGTGCTTTTTTGGAGTACCGCCCAGTTATTAAGATATCACTGAGGTCCCAACAAGGAGTGGAAGGCGAAGTTAAGCTCTCATACTTGGGTCTCTGACAAGACAAAAGTTAATTGAGCTTGTGGGGCCAAAACCCAGAAAAAGACTGGATCGGCTGTTTCATTACTGTATTGCCATCGCGCTTACTTGCCTACTCTCGTAGATATTATTTATTTAATACTAACTGTACACCTTACGGACATAAACAACAGGGCATGTAGAGGTCAAGATCATTACTCCTAGAGAACAACAGTCTCCGAAATACTCAAATAAAGAACTGAAATCGGCATCATTTACCTAGGAATTATTCTGTAGCCCCCAAACTTGTTCTGCAGTTTCTGGAAAGATATACTTGCAAATGTTGCGCCAAGATTAATATACATTCATTTTGTTTGTCGTTAGAATTATGTATCACAGTTGGTCTGAATACGAATAAAACATGCATTGCTTTTGTTTACATTATAGCTGTGTGTACACAAAACCTTTGCAAAAATGGAGGCACCTGCAAGCCAGACGCCGTTGTCGACTTTACGTGCACGTAAGTGTTTCTCTGTTTCTGTGGAAGTAAGAAAAAGGTGTGCACTGAAGTATCCAAGCAACATTTTATTGATAAAAAATTAAAGTGAATTGTTCACATTTGTCTAACCGATGGACATGCATGTATCTTATGATTATAACAAACATAATTTACTTACGTATACATTTTGCTAAAGAAGCGTACAATTTCAACCTTATGAACACGATTCGGTACATTGATTTGCAAATGTAATTTAATTAGAATTACAACAACTGTGTTTCAAAAATAGTAAAGCGTATAATCCACCGCGGCCCGAGAAAGCATTTGGACTAGACCGAAACGTGATACATTAGTCTCAAGGGACTTTGGCCGGGGATTTTGAAAAATTCGTATTATCCCGAAATTCGGATGAACTGTAATTATGTCATCGAGATTCTAGCGTATAATTAGTAGGTAGAAAGTATCAGTCATAACTTTAGGCATCACTTTTAGAAAGTAATGAAAACACTTCACTATAACTTTTGTATCGAGGGTACGATTCTTTACAAATGTAAATCTGAAAGCATTTTTCCGCACCAAGATATGTGCCTTTTTTTCTGACTCCTGAAGATTTGTTTTACGCCTGTAAACATTCGTCTCATTGCATGCCTTCGTTTGCCCACTTCGTTATTAATGCGAAAGCTGTAACTGTCCCATGGAGCGAGCCGACGTCATCAGCTTTGAAGCCGCGCCAAAAGCCGCTCCAAACGACAGCTAAATTCTCTCTCCCAATGGAGTGAAGTGAAGCCGCGATCTGAAGCCTCCCAGCTTTGAAACCGCGCTAAAAGCAATGCAAAACGGCAGCGAGATGAAAACTCCATTTGAAGCCTCCCAGCTTTGAAGCCGCACAAAAGCCGCGTAAAACTGCAGCAAAATGAAGCCGAAATCTGAGGGATGGGGCCGCCGCGCGTCAGTTTCAAGGAGTGCCACCCGATGGCGCTGTGTACCCGCGCCGCCAGCGCGCCGGTAGAAGGAATCGGATGGCGGCGGTGCCAGCCCGCTCGGGCAGGCTCCAGAGCAGCGGCATGGCCGATGTCAGCGCGGCGCGGCCACTTCACGAGGGCGCGCGCAAGAACGGAATTCATGCTTTCGCATTCACAACTCATAAGAAGTGCTTAGGTGTACCTCGAGCCTTATGCTGATCAGTTGTTTTAAAAAATTAACACCACCAAGATTGTTTAGTGTTCTTTTTAGCACTGAAGTTCGAAATAAGCGTGATATCGCAGTGTTATATCACGGCCTCTCGATCCCCCTGTTGGTGCGGCCTGCCGATTTTTTCCGAAAACATAAGAGCGCGCGTGAGAGGAGAACTTCTCCCATCTGCCGTGGAGGCGCTGCACATCGGCGAGTGGTCTCGTGAGCTGAAAGCTATACTCCGTTTCACCTTATGTTGTACCACAGACAAGGCTAGAAGCGCGAGCTCATAGCGTTGGGAGCTACTCTTAACGCACGAGAGCTTGTGCCGCCGAGATGTGCCTTATAGAGCAAGGAGCTCGCGCTTGTAGCCTTTCCAGCGGTACATCATAAGGTGAAAAAGAGTATAGAAAAGGCGCCCAACGCGCTCTTGCTTCGCGACCCAGAGAAAATATCTGCCCGTCATTGGCTTCGCCGATACCGAGGCGCTGTCGCGGTTGCAAAAGGCCGCAAAAATCGCTTGTCCCCCACCTTTGCACCACTTCACGGAGAAAATATCGCAGTTTTACCCTGTGCTCGCATGCGTGGTTTGTGTTTTCGATCGTTTTTTTGCTCGTTTCTATAGTTTCATGGCGATAACCACTGATGGATGAGAAAGAAGAGACGTAGACAGCCGCCTTTTGTCTGTCTCTGCACAGTTTTAAAGTGTGCAGATGGGTTACGGAGCACGCGATGCCTAAAAACTGTTGCGTGCCGCGTTGTAAGTCAAATGCTGCGAGAGATCCGGAACTCTGCTATCACGAGCTTCCGTCTAGAGAGAAATTTTGGGATGCCTGGTTGAAGAACATTTCGCGAGAATGCAGCGAGAAGGGCAGCCAGTGGCAACCAAGCTCCAGGAGCGTCGTGCGCTCCCTTCATTTTAAAGGCCGACGTACACTTCGCGCTTTCCACTTTTGCCCGTCACCTCCTTTCCTATATCCCTTCACATTTTACCTTGCCCCAACCTGGCTCCCCCTCGCAGCTTAGGAGAGGGGAGCACTATGTGGATTATCTTCCCTGCAGAAAGCCGAGGTTGTACATATAGGCATTTAAGGTGGAGGACTACAAGGTAGGGATGAAGCGGAAGGTACTGCGACCGATAGCGGTGCCGACTCAATTCCCATTGTATTCGTTGTACATGCAACCAGCAGGTTCAAAGAGACGCAGAACGCTTGTTCGTGTGCCACCTAACGCGTCCACGTCGCATGCGAGCGGGAGAAGCCGACAACGCAAAATGCAGTCCCCTGCAGAAAGAAGACAAGCTGTTGATGAGTGCGTGGCTATTGAACCTTGCCTGCAAAAAGAGTTTGAAGTGGAAGAATGTCAGACGTCATTCAATTTGACAGCTATAGGCTTCATGGAAGATGCCAAGAAAAACGCGCACCGCCTTCAAATGCAAGCCAAACGACTGAACGAGCGAATTAAAAAACTGCGACAAACCTGCGACGAATTTTAAGACAGATTTAAGCATGGAAGGCTAATGTGTAGAACCCGCTCAACTTTGCAAGTGACGTGTCCTGAATGCAAGCTGTAACTTAAGGGAAATGAATCTCGTGACGGAGAAAATCAGTTCATGTTTAGCCTGACCAAAGAGGACTCAGCTATCCACGACCTGAAGCTGTCTGGCCGTGCAAGCTCGTCTGCACCTTTGTCGAGAGGGCTCTACAGTTGGCAGAGATTCGTCGTTCTGGACGGATTGGCAAGGTTCTCTCGAGCGCTGAGCTTCCACACCTTATGGACTGCCCGCTGATGTGGTGTACTAACTGCAGAGACCGGTACCACAGCTAAGAACTCTGCGAGCTTTTTCTCGGGAAGCTCCTCAGACCTCTTCTGGCTAACTCGGCTGGTGACCTAAACAGCTCTCTAGAGAATATATTGAGACTTTCGCGGAAGCCTCTTTCCCGAAAGGTATTCCGCTTGCGAACTATATGACTCCCTTGATCTGTTCGTGAACAATGAAGTTTATATTGCAGAAGTTATGCACGAGGAATCCCTTTCTTATTGTCCCTCACAGATAAATAAAAGGCACAGCTCGAGCGTGCTCGAGCATCGGTTAAAATCGTAAATCATACGGCCTAGCTATATCCAACTATAACTCATTACAGTGGTAATAGAAACGGGGACGGGAACAAGAAAACGACAATTCGCTCATACTGCCAGCTGAATGCGGCTCTAACACGCAGCCTGCAGCTGAGTGAGCTCCTCGCAGAAAGAATTATGTGATTCTATTCGGCACAGATTTGTCACATCATTCATGCAATCTGGCACTCGTTTCAAATGAGACTTGCCGCTTCACGAAAAACAATCTAAAAAGCCACACCTAGGGTGCCTACATGTTTCCGCCGCTCCGGAAGCGGAGCGGAAACATGTAGGCACCCTAGCCACACCGGGCCGCGCCGGGCGGACTGCGCCTCTCTCGCCGATAACGAGCGCCACGGCTGGCGCTGCGGGGTAAAGTAGAACTATCGCTCTCACCGGCGGCGCGAGACATGTTGCCTGGCGCCGCGCTTTGCTTGCACGTGCAGGCCCAAAGCTCACGAGACTGTCATTGAACGTAGAAAGCTCGCGCTGGATGAGGGGGAAGTTAACGTCCTCAGTGACGTTTTCATCCTGTTAGTTACTCGGCTAGGCACTAAACGCATGAAATCGAAGCTCGAACTTTTAATCAATCTTGACATAGCCTACGCAATCCATGAAAAAATGTCATGTACGCCCAAAAATCAAATCATTTTTATTATTTATTTTAAGGGAAGTACGCTCGCTTTGAATAGGACATTTTTAGTGCCGCTCAGGGGGTGCTGAAACTTTCGCAGTTTCTCAACTTAAAGACAGAGGATCCTGAGAAAGTAGAGCCGAGCCCCCGTCTGATCGCCATTTTGATTTACGGAATGAGAAGTTTCTCGTTGACCTTTCCATTTTTGTGAGTCAATCCCTATTCTCGGTGGCAAATTGCTTTATAGAGAGGTTTCTTGTATAGCGAGATTCTGTTATCAACACACTGGCGAAACAAGCACACATCTTCGCAACCGCTACCATATGCGTTGTCGCTACTTGCGGCATTGTAAAATGATCTCCCTGTTTCTAAATACGCAAAAAAATAATTGCGAGAGATCCGTGGGGATAAGCCCAATTGATAAGTTGCTGTCCTACAGAGAGCCAAAAAGCTTCAGTTGACAAGGAACGCTTTCAGTACGACTACACTCTATGGCGATTGTGGCGCGATTGGTTTAGAACGATCCTGTAGAAGTTTCGAAGATTTTAGGGAACCACAATGGCGATTGCTATGGCAGAGAAGACGGATCAGCCAATTGCCTTCCGGGGTTCTTAGTCGTCTGTATATCAGTGTATGTTTCTGTTCGACTAGAATAGAGAGAATGCAATGGCGATACTTTCCCAGGATCCAACTCCCTTAGGTAAGGTGTGCGCCCACAGTCGGTGCCCTGGCACAGTTTCGGCGTTTCACAGACCTTTGTGTTGGCAGAACGGCAATGAGGCAGATGCTAACTCTATTTTCTTTTGTCACTATTTTTAGCGGCAAAATTATGAAAAGTAGTTGCAATTGTCGTCTATGTTTTTTTTTCCAAAGACCCAGGCAAACAGTAATTAAAACACAAATACAATTATTCTTTGTCAAAAGTAATGGATTACAACTGCAATTTACTTAAGAAAGTAACTAAAGCTCAGTCGTGAAATTACTCATTTTAAGTACTACTCTAGTATGCTAGCAACTTTTTCACTCAAAAAATAAGAACATTTCAACATCTTGCTAATAGACCTTTTGCGAAATCCCCCAAGCGCCCCGGCCCGCGCGCGAGGAATTGTGGGAGAGACTGTCCCTCGCCTGGCCGCTCTGCCTTGAGATCGCATTGCCTTGTCGCTTGCCTCCTCTTAATCCCCTGTTTTTCGATTCCATTACCTATTTTTATCTATTCCAGTGTATTTTTTATTGCTTCTAAGTGTTTCTATTCTCTTCTGCGCGCGATGTTTCTTGTGTATATATAGTATTTGTACCTTTATTTTGCCTTTTTCGACGGGAGTGCCGACGGACAACACGCCGCTTCGCGAGTCGTTCCCCGGGTGAGTACTACCGTTGCTACCGATTCCTATCGCGTTGTTAGCTGTTCCTTTTGGTTCATTTGACCCGCGTGCAGTCGAGAGGAGCCGTTTATAGACCTTTTCTTTAACGGCGCCGCCATCTTGAGAATTGCGGCGCCGACGACGCCGTCTAGCGGCTTAGAAAAAGAAATACCGGCTAGTTCTGGCAGCACAGCTATCTGGGTAGGCAACGGTGTGGGTATGGGGGGAACTTGGCTAGACTTGGCTATGGTGGGCTGCAATAACTTGCTTGGAGCTTGTCCGGTTGAATCCAGCTGGCTACTCACAGGCCATCACCTTGCCTCCTTGAGAGAACGACGACGAAGACGGTGGGGTTTTTTTATTGAGTTTCCACAACGAAAGAATATATTAGCCATTTAATGTAGTCTATGCAGGTAAGCTCTCGGCATTTGATAGCTCCATCTTGAGTGGTGGCATGTAGACTTTTTCATAAATTTCACATACCATGGGGCTTGCAGTGATAACCTAATTGGACCACCTGCACCGGGAATTAAAATCGGTCCTCTTGTCGTAAACGAAGTGGTCGTGAGCTTAAACGTGACGTTGAGTGTGATACGAATCTCTCGCGATTCAAGCTCGCAATCAACTGACTTCATAAATAAGGATTCTTAAGGAAAATGCGAAGCTCGATAACATTGCAGCCACACTCGCGCTGCAGCATTTTGTGCTCATTGCACACTTTCTGCTATTGCCCTTAAGCTTTTTAAAATTATTTATCCATTCAACAACCACGCAGTGGTAGCCAGACAACCGTACATTTTCGGAAATTGCAGCACGGTAAAAAGGAGCACTCGGAACTAACTCATGCACGACGTCCGTTTTTAAGCCTTTTCGCCCATACTCTTGGCGGTTGCATACCCTGTGTCAGCGGGCAATCCAAAAATGCACCAGGTCGAGGGTACGTCAGTTACTGGCTGGTTTGAGGTTATGCGAAAAAGGTCTATAAACACCCGCGCACAAGTCATTGGGATAGGCAGAGCTCTGAATCAACAATCGCGACGCGAGAGCCGAGTGCGCTGTGATTTGGCCGCTCGCGCTCGCTCTGTTGACTCGCACTGTAGCGTATGCCTTCGAGTGCCGCTTACTTGACCAAGATACAGCACGCCGCTTTGTCGCCGCAAACCATTTGTCCGAATGTTTGTGAAGCTAAAGCGCGAGACACATGCGCGTCAGAACTGTCCGATCCGACCTGCGAACCGCCGGAACGACGTTCGAGGGCGAGGGTTTTCGTCGCACCGGAGCGTCGGACGGGGCCTCCGTCCGGCGCCGGCGTGCGTCCAACTTGCTAGATATCGCCGCACGGCTGTCCAATTTTCGGAGGGCCGCAGCCAATGGCAGCACGGATGGCGTGAAGGTCATGTTGTCACGTGACTTCGGCCCGATCGGGCGAGGAGGCGCTTCGTGGTTCGGGCAGTTCGGGGAAGCGGATCTCCCCCTCTTTTACAACGCCTACACACACTGTGACATACACATGTGGCGGTGCGTGGTGAAGGAGATGGACGCCATCGAGTTTTCTCGCGCGCACAAAACAAGCTGCTGATCTCGCGCGCCATAGCAAGCCGTCCTTCTGGGACCGATCGAGGCCGTCGAAACCCGAATGTACTCCGTTTCACCTTACGATGGAGAGCAGCGGACGCTACGAGCCATTCCAGTGCCGTGTGAGTGTCACGTGAACTTCGGGAGAGACGCAGCAATGCGCGGTGTGCGTAGTCACGTGATTTGTACGCAGTGCTCGCTTAGCTGGGATGGCTCCTAAAGTCCGCTGCGGTCCATCGCGATTAAGTGATGTTGAGCAGAAAAGTAACCTCACGGAAAATCTCTACACACGCACACTTTTATAGAATGTAATAAAAATATTATGTTTGTTTTAAAGTCAGAAAAACCAAGAAGGGCGAGGAAAATATTTTAGTTTTCTAGGCTAGGTGGCGCGAGCTACCGCCCGTTATATATATAGCCATTAGCATTCATCCATTCATTCGGTAGAGGGATACCCGAAACTGGGCGGAGCTGAACGGAGCGACGCAACGACGCGTCGGAAACCATACATGGGTAAATTACTTCCAAAATGTAATTTAATTACAATTACAATTACTTTGCTTCAAAAGTAGTTTAACTACAATTACAATTACTACTATCCGAAAAGTATTTAATTACAATTACAAATTCCTTTTAAAAAGTAATGCAATTACTTTACAATTATTTATTTCTCAGAGCGACCCTACTTGGGCAATATAACTTTAAACGAGTTGAATAGAATGCAACGTATTTGTTCATTCCTTCACTCTAAAAAATGCCTGCGCGTCTACTTACCCGCAATACACTCGAAGAGCCAATCTCTGTGATCTACGAAATCAGCTCAGCGAATGATGAAGCGGAACATCTAGCTGTTTAGACCTGAAAATAAAATCTGCGCTGTGGCATTACGCAATGCAAAGCGTCATGCTTGCATTGCGTAATGCCGCAGCGCAGACTTCATTTTGAGGTCTAAACACATGTTCCGCCTCATCATTCGCTGAGCTGATTTCGTAGATCACAGAGATTGGATCTTCGAGTGTTTTGCGGGTAAGTAGACGCGCAGGCATTTTTAGAGTGTTGTTCCACTGTTTGAGAAGGCTTAAGCATTGCTGCATAAATGCCGCGCATTGTACTTTCCTTTCATGAATTTCGTTAAATTCATGTAGAACTTGACGGTTTGGGGCAATGAAGTACTACGTTCTTATATTTTTAATAAAGAATAATGAATAACTTTATATGCTGGAAGACGCCAGATCGCTAAAAAAAAAATTGTGCTGACAGACTTTTGTTAGCCAGGCAAATAAAAATGGGGCAATTAGTCATATATGAATATTTTACAAGTGTTAACAGAAAACTAAATTCCACACGCGCTGATACGACTCCATTCACATATAAACATCATGGTATTGTAAATTATGCAAATTGAGTTGAAATTATTATGTCTCAGAAATATATATATATAAGAACCGAATCGGGGCTCCCCAATCATTGGTGACAATGTTCACAGGTGCGAGGTCAGTCCGAAGTTATCCGAAGTAAAACCAACAGGAAATAAACTTGAAAATATTACTAAGAAACAAATATGCGACAATACTGTAAGAGAAGCGTAAAAACCTGGCAAAAAAAAAGCTTTATAGATAATGAACATTCCCAACCTCGACTGTAACCTGAAGCTCAATTTTTTTTTCTTTCGATATTTTGGCATGTTTACGCTATTGTTTTCTGCTCGCACCGCAGACGGCGCAATACGGCGCCGTTGAGCTAGGCTCAAAAGAGGATTGTCTCAGCCCGCAGTGTAACCAACAAAGCAACAAACAATGCGACGCTATTTATGTTGTGCGTGTGTGTGAGTGCGTGTCTTTGTGCGAGTATTTCACCGAGAGCTAGGCCGCTTGTGCGAGCGCTGAGGCTTTCAGAGAGGTTCCGTCGGCGCCGCAAAGTTTTGCAAAAGTAATTGTAATTGTGCCTGAAATTTTGCAATTACTGACGCTAGAAAGTAATTAAATTAAGATTACAATTCCTTTTAGCGAAAAGTAATTATTTACAATTACAAATTACCAAGGAAAGTAATTAAATTACAGTAATTCAATTACTGTAATTGAATTACTACCCAAGTTTGTCGGAAACCATGTGTCGCGAACCGTCCTGTGCGGCGATTCAGAGCAGCCATCTTCCCGACAGTTCGCACGCCGGACCGGACAGTTTTGACGCGCATGTGTTGCGCGCTTTAAAGCTAAGGCATATGCAACGATGCGGCGCCTGACAACTGCGCGCTGTGGCGCGATCCCTTCGCAAACGCCGACGGCTCAATGTCGCGGCTTGAATGCGCCTATGGCATGCCTTCTTAATCTATCTGCTAAGCGGTTGTCAGTTGCAGACACCCTTTTTCAAGTGCAGAGATGTGCTGTCACCCAGGCAGTGATCTTGAAACTCGTAGTTGCTTCGATAATTTTATTTCTCTAGTCAAGATGTCAGCTGAAGGTATTTTATTTCTTTAGTTCACCTCCAGCGGCAACATGCCCGGTGGTACAGTTTGCTGTGTGCCAGGTTGTGCAAACAATATTGCTAGCGCACAGCATGTTTCCTGGCACCGCCGCGTGCAGTTGTCAGGCGCCGCATCGTTGGAGATACCGAATGGTGTTACGGTTTCGCAGGCATTCGGACAAATGATTCAGGGACGGCAAAGCGGCGTGCTGTATCTTAGTCAAGTAAGCGGCACTCGAAGGCAAACGCTACAGTGCGAGTCAACGAAGCGAGCGCGGGCGGCCAAATCACAGCGCACTCGGCTCTCGCGTCGCGATTGTTGATTCAGAGCTCTGCCTACCCCTATGACATGTGCGCTGGTGTTTATAAACGGCTTCTCTCGACTGCCCACGGGTCAAATGAACCAAAATGAACAGCTAACAGCGCGATAGGAATCGGTAGCAACAGTATTACTCACCCGGGGAACGACGCGCGAAGCGGCGTCTTCTCCGTCGGCACTCCCGTCGAAAAACGCAAAATAAAGGTACAAATACTATATATATATACAAGAAATATCGCGAGCAGAAGGGAATAGAAACACTTGGAAGCAATAAAAAATATACTGGAATAAATAAAAATAGGTAATGAAATCGAAAAACAGAAGATTAAGAGGAGGCAATCGACAAGGCAATGCGATCTCAAGGCAGAGCGGCCAGGCGAGGGACAGTCTCTCCCACAATTCCTCGCGCGCGGGCCGGGGCGCTTGGGAAAATTGCAAAACGTCTATTGTGAAGTGACAGATTTAAATGCCAGTATTACATGAACTAAAAAAGCTTATAACAAAACCTTCCTTTTATAAACTTTCATCAGCAGCAGCGCACATCGAAAAATTGTTTATCATAATTGTGTTTTGTGTAAGTATTCAAAACCACCACTTACATTTCTGTTTAACTCAGCAGCTTCCCATAGAAATTGGAAGGAATACATGGAGAGAACAAACTTTCCGGTTTCAAGTAATAATATATAAAATGTGACTTTTAAATGCGTCGATCGTAGGATCTAGGACGTGATTTTTGTATTTGTAGCAACATGCTGTTACCTTTGAATAGGAAAACAAAGCCAGAGAATAAAATCGGAGTAATACAGTATCGCACAGGTCACATCTTATTATCGCTGAACTTTAAAATTTGGGAATAATTTACGACCATGCTGTCTATACGTACCACATCTGACCTTGCTTTCTTTTTGATCGAGGAATAGATGGTATTATTTGCCATCTTTTTATATTAAGGCCCCACATAGCCTGAATATAACATTAGCCAGTTTAAATTGTAGACTTAATACTGGTTGTTTTTTCTTCTTATTGTAGGCGATGTTTATTGGAATGTTGCGCGGAATTAAAAAACAGTGTCATCAAATTTTATTTTATTTTATTAAAATTCTTAATTTATCATAAAAAAATGCGTCAAAACCAAGTCAAAAGAAAGTGACACCAATTAATGCAACAATTAAAATTTTGACATCTTGTTTGAGTTTATTTTTTTCTTCAATAATTAAACTCTTCGTTTTCTTTATAGCGAGGTTTGTTGATGCAAGAAAATTAATATTTCGCCAGTCGAAGCAAACCATTTTAAAAAGTAATATATCTTAAGGAAGGATTCTAAATCAAGCTCATATTTGGTATATTCATTTTGATATAAGGATGTTATTTTTAATATATACTTTGAAACGATGTCTTTTATTTTTAATATCTGCAGTGATGATATTTAGCATAAATATCCGGCATATATATGGTCTTTGCTTTAATTCGAGAAATTGTTTTTTTTTTTTTTTATAGAGGGTAAGAAACGCTATATATTTGTGCGGCTCGGCGGACATTATATGAGTAAATAATCGTCACTTCAAGTTGACAAATTAACCAAAATCTGTTGATGAACATTCTAGTTATTGCTTTTATGGGTCATGTTTTCATTGCAATATTGACGGGACGTCTATTACAAGCAAGACCAATTTTAAAATTCGCTAAAAGATAATTGTTTTTTAGTAATTAATATAAATCGAATTTCTCCTCTTTTCGCTCTAGTAAAAATGGCACTCAAAAGAGCGTCGCAAGCCCTGCACATGATAGGAACTTTTAGAATAGCGTACGTTAATGCTTTCCGTCCTCAAAGACTAGCGTCGTCACCAGTGCGCATGCCTCGTACGCTAACCTCGTGTTGAGTTTTGCGTGCGCTATTTTAGCGCACACTATTTGTCGAAAATTGCGTGTGTACGCAGAATTGTTGCGCTCCTCCAAGAATCATTTGCGATACGCGAGACGTTTTGACTGAAGCAAAGACGAGCAGAGTTGAAAAATGCAGGCTCCCAGGACCGCGGCTGCGACCGCCTGGGCGGTTGCCGCGTGCGCGACGTCGGCGGAATTCCCACGACTGCGGTTGTCAGTACAGTACGACATTGCAGTCCTCCTGGTGGATCACGTTAAAAACAGTTGGAAGATCCAGAAAAGGGTGGGCAACGATCGCCGGCAACTTGCTGCTTGCGACGTGCGAACATATATCGTCCAAGGTATACGGTGTGGGAAGTTCAGCACACGAGACCTCTTCCTAAGTCGACACAATCAGAGACGACCGGTTAACCGCTAGCGTCGCATTCTCGTATTTAAACAATCTACCATATTACACTCGGCTCTCAAGTTATAGAATTTCGTGGTTGAAATAAAAATTGTTACTCTATCTTGGTGGCTTTGCAAACGCGAGATGCTCGGGTTTTTGGCGTCGCAACGGAGCAACGCTATTCTAAAACTCTCTTGCTCAGCGTGCTCTAACTCAAGCGTCGCCGCGCGCTAAAATTGCGTACGATATTCTAACACTTCCTAATGACGCTTGGAAGAGTGATGTCGTTGTTACACTTACGTCGTCACTATCTCCAAGGCAATCCTTGCCGGGTGCGCCGACGACACAAGTGACGACGTGACCGAAACAACTACGTCACTCTTCCAAGTGTCATTGTGAGCGGGGATTTCTGCGTTTTTTATGCGTGCAATTTTTGAATGAGGCGGCAAAAAAACGCAAACATTAATTTAATACGATCTTAAGAAACACAACATTTTCAGAAATTCTTTAAATTGCTCTGGCCTCTAATGGTAATCGCCGTCAAAACAGCAATTCTAACATTGCCTTAAGACCGCAAATTAAAAGCTAATTTACAAATTGTAGCTGATTAGTCAACTTAGCATGACTATTATGCCCTCATATAATTCCCTCTGAGCCTGATAAATGAGTGGTGAAGACGGCACTCGCCCAACTGACACCCTATTTTTTCAAGATTAATTGAAATTAAAATTAAAAACTTTGCAAATAAGTGACTATGAGGCACGCGGTTATGATATAAATGTAACACATTAGTTTATAACTGTAGAGTATGAGTTTACGATATGCCTATACCGCATAAGTTTAGGATAAATTCATCCGGTGTGGGTTCATGATCTAACCATATCGGTTGAACTGATATAACTATCCGCTAAATAAACAGTTTTACTTCGATGTTCAGAAACGATTTCTTTACATAAACTATTCTGGGTAAGATGCTTTATTTGGATATAGCTGCAAATAAGGCCAGTATGAAGAGCTCAAATTGCTCACGATATGTTTTTAATACGCTTGGCAGGATCTTCCAACAATAAAGTTCGCGCTAGCGTATTCTTTATGATAGTGGACTATTTTATTTTCTTCGAGATATTGTAAATTACATTTCTGTAAATTACCCTTGAAGCCATAGATTAATAAAATATGTGAAATATTAGAGTCAGAGACGTTTGCAATTACATTTTCAGGTGTCCACCAACATTTAAGGGACCACTATGCGAGGAAGAAAACAAGGAAGTCCGGTGTAAGTTTTAATCCTTGAAAGCAGAAACTTTCGGCAATTATACTTATAAATCCCAATGAAACATTGAGTTTGGCCCTAATTTTAATAGGACATTCAAGTAGCCTGTTTTTGTCTCCTCGTTTTTTTTATTTTTTAGGGGATAACTTATTAATGTATAAGTCAGTGCCCTGAACATGCACTTCGTGCTCAGGTATTCGGGAGTTTTGTGCAGTTTCACTTTATAATTAATATTAGGTATTAACGTCCCTTACTGTAGTAAAATGATATGAGGATTTCAGTGTTGAGGATATAAAATGCGCAGATTTTGAATGATTCTAGACATTATAAATATATTTAAACATGAGACATTTCATGAAAGTGTGAGGAATTTAACCGCCTTCATAAGTTACCATATGCAGATAGTATTCGGCGGTTATGTAAGCTCTAATGTTTGCTACCTGTGCTTTCAAAATTGTTGTCCTTTTAATTAAAAAACGTATCTATAATACTTCAGCACAAAACTGGCTTATCGCATTTCGCTCATGATTTTTGCAGCTGCCACATTGAACACTGTGGTCATTGGAGTGGTGCTGTCGGCACTTCTTCTGATCTGCTTGGTTTTGACAGGAAGCATAATTTTAAGGTAAGGCGCCTGGCTCAGCCTTGTTCGCAATATTCAAGAGTGTTTCTAGTGCAACGTCTATTTCACTTTATTCACATTTTTGTTTTATAGTCTTCACAATAAAAATTAGGACACTGTAATCCCATGCCACTAACTATAGTTGACATCAACTATAAATACGCTACATGTTCACACCCCCGTCTGGTCTCAGCTGGTGTCCAACGCCCGTTTGAAGTTCCTTTGCGAACTAAAATGCAGACATCTCTACGTAAAATCGAATATTTCAGTTACTTGCCACCGATGCTCAAAACGTACTGTTAATATGACGCTTGTGTCATGAATGTCGCTGTTCATTACTATGCTACTGTTTCTAGTGGAGGTGCGGTCAACAATAAAACTATTCTAGCAGCAATATAGTAATGTTCTAAGTATGCAAGGAAAATACATTCGAATACTCATAAGACAATACATAGTATATTGGCTCTTCTCTCTGCATTTCTTTATAAAACAAAAGAAGTCATAAATGTTAATTTATTGCGGTCATTATTGCACCATAGCTAACTTATGCGATACCAGGTGTGTTGGTGGCCTACTCACCCGTCAGCATAAGTGCAGTTTCCGAGGCTTAAGGTACAAGTAAAAGATGCACACGAATATGTCTTTCAAATATTTATTACACCAAACAGTTGACGCTTATCAGAAACTGAAATCCGCAAAACATGACAAAAAAGTAAATTGCGAATTGTCACCCCCCCCCCTTCTTTTTTATTGTTTATTAAGAAAGCATGCAAAAGCTTAAACAGACTTTGTTAGAACTTAGAAGAGGCATACGCACGGAAGTAAACTATATTCAGAATAACCTGGTGTTTTTTTTTTGTTTTGTTTCTACGAGCTGTCAGAAAACAATAAGACATATTGTGGCATATCTAACATGTGGAACCCATTGGAGTTCGGCACATCTCATAGTATTTGTTTGTTTTTATTTAACAGTTTTATTGTTAATGTATTCACAGAGTGAGCCCAAAGTAAACTGGATTGGGTTTCAAGGAGGCATGCAAGTTTTTTTTTTTTTAACATTAGTGAATATTATTGCTGGCTTCCTATGTAATTTTTTTTTTCGCGCGACAACAGTGTTTAGTATTGTCCTGAAGTGACACGAGTTTAATTGTCACGCATGTTTTTTTTGGTTTTTTTTTAACATCGAGTAGTAGAAAAATTGCAAAATTATTTATTTACTTGTGTTTTGCTCCAAACTGCCTATTATCGCTTTTGTTCGGACAGGTTGAAGAAGAAGAATCAAATACTGGCCGCAAACTGTCAAATGTGAGTCCGAACTATTTTTACATTATACAAAATAAATTGGCAGTCGCGTTTATTTTAACCTACTTTCTTCTTCAGGTGGTCAAACGACGGCAAGTGATGCAAGATTTCGTCGGACCTCATCACACAAATGCGCCAGCATCCAACCATTAGCACCACGCATAATCGTCACTGAGATTTTGCACTAAACAATTGTCATCATAATAACATCATCTGAGCAAGCTTTCATTCTGAAATTTTGAAATATGATCACAGGATTTTATACGTCTGTGATAGGGAGGTCAATGTAGGTACAAACAACGCTGTTAAATTTTATCATATGTACGAAGCGAGAGTAGCCTTTCGCTTTTATCACTCATGGATCTCCTTATTTAGAATATTAAATAAACCCATCTGCATGCCGAGTAACATTTATGCACCTAGTCATACGCAATACAAATTTGGTGCATCAATAAAAAAAGCTTCAGTCTGTCTAGAAGTGTTATTTAATTGTCCCTCAATGTCCGATATCATGCGAAAAATAATTGCTGGGGATTTACTACGCAACAAAATGGTGGAAGTAAATTTGGAAACGTTCTTATCGTGCAAAAAAAAAAAAAAAACATAATGCAAAGATAATATTTTCTTTTGAACTTAAACGTACAAATAGTTTTTGAGTTAATTAAGCACAGGAAAATGTAAGTCTGATTGACAAAAATAATCCTTGGAGAAGGAGAACAAGGGGGACGAAAGACAAACACAAATCTTCAAACACCCAGGTGACTCAAGCGTTACCAAAAAAATACGCGTGCTCCTGGTTTCGGTGGCGCTCCAGTCACCTAACTTTGTTTTGGTGATTCGTGTTTGTCTTTTTCCCCCTTGTTCCCCTCCTCCAGGGAATATTTTCGTCAGTCTTCTCCAGCACGTTTGCACATTTTCATTAACTGCATTATCGTCTTAACCTTAAAATGGAGGATGTTCACCATTGTTGGTGTTAGACTGGTGGCAGCTGATAAAATCCGTTTTCTCTACTGACGTCTAACTCCTGGTTATCTCAGTCGGTAGAGCGTTGTTTCGGTCGGGCACCAGTCACCTAGCTATGTTTAGAGATAAATAGCGCGAAGATCGCGCTTTTATAAAAATAGCGCGAAGGCACATCCAACTATATTCCGTTGCAATGCAAGAAGGTAGGGCGAGGGAAAGAAAGGCCGGGGAGGAGGAAGCAGACGAAACGCTGAAGAAGAGAAAGAGAAACCTCTTCCTCTTTTTAGCGTTTCGTCATGCTTCCTCTTCTCCGGCCTTCCTTTCCCTCGCTTTACCTTTTTGAGTTAAGATTGAAGATTTTTGTTTGTCTCTTGTGCCCCTTGTTCCACTTTTCCAGGGATTATTTTCGTCATTCTTGTCCAGCTTGCCTCCACCTTTGCAATAATTGCATTATCGTCATAAATCTGATTGTTATAAAAATGTGTGTATTTATAATGTACAAAAAGAGTTTAAAAGAACGTAGTTCGTATTGAAAATTGCTTTATGATGAACGTACTAAAATGACAATTACGAATTCTTAACCAAGTGACTATAAAATATTTCTCTTATATAATATTACACTTTATATCTCCCCGACCAGCGTGGTGCTTCCTCTAACGCAAAAAGATATGTATTTAAGGTAACATTATTTAACGAAATTAATTCACAATTGAAAAGGGTACACTATTTCACAGACATTATTATGACTCTTGTGCAGTCAGAATATATTTTTATAATGTGTTCTCAAAAGGTACGCTGGCTACCGGTCCATCGGCATTGCATAAATTATTCTACTGTAAACTATTTCATATATTGTTAATAAAAATAATTTCAAACAAATGTGTTTGACACCACTGTATTCCTTTGTATATACTCAATAAAAGTCGGCCAGTTCTTTTCGGGTTTAAACTAAAGCAATCCACTAAAGCATAAAAAGATTAAAAAAAAATCCCCACTTATTTCACTTTAGAAACCAGTTCTTGATATGATGCCATGACAGAGGCCCTCATCATGTACGGAAAACCCAAGTTCCAAAGGGTTCCAAAGGAATTGTCACGACAGCTAGACGCGTTATGCTATGACTTAAGTGGTGTGTTGACCCAGGGTTCTTGTGTAGAAGACTTCCCGGGAGCCAACGTGAGGGTCATCACCTGAATGAAAGAAAGTCTCGCTTGATGCAATAGAGCACAAATGTATGGCTGTCATGTGGGAGGTACGCCATATTTGCTGCGACATCTTCAGAAGACGGTATTATGCTGTTGTCGAATGTACATATCTGAAATGGCTGATAAGTCATGGTCTCGTTAATATGGATCCCGTTAATATGGATACCCCGCTATATGGACACCATTTTTGGGGATAAACTGGGAAAATACATGAATTTTTTTCTCGTTAATATGGACAACTCACATTATGGACGATTTTTGGGGGGAACGGAAGCGTCCATATTAACGAGACATCACCTGCGTGGACCCAAACCCCACACCCCCGTTGCGTTCTAGGGGTGGTACTAGATATATCGAAGGCGGGACTTCAAATTTGTGCATCACGCGGGTAATTTAAAGCTGAACTCTAACAAACTGGGTCGATTGGTCATTTGTTGCTTGGCCGACATAAGTTAAATCTTGGATGTAGAGCACTTTCACCGAGAACAATAAACATTTGATGAGGCGACAGACCTAATTTCGCTATGCGATAATTACTGCGGTAAGTGTCATGGCACTTCTTTGGCTGCAAGGACATCCTCAAGGCATCTGTAGCCCTAGTGCAGTGAACAGAAGGCGCCTAACTAGCTTGCTAGCAGTGCTGCGTCATAGTTCAGCAGAGCAGTAGGATATTCGAGCTCGATCTCTGGATCAATGCCTGCGGCCGTGGCACTGCTCGTAATTGTGTTTTACGCATAAAGTGATGCTCCAGGCGAACGGTTAAAAAGTTGCCCTTGCATAAATTTTGCTGATGTAGCAAAAATTAGAGAATTAATTATAATATGCGAAGTGTTTTGGTAAAACCAGTATTTAAAAAAAGCAGTCTAGTAGCGTTAGTGTGTGTATTTCTTATTTGTTTCGCCCTCGAGCAAGGTTAAGTCCTTGCAAATTTGTCCCACTAACCAGGACAACACTAGGGAGTTTTAGAATAACGTACGCAATTTTAGCGCAGGCTAGCGCTAAATTTAGCGCTTGCGTTAGCGCACGCTACGCAAGAAAGTTTTAGAATAGCGTTTCTCCGCCGTGACGCCAAAAGCCCAAGCATCTCGCTCTTGCTTCGCCGCCAAGATACTGTCACAATTTTTATTTCACACACGAAACGCTGTAACTTGAAAAAAAAAAAAAGGTTTTTTTTTGGCCCGGAGTAACCTTTTAGATTTCTTCAAACGTGAGAATGGGTCGTGAGCGGTAGACCGGTCGTGTCTGCTCGCTTCGCCTAGCTATAGAGTAGTCTCGTGTACTGACCTTCGCCGATAAATGTTCACGCGTCGCAAGCATCAACTTGCCGGTGATCGTTGCCCACTTTACTGGGTTTTCGAAGCCGAGTGCAATGTCGTCCCGTATTGAAACTCGCAGTGCCGAGGATGCCGCCGACGTCACGCTCGCGACGCCGCCGAAGCGGCCGCAGCAATAGCCCTAGGAGCCGCCATTTTTTTAACTGTGCTCGTCTTGGCTTTAGCCAACTTCTCGTCACGAATCCTCCTTCGGTGAGCGGAAAGACTCTTTGCGTACGCACGCAATTTCCGAGAAATTGTGTACGCTAAAATTGCGCTCGCAAAGCGCAAAACGTGGTTTGCGTTCGGCATATGTGCAGTGGCTACGACGCTATTCTTTGCGTACGCAAACCTTTAGCGTGCGCAATTCTAAAACTCCATAATATTTTATAAAAAGATCAACTATATACAGGGCAACACAATGGAAACGTTCGAAGACCTTAGCTCTTATTTATACGGAGAATAATAATGTTTAATCCAGCGCGTTATTGCGCAGTGTGCCGTATTTGCGATTTTGTTTCACAAAATAAGGACCCTACTAGTCGGTGACTAATACTTTTTCTGAATCCTTCCTATGCCTAATTGATCAGTGAATATTTCTAGACCCGTAGCCAGAAGATGTTTTGGGGGGAAGCCGCCCGAAATACCAACATCGCGCGATACACAAAACGCGCACGTGACTGAGAGGGTGCTTAATGTTTTCTTAACAAAGACAGAACATTTTTTTTTTTTTTAAAAGGATTGGTTTTATTCTTCTGGGCATGAATCCAGCAAAATATTTTTTTTTCATCAAAATTAAAAATGTTGACCGGACATGGTTGTTCGATCTGATCTGAAAACGCCCTGCGAATTCGGTTTTTATTAAGGAATGATAAAAACGTTGGCATAAATGCTTCCGAATCGTAGAAATAAAAACACGACTTAAAAAAAATAATAATTTGAAAGTTTTAACGAATACCACCGTCAGTCGGACAAAACATTGTATTGACGAAAATAGCTACTAAACGTCACCGCTGAAAAACTTGTTTAAAATAATTGGCATTTTTGCGTCTGGAAAATAAATTAAAATGATACCTAACAAAGCGTGGTAGGTTAAGCAATGCATTTTGGAAGGCGGTCAAAATCTATATCAAATTGCATGATCGGACGGCCACTCTTCACAATACATTTATGTTAGTTGTTAGAGGAGCCATTGCACAAGAAACTAAGGTGTTGGGATGTTCTTCATAATATTTCGGCAGGGCCCGTTTGATAAACCCCGTGACGTTTACAAGTTTATTGAGGTAATACTTGCAAAAGCAATTTTGTTTGAATAATTTCAATTTGCAGCATGGTGGTCAAGCAAACATGATAGCCACGAAAATGTAATCTTTCGGCGATCCCCGTGTTTTCGCTAATTAATGATATTCATAACAGCACCCTTATCACGCGGCAAATGTTTTCTTATTTTGCGTAAAAATATCCCATCCCGTGTAATAATAATATTGCACTGGATTGAATTGAATTATGGTGGCTAAGGCCTTTCAATCGGGCGAGGATAAACTACTGGATCTAGCCAGTAGAAAAATTAAAAGCGTAAGCACTATTGCCGTGGCATCCCTTTGTTTTCACAGTTTTCCCCCGCCAGTCTTCTAGTCTGCTTTTTATGACATCTACTGTATTGCGAGCAGAGGCAGTGTCACAACGTCCATCTATCGTCGGTAGAACTGGCGCTTTGTCGCTGCACGTTGTCTGATCTTGTCACTCCGAATTCAATCGCCCGAGCACCGGTGCATAGGCATAGCCACTCACATCTGGCGGAACGAGTGTCCTCAGCACATAGCACTCCATCCAGACGTGGAAGGCTGTTTCCTCATGCTGGCCGCGTACGGCCACTCGTAATATCCAGCCTCGTCGAGTACTTCATCCTGAAATGGCGTGTCCGTAATGCTCCGCTGCGCGCCTCTTGGGCAACTCGTGGGGCCGTTGCTAGCCCCGCTGGTTATAAGTTGCCAGACTGAACCGAAGCGTAAAGAGCACCTCTGAAAAATGAAGTGATCTAGAATACCATTGAAAGTGTGCTACCTATCATGCGACTATAATGCGTGTACTCATAATGTACAGCGAGTTTACTTTTTATAAAATAAGATTACACAATTAGCACGTACACCAATACGCGGCCATGAAGTCACGCTGCTGCGGTGGCGCTATTTTCGGCACGGCCCATGCGCAGACGCTTCGCCTAAAGAGAATCATATGTCTGAGAACGCACAGTGCCCACACCTGGTGAGGGCTAGTGTGGGCAAACGCGGACTTGTTTATACACAGCGTGTTGGTCCTTAATTTGAATGTCACTTACAGTTGTAATATGAAGAGTTGAGCAATAGTTGGCACGTAAACAACATAATAAAAATTGCAGGAGGACACTTAAGACTCCTTGCATTTAGAAATGGGAAAGCATTCCTCCGCGCAGCGCATTCCTACAAGCAGCAGCGCCATGACTTCCTTTCTCATTAGGGGAGCCTGATGTCACCGCCGGTGACATCAGGCTCCCCCACTGCGCAGCAGCGACGCACCTGCCGGCTCCACGGCTTTCGTGACGATGCGTCTGCGCTGCTGTGCTTTTCTTTGTGTTTTATTTCTAAGGCGCGTCCGCTTTGAACTCAAACGGCCTCCCCGGCTTCCGTGACGAAGCATCTGATATGACGCGTCGCAGCCAATGGGACTTTAAAGGCCGTTTCGCACAGCCAATGAGAAAATGGAAATTTATGTGCCGTTTTTCGCTGCTAGAGACACCGCCGGCTTTGCTCCATGGGACAGTTAATGCTTTCGAAAAGTTGGAAAGAGCGCGAAAAAAACAAGGGACAAGATCGAGACGTGAACAGACACAACGTTGACTGGCAACTGAAGTTTATTCCTTCGAGGAACAGAAAGCAAAACATAAAAGATGCAAGATAGATAAAACATAATCAACCCCCTTGAGGCACGCCCGAGCACTTAGACAAATCTGCCGACTTTCTTGATGAAAGACAATTCGTCATCCGCCAATGCCACGGACGGGGCACTAACACTCCATAGGTGGAAATAAAACACGCCTCATCAATTTCTCTAGTCCCTTTGTTGTGGTGACGAGCCAGAATCTTAATCTCCGTGAAAACCGGCGAACACGAAGACCTATCACAGTGAACTGCAAAGTGTCCTGACGGTGAAGACCGAAGGGAAAGCGAATGCTTCCTGGCTCTAACATTAGCACACCACCCCGTTTTACCTAGTATGTACACCCTGCCACACGACAAAGGGATCAGATACATGACACCCACAGACACATGACATGACACACACCATGACACACACAGAAAACCAAACACGATTAACTGCGGCGCAAGGAGCTTGAAGGAGCTGAGAACGAACCGATGTGAAAATGTGTGTACATACGGCAGAACAAATGGTCTAGAGGACATCATCCTCCTTTCCCTCAAACTCGAAAGACCTCTAAACACTTTGAGAAGTGATTCCGCAACACCCACGACCACAGCCAACGGGAAGCCAGCAGAATGTAACCTGCTGGCCTGAGACAAAAAAACTTTTTTGCAGCTATGGTGACAACATTTAACCAAAGACGAGCGTAGACATGACACAGCAATAGCCCATTTGACAAGTTTTGTATGGGCAGAATCATGCCTTAATAGCCCCTACTTTGGCCGGGGTTCATACGACCAGCAAATATGTGAGGCATGAATCTTAAGAGACAGGTCCAAAAATTGAATGGCACCCTCAGAATGGGTCTCGGGCTTGAACCTCAGACCCGGTGAACATCCCGAAAACAGGTCGACCATATCCGTGACCACCTCCCTGTTATCACCCAAACCTTGACTGAATAATAAAACAATAAGATAATCATCCAGGTAACTAAAAGTCTTTAAAATGCGCTCTTCTTTTTTTTCAGCTATAGCTCGATCACACCTGGCCAAACAAATGTCGCTAAGAACCGGGGCAACACTGGATCCGATGCGAATTCCGCTCTTTTGTAAGAAAATAGAGTCCTCAAACGTGACATATGTTGAAGCGACCCTAAGCGAAAAGTCGGTCGAAATCAGTATACTGAATGTATACTAACTAAGAGCATATACTGAAATCGTACTAGTTTCACACTTTTATGAAACAAAATAGTATACTTTTAGTACAGCACAAGTGCATATGTAGTATACCATAAGTGCACCTCGAGTGCACATCTAGCATAATATAAGTGTACAATTAGTACACTACATGTATGCTTTTTGTGCACTAAATGTACACTACTAGTACATATATACGGGGTGTCCCAGGTAACTTGCACCAAACTTTAAAAAGAAACCGGGGCGTTCTGCGGGAGTGAAACCAACTGTACGCTGTTAGCAAGTCTCTTGCGAAAGTGCACGCAATTTTTTTTAGTGTGCCTAGTTATTTAATTTAGACTTACAAGCTAACTTTTGAAATCTTCATTTAAAAGCCGAGGTGTGCATTGAAAAGTTGTAGAGCGCATTAAAAAACACCCCATAAAACTATTTTCAACAAGGTGCACTTTGCGTGCTCCTTTTTCTGTGCGCTCTTTGAAGGCCGGAAAATACCACGAAAGCGTATTATGTTGCAAACACTTTAATTGGGTGTTTCTCAGTGAGCCCTGCAACTTTACAATTGACATCTTGGTCCTCAAAAGAATATTTGAAAGGTTAGCTGATTAATCTTAGTTATTTAGATAACTAGGCGCATTAAAAAAATCTGTGCACTTTCGCAAGACGCTTGCTAATGACAGTTGATTTCACTCCTGCAGAGCGCTCCGGTGTTTTTTTAAGTTTGGTTTAAGTTATCTGGGACGCCGTGTATGTCGGGCGTTCTGAATGGAAAGAACGGTCTAAAATTGTTCAGAAAAATCGGCGCCTGCATTTAAAAAGCTGACTTTTCAAAGGTGTTTCTTTGAACGGCTGGATTCCAATTTGTTAAATTTCATGACACATAGCTCCATTCTCGTGAAATGTTAAGAAACACCGTTGACAACGCTCAATTGATGATAATGCAGAGGTGTCATTATCGGGAGATGCACTTTTAAAAATGAGTCAGGAAATTTCCGAGGAACGTCTTGGCAGCTCTTTCTCCAAACATTTCTCGTCAAAATGACGTACAATCATGTTATGAAATTATGTGAGAAAAGTTGTCAAAAAAAAAAAAGATGCACCGCGTTTTTAAGTTGCAAGTATAGACGTGAAAATGACTATCGAATAATTTTCAAATCTTCCCTCGTGAAAATAATGTACTGCCGTTTTCCAACATTGACTAGGAGAGTTGTCATTTTGATTTGCGGCTATGTACGTGAAAATTACGAGGAAATCTTTGCCACCTCTATTTTTAAACATTTCTCATAAAAATGACGTACCAGCGTCTTCTGAAACTGTGTGAGAAAAGCCATAAAGAAAAGATGCATTGCAATTTTCAACTGAAAGTATGTATGTGTAGCATACAAACATTATGATCACTGTTCTTCACATAATTGATAAGACAGAAACTGAAATCCTACTTATCACTTTATTCAAGTTTCCGAGCCTGCCTCACTGTACACTCTCCTTTGTGATGATGGTGTGCCATTACATCCTGCGTAAAAAGAGAAGAGAAAATGACCCTATGCCACCTTATGATATAACACCATCCTGACAGAAGGGTGAGGAAAATCGGACAATAGCATTTTTTAAAGCCTGATATGTCAGACATTGGTGGTGTGACTTCTTTGCATGCCCAGGGCTCCGCTACAGGTAATAGTGTTCATTGCAGGGCACAACATTTATTACCTAAAATCGTAGGCACCATAAAGCAAATGTGTGACAAACAATAGCCTTTTCCAGATTCAAGGTTGCAGCTGCTACATTTTAAGCACATATGAATTAATGAAGGCTACGACGAAAACGTTCGAGAATGGCCATTTTCAGGGCTGTACTAATATTAACATTTTATTTTAGAAGTTTAGTAATTACGGTATTCAATATTGGTTTCAAGATTAATTGTACAACTGTAAACTACTAAAGTTTTACGAAGGCTTAGGTTTTGGTCCTGCAAAAAAGTAACCCCATGGATACGAATGCATTGAACATTACTCCTGATTGTGAAATTTTGTACCTGCAAAGTATTCTTAACACTAACACTTCATAAAATGTATGAAATATTGAGCTCGCGAAAATAAAGTCGTTTATGCCATTCAAACCTTTCAAAGCGCTCGCAAAGTCACCATTGCGATGGATTCGCTTTGTTCAGTGCGCTTCTCCGCATGTGCCAGTGCGCTGCAGAGATTATTTCCGGATTAAATCCCAAAAATAAGACATTTGAACGTGGGCATATGCACTTTTTGATAAAATAGAATCTCAAAATTTTCACATCGAATGGTTTCCCTGGAGACTTCTCGGGTCCGCATGCACTGTTACTCCGCAACAAGCAGGCTCTCTTGGGATGACAAGAAAAAACCCAGCGCCTGAACGTTGCTCGAACCAGCACTTGGGAGAATCGAAAAGCCTGTCAAGCACTCGCTATCAGGACAGGCCGCTTACTTCCGGCGGCTTCATACCTGTCTGCTCGACGCACCATTCAGCCACCCATAATAGAGATCAGTGGGCGGACGTCCCTTTTGCTCTTGTGATGCAGTTCCCTGCAGGTTCCCATAGGTTGCAACCTGCTAGCCAAACTGAGTCAGGCCTGCAGCCCTGCGGGAAACGTCAATTCCACTCTTTTAGACGTAGACACCCACATTTTGCGTGTACCTGAAAGAAGCTCCAAAACAGAGGACACAAAATGATCGGCCCTTTTTGAATGCATCCTTTTCTTTTGCTGAGAACATATATGCAAGTCGCATGCTATTACACATGCAGTGGTGCGGCTTCAATTATGATTTGCACATTTTTTATATAAGTTCGAGCTTTTAGAGGGAAGATTCAATATAATGAGTGGTACAAAAATGGTTGCTATGAACTATCCTACACATTACCTGATATCATAAAAGCACTAGAGCAGCGTAGGGCTGTACTGCATCAATTACAAATTTGTAACAACCACTTAAAAGTTGGCATTTATTTAAAGTATTACTATCGTCTATTATTCTTTGACAAAGAATAACTGGGCGAGTTGGTACGTTGGTAGTCTTTCAACTTCATCGAATATTCAGGTCCTTTTCGAATTTTTTCACGTTTCTGCTTCCTCTCACTGCTCTGCTTTTTGTAGCGGCTTTCGCCACCACTAACAAACGTGACATCCAAACTCACTTTATTTACATCACGCAATCGTAAACTTAGAAAGCGTGCCGCTTCGGCATACGCAAAGAGACCGCACGTCTCTACGGCACAGGCATCAGCACAGGCAAGAAATCATGCTGCTCGCTCTAGTAACGCTTTTCTCGCTCCCGCTTTATGAAACAAATCGTTGGCGAGAGGCTGTTAGGACCACACGTCAGAACTAGCATGACCTGTGATTGCTTGATCTGTCGTCAGACTGCACTAGAACGCTCCGCAAAAGCGTCGTCGGGCGAGCGTCGTAGGACGGCGCCACCGACAGGCCCTCGGCTCGCCCTCGGTTCCGCCGCACGTGAATCTTTCTCACTCTGCGGAGAGAGCCATACATTTTGAAGATACGCTCTTTTCAAATGACGAAATAACACCGGGTAGAGCATAGTTAGAATCAAGCATAGCTTAGCAAGCACACGGTAAAACAGCGGCGCACGACGCAGAAACAAACGAAACTTCCTCACCGGGGCTTGCACCAGTCGGCCATGACTGTCTGCCACTTACTTGCGTTGGTAAGACGCAGCGTCTCCCAGCTCTCAGTAATCGCTTGCTATTCTTGAACACGGTATTCGCAACTAAGATATCTAAAATATCCGCTAAAACGGCTAAAACGTAAAAAGGGAGCGATGCTCGAAGCCTCCGGAACTCCAACGGCGCCGGCGGCCGAAGGGAAGCTGATTGCAATAGCGATGGTCATGCGCAGTTTTCAAAAGTCTATTTTTTTGTTCTTTTTTTTTAAAAAAAAAAAACTAAGCAAATCAGTATATATTAATGATAATAATGTCACTATATCAATTTTGTAAACAATTAACAAAATTTTAGTCAATCTTAGGTATATCTAAACTATAGGCTTTTCTCAGTGTAAAACCGAAACTATATCAAGCAATTTCTCCTTCGTCGCCAAGGCTTTTCTGATTCATCTGCGCATGCTTGCACTCCTGGGATCTCGGCTTTTCTGGAAGGCTCGGCTCTCGCGACAAGTAAATAATGAGGGCAACCTCGTATTTTGTAAACAATGAGCGTGCCCGACTTTTTTTTTTTTTGCCGAGGGAAAGACACGTAAAATTTACGTCGATCTTTTACAGCGTGGAACTCTCGATACACTGTGTTGGCGTGTTCGTTGTTGCAATTGTCAAGTTCTTTTCACGAGAATTCAGATGTCTTAGAGTTTTGCAAGATAAATCTACACAATGAAACACTTTCGGTGAAAGCTTGAGGTTGTCACATGAAGGCGCCGATTTCTCCAGCCAATTTCAGAGCGATCTTCCATTCATAACACCACTTTGCTTATGCGGTTCAGAAGTTGATTTGCGCTGCATGTGACTATGCAAGGTGGAGCATCTTCTGTCTCCGTTATTAGCCGTGGTTTTCTTTGCCTCCTGTCCTTTTGCTTGCTGTGGATGCAGATATCTGAAACAGCGTATAGTGAGCTGAGACCTGCATTACAAAAACACTGGATCATCCTGCAAACGTTATTTGTCTACTAGCCTATGAGACAGCACGCAAGTGGCGGTGCATTTTGAAAACAGACATGTGCATGCTTTTGCATCAGCAGCATCAAACACTTGGTGCAATTGCCCTCGATCGTCTAGCTTCAGAATAGTGCTGACAGTTTTTTACAGTAAACTTTTATTCTGCAATAAAGGTAACAAATACAGTTCAGGGGAAAAAAAAGCTATCTTTGCAATAAAAGTAGACTTTTCAATTGATACATATAGTAGAAATGACTAGCTAAAATAATTATTGACAAGTTAGATAACGCTACTTTCCGTGGCGTACAATGTAGCTAACGTTTCTATTTGTGCTTTTTTTAGGGCTATAGTAAATGCTGAATTTGCGACGTATACGTATGCTCTGACAGTGCCAGTGCCGGTCGTTTCCCCGGGGAACTTTTGGACCACGTGGTGTGCAGTGAAATGAGAAATGAAGCATTATTTTGTCACATTATGTCAGCTGTATACCCGGTGATATTTTTTAATCAACAGGTTTTTAGAAAAAAAGGGGCTTGCTGCCACGTTGATGCAGTCTTCAGTGTGTCGTGCGACTCAGCGGACATTACATGGGTGGATAACCGTGGCAACATTTTTATTAATTAACTGAAATCCGTAAATTACCTTTTTTTCTATTCCTGTTTTAGAGGCAGTCATTATTGGAGCGTAACCCAATCAAAACTATTCACGAAACAGCAAGGGGCTTTGAGATATTTATTTATCAAATTTTTCACTTTCTTCCCCCAATTCAAGAACCACGCGCGGCAGGGGCGGGGAAAATGTACAGTGACTTAGCGGTTTTGACATATAATGTCGCTAATGGCATGTGTGTTTGTGTTACTGAGATCTTCGCATATTGAAGTTCCATGCATTTTTTATCTTCTAGTGAAGTTACAACCCTTATAAAGTGCTGTCGGATTCAGCATGAACAAACTTGCACACTTTTGACAGCGAGCTTTTAGTGAATGCTTCAGGATCATACTTCAAACGGTGCGTTTGAAGCGACTACGCAAGCATAACATCCTGCGCTCTGCATGTCCAGAGCGCTGTTTTTTGATCAGGCGACGGAAGGCAGACTTTGAGCTATGAATAACCCAAAACTCGTCGCCTTTTCGAAAATTGTTTCGGTTAGGTGAGAGTTTATTCATAGCCCCTTTAAAATTGAAAATTCATCATTTTCAATTACACTGTCAATTAAAAACGTTAATTAGACAACGTACTGTGACGTTTGTTTACTCATCTAATGTCCGCCGAGGCTACGAATATCCTGTGAAAACGGCATCGGGCTATCTATCGCGTTTTTAATGTGTTGATCCTAAAAAATCACACACTATATATATATATATATATATATATATACCCGTTTTTGAGTACGCCGACCGCAAGCACTCAAAGTAGACCTTTAGTATACTTAAGTCCACTTCGTGTATACTGATTTTGAACTACTTTTTACCGCGGGCACTACGATTCTACTACATGTACTAGTTTTGTACGGTCGAGTATACTTTCAGTCCACCACCATTTTTACTGGAAGTACACTTTAAGTACACTTAAAGTATACATTCAGTACGAAGACCACACTGAAAGTATACTTTTAGTATACTTCAGTGCACTTTTAGTATACTGATTTTGAACGACTTTTCGCTTAGGGGAGGTAAAAACGCAACAACTCTAAAATGAAGTCAATCGCAATCCCCGATGAGCTCGTGAAGGCGACAGACCCGCTCACGTCAATACATTCCTCAACAGCCTTCATGAGTTCACTATGAGGTATCAAATAAAACATGTCTTCTACATCAAAGGACATAAGGTCACAAGATCCCGGGTTCTCTTGTTGCAGAAACTCAACCAAAGCCTCAGAGTTAGAGACCATAAAGGGATCCTCTAATCTAAGAGACGACAGGTGGCGCTGGAGGAAAGATGACACAGGAAGCTGCCACGAATCCTTTTGGGTAACGATAGCTCTAAATGGCATCACCTCTTTATGCGTCTTAATCGTAAAGAAAACATCCAGACACAAACGCTTAGCCGAAGAGACCGCCCTCTTAAAGGGGCACTGACAACCCAAAGGTCGTATTTTTTTTTATTGTCTAAAACGATGCAAGTTGTAGTCACAGACACGCAAAAAAAACCGCATCGCGAAAAAAAATTTCCCCGCGCGCGCGTGCGCCTTTTTATTTTTTGGCGTTTAAATTTCCCGCGCTCACCTCCTCGCTTCTTTTGATCGGTGACGTCAAAAATCACGAAATTTAGAAGCTTTGTAGGGGACATTTCTATAACATTTAATAACGGCAATCGTAAAACATGTTTTTTAACGCAATTGCGAACGCACTACGGCCCCTCTTTTTGAAATACCAGAAATCAGAGTTCGGTGTGATGTTGCTTCCTAGATTTGTACCCTCCCTCGGAAAACTTCGCGGCGCGGGAAAGAAACCGGTTCTTTCCCGCGCCGGCGTGATATCACCTCCTTCTCGCTTGGGGTTTCCGTGGCAACGGCGGAGGTCTGAAAAAAAGTCGAGTCGCAGGAGACCGCAAAATTTGACTCACTGTACTGGCGCGGATCGCGCGGGAACTTCAAATTCGGCATTTGGAAATTGTTTTTTTAATTCACAAATACTGAATTTTCAAGTTTCGAATTTTGAGGGTAATGTCCCGGCATCGTTTTCAATCGTTTCGGATAATAAAAAAAAATATGATTTTGATGTGTCAGTGCCCCTTTAAGACTCTCCAGACCCAAACCTTTACAGTGTTGTACAGCTCGACCCTTCCTGTGTCATCTTTCCTCCAGCACCACCTGTGTTTAGAGGTCTTTCGAGTTTGAGGGAAAGGAGGAGGACGTCCTCTAGACTGGTTGTTCTGCCGTATGTACACCCATTTTCACATGGGATCAAGCAGGTGGCTGAGAAGTTTGACGTGCCTGTTACGTTCTCAGCTCCTTCAAAGTTGTTCCGTCTTTGCGCCGCAGTTAATCGTGTTGGGTTATCTGGGCCTCGGTGTGTTGTTAACCACCGAACCCGGTATGTTACGTGCGCGACGGGTGTCGTGTATCTGATCCCTTTGTCGTGTGGCAGGGTGTACATAGGTCAGACGAGGAGGTTATTTAACGTTAGGGAGAGGGAGCATTCCCTTTCCCTTAGGTCTTCACCGTCAGGACACCTTGCAGTTCACTGTGATAGGTGTTCGTGTTCGCCGGTTTTCACGGAAATTAAGATTCTCGCTCGTCACCACAACAAAGTGACTAGAGAATTTGATGAGGTCTTTTTTTTTATTTTTACCTACGGAGCGGACACGTGTGTTAGTGCCCTGTCCTTTGCTTTGGCAGATGACGAAGTGTCTTTCATCAAGAAATTGGGCAGATTTGTTTTAGTGCTCGAGCGTGCCTCAAGGGGGTGGATTATGTTTTATCTATCTTGCATCTTTTATGTTTTCTTTTCTTTTCCTCGCAGGAATAAATTTCAGTTGCCAGTCAGCGTTGTGTCCGTTCACTCCTCGTTCTTATCCCTTGTTTTTTCGCGCTGTTTTCAGGTTTGCATTATGAACCAACTAGCCCAACTTCACGCCCTGTTGTAATGCTTTCGCACTAAAACAGCTCACAAGCGCAGATGAATAAAAGAGAACACAGAGGACCGAGCGCCAATGCCCAATTAACTGATGTATCGTGAAAAAACAAGGAAGACGAGGCATCAAAAGTAAAACAAAACAAACAAAATTGTATATGGATGTTTTTAACAGCCGGAAGGTAGTCTGCCTCAGTGGGTATGTGGTGTCTCAGCTCAGCTTTAAATGGGCAATGTAACCAGTGCGGTACAACTGCTCACGCATTAGTGATACTCGACCGCACGCCGGTACGATGCTCATGCAGATCGAAACGGAGAGGAGTGGGTGATCGAACCCAGGATTTCTGGGTTCTGCATCGGGAGCTTTCGCTCCACGTGCTGTTGTCCACGCACCACAGCTAGTGTGCCCTTGCCCACTCGGCTACCAACATCCCCACCCCCCCCCCCTCCCCGTCCACACACACACACATGATATCATGTGCATGACGTGTGTTTATCATATGCGTGCGTGTGTTTCATTTCGGATGCCTCGTGTTACTTTTTCTTTCGCAATATCCGTTGGGAGCGAGCCCTCGGTCCCACGTGTTATCTTCCTTTTCGTGTGTGCGCTCTTGGAATATATTGTCTATAGCTGCCTAAAAAAACTCAGGGCGTGGTGAGTCAAGAGCATTTCATTATTGGTTCCTCATCAAGGGGTGAAAACGACAAAAAAAGAATCGTGCAGCAAAAGGGTGATCGTAAGAAGCCACGCACTGTGTTTCTTAAGTTATCGTAGCTGACAACTTAAGAAAGGCAGGGTTAATGAATTCCAAGCATATTTCGATCGTTCCTCACCCAATCAGACTACAATATCAGCCCATAAAAACGACCAAGAACGCATTCAGAAGTAACCAGCTAGAGCGCGAACATCTGTTTTCAAAAGTAACTATAAAGCGTGTTACTTTTCGCAAAGTCCCCTGATAGTGGGCTGTGTCTGACGTTATATATATGTATTCGTCTGACGGGAGGCGCACTAATCTTAAAAAAGAAAAAAGAGACGGCACATTTCGACGCCCGTTGCAGTTGCTTCGCCTAGAAGCAAAAATCCTGACCACGATATTTGACTTGATCAATCTCAAAGTTCCTGTTTAGTTTTGATGAATCGTCAAACCTATATTTGACTATCAAGATAAGCACTTGTGCTCGCTGTTGCTCTTTCGCGGAAAAAAAAAACCCAAACGATTCGACGTCCGAATCATGACAAGAAGGGTATTTTTTATCTGCCACGCTTTCCATTCTCCGAAGCCTATCTTTTTAGGCGAGGCGAAAGAGCTTCTAGAACACATTTCCCGACAATGACATGAGGCAAGGGGGCCGGTCTTCTCTTCACTCGCGTTCTCCAGAAAGATAGGTCAAAGTTGGATCGTCCTAAGAACCGAACGTACGATTGTCTTGCACGTAGCTCAGTCGTAAAAATTCGCGACAGTACGCAGAGAAGCGCCATAAAATAGACCTGCTGCCTCTGTATTCTAGCGTGAAAAAGACTGCGACGCAAAATCGACAATCAAAGCGTTCATAACCGTGCCGTCCAAAGGCAATATTCCTTTCTGAATTGAAATGAAAAACAATCGGCACGTAGTGTAGTAATCTGATCTAGGCTCTGAAATAAGAATGTCCCTGGGACTCTTTTGCATCCAGTTCTTGATTTTGCGGCGGTAGACAGAAGCAATTAAAATATAAAGTTAATTTTTTTTGTACGTCATAATGCAATCATACGCGGTTTTTGTTGTATCGCATGTGATATTCTCTTTACTTGGTTCTGTAAGAAGATGTATGTTTAATGTTATTCTAGTGCGCCAGAGTAGTGGTCAGGGTAGGCGTTAACGGCAGGGGAACGAACTAAATATATCGGTAGCGCTGCTCCGACGCGATATGTTAAACTACCCTTGTCCGAATGCTATGTTACACATAGCATTCGGACAAGATTGTAGTGCCTAACGTCATCTGACTCAGCCTATCCTTTTGCGTGCTTGAGAAGCGCTTCGATGTGACCCCGTGTTATCTTCCCGTGTAGACCCTGCTCTTGTCCGGCTCCGATAAAGTGATTTTCAGTAGCCAAAGCTGATAACAACTCGATCCGCACGGAGTAGCAGCACATGAGCGTGCAACGACGCACAATTGTCAAGCGCAACCAGTCTGAGTTAGACAGTGTGCCGCAGCAATATTGTTAGCACTCTGTCTACGTTCAATGTTGAATATTCCTTTCGCATCAAGGCAGCGCCCTCAGCATATTACGGTCTTCACTTGGTCGCTTCAGTCTTTCAGCCTACCTTTCCCACGACGATACTTTCAAATTGTTCCAAACACCCAAAAGCATTCTGTCTAGTAAGGCTCTCGGTTAGCGTGACGTCTGGCGAGGGTAGTGAAAGACAGTCCTGGTATACATATCAAAGCTCCATATAATCCGTAAAAAAAATGAAAGACGTTTACAAATCTCTATAACGCGAAATTAGGGCACAGCTCTTGAGGAGGAGGATAAGAGGGGACGGAGGGGACGGTATGGCCCTCCTCCTCCTCCATATCGTCGCTTCCTCCCCTCCTTCTCCTTCTTTCGTCCTGCCTTTCCCTCCTCCACTTCCTCCAATCTCCTCCTTCTACTTTTTCTTTCCTCCTCCTTCGCATTCACCCCTCCTCCTCCTGCGTACCCTCCCATCCTCCTCCTCTGTACCCTCCCCTCCTCATCCTCCACACCCTCCCCTTCTTCCATGGTTTCCCCGCTAACTTTAGCTGAAAAATTGACGCCACGTGACCTCAATATCAATTCAGTTTCCCCGCTAAATTTAGCGGGCAACTGAATTGGTGGTTTTGTCACATGACGTCAATTTTCCCGCTAAATTTAGCTCAATTACGCCGACGCCGGCGCCGACGCCGCGAAACACGGAAACGGGCGCCTAAGAGCTGCGTTCAAAAACAATGTGAATAATTTATTTTGGAATTTGGTCACACCCGTGAGTTATTATGCCAAATGTACAAAACATGACGTTTGGCGTAATTAGTGTTCTCTTCAGTTCAAGTTTCAAGAAAAATTTATAAAGGCCTTTTTTTCAGGAGACATGCCAACGTTACTTGTTGGTTAGAAAATTGATAACATGAAAGATAGACGAAAGTCAGGGAATGAGCACTGGTGGGTCATGTTCTGTACGTTCTCGTTGGTAAACTCGATTTCGGTTATCACGGCAGATAGACTCGCTTTAATGTTTAAACCCAGAGAAGGGAGGTGTGAAGATTTGGTTGATTGTGTGTAAGAAGATGCTTATTTATTTTTCTTGTTTTTATTTTTTTGGAAAGGAGTGTTGTTAATATATGCAAATAAAATCCCAATCTTTATAAGCTTCCCCTCCATTGGTAAAGAGGTTTCTTTAAAAAGAAATAAAGTTGTTAAGTACGCTAGCTGTACTCTTAATTAATAAGTTTTGGGGTCTTGTCAACCATAGGCAGGGGAGCTTGAATCCAGATATAATTATACTAATCTCGAAATCATCAAGCACGCGGCTGATGTGACACGGTAAAACTAACATCGTAAAGTAAAGAACACACATACCCTCTTTCGGACGTCAGAATTACCTTTGTGACGTGGGCTGCACACAATCTTGCTGAACGGACCGCCCTTGTGGGCTATAAAACAGCGGAGCAAGGTGCATGGTGTCCTAAGCCGTTGCAAGTGCGGTTGGCGAGAAAGTCCACCGATAAGCCGCGAATGAGCGAAGAGGCGTATTGCGACAATACATATCTGTATGCTCCTTTTTTCGCTGTGACGGAAGGCCAAAGCGGTGAACTGTTTTACAACCCATGCCACAAAGCCTAACCTTGTGCGGAACTTTGTCATTAAAAGATGAAAAGTTGGTCGAGTTGGTACACTAACCTAAAGGCGAAACAGCGCGAAAATATCACGGACAAAGAACTGGAACTGACAGGACACAGCGCTGTCAGTTTATATTGTAGGTTTGCATCAAATCAAACCGACTCTGCGTGACGCTCTGCGAGTGTTCAATAGGTAAACACTATATTCGCTGCTGTTGCCTCTGGTTCAGGAAGAGAGCAGAATATGAAGGTGACAACTTGCAAAGTCTGTAACTCAACAAATATTAAAAATGGGAAACAAAAAAGCGCGTGAGTAGTCAGATATTAGACAACATTGCGTACAAGTTCCACCGCAGGCACGTGTGTTTCCTTTCGAGATAGCATGTTATAGAATAGCGTATACAATATCTTTGCGCACGCAAAGAAATTGTGTTGTCTTAGCTGGCCAAGCGCCGAGCCCTAACTGCGTTTTGTATTGACGCATGGCCGCGACGGTTTCTTTAAGCACGATGTTCGGAAACTCGCCAATAGAGAACAGCGAGATTAGAATAACATACTTAAAAGGTTTGAGCACGCTGACAAAATCGCGCTAATGTTATTTGCCAGTCCAGAACGCGGTTTGGGCTCGGCGCAAGCACTGGAGGAAGAACACTATTTTTTTTCGTAAGCAAAGCTTTGAGAGGCGCTATTCTATAACTTCTTAGTATTGGGAATAGTATATTAACGCAAGCACTGTGTGTTAGTGTTAGCGTTCCGTACTCCAGAGTGCGCTTCGCCGCACACTGCGGCAACGCAGCAAGCTACGCGTGCGTATACGCTCGCTATGAAAGGTGAGTTTTACTTTTGCGTATACGTGCAAACGCAAGCCCTCTGCACTTGCATTGGCCTTGCGTGGGCTACACTGCAAGTGCGTGGAAGCCCGAACTGTGCCTTGGATTGGGGCAGGGCGACGACCCGCGTGTAAAGAGAGGAGCACGCAATGCTAATGCGAACGCACAGTCCATGCGTTTGCTCATATTAGCAGTACCTAAACTCTAATTTTCTAGTATGTACGTAGTGGTACTGTCCGTTCTCTTCTCGTCGATCTCGCCGGACCACATACCGGCCATGCATATCTTGGAGCAGTTTGCATGGGTACATCTACAGTGAAACCCATTTAGAACGAACCCACGTACAGCGAATTATTGTCGATATCGAACTCACAGAAATTTTAAATATAAATGCATGTAAAAAGTACTTTTTATAACGAAAAACATATTGGCTATATCGAACTTTTTCCCCCCGGGAAGGCTTCCAAAAACGAGCAAACAGTCGTCTTCTAGCCTGCCCCCCCCCCCCCCCCCCCACAAACACACACACAAAAAAGTAGAAAATAAAGAAAATTCCAAAAGCTTGAGCCGCGAACAAAATTGAGCGAAGACAAGCGATTCAAAGGGGGAGAACGCTAAAAAAACATTCCGCATGCACGCACAAAAAAAAAGAAAAAAAAAACTTTTCAGTCCAAAGCGGTTGCCCACGAAGAGAAGCGATTCAGAAGGCGAGATAAGCTAAAAAAAATGCACGCATGAAAAAAAAAGAACTTTCCAGCGTTTTGTTACAAGGTGGAATCGAAGAGATGAGAAAGGAAGAGAAGCTCTCGCCGTACAACGCCGCCGTAATGCCGCCGCCGTAATGCATCGCCGTAATGCATCGTGGAAGTTCGTTGTAAATTGTTTTTGCTATATCTAACTACTTGCTATATCAAACTGATCATAGCGTTTCCTGCTGTTCGTTATAAACGCGTTTAACTGTAGATAGCGCAGCAACTGCTGCGTATGCGTTTGCCTTTCGCTGTACAAGATTTGCTTGTTTGACGCTCTCCGCAACACTCCGCTGAGAGGTTGCGTGCGTCGTACGCGTTAGTAATACCATGATATTTATAATATTCAAAATTTTTTATTAGGATACTACTGTCACATGTGTTCCAGGCATGTAGAATCTGGCTTAACCATCATCCCACAATGCGAAAAAGTATTAGGAAATAACCGTTGAGAGGAGGCGTATTCCTGCTCCTACACCGTCATCTATGAGATCGTAGGAGTCCTTTCAAACAACGCAGTCAGTAACTTATAATATCTGCAACACTATATGGGAATGTATGCCCTCTGAAACAAACGCTCCGCGAACAGTTCATCTAGCTTATAATGTAAGGTATTCTGCACACCTTTATTGTCAAGACTAAACCTGAGAGTGACGTCGAGTCGTCTGTAATTGTATATAGTGGTAACCGCTTCGCTGTTTGGGGTTCTCGTATATATTTATTAATCGTGCATATATCATACAAATAGATAAACAGCATAATCAACAAGTGGCCAGCACGATGTTTTATTGTCACTGCTTTGAGTATTTAGCACATGCAATATATAAAGCAATTATTGCATTTGCTTAGCACTGGTTCTACCATCAAAAGGTAGCAGTATAGTTTCATTCACTATTGTGCTGATATGTCTTGGTGGGTACTCATCATAAGCTGGGTTAGATACATAGAGTTATAATCACGTACTCTAGAGGTTCAACTGGCTCTAGTGTGCTGTGGCAAATTAAAGTAGACAGCAACCAGTCGGAAATTGACTTCCGGTAATGCACTTCTAGGGGAAAAAGTGAGTTCATTTTCTCCCTACGCCTGATTATAATAGCAAGTATCACAAATAATTTGCATATATTAGGTAGATTAAAACATTTCTTAGTCACGAAGACGAAATAATTGGTCAGTTACGGCATTTTAAAGCGAAAGCATTAACTGTTCCATGGGGCGAACCGGCGTTATCAACTTCTGAAGCCGCGACAGACGGCACCTATAATCTGTTACAGTGAATTGATGGATAACCTCTCATTGGCTCGCACGCGGCATAGTTCCAAGAAACGCCACCCCACACTCCATGGCACTGCGGCCCCCACCGAGAGGATCAGAAGCGGCTTCGGCGCGAAGGAAGGCATTCATGCTTTCGCATTCATAACTCGTAGAAAGTGCTTAGGTGTCCTCGAATTTTTTTTTTTATTTCAAATTTATGGCATTACAAATGCCGCTAAAACGGCTTCGTGCATGTATTTATGTGCGCTGTCGGACACTGTCAGAGCGAACACGGTGTCGGCGCTTTTCAGCATAGGGGATATACGTGCCAAACGAACGAAGGAGATGTGGAAAATCAGGAGAGATGACAATAACTACGCAGTAACACTGAATCAGTAACTCCTTGTGCATGCAGACGATTAAACTAAATAGAAGGCCGTGTAATATAGTCCGATTTGGGATCAAAAAGTACTGCTTTATTCTTTCTGCTCATGAGTATGTGTGAAGATGCTTGTTTTGCGTTCAAAACATCACCCGCAAGCTCGAAATGTTTGAAAATAGGGAGAAGCCAGAAAGCAGGTGCGCGATAAAAGCTGCCAAACATAGGAAATAATAAAAGGACACACCTTTCATAGCCCACATACGTTATCCTTTACCTTTCAAATGTTTTTAGCCATTCGTAAAGACGCATGACGGGGTCATTTTTATACAGTGACCGGACGAGAATATAAGCAATATATAAGCACAACCGAAATGCAGGTGAAACTAGTAAACACTCTACATTCCTTTTGTTGTTATCTTCTTAAAATAGTCTCTCGTTTTTACCTAGCTGGTATGGAACAGAGGTTTAGGCCTGAAATAAAGCGAAGTTTACCATCGCTCAGTGACAAACAAAAAATGCTGCAACTAAAGCAATTACACTTTTACAATGCTAATAAAGGTATATACTACTTCGTACGACCCAAATAACAAAAGGTATTTATTTTATTTCCCGGCGAAGAACCAAAATGCACGCTCGTTTTCCCACAGGAATGCACCGGAGCACTGCAAAGGTAGGCTGTTGCTGTCGGCTTTAATTTGGATCCTGGAAGTCCCATAGACACTAGCACCAGTTGAACCTCTGGCGTACTTCTAATAACTCTATGGCCTGATAGCCAGGATACCGTAATACTCTGGTGTTAAACTTTGTCGCTGGATACATATATCTTGAATTGCTGCATAGATTAAATACCGTGATTGGGAAATACACCTAAAAATATTCCGACACAAATTGCTGAACTCTTTTTTGACGACGCAACCAGTATCATCTTGACAGCGAACGCTACGCGCCCGAGCTCCTTTTGCAGCAAAGTAATACGGCTGCATTGACTCTCGTGTAGTAGGAGCTAATGGCAAGGCAATGAGTTCGAGTTTCTAACTTTCAGTGAGGAGCATCTTAAGGTCTGTTCACACGATGCATCTTTTAGGCGTGAAACAGTTTCGTGACACTCAAGTTTCGCGAAATGTGCTCGTTCACACGTACCGCTTCACGTGCAACAACGATGACGTTTAGACTCGCGAAAATAGTTTCGGTGTTGACCATAATGTGGCGCTCCGAATCAGATCGCTATTTATCTGGGGACCTGCTTTGCGCATTTTATGCAGTCAATTTATTTTAATTTTTTTTTCTCACATACTGCACCTCTTAGAGCGATCTCGCGTGTGCGCAAAGCCGATTGAGGCGGCAACCTGTACGTGCAGGACATGTGCCGGCGCCGAGCCCGTACGCAGTCAATTCATTGCCAAAGCTCCTATCAATGCACGTGGTATTCATAGAAACGCTACGTGCCCAATCTGGTTACTTCTCGGCGCCCATGTCTGCCCCGATTTTACTGTGCCAACTGTTTCAGAGAGCGCACATGGTTTCACGTTCGCTTTTAAACAAAGCAAACTTGGTTTCAGTTTACTCGATGGTCTCTTATCCAGCGGTATCGTCGCGACAACAACGCTATGAGCACTATTCTAATCTCGCCAACTTCCGCTAATTGTCTTCGTCCATCGCTGGATTTTTTTCTGATATGCTACTCACTTTTCCTTCACTGGTGCTTGACGTGCTTGCGGAAGCGCCGGCAGTATCCATCGTTCGTGGTTTCGGTTTTTTCGGATTTGGCTCGGCTACAACACCGGCAGTGAAGTGGTCTTCTCAAACAGCTCGCTCCCCCCTCAAAGGCCACGTGAGAGCGTTTCTGAGCGGCCATTGGCGGCGCCCTCAGAGTGATTGACAGGACTCGGCAAAGTTTCAGCAAACGCTCGCTCCAGAAGCGTGGTGTGCGCGCAACTTTTTTTAGATGCGCGCGTCCTTTTCGGACTCGTTTAGACGGCGCAACCATTTAGCGAAACTACATTTCGCGACACTAGATGCGCGAGAAAAATGCATCGTGTGAACGGGCCTTTAGGGTGCAAATTAGTACACTGACTACTCTACCGATGTGATCAAGAAAGGCATGGCCGGAAGAAGGAAACCAAATTCTGCACGAGTAATCAAAGTTAGGAAATATAACAAATATATCAGCAGTCGATTGTTTTTAAATGCATGAAACACATTTAGTTTGCTCCTTTCCGTGAAAATACAAGCTTGAAAGTTCACCAGACTACCCGTGTATTTTCTCTCGTTGTACAAATGCAACGAGAGAAAAAGGACCGACAGCTTTCTGTCATGCTCCTCGAAAGCTCCACCGTTATCCCAAAGCAATCTGCTACACCAAATCATCCGTAATTTCGTCCGCGAGGAACTCGGAAGATACATGGGAGTCTTACCTAGACTTAACGACTCTCCAGAAGCAGATCTGCGCACCATCATCAAAAATTAACTAATCCGGGTTGCGTCACCATCGGTGGCTTCTCCCCTTAAGCTGGCACCAAAACCAACCAAGTACGCAAACTTCTGCAGTCATCAGCCACCAGCAGCGCCCATCACAACCGAACCGTCACCACAGTCGTCTACGGTGACAGTTCGTATGTCGATCCAGTAACATCCTCCGTCATTTACGACATCATACCGTGCCCCAGGTAACCGCCCCGTCTGTTACTACTGCGGCATTCCTATGCACGTTACTCGCGTCTGTCGACGTTGTCAATCTGATGAACATTCAAACTGGCAAAACGGAATGCGCTTTGCCAGATCCTTACTATCATGAGTATTCTAAACCTCTCCGAAAAGATATTACAACACCAGAAATTACAACATTGACTCTTCATCGTCAGGCTCACCACCACGCTACGTCAGGTCACGACCGACCTAGCGTGGTGGTGAGCACGCTACGTCGGTCGCGAGCACTTTACCGTCGTCATCGGTCTGTCTCGCCTATGATTTCGAGTATCCAACGATCGTCTTTTTGTTCGGAAAACAGATTTCTGCAGTTTCCGGTGGTAAAGGGGCCAGTTTTCGACCAGTCACAAACCCTCCTTGGCTACCTACGAATCTCATACGAGCTACAATAGACAATCATTCCTTTGCACACTTATCGACACTAGTGCTGCTGTTTCTGTAATGCACAACGATGTGTTCACTATTCTGCAAAAGGTTAAAACACCGCCACTTCCCAATTTTTTTAGAAGTGCCGGAACTGACCCGATTCCTTCACCTGCACTATGTTGAGCTGGCAATATGATTCAAAATCGCGGCTACCTGGTTGAATTAATCATTCTTGCCCAATATATGCCCGATATATTTCTGTGTTACGACTTCTTAGAATCATCCGAGGTGATCATTGACTGTTATACTTTTGAACTGTACACAACTGCAAATCCCCATGCCTGACGCCTTCAATACAAAAGCGACTCCAAACTCTGCACTACTTACGACATCCAGCTGCCACCAGCACAACCTCTGTATTCGAGGCACAAGGGCTTTCACCCACATCCGTACACGTCCTCCTAGAACCTCGTCACGAAGCCCTGTGACATAGAGGAATAATGTTGTCCTATATATACTATTACCACTCTCTCTTCTGGACACGCCACCATGTCAGTTACCAACATCCCTGACCAAACCGTCAATTTTCTCAAATATTTATATCTTGCTATAGTTCAAGTGCTCCAAAACGCCGACACAGTTGCTGTAAATGAAGACCATTCACCAAGGGCGCCTCACTCACACACATGCGTGTCATCCCGTGACCTATGGAATGCAATCGATAATTTATTGCTATCATCTCAAAAGCAGCAGCTTTTCTACCTTCTAGCTAAATGCGGATACATATTTGATTCATGAACTTCCCACCTAGAGAAAGCGAATCTCGTTGAACACTGCGTTGATACAGAAAGCACTGCTCCTGCAAGACGGCGCCCGTATCTTTTTTCACTAAGCGAACGTAAACTCATTCAAAAGAATGTTGACAATATGCTAGCAAAAGGCGTAGTTTTACATTGCTGTAGTCCATGGTCATTCTCAGTAGTCCTTGTCAAGAGAAAAGACGGATCACAACGCTTTTGTGTTGACCACCGCCATCTCAACAAAGTTGCACGGAAGGACATGTACCCGTTTGCCCTATTATATAATACACTCGACAGCTTACAAGATGAATACTTTTCATCACTGGATTTACGATCGGAATATTGGCGAATTCCCATGGCCGAGAAAGATAACGAAAAATGAAAGACGTTTACAATTCTCTATAATGCCGAATAACAGCGCAGCTCTAGAGGAGGAGATGAGGGTACGGAGGGGAGGGTGTGCCCCTCCTCGCCTACCGTACCCTCCCCTCCTCCTCTCCTGCTCCCCTCCGATGTAGCGAGAAATTTTTGCTAAATTTCGCGTTAAATTTAGCGGGAAGTTTACCGACATTTGGGGGTTGTAGTAGATCGTTTTTCCTCCACTACGGTATCCGTAAAAAAACGCCGCAGCTGCGCAGGCGCGCCGCCAGCCTTGTCTTTATAGGTCAAGGTCTTGTGGCGGATTACGGAGCGCTATTCGGGTGCTTAGCGGGCTGCGGAAACGGTCTACTAAAAGTCTCTATTTTCCCTCTAAATTCTGCGAAAACATTTTTCCGCGAAATTTAGCGGAAACATTTTTCCGGGTTTAGTGGCGTCACATGTGACGTCCCGTGTCGTCATATGTGACGTCATACGTCACGTGTTTCCTTAATGACGTCACAAGTGGCGTCACGAGGGTAACGCCGTGACGTTACCCTCGTGACCCTCGTGAGGGTTACCCTCGTAACCCTCGTGAGGGTAACTCTCGTGACACTCGTGAGGGTAACCCTTGTAACTCTCACGAGGGTAACCCTCGTGAGGGTAACCCTCGTGACCCTCGTGAGGGTAACCCTCGATCGTGACCTTTGTGACGGAAACCCTCCTTTTTCTCGTGGGAGAAACCCTCATGGCTCTCGGGACGGTAACCCTCCTAACCCTCACGAGGGTAACCCATGTGACGTCATACGTGACGTCACGCGTGACGTCATTATGGGAAATGTCCCATAATGTAATCCGCGGTCACGCCAACGGCGATGGCGACGCCGCTCAACTCGGAAAAGGGCGCCTAAGAGCTTGATGTTTTAAAATCCTGAGACTGGGAAGGAAAAATGAAGAAAAATTGTAAGACAGAAAAAAGGGGACAGGACAGTTTTTAGAGCTGCGCTCTAAAAACTGCATTCGCCAGACCCGATGGCCTTTACGAATTTAACGTTACACTCTTTGGTCTATCAAATGCACCTACCCACATTCGAACGAATGATCGATGGCGTCCACTGTGGCATAAAATGAATCACTTGCGTATGTTACATCGACGATATCTTCATTTTCTCAGCAACGGTTTAAGACCATCGCTCTCGTGTTTCTTTGATTGTGTCATGCCTCTCCAACGACCGATTTCTACTTAACACAAGAAAATGCAATTTCGCCACTAAAAGGTCAAGATTCTTGGACACGTCGTAACTGCAGCTGAAGTAAGCCCCGACCCTGAAAACATCTGTCCACTACGCGACTTTCCTCTTCCAAAACAGATCAAACAGCTCCGAAGCTTTCTAGGCGTGTCTTCTTACTTTGTCGCTTCGTTCAAGGGTTTGCGGAAACTGCTGCGCCCCCTATTGAAAGAACCAGCTTAAGCTGGTGCCAGCTTCAAGTTCAGTTATTGCTCCAGCCTGCCCAGTTTGGCATGCAGGTCATGCTGCTTGATCTAGTCCCAGCTTCAAGCTAGGTTGTTGCCCCACCATGCCCAGTTTGGCATGCTGGTTGAACTGGTCATGCTGGTTAAGCTGGTGGACTTCCCCACCAGTTCGACCAGTTTAAATTAACACAAAATAAACAAGCCGAAATCTCCAGAAAAGCCAACTCGGCATACTATTTATTATTTCCCTTCTCAAGGCCTGCTGGCATGAGCTCAGATGCTAGACATCCTCGGCGCTGACACAGTACTAACCGACGCGTAGACAGTAGTTTCCAGTGCAAAACAAACAATGTTATTAAAACTAGATTGCTAATCTCACAACATGAAAGATACTAGACATACGCCAAAAACAGGCAATAGCAATATAAAAAACTACACGGAGGAGAGAAGCGAACCTGGGTCCCGCTAGTAATGGGGGCAAGCGGCCTCTTGCGTAGTCGGCAGAGGCGAGGGAATCCGTGCGGCTTGGATGGCGTTGACGATACTCCTCGGCACCACCGTCATTCACGGGCACGCACACGGTCTAAGACACGAAGCGACGCCTCAGTCGGGGCGTCCTACTTCTTCCTGCGCTGAACGAACTGCCGCTCGCTGTCTCCTCAAAAACCGCTTCGCTTGCACCGCCTTTCACGTAGTCTTGAAACAACGCGCACAGAGACGTCCCCTCGAAAATCTGCCCAAGCTTGCCAAAGGTGTCTCGAATTCTCCGTTCCTATTATTCTCTCTCTCTCTCTCTCTCTTTTCTTGCACACAAATGCAGCTTGCAGCGCGTCTGAAGCGCCCGGGCGTCTACCAAAAACGGGAGGACAAAGAACAGGACGTGGCCTCTCCCCAGCAGCCGACCTTGGCGCGTGCGCTTCCAGAAATGCCAGTTCGATCAGCTCTAGCCAACCTTGGCGTGCGCGCTCCCAGCAATACCAACCTGACCTGCACGATTAGGAGTTCGACCAGCTTCACCAGCTTGTCTCCCAGCTTGACCAACTTGTCTCCCAGCTTGATCTGTTTGACCAGTTAGGACCAGACTAGCTCGCAGTCAGACCTGATTGAATCTAAAACCAGATTCTAGTTAGACCATGCTGGTTTTTACTTAAACCAGACTGACCAACTCAAATTCCAGCTTGCCCAGCTTGAACCAACTTGATTGTCAGTTAGACCTGTTTGACCAGCTTAGTTACCAGCTTGACCAGTTAGATTTTCTTGCTGTTTTTTTTCAATAGGGCCTTGCATTAACTGCTGTAGACCAACGTGCTCTCGAAATGGAGTTAAGCTTGTGCAGCTGCTTCATCTTCACTACAAAAAAGCGGTCACAACACCACCCATCTTGTGCCATTTTGACCCTGCGGCTTCTACATTGATACATACTGACGCCAGTGGTCACGGCTTGATAGTAGTCTTGCAGCAGTGACACAGTTTAACATCCCCTGATCAAGACCCTGCGTAGGCAAGTCGAACAATAACGAGACCCGAAGAAAATTATTCAGCCACCGAACGAGAATGCCTAGATGTTTTGGGGCTATAGCCAAATTTCGCCCGTACCTTTATGGCCGCCGCTTTAACATTGTGACCGACCATCTCGCACTTTGCTGCCTCGCAACAATCAAAATTGTGTGCGACCACCTGGGGCGTTGAATCCCCCGACCTCAGGAGTATGAATTTACTGTTACATACAAGTCTGGCAGCCGGCACAATGATGCCGATGGACTCCCACACTACCCTTTAGCCCCGCCCGCTACTACATCGTCGCCTTCCGGCATCCCAGCCTCGTCTGTCCTAGCCACGTTCTTTACCGACACTTTTCTTTCCACCCAGCGCCCGCATCCCTGGATACCAGCTATTCACTTGCACCTTCAGGGCACTCAAACATTTAAGAACCACCGAATGCTCCAAAAGGCAGAACATTCCAAAATCATTGATGGCCATCTTTACCGACACAACTAAATTCCCGAAGGCCGGCGATGGCTCCTTGCTGTCACGTTCAAACTCTGTCACGTCGTTCTCAGATCGTTGCGCGACGATCACACTGCCTCTTCAAGACTTACGCCAGAATGCGCAACCACCTTTTTTGGCCAGGAATGTATAGCAGCCTGGGCGAATACATTATATCGTGTCCACAGTACCAATTACGCAAGCCGTCCTCATCCCTTCCCACCGGTTTACTTCAACCCCTTATCCCTCCGCACAAGCGTTTTGAAGTGGTTGGCATAAACCTCCTTGGACCTCGGCCTGTGTCCACCGTTCATAAACAATGGATTATCGTCGTCATCGACCACGCAACTCGCTACGTCGAAACTGCTCCTCTCCCTGATACGACACCAGCAGCGATCGTAACCTTCCTGCTCTTTAACACTGATCTCCGACAAGGAGCGCCGCGAGTCCTCGTTAGCGACCGCAGAGGTTCCTTTTTAGCCCTAACTCTGGAGGCTTTACTAAACGCTTGTAATATCAAGCATCGCACGACTTCCCTGTATCACCCTCAAACCAGCGGCCTTACTCAGCGCTTTAACCACAACCTCTCAGACATGATTTCTACGTATGTTAACTCACCACACTCGGCCTGGGACGAAATTCTGCCATTCGTCACATTTGCCTATAATACGGCAATCCAATCCACCACTCGCTTTTTATATTTCAGCTAGCATATGGCTGAGACCCGGCGTCCACATTCCTTCTCACCCCAACTGGATATGACCAGAGCGCTTATATCGATGAACTCGTCTCCCGTACCGAAACCTGTTGTGAAGTTCCACACGCCGTAACTCTGGAACACCAACAAACCGCCAAACTTCGTTTTGACGCACACCACAAATAGGCTCACTTCTCAACCAACGACACTGTCCTCTTATCCACCCCATTGCGTCAAGTAGGTCTTTGCAAAAATGTTCTTCCAAAATACAAAGGGCAGTACCGCATTATACAACAGACATCGCCGGTCATCTACATGTTTCAGCCGACCACACCTTCCCCCGATAACCGAACCCAGTGCCCAGAGATTGTGGACGTCAATTGAATCAAGCTCTTGCACCCACGCACACCTCTCTAGTGACCACCTTCGGCCAGGATGGCCTACTTCAGCGGAGGGGAATGTTTGGATATAGAAGGGTCATCGCCATACGTGGCATGACGCAGCCGACGTGCTTGTGAGCTCAACGCTCGAGCATCGAGCCGGCGCGTTTTTTGTACAGAATAGATTCTTTTGAGCAAGCCGTACCACTTGTCTTCCTGACTAAATCACCCTCACAATATATACAGGGTGTTACAAAAGAAAATTTACAGGATCTTTGTTTCCGCAAAAATAAACTAGGCATCACCGAACGCTCATTCTCCGCCCAAAGGTAGCTCTAGAGGTCCCAACCAGATTCCAAAGTTTCAGCCCGATCCGATAACTTAATCAATAGTTATAAGTGATTTTCTGAAAATTTCAATGGGAAAATGGCGACCGACGGAGTTTTCGAATACATGAGGCTCTATGGCACCCGAAACCGCAAACGGGCAAAAATGGGCTTCGTTTTCCCATTGAAATATTCAGAAATTCACTTATAACTTTTGTTTAAGTTATCGGATCGGGCGAAACTTTGGCATCTGGTTGTGACCTCTACCGCTACCTTTGGGCGGAGAATGAGCGTTCGGCAATGCCTAGTTTATTTTTGCGGTGAAAGAAACCCAGTAAATGTTTTTTGGGTGACACCCTGTAGATATATATATATACAGGGTGCTCCATGTAAGAGTGACAAATTCCTACAATTAGTGTATTGGAGTTAAAAGTATCATTTTCTCGGGACCGCATTACTCGTGGTGGCGTACGTGAGAACATGCGCGATACTTCCGAATTAGTTCGTTAATTAACTAAAATTACTAATTCACTTTTTAATCAGTGAAATTGGACATATGGTTCCAATTAGAAACTTGTTGAGCGTCATTGGAAACCACTATATCAGTAATTTTAAGGAAAACTTTGAGCGCGTGAGAAGCGTAGTAGTGCACTGAAGTTACCACTTGTGGAGAAGGTAAGCAAGGCTTGGGGTCTCGTAAGAGACGGAAAAATCGCGCGGGCGCCTTACCGCAAACGCTAGCCTTGTACCTGCTCCACAAGTGGCAATTTTAGTGCACTACTACGCTTCTCACGCGTTCAAAGTCTTTCTGAAAATGAATGATTTAGAGATTTTCAATTACGCTCGGCAAGTTTTAGTTGAAATCATATGTCTATTTCACTAATTAAAAAGTTAATTAGTCATTTATAGTTAATTAGCGAACTAAATATTAAGTATCGTGATTTGTTTACGTCTGCCAACACGAGTAATGGCGCCCCGGAAATTTAGCCTTTTACCTCGAATACACTAAATTTAGTAATTTGTTTCACTCTTACGTGAAAGACCATTTATATATTTATACAGTCCTGTATCTTTAAATTGAAGCTTGTCCTTGATACTATGGGTACCCCTGTACATGAACACCATTTTCGGGGACAAAAAGGAAAAATACATGCATTTTGTCTCGTTGTTATGGACAACTCACATTATGAACGATTTGGGGTTGTGGAGGTCTCCATATTAACGAGACATAACAGTATATATATATTGTATATTGCTGCTACGTCACCTACTGACCACAGAAAGACTGAAACAAACTCGGCACGAAGGATGGCAAACATTTCTTTCAACTAGCAACGACACGAGTGAGTTTAAAAACACTTCCTGAAATTAAGGACCGTCAAGAAAAAGGAGAGAAAGGGAGGCTGGTAGAGAGAAAGGAAAGTGTAAAGATAAAATTGTAAAGACGTTAACAATATAAAATGTGAAGTAACAGCATGAGCAGCACAACATTTAGATGGGTTGGGGAGCTGTTATAAGCTACGCTATACTGTAGTCAACTAGTTTAAATCCTCTATGGAAAGACAAAAGGAAGGCGCTGACACATTATTGTCAACGGTGTTCATGGAGAACGCGATTCATTCACGTTGAACACCGTGGACAGTATTGTGTCCCCAGCCCATCGCAATTTCGTGCTGCCTATGCTGTTACTTCAGCATTTTACTTTCTTTCCTTCTTTACAATTTTATATTTACACTTTCCTTTCTCTCTTCCTGCCTCCCTTCCTCTCCTTCTTCTTGACGGTCCTTAATTTCAGGAAGTGCTTTTAAACACGTTCATGTCGTTGCTAGTTGAAAGAATTGCGCGTCGTTCTTCGTCCCGACTTCGTTTTATTCTTTCTGGGGTCAGTCAATTTTACGAACACGCTCTTCAGTCGATACTTGATCTATACTGTAGAAGATTGTACATAATCTTTTAAACAAATTAAAACGATCACTTTATAAATACTAAATTGCACGCAACATCGGGCATTAAAAGTGAAGGTCACTGCGAATTTTTTCCCAAAGATGTTAAATTTATTATTTTTATCCTCGGAATTTTTTTTAACTGAATGTTTCTACAGTCATAAAGAAAACGTCACTTTAGCGGCAGGCAGAGTTTCAGTCTTTAGACTGCAGAATTTGCTCTCAGCTGATCACAGGCAGTTTCATCTTGTCAAATACATGCTTTGGAAGCTCGCTTCAATCAGCGCGCAGGCAGCAAGAAACAAATTATCGGCATACCCTGTTTGGTTTTACATGCTCGCTCAAAGTGCAAGCCTGCCGCCTGCCAGTGACGTAACGGCCCGAAAAACGCGGGCATTTTCGATTGCTGTTCTTAGCATCCCCTACGTTCGTTGATTTTGCAATAACTACTCCGAAGTTCGCGATATTAAATAGCACACATGAGAGGCTGCTAAATGCTCAGGATTCAAAATAATGGGCAGTTGCGGTAGCTGAAAACATGGCCGGAGTACCCCTGTAAGTCCGACCGCAGTCGATGCTACAATTCGACGCAGTCAATCAAGCAGCCACAAAGGTATGTACATCACCACGACGCTCGTTGTTGTTGTCGGTTTGCTGTCACCTGCTAAAACAATCACGTACAAAAAAAAAACGCACAAAGACGATGAACACTATGATTGTGTACTTTTGGCTTCTTGATTGACTCCATCAGATTGTAGGGTCGGTTCCGTTCGGACTGAACGAGGAACGGAGCGGCTGCTTTGAGCGATTGCGTAATTTAAGACGTAAGTGATGACGTTTCCGGGAGTTCGGAATTCCCCTTAGAGGTTTCCACAGATAACTCCGGAATTCCCCTGAGAGGTTTCCACAGCAACTTCGGAATTCCCCGGCGAGGTTTTCAATAACAACCGTCACTGTAAGAGCTCACAATATTGAGACTCTTAACTTTGTTCGTTAATAACGTGGCTTTAATATGCTCCACCAAAGCAACAACAACAAAAAAAGGAAAAAGTAAGGCTCACCATCAAAGTTTACACCTATTTCAAAAGTATGTCGCGCTAAAGGCGAGCAGAATGACTGTTTTCCGGGTGCGCTATTCCCCCTGTACATCATGAGCAGAATGGCCTTACCAAATCACCATGCGATCGACATTTGTATAGGAGCAGGAAGGGCATTGCTGCATATCGGAACGCGCCTTGTCTCGAAACGAAATTTGGAATGTCCCGACTTACGCACTTTGCAGCGATGGCAATAGGGGCGAAGCCTGGGCAATCCCCATACCTTCGGGTGGCACGTTTTTTTTTTTTCGTACTTTGGGGCCGACTAGACGAACATTCTGCGTATCAAACGTTGATGTTTTTAGCAGTCTGGCAAATATTATTTTTATATCAATCGTGGGATACCTTTTACTGGTAAAAAATTAAAAAAAGCTCTTTGAATAAAAGAAAGACGTCTATATTAAAGTGAAAACCAAAACTTTGAACTCCTTATCAATTATAACAAGAATATTGTCCTTGAAAACCTTTATCACAAAACGCAGTTTACCCATATACATTCGATTTCTGTTCGAACATATATAAACAAATCAGGGTTACTAATTAATGAATGCCGTTTTTATTATGGTGTATATGGTTCGGTGGACCCTATATAATATATTAACCTCCACAATCAGTAACCTAATCAGATACATTTTTAATTCTATGTTTAGTCATTGGTTTCATTGGTTATGCTCCTATTGCAGTTTTTGCGAATGCCATTATTAGAGTACGTAAACATAAAAATATGCGGAAATAAACCTGGTTTTCAAATATTGATCAATCTGTTTTTGCAATTTCTGTTGCCCGATTGCAAAACTGGACGCAGAAAGAACGCCAGAAGTCTTGCCCGCAATAAAACTACGAAGGGGTGTTGCAGCCTGTCATTTACGGCGCCACTATCTCGCAGCACGTCTTTGATCGATACGCCGAATGCAATCTGCCGAGATAGTGACGAAGTGCCAGTACGCACCACTTCTACGCCTGATTGTGGAAAGGAATCACTGTGTACGCGCTGAGTTTCAAAATCATCCGGCATAAACGCAAAAAAAGAATAGTTGATAATTATTTTAGACATACGTGAGTTTTCCCAAAGTTTAGATTGGCTTAGCCGTTCTAGATATGATTTAAGTCAATACTGCACTAGACCCCTTTATAAACCCTATCAAGCAACATTGGCGGTCACCATTCCTCGGGCACGAAGCGCGTTATTGGGTCCTATTCCTAACCGAAAGCTCACGGAGCAAACGTCTTCGCGACGAGCTGAGCCGCGTTCATGCCAAACGCTGACGCGGCGCTGATGTTCCTTCCATGTTCCGACTACGTGCTCAAACAATGCCGCACTCTCGTAATATGATAAATCTGCTGCTAGGTGGTGCCCACATAAGAAAAAAAGTATATTGTAAAAGTACCTGTCAGACCACAAATTAAAAAGTTGCTGAACAACATTTTTGGTTGAATATTTTGCTGCTCGTTATAGGGTCACCCTCCCATCCAATATCCTTCCAATCCACAAATACATGCAGTTAAGACGGTGTGTGTACATCTATTCCTTTTGGAATTAGTGTATTTAGCGGTGTTTTACCATTTTATTAAGGTTCACCACGTATTTTGTTTTTGTTTGTTGGAAAAAAAAAACAGTCACCGTGTATCATGGAAGCACAGAATTCAATTTTGCACGCTGTATATTAGATTATTCAAGATTTCTTAGGCCATCCTTTTACACCTAAATTTTTAAATAATGTTAGCGTTTTGCACGGCTCGACAGAAGTGGGCTGTTCTGCAGTGAAACCGAAAATACCAACTTTGTCAGTTTTCCCGCAAAATTGAGCGGGGATGAACACCAGACGTATAAACGAATTCAATTTTTCCTCTAAAAATAGCGAGGAAATTGATGCCACGTAACCAAAGCACAAATTCAGCTTCTTACCGAATATAGCGGGGAAATCGACGTAACGCGACCTAATGTCACGTGACTTAAACAACCATTCAGTTTTTCGCTACATTTAGCGGGGATATATACGTAACGTGACACAAAAATTCCATCTGAACATCACTCTCCTCCCTTCCGTTTCCCTCCCCCCCCCCCCCCAATCGCATACGGTGCCCTCCCTTCCTTTCCCTCTCTTCCACGCCCTCCCCTCCTCCGCCTTCGTCATCTGAAACACCATTTCAGTTTCCCCGCTGAATTTAGCCGGAAAATATGTGTTACATGACACAACAATTTCCTCACCCCAGTCCTCTTCCTTTCTCTCCCTCTCTCTCAAATTCCTTTCCTAACTCTCCTACAGTGCCCTTTCACCCTCCCTCTCCTGGCCTTATCCCTACGCCATTCCTCCCTCTCTCCAAAGAGTCCCCCCACCTCGCACCCCTCCCTCCCCACTTACCTCCCTTTCCCATTCCTCCTCCCTAATCACCAGAAACACCAGTTCAGTATCCCCAAAATTCATAAAAATATAGGTTCTTCACTCCCTGAACGACTGTTTAATGCTTTACAAACAATTAAAATAATCGCTCCTAAAAACAGCATCGTATGCATTATTGGACTTCGAACATAAAGGTCACGCCCAATTTTGTGTTGATATAATTGAAAGTGTTTACGGAAAAGCGGTTAAAAAAAAAAAAGGTTTTTATACCAACGAGCAACTTTGTCAAGAACAACTTCGTCAGTACGAACTTTGAAACAACTTCGTCGTTTCAAACTTCCTCCTACTCCGTTTGAAATTTTCAAGCTAAAATAATGAGATGAACAGAGTATCATGGCAAGCATCGTTGTTAATGTTTCGCAGATTATTCACATTTTACTTCCTAAATCAAAATCAAGGAATGTAATTTTACATGAGGAGGTTCCCAGCTTGGAGTTTATATATAGGAACAACGGCTAGATACAAGAGCCTTTTTCACGTAATCTGCTCTAAGTAACGTAGCTAATTCAACAAACAGTTCGTGAAGTTTTTTTTAATAAATACATCTGGGAGTAGAAGCACGTAAATAAACTTAATCAACCATAATTATAGTGCGCATCTGTGGCATACCTCCATAATAGTAAGATACTATTATTAGTGGCTGTAATCGGAAGACCCGAATGTCAGCAGTTGTTACGAAGCAGGTGTGGAGTGTCAAGCAGGGAGCCAGACACCGGATATCAGAAAGGCGTCGGTATAGCGCTGATAAGAGAACGGCGTATAAAAAAGCAGGATATCCGCAGCTTAAGCGATAGGAACGCGTGTGTTTTAGTGAGGCCTGAGACGTCAATACTAAGCCACCATAAAAACAGCAAGAGCTGGGTTTTACGAAACACTCATATTGATTTTATCGCGATCGGAGTTAACGACCCGAGACATAGCTGTTACATATTTCAGGTATCGCTGGAAATTTATGTCGGATTTCCGGACCCGACAACCACAATGAAAATAAAAAGGGGAAAAAAAGCTTTTTGTTGTATATGTCCGATGAACTTATCAGAATGTATATACTTATATATGGCGCAAATAAGATCTTATCTGGTTTCATACGTTCTCATATATTTAATAAACACGCTCATATTATTTTAATATGGTATTGCAAAATCTGTATACTCTTTTAATGAATAAAATGTGTCAATAAGAAGATGAAGTGCCATTTCGTGGTCTTATGCGGCTCTTGCTCAGGAATTCATAGTAGCTTCTGACAATTTTTTTTTTTTACTTATAGAATGGTTGATGCCATTCCCACGTCACGGCAATAAAATTTTATCCGAGTTGCGGACTATTTGCACGTTGTCGAGATTTTACTTAGATTAATAGAATATGTCCCGAATTTTGGGAAAGCAATCGAGCTTTGAATAAAGGCCAATAGCAGCCTGTATCGCAGCTCATAATAAACCAGAAACGTAAAACCACCCAACGCGAATGTCTACATAGAGCCGTGTTGCTTGTAACACTTTCTACGCATACGAGTTTTTTTTTTTTTTTTTTTTTTTATAGATATACGTAGTTGATGGTATTCTTGCTCACCACTTGTCCGGAAAAGGGGGCTCAGGTCATGACTGTAGCATTTATTGAGCCGATCTTCCGGTGTGCGGCGACTTAAGCGTGAAACACATGAGAGCGAAAATCGCGTTGCATCGCATTGCCGCGTGACGTAAGAAACCACCAATGACAGTAATGGTTGTCACGGTTACGCCGCTCCCGCGCGAAGCGGCGTGATTTTTGCTCGCATGTGTTTCTCGCTTTAGGCCGCCATGGTTGAACTGTCCTGTCCCCTAGCCACGCGATCGCTCGCCGCTCGCCCACCTCATCGTAGCCAAAATTCTTGGTGTCCAAAGTCCCCACATCTCCCCCCCCCTCCCCCCTCTACTGGATTGCTCACGTTCCACAGACCCAGCAGACACTCTTCATTACGGCAGACGTTAGAACCAACCCACCTTTGCGGGCAAAACACCTCACAATAATTATTAACCTCCCGCGGCCATTAACTGCTTTCTCATCTAAAAATTAACAAAACGTGAGAATATCAAAGTATTTGTCTGCTTTCCCACCGGTCTCTCTCTCTCCAACGAAGCATCATCAATAGCACCGCTCAACTTTAAAAAGTCTTCGAGCTCACGCAACGGCTAGATCAAGCGAAGAGAGTGAACGCACATCAAAGCAGGAACATTTGTCTTCAAATAAACGCTGATATAAAATTAAAAGGAAAAGTGACAATAGTGCACGATTTGTTTGCTTTTTGCCAGGTCTCCCTCTCCAACCAAGAATAGTCAATAACGCCGCTTAACATTAAAAAGTCTTCATGATTGTGCCACGACTAACTCAAGTAAAGATAGACAGAACAAAAAGAACACCAGCCACTTTTCATTTAAAATAAATTAAACGCTGACTACAAGGCTTTCATTATAGTTTATTAACTGCGGCGATGAAATTAACCGATGCGCTGCAAACGGTGGGACCACGGGACAGCTGGACGTTAGAGCAAGCGTGTTGCTACTGCACGTTATCCTCTCGGTGTCCTCCTGATTATTTGCCCTATCTGTCCTCGCCGTCTTCGGTCTCGTCGGCGTTGTGCTTGAGCAGGCTGACACCAGGATGACAGCCTCGTTCTCCCGCGTGATCTGGATTCTCATGGTGGACATTGTCTCCATTCTTTCACAAGTTTTGATTTCTCTCGACGAAAATCACAAAATATGCAGGAGCAGGTTGAAGACGTTTGAGCGTGGGAACGTTTCCATGATCGCCTGGTTCTTGGCGAGCATCTCCATGCCATCGATCATGTGCAGGAACATCTTATCGTGACACTGCACAACTCGGCCCCACACAAGCGGTAAGCCCAAAGATTGTGCGCCAAATTTGGTATTCTAACTCCCCGCTTGTCTGCAGAAAAGTGCTCAAATCATCACAGTAGCTATAATTGAGGCGATTTTCCGGTGTACGGCGGCTTACAGCGCCTTGAGCTGTTCTGTGCCCTAGCCACGCGCCTCGCCCCCGTCCCTTGTCCACGCGCTCGCTCCTCGTGCGCCCGCCGCAATGTCGCCACGGTTATTGGTTAACGAACATTCCACAAGTTATTATTATCATCATCATAATTTTTTACCTTGGAAGGCCTTTACGGGCATTGCAGAAGGGAGTAGTATACGTTTGTATTTACAACCGAACATTTTTGCACGCAATTTCAACAGACGAGAAGGAGAAATTGGTCAGATAAAGCAGAAATGAAAGTGGTTATAGAGGCAGCAAATATAAATTTGTAAGATATGGTACCAATTTCGTTTGGCGGTATGTTCCAATCGTTGATGGCCAATGGTAAATTGAATTATTGTGTGAAGTAGTTGATGAAAAAATAGGCCGCAAGTTACAGCAGTGTTCAAAGTGGTGGAAACTCTAGCACGGGGGTAAAATCAGCGATTCACGAAGAGGTATGTTATGTGAAAGATGAGGTGAAGGAGAGAAAGACGGGACACTCGGCGGCTTAAGTAAAGTGTGTGAAGGTTAGCAGTTTCGCGTAGTCCAGATATGCTTCTGTATATTGAGTAGTCAAAGAATATAAAGCGGAAAGTTCTGCTTTGGATGGATTCAACTCTTAAAATCAGGTAAGATTGCCAAGGGCAGCATACAGAAGAAGCTAATTCAAGCTTAAACCGAACTAAAGTTAAGTAAGCTGGTTGTTTTCTCTCTTATGTTTCGGGCTTCAGATTTGGGCGCACAAAGCCGAGGGCACGGTATGCGCTTGCACTATATTATTGATGTGAGGCGTCCATGAAATGTTAGATGTTAAACGGATACCGATATATTTATATGGACTGCGAACGGTGACAGAGAAGGCGTCAAGACGACAAGTTAAAGGTCGAGGACGAGCATAACGAGAAAATGAAGGGAATTTGCATTTGTAAAAATGCAGGGTCATCTTCCATTTTCTGCAACATTGCATAATTTGTTTTATATTTCTTTGCAAAGTATAGTGATCGTCGGGCGAAAAATTGGCCTGTAAAATGCGCAGTCATCTACAAACAAACGAACTGATGACGAGATGTGCTCATTATTGTCGTTAATCTAGACTAAAACAGTAAGGGCCCGAGTACATTGCCCTGAGTAACACCTGAGGTTACCGCGCACGAGGGGGATTTAGAATTGTTAATGGTGGTGTACTGATTGCGGTTAGTCAAAATTTGTGATATTAATTTTACGATAGCGGGCTCTATTCTAAATTGGTTAAGTTTTATTATAAGACGTCAATGAAGGACCCTATCAAATGCTTTGGAAAGGTAGAGGAAAATGGCGTCACTCTGAATGTTTTAATAAAGCCTACGGGAATGTCATGAAGAAATGCCGTTAAGTGGGTTTCACAGGAGTATGCTTTCCGGAATCCCTGTTATTGATTAAAATAATGTTATCTGCTAAATATTTGATTATACTGGAGTACAGTATGTGTTTCAATGATCTTAATCGATACGCTAGTTAAGGAGATGGAACGATAGTTTGTTATTAGGGGGCGGTAATCAGACTTAAAAACAGGGGTTACGTTGCCAGTTTTTCAATCCCTAGGAATTTCAGAAATATTTAGTGACTGGAAAAAATATTTTTCGAAAGAAAGCTGCTGATATGTGTTTTGTGTTTATTAGGATCTTATAATTGATTTGGTCTTTCCCTGAGCAGGAAGACAGTTTCAAGTTCTCGGCTGCTTTCAGGAGGCCGGTATATTCAATGGTGGTGGGCCACATCGGACTGTGCAAAAACTGGCGTGATACGGTAATATTCAGAAGATTTTCACAAGTAAATACAAACCTAAATAAACTATTAACTGAAACAGCACTTCGGTGATCAGATAAATTATTCTCGCTGTCGTCAGTGATTTGTAGGGGAAGCGACGTAAACGGATTAACAATCTTAAAAGTGTACTTGGCTTGTTACTCAAAATGTTAGAGAGGTTCAGAAAATAACATTTAGTTTTTGCTTCATTTATAACTGTTTCATATCCAGTTGAACTTTCGTGGTGTTTGTCCCAAGCTTCCGGAGTGTCGCAACACCTAACACGCCTATAAAGCCTTTTTCTTTTTTTGGAGTGTTTATGAATTGTTTTGCTATATCACGGTTTGTGGTTATCAGAGATGACACGAGTGAGTGGCATAAAATACTCAATGAGTTCAATTTCTTTATCTTTGTACAGCATTCAGTTAACGTTGACAGACCTTTCCTCGTTTCACAGAAGTGTTTTAGCTGTTAGTTGAAAGAGGTATGGTAGGCACTCGCGTAATCCCGAAGAAATTTAGTATAGTATGATTTATGAGGAGTGGTGAGAGAGAGTGTTAGTTTGATAAGAAGATGGTCACTGACGCCGCGTAGGTATATAACATTACTGATAATGGTTTACTGCGTTTCAGTCACAGTTCCTGCACATTACTACAGTTTTTGGTAGTCCTGGTTAGTTAAGTGATAAAGTTGGAAAAATTAAAGTCAAGGCAAACTTCAACGAAAGCGTGGTAAAATGCACTACCGGAATAGATGCCAGTTCGATCAATATATGGGCAACTAAAGTATCTAAGAGAAACGAGGGTGGCACTATGATAAAAGGGTGTAACTTGAAAGAGGCATTTATGAAGCTCACTAACAATATTACCACAACTATCTGGCGGCCTGTACAATACGCCCAGAATAATATATAGATTAGAGGTGAAGCATACCCAGACAATTTCCAGGCTGGTTTCTACCGAGATAAGTCTTAATAGAATATGATTATAGACGGCTAAGATAACACCCGCCACCCTCTCCCTTCGACGCGGTCGTGCCGACCGAGTCGAAAACCATGGAAACCAGAATGTGGTGGAAACAATTCTGATTAAGCGATATCAGGGTTTAGCCACATTTCAGTAAGCACAACGATATCCCTTTTGCATGCTTCAGTCAGGGGATGCACATTTTCCCCTTTAGGTATAAGACTTCTAACGTTTGTGAACAGTACATAATGTACAATGGACACGTCACAGATGCGTCTAATTCTGGGCGACATAACTTGATGAGGGTGTGGCAGAAAAACGAAATGGTAGGCACGCCTGTTTTTTTTTTCTTCTTTTTTCTCGAATCAAATTTTGTTGAGTATCATATATAAAGCACCTGTCAGCAATCAACAGCTTGTTGGGATTAAGTCTAAAGGGTAAACCTTTTGATCTTGCAATTTCAAGCGGGTTTGCAGGGCGCGAGTCGGACAGATACCGCGAAATAAGCACCTATAGTCGAAGGCTCGTTTTTTAGTTAGTATGCTGACGACATAATACTTCATTCTTCTTTAAATAAAGATAGCCTACCGATAATTGGTGACACTTTTGTTCATCCTAAGATCCCAAATGATTCGCTTTTTCAATTCTAATTGGGTCAACACTAATACAGATTTTTCGGAACACAGTTCGACTACCAAACATTCCTATTGATTCCAGGTCTCCTTATTTTTTATCAGGGAGACCAAAAAATAACATGTTTGATCGGCGGGAGCTACCCTCCGCGTCATCGCAGCGCGTTTTTAAATTAAATAGATCTCGTAGAGTGGCCGAAAACGAAGGATCTTTACCTGTGCCAGTATCCCTGTCCTTCAACTTCATAGAAGCTACGTCGTTATTTAACTGAGAGTTTTTTCCTGTCACTGTGAGGAGAGTCTCATCGGTTTGTTTTAGTCTTTTTTTTAGTTTGTCAGGCAGCATAGTATTCTGTTCGGAAACCACTAAAAGTGTTTAATCAGTTTGTTTTAGCGTTTCCTTGATTTCGACTACTCCTTGTTGATGTGTGGTTAAAATAGTTTCAAGTTTTAGAACATTCTCGATGAGATTTTTCACAAAATTAAACTTCAACCTTTGACTTTAGGGCCTGGGTTTTTCACTACGTGACAGCACAAAAGAAGCAATAACACACTAAATAATTCAAAGCACGCTTCTGGCCATGGAAGCTTAAAAAGGGCAAACATTGTTCGACCGGAAACAGTGGCAGGATTTCTGTTTGCTAACCTGCAATAAGAAGGCGAAAAGGTTCAAGCACGTCTTAGATAGAAAGTTTCCATGCTAACTGGCGAACAGTTGGTCGAAGTCAGCTCTTATAGGGAGCATAGGTTATTTTTAGAAATGCTACAGTATTAATAACTGGAGGTCCCCCCTAAGGCGCAAAGCAATAACAAAACCTGCAACCGTATGGCCTCTAGGCATTGTGCCTATGTAGCGCAAATATAAATATATATTTTCGATAGCCACGTGCACTGAAAAAAAGGAGGGGCGTGTGAGAAAAAGAAATGCAAATCAGTTCTAGTCAAGACTGTAGGCTGGTTCTCCCTTTCTGATGGAACTGCTACATTGGTGACTCGGACGAAGAAGAGACCACAAGGGACCCAAAATGGACCAACGAAACGTTACCACGCTGTTCGCCTTCCATCCTTTTGGGCGCAGTACCCGGAGGTATGAGTTTCTGCAAGCGGGAGGCAGCTTCTTCCTGGCATGCATCACATTTCAAGAGGAATGGGCCAGCAACCTCTATGCCTCGCAGCCCAGCGATGCCGTGCTCGGGATACATGACATCCTCTAGAGTTCGCCTACAATGAACCCGTACGACATACTGAAAGCTGAGACATAAAAACGCACCATGCTTTCCAAGCGCAAGCGGCTACAGCAGCTTGTATCAGCGGAGAAACTTGGTGACCGTCGCCTTTAACAACTCCTTTGTCAGATGCAAGCGCCTGTGGGCGACGGCGTCGTAACCTTCGACGTCCAGTTACCGAAAGAGATTTCCACCGTAAGACTTCCAGCGACGGCGAAAGTCTTTTAACGAATTCACCCGACAGTGGAATACTTATAACGACTTCCACCGTTAGTGCAAATTTTGCAACAGCATCATTCCTTTGTCTGTCTGCTTTGGCTCTTCACGCTGATAAGGTCATGGAAGCCTCCATTCAACACCCTTCAGCTCCTATCTTGCATCGGCCCAGTCCAACGAGCCCGTCACTCCAATTGATAGCGACCCTGCACCGTCCTCGACTGCATCCAACAAGATTGCAGCGCTGCGACAGGATGTAGAAGACCTTCGGGAATTCGTCACAAGCACCTTGTGCGCTTCTCGTCCGCTCAACCCTCCTGCTCCACGAAACTCCCGCTTCCGGAGTTTCAACCGTCGTTCTTCCTCGCCACATGTGGTCCGCCAGCCTCGACTGTTGCAGCAAGAGCAACAGTCGGCTCCGTAAAAAAATGACTTTGGTGCACACCATATAAGTTTTCATATGTTTTCACGTACCATTCAAATAAGTTTAAGGGGTTGTAGACGTCCGTTGAACTTTCTTAAGGGGCCTGATTACACTTCAAGAATTTATAAAAGATGTAACAGACCCGCCATAGTTCGTACAGAGGCCTCTGGGTCCGGTCCCAATCTTTTCCGTCAAAGCACTGAACCCACCAAAATTGTTTCAACCGGTCTGTAAGAGAGATAACATGGTCCTTCAAGATATATGTATCAGGGAAGCCGTGTGGCCATTTTTCTATCCGGAGGCCGCAACGAGTGGGCGCTCAGTGTCGGCTTCGCGCACGGACTCAAACCGTAACCGTAACCGAAACCGAAAAACGTTTACGAACAAACGTTCAGGAAGAAAACGACTAGGAAAGAAACGTTTAGGAAGAAATGAAAGTTAAATAATTGATTTCAACTACTACAGACATAGTTATTGCTGCTGAGGCTGTGTCTGCCTCGAAGCGTGAGGTCATATAGAGCTTGAGCTTGGTTAGACGTCTTGCTCCATTTTTGTCCCCCAAACCCGAGAGTTTTCTTTTGAACGTTAGCTTTCGAACTTTAATTCATCTCGGTTTTGTATCGCTTTGTTTTGTTTTGTTTCGTAGTTAACGACAAATAATAAATCAAAATCTAGCAATTAGATTTAAATTTATTTATTTATTTCGAACACAATTTTGGAAGCCCCCGGCTAAAAAGCAGTCGCATACAGCCTGAGAGTGTCTGATGTCCCTTAAACAACAAGGATTTTTATTCCATAAGAATAAAAGGAGAAACCACAAACCGCTCCAATGCCTAAAAGTTAAAATGATCGTAGATATTTTTTGTAGCACTGAAATTATATTATTATACTAACTAGTTTGATGAAAAGTGCAAGTTCTCGGAAGCACCTCAAGCGGTAACTTTTAATGCTCATCAATAACAACCTAGAGCGAAATGCGAAAACGCACAGACTTCGGATCCGCGTCGAATTTTAAGCGGAGTTTACACTGACAAATAGGTAGTTTATAAAAAATAGCATTAAAAAGCCTCTCTTTGACAAAGTTGTTTTAATTTGAAATGAATGCAGAACTTGAACGAAAAAAATAATAATAAACGGGTCTAGGACTTGAGCTTTGAAGTCGTTTATTTGAGACGGCATTTTCAAGAGTTATTAAGTGAATTGTATATCAAGTTATAAACCAAGAGAAGACAAGGTAGCTGAAGCGAGTGAACGCACATGTTTGGGACGAAGAAACATAAGGTGAAAAGGGAACCAAATAAAGTTCAACACGAGTGGTACCGCAAGAAAAGTAATGCTTCGGACAATTGTCGGAAAACCCTTGGGGCGTCAATTAAATTTGCTTAGGATGCATTTTCTGCACCAAGCCCTTGCTACCCAGAACTTCATTCCAAACATTAACTAAAATTCAGAATCGAAAAAAACAAACAAAAAAGACTCGGGGGACGTTTAAGCTTCACCTGTAAAGGCTCCGTTATAGTCCGACGTTGAGCGCAGCGAACGCAGCGTAGCGCAGAACGCGCGCCTTTCATTGGCCGGAGAGCAGGAACTCGATATCTCCGGCAAATCAGTACCTGTGTCCGCAGCGCTACGCTGCGTTCGCTGTGCTCGACGTCGGAGTATAACAGAATCTTAAGAGGGGAACGTGATAGCATCATCGGGCGCCGATCGCAAAGCCTTCTCATGTAGACCAACCGAAGTCTCTGACCTCACGCCACTGCGGTTGCGCTGCCGTCGACGCTGCGCATGCGCAGAGGCTTCGCCTCGCGCGATTCTGGTTTCTGCGCACGCGCAATGCCCACTCTTGGTGTGGGCAAACGCGGGCTTGTTTCTAAACGCTGTGGTGGTGTATAGAACCGCGCTCGTTTTCAAGCCGTGCAAGAGTGTGTGCGTGTTCGAGAGCCATATATTGGGAGTGTCTGTCCAATGGGTGGGGCGAAGAAGGCGCTGGAGAGGAGAAAAGTGTAGGAGAGGGAGGAGAGCGCCGAAGGAACGAGAGAGAAAGGAGGGAGCAAAGAGGAGACGACCGCCATTCTGACGCAACATAGTGCACTGTTGAACCTACGCGTCGTCTGCTTCGGGCTGACTTCTTTATTGCCTGAATAAACGTTGGCGGTCAGACAACGAGAAAACTTCATTGGTTAGCTTTTTAACTCATCAAAAAATAACAGTATGTCATTTTCTTGCCACGGACAGGAATTGAAACGGAAATAACCGAAATTTAGACGCCGATCCCTTGCATTTCACCGGGCGGATGAATGAAAATGGCGCTCCTCCCCGCTCAGCTAGGAGCAGCCGGAAGTTCACGCGCATGCGCTCACGCCTCTTGCTCTGCGCGGCGCGTTGATTGGTTCACTCGGTAAGAGGGGCGTTAAGGCGGCGCGATCATAAACTGGCCAAACTCTCCCCATATTTATTTATTTATTTATTTATTTATTTGATGCCCACAGCGCCTTTCGGCATTACAGTGGGGGGGTTATACACAAAAAATCAAGTATGACGTAACAGGTACTACATTGGAAACATTCATAGAAAGACAACCAATCGAACAAAAAGATATCGCGAACATGAAACAACAAAGTCACAACTATCGCGACACACGGAGAAGATTGCAACAAGTTTTACAAAAACATTATTAGAATCATGCTATGAACCCTTTCAATCGAATGACGTGACTGTTTCCAGGGCAGCATAAAAAGCACCATATTCTATAACAGACGCTATGGTTGAAGGCAACCGATTCCATTGGGAAATCGTTTTAGGGAAAAAAGAGCTGCTGTATGCTACAGTCTTGCATCTAAGCTCACGCACTTTGTGGGCATGATCCACACGAGCAGATACATAATGTGGTGAAGAAATATAGGTTTCGCGTGGAATACCAGATTGTGAATGATATATGCTATGGAAAAGCTTTAAACGAAGCTTTGCTCGACGGTGCTCGAGTGTGTCCCATTTTAATGTTTGTCTTGCACACGTCGCGCTAAAATCACCACCCCGTTTTGGTTTTCCTAGCACATACCGAGCGGCTAGGTTTTGCACTTTCTCTATTTTCTCTTTGTCAGTGTTTGTCGGAGGGTCCCATACCGTGCAGGCATATTCTAGTATAGAGCGCACATTAGTTTTATACAAGAGTTCTCGGATGTCATGCGGAAACTGTCTAGTGTTGCGCTTTATGAACCCTAAAGATCTGCTAGCTTTTGCAATAGTGAAATCCACATGTCGATGCCAACTTAGCGAGGTTGTGAAGTAGACGCCTAAATACTTATATTCAGACACTGTTTGTAAAATAATATTGTTGACTACATAACGAAAATTAGTTTTCACTTGCTTTCTCGAAAACGTCATGGACAAAGTTTTATCTAGATTAAGCTTCATCCCCCATTTTTCGCACCAGGTGTATATTGCATCTAAATCATTCTGTACTATCTGATTATCACTTTCACAGGTTATTTTTTTTATACAGTACGCAATAATCGGCAAACATTCTCATACACGACGTAACGTTTTCATTAATATCATTTATATAAAGTAAGAAAAGTAAAGTTCCTAAGACTGATCCCTGTGGCACCCCTGATGTCACATCAGCGATTGTCGATGCTGCACCACTAACTACGACGTACTGACGTCTTTCACGGAGATACTCAGCAATCCAGGAAATAACTTTAGGGTTAATATTAAATTTCGATAATTTTTGCACGAATAATGTATGGGGAACCAAGCCGAATGCTTTCCGAAAGTCTATAAAGACACAGTCTACAGTTGCACGATTGTCCAGTGCTTGTGCAATATCGTGGGTGAATTCTGTTAACTGTGTTACGCACGACAGCCCTTTCCGGAAGCCGTGTTGGAATGGGTTAAACAGAGAATAACCATCAATGTGCTTCAGAATAGACGTATATAAAATATGTTCCAGAATTTTGCAACAAACGGAAGTTAAAGAAATAGGACGGTAATTTGAAATAACATTACGAGCGCCTGATTTGTGAGCGGGGACAACAGACGCTATTTTCCAGTCATTAGGAAGAGCGCAATCATGCAAAGACTTCTCAAAAATCACTTTCAAATATGGAGTAATCGAACGTGCACAAGATTTCAGCAGGGCATTTGGTAAGCCGTCCGGGCCTGCAGCCTTTGAAACACTTGATCGCTCCAGTAAAATGTTTATCCCATGTGAATCAAACAATATGTCCTCCATGGGCGCTACTCCACCCCAAACAGGCCTTTCAGTTCGGACATTGTCTGCCACTGGTAACGAAAATACAGAGCTGAAATAACTGTTGAAACATTGCGCTTTATCAATAGGTTTGTTAATGATATTGTCACTATCTAGAAGAGTAGGAACCGATACGTTATCTTTTTCATTTTTCTTAATGTACTTCCAAAGTTCTTTCGGATTTTCTTTAACTTTACTCTGAAATGATTCAAAGTAAGCACATTTCGCTTCGGCTATTTTAGTTTTTAAATCGCTGGATATTGCTTTCAATTTGTTGAGATTTACAACAATCGGGTTGTTCTTAGATGCACGATAAATTCTTTGTTTTCGCTGTGTCAACCTTTGAAATTGTTTTGTAAACCAAGGCTTGCTTTTATTTCGTCTGGTAGTTAGGATCCAAGTAGGGACAAAGCGCTCTTGAAGTTCTAGTATCTTCCTCTTAAGGCCCGTTCACACTCTTGCGACCGAGTTCGACCGAGAGAGACCAGACAGGTTTTTAAGCCTCTTGCGATCTCTTAAGACCAGCTCCGCTGTACCAGCTCCGCTGCAGCGGAGCTGGTCCTAAGAGATCGCAAGAGGCTTAAAAAACGGTCTGGTCTCTCTCGGTCGAACTCGGTCGCAAGAGGCTTAAAAAACGGTCTGGTCTCTCTCGGTCGAACTCGGTCGCAAGAGTGTGAACGGGCCTTTAAAAAATATCCAAAGGTCGCTTACAGTACAAGATTCAGCAAGAGTTTCAAAAACTATAAAGTACGAGTCTAGCGCGTTGCAAATCTCCGCTGTGTTGGCTTTCACGTAATTGTAAATACGTCTAGTACTGCTGTTGTCAATTTTTATGTGCCCTAGATTCATTTCACAAACACCAATGTCATGATCGCTAATACCTGGTATTACTAGGGTAGACTGTAACAGGTCTGGTTCATTTGTGAGAAAAAGATCTAGAACGTGGTTTCCTCGAGTTGGCTGCAACACAGTCTGAGTGAGTGCAAACAAATTCATAAAATTAGACATAACTGCAGCGTGCCCTCGAGTTGCGCCAGAAAAAGCGCCTTGTTGGTTCCAGTCAAAATTAGGGAGATTGAAATCGCCACCTATTACAATACAATCAGTGTGTTCCCAGTCACCAGGCTCGATCTAAAATGGATCGTAAAAATTGACGCCTGCACGTAGCAATCTAAACTTTTCGTCAAAGGTCTATTTCACAGGTCGTTTTTTTTTTCTTGTAAAATTACAAAGCGTAGTTCTCTTTCTGTAAAAAATAAGGCCAAGAAACTTGCCAGGGTCTACGGCGGGCAGCGGCGCTGACGACAGGGGTTCAGTAGCGGGGTGTGTTTGGCGTTCGTATTGATAGATGGCGTCTGGAGCAGCGTCCGAAGGTGTAGCCGACCAGCGAAAGAAAGCAGACGACACGCAGGCGAAATCCGTTGGCAGCAAAAGCGCCGTCGTTATGCAGACGTGTTTTTTTACTTTAAGTTTTGATTTTATTGTCCGCATTTATTTTTTAACCGAAGGTACATTTCAAAAAGATTATGTTCATTTTAATAAACCACGGTGGTCGCAAGCCGTCGCGATAAGGAGGTAGCGCCATCTATCAATACGAACGCCAAACACACCCCGCTACTGAGCCCCTGTCGTCTGCGTCGCTGCCCGTCGTAGACCCTGGCAAGTTTCCTCTCCTTATATTGTACAGAAAGAGAACTACGCTTTGTAATTTTACATGAAAAAACCGACCTGTGAAATACACCTTTGACGAAACGTTTAGATTGCTACGTGCAGGCGTCGATTTTTACGGTCCATTTTAGATCGAGCCTGGTGACTTGAACCACCCATCACAACTCTGGCGTGGCCTAGTCTGTAGCGTCACGTGTCCTCTGACGCCACATGACGTCCCGTGTTACGTCATGTCACTTGACGCGTGACGTTACACATGGCTGTGACGTCATGATCCTATCGACCAGCTAAAATTGGCTGCAAAGTGTTCCGCTAAATTTGGCGGGGAAATTGTTTCGCTAAATTTAGCCGAATATTTTCTGCCAAATTTAGCTGGTCGATAGGGTCATGACGTCACAGTCACGTGTGACGCCACACGTGACGTCACTCATGGCCGCGCGCGTTGCATTCTCGGATTTTAAGGTCCCACCGACGCCGACGCTGAATTTTCTGCGACCCGAGCTCCTAAACGCTGTCGCCTTAATACGAAACTGTGTAAAGTGAACGTTTCAGAGTGACCTTCTGATTGGTTCATTTAATTGGTTTCACGAAAAACTGGCCAAATCTCCCCTACGCCGAGTACACGTTACAAAGGTTGCATGCGTATTGCCATTTGTTAAAAGGCCTATTTAGGAAAATTAATATATGTCGGTATAATTTGGGGAAATTAACATTTTAACTATTAATTTTGAAGCTTAAATTTGGAAAATTAGGAGCTTATTGGTATAATAAAAAAAAAACACTAAATCAGTGCAGTTTAAAAAAAAATATAATGCCCGTGCCGTTTTTTGCGACGTTCGGTATAAGTGTGTGCAGACCACTATGTAAGATCTGTGGTGCAGACGTAAGAATTGGCACAATTGACATGCCTAGCCAAATTTGAGTTGCAAACGTAGATACATAGTTTGCAAGAACTGTATGTATGTTTCTTTAAATAGCTCGGTTCAAAGCTAGAGAAAATTAAAAATATGAAACGAAAACGGCGGCCGCGCAATTTCTAAGTCCCATACCAGCCCACCCATCGTCTACATACTTGTTTACAAGCTCGTTTCCAGGTGGAGGCAGGAACGTAAAAACGTTGAGGACGTGATTGGAGACGCTGGTGACGAGCAGATAACCGCGGGAACTATTGATTTTACAGAAATTTATGAAGGATGATGCAGTTGTAGTCCGCCTTTTGGAAAAAGCAAACTTTTTTCATTGATACAAGTATCAATTCTAAATAAGAATAAACTTTGTTTCCTTTTGCCATCTGCTTTCCGTTCGCACATCCCTGCTGAACGACGAAGGCGCACAGAAAGAAGAAAATAAAAAAAAACATACTACATAATTAAAAGTACAGCATTTGCCTGTTTAAGACCCCTCGTACGATAGCCTTGTCTCGTGTGGACCGACGGGGAGCTTCATTGACGTAATTGGCTCCGCCGATAGCGTTCAGTACTTATAGCTTAACTATAAAGGTAAACGTGAAAAGCACGTTTAAAAAGGGTACGGAAAGCCCGTCGGTATCGATCTCACCCAGCGTCTTGTACATGAGTAAACGAAGTCCCGCTCCTCTAAGTGCTCACGGTAATCAACGGCGACGTTGACGGTGCCTTCCCCGCCCTTCGTTTGATCGTCCATGCTTTCTTTAACCTCGACGTCTTCGAGGGTGAAAGATTGACACCGGTTTCTTTTGGGGATTTGCACTGCGGCACTGAAAAGTAGTTCAGCATGATCACAAACCCTACGGTCGTGAAGAAAAGGGCGCAGGGAAAGCGAACCGGATGCCAGAACGCGAAGCGGATTCCTTCGCCCGACTTCACGGTACACCTTACCCAATCAAGATGCAGGCGACCGCAACGCTGCTTGTGTTCGCTCTCGGGGCTAATAGGCGAGTTTTGAGACAAATAAACAATAAAAAAATTCCGTTTTTTTTCAATTGTATGTTGACACCACAGGATATATTTATATTTACAAGACACTGCGGAAAGGTGGTGATTAGGGACACGATGTCTATAGCTAAGGAAACCAGCGCCAAAACAAGAGGTGGAAGTCAAAGCGCCTTGCTTTGCCTCTTTTGCCTTAGTTCAGTTGTTTCTCCGCTCTTTTTTTAGCTGTTTGAAGACAGTTCCGCCTTAGCATAGATAAGGACGAGGCCTGGATTGATATGGAACTATGTCAACAGCAATATCTCTGTCGCAACACCCCATCGAAGCTTAACCAAAGAAGGCAATATGGCTGCTCCTATGTTACAAAAATGGACATATTTGACGCAATATTAATATTTCCCAAACCAACATAGATAGTGTGTGGTCCAAAAGCAGAGATATCCTGTTAAAACTGGTTAATATTTTAATTCGATAAATTATAGCACACTGCTAAAGTCAAGAGTGAGGAAACGTAAATGACTCCTTAATTGAAACGAGCTTATGTTCTTTTGAATTTATTTGATAATTATGTCTTATTTCAGATGCAGGTTCAATGTTCTAGGTTCACAACCCATTGAAGTATGATTAATTTATAACCCCTGAAATCTACCGTATGCTTGATAGGAAAAAATACAATTTTTTTAAGAAACACAGTGCGTGTAAACAGATCGTTCAATTTATATGGTCAACAATAATCGGTTTATCACGTATCGTACTGCGACTTAATACAGAGGTGCGGTTATGTGGTGGACATTCGGATCGAAAATATCTTTGGACGAACTTATTTAAAACAAGAGGAAACCTGAATCGGTTACACTGCGGCACTTTGAACCAAGTTTACAACCACCGTTTGCCCGATCTACAAGCGAAATAGCACTATAAAATAGATTGGCAGAAAGGTTTCGTTTTCTTCTGAAAGAGGTACGTTCTTGACCTGATATTTTAATTCTGAGCTTCCACCAGCTAGCCGCATTTTTGTAGTAAATCGCAGCGCCATATCTAGAGGAACTAATTTCTTCAGACAGTCTAGAGTGGCTTCGAAGCTTTTGCTTATAGGATATGGAAGGCTCACGATTGCAGGTCAAACTCATAAAAACTTGCGGCTCCTTGAACCATAAGTGGGCAAAAGTATACGCGACAAGAAATGCGTTGCATTCGATCTCCGTTTTACACGGTTGCATCGCGGCGTGGCAAACAGGGCTTTAGGTTGCTATTTTATGCGAGTCTTTCCAGAAACTGATGCTGTTGTTTTGAAACGCTTTACTTGCGTGAGCTTAAGCTTTCATAGCCCAAGTATTCTAAAGCGAATTGACGTCTGCGCGCAAGTTTATAGCGTCACCTGCGCAGAACAAATCTGAGCGCGTCCAGACTCTACTGCGCAGTGGTAATCGCATCTTCTTCACAATCGGAGGGACCCAGCTTCAATCTGACTGTCGCGAATGTTTTGCAAGGTGCCCAACCCATTACTCTGCATGTCACTTTATTTATTCATATATCTAAGTACATATACAGCCCCAAGCAGGGCGTTAAATCGCTGAATGTGGCAGCGAGCAGCGTTCTGTGTCCCGCCTCGTGCGAACTGCGTTTGACCAGGTGTGATAAATACTACTTTGTTTTATTAAGCAAGAACGCAATCAAAGACTAGAAGGCACAAAACACAGGCGCATAAAATAAAAAGGAAATTTCGTTTTAGGGTACCTCGTTGTATATCACAATCGGACGTTTCTTTCATTAAGGCCATCACGGTTTCGGTTTCTAATCGGAGCGCTGCTTTATGCCAGCGGTCCTGCTGAACACTACCTGATACCCATTGCCCAAGACGCGCTCCACACCTGCGCCATAGTTCCCTCATTCCAACTAGGGAGGCGAAGCAGTGACTTTACGCCTAGGCCACCGGAAAGCAGGACTGCGGACGCAAGGATGCGCTCCAATAAGAAACCCAAACCTCGAGACACATCAAAATAGAGCGTTATTTGCAAACGCCCTAAAATGCTGCCTCTGACCTATATCTTTGTAAAATATGAGTTTATTTAATGGTTGTCGATGCATATAAAGTTTCGTTTTTAAATCATACATTTATTTGAACTAATTAAAAAGTTACTCGGTAAATTGTCGTTAATTATTTACCTTTAGGATACAAATTTGCATCAAGAAACCAGAAATATTGGTGTGAAACGAAACTTTTGTCCCCGTAATTTTTAGCCTAATAATACCAAGGTCCAAGGGCCCTGCTGAAAAAGAAGTACAGGCTGTGAAAAGGCTATTGACTACGAAGTTCTTGGACGAAGACTCCAGGGTGTGCCTGTTAAATTACCGGACTGGACTGTTGAAGCTTTCATGCCTTTGTTCCATGTGAAATCCTAATGGAAAGCAGGCTCCGGGGATGACTGAGGGTTCCGGGGTACATCTAGTGCCTAAAGTGCGCAAGCACAGTCAGACCTTCAGAGTGGCGAATCATTCACACGAGCTGCAAGATGAGAACATCGTGAGAATCCTCGACGACAATAGCTGGGATTCGAAGGCACAGGTTGAAGAATATGTTTCCCCTCGTTCCTACCGAGCTCGGCTCACACACGGAAGATCACTTAAAAAAAAAAAAAACGACAGCACCTTCGAAAGACCTCGGAGGAATGTCAACATGTTCGCAACGACAATGAGGCGCACAGTGAAGGTGAACAGCAGCATATGCTACTCGCAACACTGTTGCACGACCAAACGGCCCCAGCGGCATAACAGCTCTGACCAATATCCAAATGAGTTGGATGCTTTGCGTGACGAAGTTCAGGTTGAAGCTAAATTCTGTGTATTTGTGTTCGCCGAAGTACAATGATTAACAGACAGGCAGGTCGAGTACGCTAGGACAAATATTTTAGGCGACGGTTTGAGTAGTTTCGTTTTGCTTAATTTTTGTTTGACTTTTGTATTTGTGTGTGTATCTATATGAGTGTGCCAGTTTGTATTACTCTAGATTTACTTTGCAAGAAGAAGAAGGATGTATCAAACACAGGCTGTCAACACTGTTGGACCCAGCTCCTAAAATAGGTCGCTGACCATAAACCAAGGCCCGTCTTGTGCCAGATGCCAAGCAGCTACGCCTTCTGTTTAATTACTAAACAGCTAATTAGTGTGCCTTTTGCAATACTTCACGTCCGCTGCGGCTGGTAGTTTGTTCCCGGAAAGATTTGATTTTTTTTCTCAAACACCCTATTTTTACGGATTTTAGAAAGCCTTCGCTGAAACTCCCGGTATAGTTATACTCCGTTACACCCTTAGTAGACAACGTGTTCAAGCTAAAGGCGTGAGCGCGTGGCTTCATCTATATTTTCGCGAGAACGCGTTCCAATGATCTGCTAGATCAGCAAACATTAGACAGAGCGAACTTCTTTTTGGCCTGGTAAGTTATTAATACACCGTAAATTACTCACGTCATTGAACCACTTAAACAGACAAAAACACCCCGAAAGAAACTTAATATTGCTTACGCGTAGGAATGCGAAAGCATTACACTCCCGCGGTGATATGTTTTTGAGTAATGTATCTACACGTACTGAAGTTGGTTCTGCCGGTATTGTATTCGGCGAGGGTGTTTCCGTATTCCTTTTCCTGCCTCCTGGGCTGTCGCGTATTTGCGTGGGCGGCCATGTTTGCCTGCGGAAGTCGCCGGAGATGTAGGCGCTGCTGCCGATGTCGAGGCCGTAGATGTACACGCGGTAGCCTCACCGTCCATTGCACGAAGCATACAATAAGCACACATGAAGTCCGAATTGACACTGACGCGCCGAAGGCTGCGCGCCTCGTCTTCCTTTCGCACACGGCGCACCGGCGGCGACATCACGCTCCTCCACTGCAGGCGCGGCACCCCCGCCGGCTTCATGGCTTCCGTGACGAAGCATCTGCGTTGCTAAGATTTTCTTTGTTCTTTACGGGAAAAGTCGCCCAGCCGCCCTTTCCCGTAATAGGGCACATAAGGCTTTCGCCTTAAAACAAAAACATCCAAAATAGAATATTTCGTTTTTCGGAATCATGCGGCTGAATACTAATGAGAGGCGCACTTGTGCGTGTTCCAGACTGAATGAACAGTCGCAAAATACCAGGCCAATAGCATTCGCTCTTTCTCGCAACGTGGTGGCATCAGTTTGCAAATAGCCCCCAATCGCTTGTTGTTCTGAACAATAGACGGCTGGTTTACGCAGTATTCCGAAATGATTTATACATTCTATCTTACTGAAATGACCACTAATAGCACTGTCAGACTTATTTCACCCTTATGACAAAAAAAGAATACTCAGTAAAAAAATTGGAAGTATACGTGAACCCGAAGTGTGCCGGGGCTACACAAAATATGATGCCACTGAGTTTGAAGCCATAAAATAAAGGGCGAATAGACACGCTCACCCAAGTCTCCATTTTAATATAATAAAATGATTATTCTAAATTTTATATTCGTATATGACAAGCCAGAGTACTAAAAGGCTTCGTTTTAATTGATTAATTCGATCAATTTATTTATTGATTAATTAAATCAATAAGTAACACAGATAACCCTGAGGGAACGCGCGATGACGATTCAGTAAAACGCCCGGGGTCTTCGATAGGGGTGTGCGAATATTGAAATTTTCGAATACGAATCGAATACGAATAAGACAAAAAACGGGCTTCGAATACCGAATCGAATATCGAATATCTGTCCAGTAATGAAAAATTGCAAAACAAGAGGTAAGAGCAGGTTTTATTGCCTTTTTTAATATAAATCAATGCAACTGCAATTTACTGGGCTGCAGCAGGCTAAAGATGCTTCTAGTACTGCACTCATTACAATTATCGTGTAGGAAAATTAACTGTTCAACTGTTCAGAAAGTAAGCGCTCCCTACGCTTCGTGACAACCTTTCCGCCAGTAGAACGAAACCTGCGAAATTGTCCTCAAGTTCGAAGAAGTTTGACTTATGGACCCTGTTGCCCGGCTCCTACACGAATATTTCGAATTTCAGGAAACAAATAATATAGAAAGTAGTTTATTTTATTTTTTTATAAAATGGTAACTAATGTTTACTCCATATAAAAGAAAAAATATGCGCTTTTAACGCTTTCGTTAGTTATTAATGTGAACCTGTGATGCCAATAAACCCAACAAATATTCCACTTTTCCTCCCCCAGTTGAGTCAAATAGTTTTTCTTTTTTTTTTTAATATTAACGCATGAGCACAAAAGTAGAACTTCAGTTGAACCTTTGTCGAACATCACGTTGAAAGGTCGAAAAGGTCGAACTTAGTCGAACTCGAAACTGGGCAGGTTCGCGATATCTCTAATTTGACTGAGCGGGAGTGGCAGGCACTGGTGGCAGGAATTGTTTTCGATGGCGATGCAATGTTCTGCTCGCCCCTAGCTTTTTCCTTTTTTAATTTTCAAACATTTATATTAGATAACACTCTCGAGATATATTTTATATTTATATATCACTCTCGAGGTTTATTTTATTGCATCAAGTTATAGAACGTGCAATTGCATCACATATTTCTATATAAGCGCCACACAACAAGGGCTTGGTGAAAAAGAAACCGAAACTGATCCTGTCTTGCTGCCATCGGACAGATAGAAACGAAGCAGACCGATAGCGCACGGATCATACGCTTTCCTCAGTGAGTAAACATATTCATATGGGAATGCGTGGCAAGCAGATTATTCGTTACTTGCTCGAATATTTGTTGTTTGTGCGAATATTCGCCGTTTTCCCCGAATATTCGGCTTTGGCCGAATATTCCGGGAACTCCAAATATGGCAATTTTCGAATCGAATACGGTTGATAAGGACAATAATTCGATTGTATTCGAATTTCGAATATTCGAACCCCCCAGTCTTTGATGAGTCTGGGGGAGAAACAAAGCGAACGGACCATTTTGAACGATAGAAACATACGACTGGCTCAGGGCACTCCGAGTCTGCGCGTCGTATTCCTCTTTAGTGCATCACTACATGAACCTGAATGTTACCTACATTTGCAAATATTTTCCCGACCAGACCTCGAGAACACAAAAAAACACACATAAAATTAAGTAACTCGAACGAAAGAAGCTGAACCGAAAAACAGAATCTAAATTCTTTGTCGTTTTGATATTTACAGCACACGAATGGCTCTTAAATGACGGTACTTGAAACAATAAAGTAGTCTAAATTATATGATTTATGTAAATAAATATTCTAAGGTGCACCTGGTGAGTTTTTTTAAAGCTCGTTTCGTGACGACAACAAACTTGTAGTACGCAGAACGCGGCTATGGTGAGCCATCAAAGTTGGCTCGGTTGGCTCCGACCTACCTCGTTGGCTCCGGCGTGCGCTCACGCCGCGTGGTGGCGCGACGAAACGGAAATGCGACGTTCGAACCCCGTCCCGGAACGATGAGATATATTTTTTAAAAGAAATGCAATTTTATCTGATAAATTTGTCGAACAGTGTTCATCATGTCGTTTTTGACACGACACCTATGCGGCGCCAAACGGCCTAGCGAGCGTCGCGAGCAAGCAGCATCTTGGCGGCATCAAACATCAGCGCTGTCGAAGTCTCCGTGGTCGCCGTCGGCATGGCCAAATTATCAGGACGGGAAAGAAATCGCCGAACTCGGAGAAACCCACAGACCAAAGTCGCCACCGTCGCTACGACGCAGGTGCAGAAGTGGACTGGGCGTGGCAGGGTGCAGGGTGGCTGGCAGGTAGTGCGCAGCTAACTTGGCTGGATTAGTTGGCAAACTTCCAACGCGACGGGTATCCGTCTACTATTATTCAAAGCGCAACTTTCTTCCACGCTGTGGCACGTCGGCAGCTCGACTTGTTCACGTCAGTTCCGTTGCAGTTTGTTGACGTCAGTTCCGTTGCGAGTAATCCCAGAGGGCCTCGCGCGCATCGGAGGCTTCTGGCGCTTCTGGCTCAATCAGCGGTCGTCATTCCAAGAAATATAATAATCCGATCTCCATCCCTTTACATGAATAGCATTTTTAGGTATAGTGCGGTCCCGGGAAGCTTGTCCGGGGCTTATTTCGGCAACTTCAGATATCGGTTCAGCATCCCTTTAAGCTGCGCACCGCGTTGTGTCCGGCCGAGCGACCTCTGCGAATCCTGCCCTAACTCTCAACAAAAGCGTAGTCGTAGGGTACTACATTTGGGGTAGTCGGAAGCCGTCACAGATATCGCTACCCCCCCCCCCCCCCTTAGTTATACTAGGGACCCCATGTGTAGTCACACGGCACCCAATCAACAGGTAGTCACAGTGACCACCCCCAAAAGCAACATGGCGGCTGGCAAGCGACAGTGGAGCAATACGAGTAAGGCCTAGCGCGCTGGACTGCCTTTTGCTAAAATACGATTTTCAGGTGCGTACGCCCGTTCGCTGCCTTCCGTGCGCACTAAAGCACTCCAAAACGCGCCTCGAAGCACCGGCACCGCACCTATTACGAGTAGGGGCGACGATGTGAGGGGGGCATTCGACGGGGTTTGTTCGCGACTGCTTTAGCGCGGCCGGCTGCATTTACTTCGCGGCCAGAAAACATTCAAAGAAGGAATCGTATAGCGACAAATGGAATGATGTCTTCATTGAACAGAGCATCTGCTTGCTGTGCTTGCCGCAAGTGATCCGGCGTTTTCGGTTGACAGTGACGAGGCGAAGCATCACCGATTCAAGCGGCGTCGGTTCCGATCGTTCAACGCTCCACCTGTTAGAGCCTGCTCACCTGTTAGCATTCGTTATCCACTTTCAAGTCCCTGGTAATCCTCACCGCGTCTGTGCACGCACTTGGCGCTATTCACCGCACGGAACACCCATTCAACTTGTATATGGGACTGATCCCACGGGGAGGAGAGGCCGAGAACCGAACCCTCCGTAGGCTGCTCCGTGGAGCCATGGAACGCCTCCATGTCTTTCACTCAAATAAGTAGACATATAAACGCGCGACTCTTTGAATTGAGCGGCGACACGCGCCACCTAATGGACAGCGCTCAAACAAAAAAAAAAAGTGAAACCAGAGTCTTTGCTTTGAGCGCCTCGCGAGACATGCACGTATGTACATATTCCACACCACACTTCACACATACCCGACGTACAGACACTGTAGGATTTTATACATGAACGCGTTCACAAACAGCACAAGGTACAACATGAGATATTGACACTCTACATTCCAATACAAACGACTAGTCGACACCACCAGCTTATATAGACCTTTCCAATGTTTACAAAATCACAGTCAGCGTGCGATCTTCACAGCCCAGCACGTGCGTGTTCGTCGCTTCGGAAAGCGAGCAAAGCACGCGCCATACGCACGAACGCTCGAAATGGCACCGGCCACAAGCTCGTTTTTGGAAAGGTTTATAGACCTTTCCAATGTTTACAAAATCACAGTCCAGCGTGCGATCTTCACAGTCCAGCACGTGCGTGTTCGTCGCTTTTGTAAGCGAGCAAAGCACGCGCCATACGCACGAACACTCAACACGGCAACGGCCACACGTTCTTTTTTGGAAATGTCTATACTGCTGTATTTTCTGTGACCGATTAGGGTGGGGACCACTGTCATATTTTGCATAAATACGAAAAGACTGTGCAAGATTTACCCGTATATAATATTTTCCTCTACCGCCCTCGGGAAAGCGCTCGTACCTCTAATGTAACCTATTGCAAAAGTGAACTGCATGTTATAAATCAATTTGAATAGTCGCTACACGTCACGTTTTGATCAGTTTCGTTTTCTAGCTAGCCTACACTTCAAGTATACAGAAGCCTGTTTAACTAATTGTATTATTTATCGAAACCAATTTCTGCAATCACAACTTTCTGAGCACGCTGATCCATGTTCTTTTCTTGTTACATATCCGAATGACTTCAGCGGCGGTTGAGTACACGTTGAGTACACTGAGCACACGCAGGTGATTCTAGAGAAGCCCGTCCACCGGTCCTCCCCGAAGCGTTGTTTCAGTTTTCTTCTTTTCGCTACAATTGTTTCTGCTCAAGCGCGTGTCTTTCAAATATGAGTTCTATGCGCTCGCGCACGCGCCAAGAGGACAGTGCAGAATCGCCGCTTTCGGGCCCGTGCCTTCACCTGCAATGAACGCGAAAAACGTATGGTAAATTATCTCAGCTAAACTATCTAAAACAAATAGCACTTGTCTGTTTTCCAACGCCTTATTTCTGGAAATTTACTTGGAATCTTTTATATAGGTAAAAGGAACGCGTGCCGGAAGGCCTGAAATCGTAGTTCCCTTCAAAGTACTCCACCTGGGATGACACACACTTGTTTGAAGCATTCTTTATCGAGTATGCTCAATGAAATGTGCCAAATGGGCCAGTGAAGGCGAATCATATATCCCGAGACAGAAAAATACTAAAATACACGGACATGAGCCCTGATATTTGTGTTCGTTCGTCCTGTCCGGCCTCAGTCGTGGTGTTCAATGCTTCATATTTCACTGCACTTGAAAGCAAAAAAAATTGTGTATGACAGGCATGCAAGGTCGGCGGAACCGAGGAGGTTATTTGCAACTGATCTGCAGGCAGAACTCCGATCACAGCTTTAATGAGAGCACGCTCTTTACTGAAACGCACAATAAAAGACGACAAGAGTATCTCGTCCGGCGAACATTCAAGTCAACTCACGCCCGTGCGTATCTTCCTGTGCTTTTCTAGAGATTTGGTTAAATTCCTCGAGCACGACGCCAGCTGCCAGCTGTTTACTGCTGTACTTGGTAAAACCCGCGACGGAACAAAAAAGGACAACCGCGATACTTTTTATCTGCCTCGGGTTTTAGTAGGTGCCTACCAAGGTTGCCTGTGCTCTTTGGCAATGTTTGTTTTCTGCCAGTTTAGGCGAACTGAGCCACACGCCTGTTTTTACCGATTCAAATTTGAATAAATGGTAACCAACGCACAAAGAAAACAAGTTTCAAGTACTTTTTGAGATTTTTGAAGTGACTTTTACTATTGAACGACTCCATGCACTTGAATGTTCAATTGAAGAGTTTATAAAACGTGACTACCCCATGCTTGTTACCTGCCAACAGGGTGGTAACGCTCGATGGCTCGAGCCCAGTGGGTAGGTAAGAAAGCCTGTGGCGTAGTTACAGCCGTCAAAACGCATGAAGACTAGGGGGTGTGCTCACTTTTTCTTAGAGTGCAGGTGGGTTCTGCGGCCGGCCGCTTTGCAGAGCCGGGCCACCCTCTCCCTCTTACCGGCGGCCGGCCTGCTGCGCCATGGCAGTGGAGTGGCGTTTCTTGGAACTATGCCACGCGCCATCAATGGGAGTCTATCAAAATGAGTTGCTGGGCGAGTTGGATAGACATCTTGACTTCCTATCCATCTATCCATCAATTCGCTGCTACAGACTACAGGCTTCGCCCTATAAAACAGAGGAATTTGGGTGCCGTATGGCGCGGCTTCAAAAGCTGATTACGCAGGTTCGTTCCATGGGACAGTTAACGCTTTCGCATTAAAAAGGTATTTCACGAGGTCAGTGTGTCGACAACGATTATGCAACTGCGCTTTGAACGCCTTGTGTATCTATAATAATGCGTTAGCATTAATATCCACATGACCGGGAAAAGCTGACGGCCTCCGTCTGCGGACAAAATAGTAGAAAGGGAACCACGCCACGTAGAGAGGAGAAAAGTAGTGAAGGACAAAGGCGAGAGGGAGGACATGGGGCGGAAGCCAATGCGCGCGCGGGAGACCGGGGTACAGCCAAAACAGCGTCAGGCAGCGAATGCCGCTGCTTAGCGTTCAAGGCGGGCGAACGAGAAAGAGGAGTGGAAGCAGCGCCTAGCTCGGCTGTCTGAAATGCGGCGCAAGAAGCGACAACCCGACGCGGGTCTGCCTGCGACAGAGGCTCGCTCGAAGCGGGCTCGGCGAGCCCGCTTCGTTGGAAAAAAAGTAATTTATAAAGTTCCTTTCGGTGGATTCTTAAGGAATGCCCGAGCATGACCCTTGCGAAACGCTACACACGTCCCGTTTTGAGACTTGATAACACTTATCCCGTAACGAAGCCAAAAAGAGGCAGCAAAAAATAGAGGAAGCAAAGAAGAGAGCCAAAGGAGAAAGCTAAAACAGGAAATTGAACAAGTCAGCGTTAGAGTTTCCCAATGGGGGACGTGTCGTGCGTTTTCCAAGGTTCATTCTAACGCATCCTCTAACAATTCACTCATGGGTCTTCCTCTAATTTTTAGCTTTTTCTTTCTCCTTTTTGCTTGTTTTGCTTTCAGACTGTACGCCAGTTCACGTTTTGATGATTGCTTGACTTTGTCTATGGATGAAGGAAGAATACTTCTTATAAATTCAGGTAATTATGTTTTTTTTTCGTTTTTTTTTTCGCGTTTCGTCGTCTGTATTGTTGACGTCGCGGCCACGCGCGCTTGTAGGCATGGCGAACTGTGCGCTGGAGCGGCGGCGGCCAACGCGGTTCCCGTTAAATACGCTTTAACCCGGTTCTACTGAAGTTAGCGGTTTTTGGATGTCCTATCTTATAAGCTTCTGTTTGTCACAATCTTCGGTATTAAAATAGACGGGCAAAAATGCTAACCTAAGCTTAAATTAACGCACTTTGTATAACGAAATATCGATATATGGAAGTTTATTGTAACCCTCTTTGAGTTCGATATATCCTAGTCCAGGGGTGGCCAGGCAGACCCGGCCTAAGAGCCGCACAGAAAACCACGAAACTTCCAAGAGCCGCGCGGGAGGGGGGGGGGGGGGGCGGCAACTTTTGTTTCGAGCTATAAACAAAACTCGAACTACTTTTCATCTATACGAGTCAAAAGCAGTTCAAATGTACGTAATGTACCGGTAGGACAAGACTACCAGACTACCAAACCGCAACCTGTCTTTCTATATAAAACGCGTTCCATTTCTTTTTTTGGGGAAGTGCTCGTGAAACCGGAATGGAAGCGGGGGAGGTAGTGGAGGGAGCCGCGAGCTGCACTTTAACATGCGAAGAGCCCCATGCGGCTCGCGAGCCGCAGCATGGCCACCCCTGTCCTAGTCGATTCTAGCGATGAAATCAGATTGGGCTCCGGAATCCGAAACTTCCACACCCAAGGGGCGTTTCCCAAGTGTATTCACTGTTCAAACGAGATTTTCGCGCCAACAAATACCCTTTTCGCGAACTGCCAGGTCTGAGTGGTAAGGCGACCAAACATTCACCTTACAGTGCTAATATAAAGTTTGCTCATACAAATGGGCATATTGCGATGTTTGGTCGCGTTTTCAATAGGAGAACTCGCCTTGCATGATGGTAATTTTGGGTTTTCTTGGATGCTTAGGGCGCGTATATTGAGCTCGTGCTACAAAGCGACGATCTCCAAATTGCTTTAGGGTCCTCTTATGCGTTCATAAAACACACTATAGGATGTGTATATCGCCACATGTTATGCGACACCAGAGTATGCGGTTTCAATCATCGACGACGTTGCGTGCGTGTTTTAATACAAAAACGTTGGAGGCATTTCAACATCCAACGAAAGAACTAGGAGGAATGTCTGCAGGGACCAAAGGTGCCCTCGCTTATCGCGAATGGATAGGCGTTGCTTAGAGGACTCGTGTTATTGTAGAGGTACTTATCCCATAGGGCACGAGATAAGCCTCCGTGCCCAGAGATAAGTAACTGTCGGCTCAATCGTCGTCAGAGCGACCTCCCGTGCAGACGCCTGCCAGTCTCCTCAGGATGCGGACCCTAACATTGTGCGTGTGCTTGCTGTTTGTAGTCCTTCAGAACACCACAGCATCAGAGGACCATCAGGGTAAGTAACCTGGCGTTGTAAATTTTAATTATTGAAAGCGTTGAAAATACTGACGCTTGAAATGTTGCTATTTGAATTCGCGATATAGCCATAAAAAGCGAACGGGGATTTCAATTGTTGCCATATAAGTATTCCGAAAATTTTAGTGCTAAACACCAATAGATAAGTGTTTGCTTCTTTCCAGCAACTTGGGAAAACGCAATTGAGTGATATAATCTTAACAATAAAGATGTAAGTTTTACTATAGGTTTTCAAGTCCGCTTCATGGTAATATATTATTTTCCATTGTGTTTTGCCATGTAGGAATCGATGGAGCTGACCAATTCTTTCTAATGAGCTCAATTGAAAAAAAAAAACAAATATGAATCTATGTATTTTCTAGTTTTTAAATTATAGTTGTTGATAAACGCAGTGCAACCTACTGCACCGTTTTTATTGTGAGACAAGCCCACAATATTTGACAATCCAAGATTGCTGCTCACTTCAGCTTGTGCGCAGAGAGTCGCTTCAATTTGTAGAACCTTAGGCTCACTAGGAGGAGGGTTGCGAGATGGGCACGTATCCATTTGAGATAAAACATATGGGGAGTAACTGTTCCGCTAAAAAAGAAAAGAAAAAAGAAAGATATTGAGTTAACATGCAGTCCTTAGCGCTTCTTTCCAGAGATAGCCCTTCACGAGGAATTTTGCATAAACATTTTTGGGAACTCTGATAAAAAAGTGCACTATTTGATTTCATAAAATGCCATCATTTTAGTGAACTAACCTTATCTTCTGTAGATGCCCTTAGAAACAACACGACTAAACGTATATTTACACTTACTACTGACAGCCTTACAAAACCATTTAAACTCCCTAACGCGACAAAAATATACTTTTCAATTGCTATAATATAATTCAGAATATACAAACTAAAGAGAATTCAACTTTTACATATCTAAGGCTGTTCATCAGGAGAGAAGTGTTCTTTACAGGTTTCATTCGAATCTCAGTCTTACTATAAATATTTAGCTTTATGATTGCGCCTTTGCTTCGAAGCAGTGGTTTTTGGTAGGGAAATAAAACTCAGAGCGAACAAATTTGTTAGTGATGGTTCTTACGGCACTGTATTCGCTAAAACACCGATAGCTCGTAGATAAGTAAGAAACAAACGCTTGGCTAAAACATGTCTTTAATATATTAATGTTGTTCCGTTTATTTATTGATTGATCCCTACAAACGGGAAGTGCAACAGACGGCTCAGCGCAACTGAGCATGTTTGCTTCCGGCTTGATCAGAGTGCATCGATTGCCAGAAAGTGTTATGTAGCTCGCCCATGAAGTTCAATTGCGGCAAATTCTTGCAAAATGCATCGCAACCACGTGGCCGCTGCTTACAATCTGCACCCTTGGACGATTCGAGCTGGATGGGCATCGTACCGGCATTCATTCGTGTATCATAACTCCTTGGTTTGACTTAGTAAGGAACCCGGGATGAACGTCGTAGTGAGCTGGCCAAATTAGGCTTGTAGAGCGAAAACCAGTGTAGCCATACCTAAAATGTAAACCGAACATACCTGTCTAGAAACGAGCGTCTAACGTTTTGCTTTTTTTTAAAGCGCAGCTCTTAGGTGCCTGTTTCCGTGTTCCGCGGCATGGGCATTGGCGTCGGCATCGGCTTCGGCGTCAGCGTAACCGCCCTAAAGTTAGCGGGGACAATGATGTCACCTGAGCTCAACACCAGAACAATTCCCCGCTAAACTTAGCGGGGAATCAAGTTGTTGTTGAACTCGCGTGACGTTTTTTTTTTTTCGCTAAATTTAACGGGGAAAGTGAATTGTTGTTGAGGTCACGTGGCGTTAATTTTTCAGCTAAATTTAGCGGGAAAACTGTGGGAGGAGGGGAGGGTGTGGAGGAGGAGGAAGGGAGGGTACGGTGGATGAGGAGTATGGGAGGATGATAGGGTATGGAGGAGGAGGAGAGCATACCCTCCCATCCGTAGCCTCTCCTCCTCCTCCTCAAGAGCTGCGCTCTAATTTCGAGTTACAGAAATTTGTAAACGTGTTTCATTTTTATTGTTTAGGACTTGATACGATAACATATATTTGCGTCCTCTCAACAGAAAATTTAGCATTCCAAAAAATATCCGAAATCAGCCCAGGTAGATGCTCACAAAACGAGTAATCTATCCTCCCAGTGATTTAACTGTTTTCCGTTTCTCATTGTGATTGCACAGCAGTTTAGTTGGGCCGTAATGTTTACAAGTATATAACTAATAAAACAATGTGTTGATATTAAGTTTTCAAAATCCCTACTTAAAAAATGAAAGACGTTCACACGTTTACAAGCGCAGCTCTTGAGGAGGAGGAGGGGAGCGTTCGGAGGGGATGGTATGCCTCTCCTCCTCCCTCCTCATCTAGTCCTCCCCTGCTCCTAGCCCCCTCCCCCTCTTCTCTTCCTCCCTCCCCTCCCTCTTCATCCTCCCTCTTTCTCCTCCTCCTCCCTCCTCCTCCCTTCCCTCCTCCCCTCCTCCTCCCACTCCTCCCTCCCGCGCGCTGCATTATGGAAAACGTCCCATAATGCAAAGCGCGCGTCACCACTGTGCATTATGCGACGTTTCCCATAATGCACCGCGCGGTTACGCCGGCGGCAACGCGTCACGCTCACGCGTTACGGCTACGCCGACGGCGACGCCGATGTGTCACGAAAAAGCGTTACGCCGACGTGTTACGGTTACTCCGATAGCGACGCGTGGACGCCGACGGTGACGCCGACGCCGCTCAAGCCGGGAACGGGCGCCTAAGAGCTGCGCTCTAAAACATTTAAGCTTTTCAGACATGTGCGGGTGCTTAAAAAACAAATCTACCATATTTTTTAATGCTCGCCCCTAAAATGTCGAGGAATCTCAAATAACTGGGATATTAGATCGAACGATAATGTTCATTCCTTCTCGTGAACAAAATATTGACTAAGTCATGTCAACCACACACCGAAATTTGACTTGTTTTATAACTTGTTCTCCTTCTGCATGGTGCATGTGATGAATATCTCCATGCAAGCTAGTTCCCGATATGTGGTACAATTCTGAGTGACCGTTACTTTCCGTGGGCACAGCAAAACCTCAATGATGTCGCGGCTCGACTGAATGTCAGAACAATACAACAGATCCTTAAAAAGACATGCCGAGTTGGGTGGCAGAAGGAAAGTGTAATGATGATGTTTGTATATTCCTCAATACTGCCGAAACAGTTGCATGATTTGAGGAACATGAAGCAATTACTTTCTCAAACGCTCGGAATATCGGGAATATATTTAAATATTAAATAGAAACGGTAACACTGCGAGTAAAATCGTAAATAAATATTTGATGAATCAAACGTTTCCAATTAGTTTTAAATAAAAGGAATTTATAGTCTACTGATTTAGATTGTGCCGCTTACTAAAAACGTCATAGTATGGTCATTTGCTACCAGCATTGCATTCAACTCAGTGAGAACACAGCAATCAAATTCGGTTTGTTTATAAACACAGTAACCAAAGGTTTAGAGTTTATTCTGATACTTTCTAAAAAGCTTTTGCCACGTAAAAATCTCGAAGGAATCTTTTTCTAGAAAATACAGCGCTGAGGCTGTGTTAACTTCCTATTATACAGCGTGTTCCAGCGAAAGAGTTCGAAAATCCCAAATAATAGGGTGTTATGGGAACGATAATAAAATTCCTCCGGCAACAAACTGCCACCCCCGGCAAATGTCAAGGTTTGCAACAAACAAAATGCTAATTCGCCAGATGTTTTTCGTCTACATTAGTGAAAATAAGCATTGTTCCAATTATAAACTTGCTAAGCATCTTTAAAAACCACTAAATCAAATAATTTCAGAAAGGTTCAAGGCAAAAACAGCATTTACGGAGTTACAAAAAGAAAAAAAAAAGAACGCTTAATTTTGACCAGATTTCTAGGTTTCGATTTCCTATCGGAGAGCATCCTTGTGCCAGCGATGTCGCTCCCCGGTGTCTGAGACGCTCCACGCACGGGCGCCATACTTCGCTCCATCCTTCGAAAACGCATCTTCGCGCATCGGACACGGGGCAGTGGAACTGCTGGCGCAATGATGCGCTCCGATAGGACACCGAAACCTAGAAACGCGTCCCAATTGAGCGTTACTTGTTTTCTTCTACGCGCCGTAAAGTGTTGCCCCTGCGGCCTGCCATTTATATTTCTAAAATGATTTGATTTAGTGTTGTTTTTTCTTTATGACGCTTAGCGAGTTTTAAACTGGAACCATGTGTTTATTTTTGCTAACTAAAAGTTAGCTAGAAAACTACAGTTAATTATTTTGCCTAATACTATATTTCTGGCAAATTCTCGACGTCCACCATGGACAAAAATTCCTTCCCGGAACTGATTCTCCTTTTTTTTTTGTTCAAGCAACATATTTGTGAAAGCCTTCTCTAAGATAATCTGTATGCCTATATATCGTTAAAGGGTGTTTGATTATATTTTCAACAGACCTCTTTTAAACAGGTATTGAGAGTTAGACGAGTGCCGTCTTCACCATCTATTTATCTGACTCAGAGGAAATTGGATTAGAGGATAATCGTTAATGTAAGTTTGCAAATTAAACTAAGATCTGGTCATTAACATTTCATTTATTTGTTATAGGGGTCATGTTGCAATTGTGAGATTAACGGCCATTATTATAAGAAGCCAGAACATGTGAGCGAAATTTGAACAGTGCGATTGTTCCTTCAGATATTAAATCATCAGTTTTCGCGTAATATGGCCAGATTTAAATATTGCGAGTAAAAAGAACGCCGCAACCCTTGCCCGTAAATAAGCTTGTTAGTTTGACTAAATCGTTTTAATCATGTTGTCACTATCTCGGCAGGTGTCCTTAGTGGATGCGGCGACGACACTAGGGAGGACGTGACTAAAACGACCGTGTCACGTTTCTAAGTGTCATTGTGGGGAGGACTTGCGGGGCTCTTCTTGTGTGCAACTGATAATCGGGTTAAAAAAAGAACATGAAATTGATTAATTAGTACCTAAAAGATTAACCTTTGCTAAATTTTTTAAGTTACTTCATTTGTGCTAGCAATTCCGGCCAATACTGTAATTGAAACATAACCCCTAAAGTTCAATCATTAAAGAGTGAATGAACAGATTTTAGTTAATTCGTCACTTACCATAACAATTATTGACTTATCAAATGTCCGCCGAGCCTGTTAAATACAAGGTGAAGAAGGCGCCTGTCTACCTCTCACTCTCTTTTTTTTTTAAATCCGATCCAAGTAAAATCTAAATACCCGGCACATGCAGGATGTTGTTTCTTAATTTACAGTTTTATTTAAAACATTCGTGCAATGTACACTAATGCAGCTTGTGTAGGTGTATTATTGCCGGCAGGGGGACATGATATGGGAAACGACTCCTCACGGTAAGTTAGATCATTAACTAAATACTCTTAACTACAATTTAAATTCATGAGCATATACAGGGTGTCACAAAAGAAAATTTACACGGTCTTTTGTACCGCAAAAATAAACTAGGCATCGCCAGACGCTCATTCTCCGCCCAAAAGTAGAGCTAGAGGTCACAACCAGATGCCAAAGGTTGAGCCCGATTCGATTACTTAATCAAAAGTTATAAGTGATTTTCTGAAAATTTCAATGAGAAAATGGAGCCCATTTTTGCCCGTTTCCGGTTTCTGGTGCCATAGAGCCCCAGTGTGTTCGAAAACTCCGTCGGCCGCCATTTTCCCATTGAAATTTTCAGAAAATCACTTATAACTTTTGATTAAGTCATCGGATCGGGCTGAAATTTTGGCATCTGGTTGTGACCTCCAGCGCTACCTTTGGGCGGAGAATGAGCGTTCGGCGATGCCTAGTTTATTTTTGCGGTAAAAAAGACCGTGTAAATTTTCTTTTGTGACACCCTGTACATATGGTTTTAATGAGAAATTTGTTGAGCGTCATCAAAAACACTAATGCAAACAGCTTTGAGCCTGTTGCATCAGTGGCAAGTTTGGTGCACCCCTGTGCTTCCTACGCTCAGCAAGTTTCGAAATGAAACCATATTCCTATTTTTAATAATAAAAAAGGATAATTAGAACATTTTAGTTACTTATCCTACTTATCGTGAGGATTAGCCCCTATATTATGCCTTCCTGGCCGTGTAAGTCGCCTACACAAAACGAATTAGTGCAGCTTTCAGGAATTGTTTTCAATTAATATGTTCGAAGAAAAGAATAGACACTCTCTATACGCATTATTTGGATCGACATGTGTTGTCCCCTTTTTTGTCCTACGTCTCGGGTTTTACAATGTTGAGCAGACAGTTGTGAGATCACATTAATTGATCACTTGGGTAAGTTACTACCTAAACTTCAGAAATAAATTCAGCAAAATATTAAAATTCGCGAATATGATTTTTTTTTTTTACTAATACGAAACAAAGCACTTGAAGCGGGATTGTTGCTGGTGACGAAGCAAGCTATCACTTGCTCTCTTCAGATCTTAATATAACACAATAGCTTATAATTCATTCTGATGTGAACCAACGTTATCCAACAAGCTGGCGTGTGATCCACTTGAGAGAAAAGCGTGGGTGTAAATCTGAAACATGTAAGCAGTGAGTTTCTCTGTAGTAGAATTTTTTTTCTTAAATGGTGTATGCTGCAGGAAAGCTGGCTAAAGCATCAAGTGTTTATTTGGTATGTAGATGATATTAAATGTCCCTTCATGTGTTCCTTGTATTTAGGAGCTAATGTTTCAAGGAATAGGGTCAATAAATAAAGCAAATATTTAACTTGTGTTTATTTTAAATTTCCAGAATTTTTGCGAAACCTTAAAACAGCCATACTTAAAGAATGTCAGCCCTTTTTCAATTAGTACGTGGGTTTTTTTTTTCCACGAAGATAAATTAAATGCGACATTTAACTTATATGTCCCTTTATTTAGATAGCAACACTGGAAAGAAAGTTTCATCAAAGCTTTCCTGAAAATACAGTTTTATATGCTCATAAAGATAGATAACTTACACCACATATTTATGTTAAGAGGTAGTAATAACTTCATTCCTCCTATCATGAAAAATGTTTTCCGAGCATATATCTGTTTTACAATTATGAACTCAGGCTTCGATGATGTTTCTTGAGAAAATAACATTACTTGAACGGAATACTTAAATGGCGGCGATAGTCCTATCACATACGTTATGGCTATTTCATACAGCGTACTTCTCTTAATTTGTAGCAGCGGAAAAATAATAAGTTTTGCATATTGCTGCTGAAAATGTATTTATATAAATTCTACCTAACATCATAAATAGCTGACAGTGAATATCCGCGAATTTTAACAGACCAACCTACAAAATCGATAAAGATCATAGAAAGTGAGCAAACGACGACATTTAAAGAAACTGGGGAAGATGCCAAAACGTCATCATTGACGGCTAGCGAGGCAGGTGCGCCAACTAGAGCATCGAAACAATATGGAAATGTGAAAGCTACAGCCTCGTTGTCGCAGCTGTCAAGGATGTTTTCGTTTCTGAAGTAGGACGTTAAGAGGCCCAGCAATTATTCACAAACCACTTAATTAGTCTTGCTCGAACAGCCCTAACCTTTTTACCTCTTCCCCCTCGCTTGTTTTTTTTCCCTCTTGATTCTCTACATCCTCCCGAGAGGAAAAGTGCGATAAATCTAAAGGAGACATAGAACTGTTCTCAGATTGACGCTTTAGTTGTTTTTGGTTGCACTAATCTCTTGAGATGCGAGTGCTCCAGTTCGTGAGTATGTCGCAGTCTTGGCCGTTGTTGTCATACTCAAGTTGTATCCAGGCCTGCATCTCTTTGCACAACTTGCGTTCCCTCTCGCTCCCCATGTGATTGCGCGTTCGACACATTATACCCATGATGTTGTCCTCCTCCCATTGTACCCGGCATTCTGGGATCTCTATGGCCCTTCGGTTGTTTACCAAGAACGTTGGGGTTGCCTTGCCTTCGCTTTGTGGGGGAGCGAAGCCAAATTCGCTGATTAGATGACCTCACAAAAAAAAAAGCCGGCTCCGTTGTTGTCCTTGTGGTTAGATCCCGATCCGCACGAAGCCACAGCAGCTGGAGAGTCGTCTAAATATTTATTTTCGATTCTAACTTTACGATTGAGATAGTAAAACATGAAGCATAACCTTTTAGAATCTTTTTCAATGAATGAAGCAAGCTTCACTTTATTTGAGATCGATGCATAATCCTACAGGAACCGAGTTGTTGCTTGAGCGTGCCGGTTCCATGGCCGCGGAGAGAACCCTCTGTTTGGCAGGTCCTTGCAGTTGCCGTCGGCCGCTTTATGTTACTGAGGGATGTCAGCCGCATTGCCCTTGTCAGGAATGTTCTCGAAAGTATCCTACCTGTCCCCGTTCACCGAGATGCTGGCTCTGCTACCCTTGGTTGCAGCCTGCGGTTCTGAATTTTTTCTTGGGTTCTACCTGCAGAGGTAGCTCTCAGCCAAGTCTTCTTCAAAGTCGTCGAATGCCTCGGGTGCCTCTGTGGTTTGGGGCGTTCTTGTATGCCATGTTCGAACATCAGCCCTTGTACTCGTCCCTCAAAATGCAAAAAAAAAAAAAAAATTGAACTCGCATTTCGGCGTCTTCTTCGCAACATGTGCCGCGGGACACATTGTCAATGCACTGTTCACAGTTGTTAATAAGTTTTCATGTGGCAAGTTTGCTCCCTATGGCATACGGATTCGTCTCGTCGAAGAGATTTCTTAAGCTCAGCCCGCCCACCAACAAGATCGATTGTAATGACAGTATTTCTTTTGGATTCAGGGCCCTTGAAGCGTCCATCCCAACGTAGTTTTTATGGCCACTAGAACGTTGATTTTTTTAGATCTGAGGACCTCTCCTGTGACAAGATTCTATATATGATCTGATCTGATGAGCAGGTTTCTTCCAGATGAACCTTGTAAGCCAGAAAACACAATTTTGTGGGCCAAACTTTTCTTTTGATCACGCAAAAAAAGCGAAAAAACCTCATTTGCGATTGAATCAGCTAAGTTTTCGCAAATTACCGGTGTGGTAATGTTGCGTCTTAGAAGGGGACGCCAGCCAAGCAGTAACGACAACTCGGGTTTATTGTCCGCCGGCAGTCAGACCGCGCGTATTGCTGGTGTAGCACTGCCAGTAAAAACAGCCATGAGGCGCTTATATCAAGATAGAATGAGTATGAAGGGGGCGGCACCCTAGCATAGACACGTGGCGATGATCCAGCTATCAAAGGGGGCGGAGCGCTTGCATAGACACGGGGCAATGATCCAGCTATTTGTTTATCGCAATACAAACACTACATTCCCCCTTCCCTAGACGAGGCTCGCATTACACAAAGTTAATAGGTACAACGAGAAACGTTATGCTTTCACACAGAGATAATTGAACTAGTTAACCCTCCAAAACACTCGTCCCCAATGTTCGTAGGCCTAATCCCTGCACTAGAGAGTACCGATCTGGGGGACGTCTTTCCCTTCTTGGGTACCGAGGTCGCATTGAGGCTTCGCTGCCTCTGGCACCTGGCGAAGGCCCTGCGTCGTGATCAGTGTCCTCAGAGCCGAACGGTTCCGTCGATAGGTCGCCTCTTCTGGGAGACTTCCTCGCGTCTTCAATAGCTATGGCCGCTGCTTAATCATGGGGTTGCCCGGCACACGGTTCTTCAGTACCGTTTGGTGATCCAGATGGTTGCCAGGGATCCTCACCAAGGGCGCCGTGACCGCGGTTGGCAGACGTTGCTTCCGGGTCCGCCTCCCTTGCACATATGTGGTCCTGATGCCTCTTCCATTCCATGACTCCACGTGGTGTAGTCACCTGTAACACATAAGACACTGGTTCCGATCGTGATGTCACCGTTGCCTCCAACCACCTTGAACCTTCTCTAGAGCCTTTCACAAACACTCTTTCATCAACGACGAATAACCTCTGAAGCTCTCTTTGACCCTGCGTCAATTGGAACTGCTTTTGTTCTACCACTGAACGAGCACTAGGCTTCAGTAAATCGAGTCGGGTTCTAAGGGGTCGTCCTATCAAAAATGAAGCCGGACAGTGCTAAGTGGTTGCATGCGACGCATTCGGGTACGCTAGAAGAAAACTGACCAGTCTCTCTATAAGGGACCGGCCTTTGACGTCCTATCAGAGGGCTTCTTCCAATGTCTGGGTGAATATCTCAGCCAAACTGTTACTTGATGGGTGATATGAAGCGCACCGCATACGGTTTGATTCCGTTCATCCTGAGGAATGACTGAAATTCTTCACAGCAAAACTGCGGCCCGTTATCTGACACAATCACCTCTGGCAATTCAAAACGGCTGAAGAGGTCACGCCGCTTACCGATGGCAGCTTCTGTCTAGGTCGAGGGCATCAGGAACACCTTTGGCCACTTTGAATGTGCGTCTACCGCCACAAAAAAAAATAAAAAATTGCGCTGAAGAAATGGACCAGCAAAGTCTAGGTGGAGCCGTGCGTATGGCCTTGTAGGCCAAGCCCACGGATGAAGGGGTGCTTGGGTAGAAAGCGCCCGTTGCTGCTGGCAGGCCGCACACGTTTGCACGGTGTTCTCTATTTCGGCGTCAATTCCTGGCCACCAGACGTAGCGTCGGGCCACCTCTTTCATCCGCACCACGCCGAGATGTCCGTCGTGCAGCTCGTCAAGGATTGTCTTCTGTAAAGTTGGGAACCACAATGCGCATTCCCCAAAATAAACAAACATCCTCGGTTCACCGACAGCTCCAGTATTTTCGTAACAAAATGCTTCATCCCTTCATCCGTAACCCGCCCAGGCCATTGTTCTGCAACCGAGTGAAGTACCTGTCGTAGGGTCGGGTCTTGTGAAGTTTCACTCGCGATGTCCGAGCTTGTTATTGGAAACGTTTCCCACCGAAGTGCGTAACAGGAGGTTACTTCGTCGTCGCCTTCCTTCTCGCAACTCTCGGGAAGTGGCAGATGCGACAAGCAGTCTGCTCCTACATTGCTGTCAGCTGAACGGTAAACCAGATTGTAACGGTACGCCGACAGCGTAATTGCCCACCACTGCAAACGAGCCGAGGCAATGATCGGGACACCGGTCTTGGACGGAGAATCGTCTGTAAAGGCTTGTGATCACTTACCAAGCCGAACTGTCTGCCATAAATGTAGTAATGGAACTTCTTGCTTTCAAAATTAAGGCTAGCGCTTCTCGCTCCAGCTGCTTTAGTTCCGTTCGAAGACGATTGGTCCTGTTGATGCAAAGACGATTGGCCGTCTGGACCCATCTTTTTAAACTTTCGCTAAGACGGCACCCAACCCCTATGGTGGCGCATCATACACTACCTCGAGCTGGGCTGCCGGATCATAATGTCCCAACACCGGCGGTTTTACAAGCAACTCTTTCACTTTCTTAAACACCAGATCGCACGGTTCACTCCAATCCCACGGTGCAACTCTTGCAGAGTAGCTGATTCAATGGGAAAATTACTGTTGATAACTCCGGCAGAAATTTTCTGTAGTATGTTACCATGCCCGTAAATGTTCTCAGGCGCTTTTTATCTATTGGGATGGGCCATCTAGCACGGCCTGAACATTCTCTGGCGTTGCTGATATCCCCCTCTTACTGATCACGTAACGCAGAAACTGCAATTCCGGTTTCAAAAATTCCTACTTTTCTGTCTTAATTCGCACTCCCCTTTTATGCAGCCGGGTTAGTAGCAAATCGAGGTTCTCGAGGTGTTGTCTTTCGTTTTGCCCCATGACCAGAATGTCATCTAGGCAGCATATTACAGTTTCAGATCCTTTAACATGTTGTCCATCACCTTTTAAAAAATCGCGAGTGCCGACGCAAGCCCGAATGCTGGGCGATTTACTGCGAACAGTCCTTTGTGCGTATTGAGGGTGAGGTGCTCGCTTGAAACCTTGTCCATTCCACTTGCGTATGCTCTACTGAGGTCTATCTTGGAGAGCACTTGTCCTCCCGAGACAGTGGGAAAGATTTCTTCAATTTTGGGTAGGAGATAGTTGTCAATGATTAAGGAGGGGTTCAACGATGCCTTATAATGCTCGGAGATGCGTACGCTGCCATCTTTCTTTACCACCGGTACAATTGGTGAGGCAAAACGACTGCTCAAAATTGGCTCAGTCACTCCCAGACCAATTAGCTTTTCCAGTTCTTTCTCCACTGCGTCTTTCAGCGTGAACGGGATGCTTCTAGCTTTACAACACTTTAGGTGTAGTTCAGGCTTGAGAAATAGGTGAGCTTGCTCACCTCGAATCTCGCCGAGTATATCGTTGAACAACTGGCGATGTCGGTCCAAGAATTGTCCCAAGGCCCGGTGGTCTTCTGCATCCACGAGTTTGAGGCTTGTCCAGTTGAGCCGGAGCTGATACAGCTAGTCTCTTCCTATGAGAGCCGGGCCCTCCTAGTAGGGCACGTGCAGAGGACAGCTAGTAAGACTGGTGCTAATGCTTCACGGTTACTGTCGCCACTTCGGGCGCACGCACTCCCCTGTGTGCGTACGAAGTAACACCGAAACCGGCCGTAACATCATATGCGGAAAGCACGACCGAAACATCTGGTGCGGCATCCCAGATACAGCTACAGCAGTGTCCAGTTCCATTTTAAGCGGCACTCCCTGAACACACATCGTTAAGTAAATCAGTCTAAAACGCGGTTTCTCTAGCGTTGCCTGAAGCAGTGGCTCGACGTCCTCCTCGGTTTCGAACACGACAAAGTTTTGCCTCCGGGAGTCTTTTCGCTATGTGTCTTGTCGGGACGCTCTCAGAGGGGGAGAACTAGATGTCGGTTGCGAGGGGCACATTTTGTGAATATGATTCTAAAACACGTCGCCGTTCGGAATCGGCAAGCCCGGTTGTGATGACGCAAGTCGCATCGCGTGCACAGCAAACCGTATCGCGCCCGGCCTCCCACTGCAGAAAACTTGTGGAAATCCTCCTTGGCTGCCCTGCAAGGCCGGTACTCTGTCACGTTCTTGGATGCCGCCCCTACTGATAATGCGATATCTACCACCTTTTTGAACGTCACAGACGCATCCTCTACAAAAACCTCTACTGGATTTCAGTCCGGGCCAACCCCCATACGAATTTGTCTCTCAGTGTTTCTTCTAGTTTCGCACCGAAGTTGCAAGTTTCTGCCAATTGCTTGAGGCCCGGCAAGAACTCCGCGATGCTCTCGGTCTCTTGTTGCGTTTTCCGGTGAAACTTTTTTCTTTTCGCGATAACTGATGGCATGGGCGAAAGATGCTCCCGTAATGCTTTCTGCAGCTCTACCAATGGCTGACTGGCTGGCGTGCTCGATGCGGTCAAACTCTTCAACAACTTGTACGTCTTCGGACCCACTATACTCAGAAAGGCGTCTACTTTGTTCGTGTCTGAAATCTTATTCACTCGCAGGAATACGTCAATCCTTTCTTCGTATGTCTCCCAATCTGACGGAGATTCATCAAAAGGTTCCACTTGCCCAATCGTGGCCATCCTGGATGCTTCCGAGTAGATACTTCATGGTCCTTCTTGCAGGCTTGGTTGAGTGTCCGTCTTAACGGTCCCCGTGGAACTTTTTAACAGTCTGCGTCACCATCCTCGTCGCCAAGAACTTGTTATGTCTTAGAAGGGGGAGGCCAGCCGAGTAGTAACAACACTTTGGGTTTGTTGTCAGCCGGCCTTCAGACCGCGCGTATCGCTGGTCAAGCACTGCAAGTATAAACAGCCATGAAGCGATTGTATCAAGGTAAAACGAGGATAAAGGGGACACCGCCCTAGCATAGACACGTGGCGATTATTCAGCTATTTAAGGGGGCGGCGAACTAGCATAGGACACGGGGCGATGATCCAGCTGTTTGTTTATTGGAATACAAACACTACGGTTAATTTCCTCGATTGTGCACTCAGTGTCGTCATACTGAGTTTTAAGCCGAACCTTAACGGCATTGATATATTGTAATACCTCGATTGAGGTGCTAGCAAACATATTTAATTCTAGATTGATATTTATTAAGATTCTGAAATTTAGGCGCCATGCAACACCTTCTGTGATGAATGTTCGCTGACTGCCTCCATCAAAGGTGCCTCCAATATAGCCACTGCCCTCTTCACTAATTTCCCACGCACGGAATATTTGTTGATGAATGGAATTGTCCTCGCATTGCCCAGCCGAAGACTTCTGCTTCGGGTCAGAAAAAGAAACGCAGACGACAGATTCCACGTTTGTTCCTTCTTTCTTCGTCTGGGCGAATGACGGATCGCGCGTTGTTAATACGTGTCGTCCGTTAAACATTTCGCACCATGACCGCCTTTTGCGATCACTTGCGCGATGTCCTTTGGTGGTACAGCGGAAACATAAAATGTCTCTTCCTAATATTTTCCTTTCGACGGGCATTGTTTTTTTCAGCATCGCCAAAGTGCGTATCATGCTTCCTTGAGAGGCAGAAGAAACATTCAGCTGGTAGTAAAAGAGACGAACTCTGGAGAGCGGAGGCAGTTCGAAGATATTCTGGTTTCCTTTCTTTTGTACCAGCTCCGCTGTGGTTGCTCTTTTCACTGCTTTCTACTTCAATGCGAAGGAACTGTAGCATTTCGTCGAGTGCCGATGTAGACGCAGGTGCAGGTGATGTGGCTGCGTCACACTGATCTGTTTCTGCATTTAATGGGAGCTTGTATGTAACTCATGCATGGTATTGTACCACGATGTCGTAAGGTATCCATGTGATGTAGACATCTCAAAGTATTTCTAAGAAGTTTGATGTCGGCACGTTTAGTGCATTAAGATATCTGCTGCTCAGCTGCGCATTGTCGTGCAGGTTACTCAAACCTCGTGTATCTGTAGACGATAGATTTTGTGGAAAATTTCGAAGGGCCGCCAATGCACTTGCTCTATACTGCGTGGATCACTGAAGCGTATTTTCAGTAAGTCAATGGCATCGGCATAGCACGCTTCTGCTATAGGCCGGAAATTGCAGCTGCGGCGTCTCCAGTGAGGGAGCGGCGCTAATAATGGAACTCATTTGTTGTTGACAACGTTCGATTGGAGTGGATCGTTCCTTCGAACTGTTCCCAGAGTGTCCGCCAATTATTATCTTCCACCTGAATGTAAATATTTCCAACCTTTGTTAGCCTAGATCCACTCATCCTGGATGTAGTCGTTCCGGCCGCCGGGACTGTGGGGTGTCTGCTAATCTCCAGTTCCTTAATTTCAAAGCAGAGTTCGGCAAGAAACATGATTGCCTGGCCTTGATATTCGCATCTGCTGCGTACTCGACCTCGAACTCCTCAATTGGTAGTACCGGCTCAAACTCCGCGTTAATTCTGTCCAGCTATGCGTTGCCCGTAGTAAGGCATTCTTTTATTCAGATGAGTCTGGTAAGGTCTATATGAGGGTTGTTCAGAAGTGCGGTACCGTCGTTTACCATGCTGGTGCTTTGGGCTCGTACAGTGGTACGCTTTGCTTTTAATCTATTCATTGCGATTCGTTAGGGTTGATAGGTTATTGCATTATTGCATGAATTCTTCTTGAAAAATCTTCGCTTTTCGTTCCCCATGGTTTTCCCCCGTCGTTAAAGTCTCCAAGTACCGCAATTGTGGTTAGCAACGAAAGTGACAAGTAATCGGGAAATTCTCAGCATCGTCTTGATTTGAAGATGATGTCGTAAAGCAGCCTCCCGTGTTTCGGCACCAAAATGTCGAGGATCTTTTTCGTTTAATACGTAGGACGTTAAGAGGCCGATGAATGATACATATTCCGTTGAATTAGTCTTGCTCGAACCGCCCTAACCTTTCCACTTCGTATTCATCAGTCGCTTCTTCCTTTTCCTTCTTGATTCTCTACAGTTGCTATAGGCGAGTCCAGTACAGCGTCTACAGATGGCACTGTAGGTGCGCAAACTACAGGACCGGCAGTGGTTGGAGAAGGAACAACATCTATACCATCTACAAAGAGGAGGCGGGTACGTCAACCATTAAAACAAGACATTCCAGTGAAAATAAGCAAACTACAGCATCAATAGATACCGAAGATGATAAAAAGACTATAACTTTGGAAAACGTCAAGGCAGGTGAACCAACTACAACAACCCAAGATGCTGGTGAAGATAAACAAGCTACTGGAATCAACACAGGCCGATGGTCATATGAAAGCTACAGCATCGGCAAAAGGCGAAGGTGCGTCAACTACAACAATTAGAGATACCAGTGAAGATACGCAAACTACAGTACCAAACGATGCTGGAGATGGTCTAAAAACTACATCATCGACAAAGGTCGAGCCTGGTGCACCAACTACACCAAGCAGAGATGAGGATGAAAATACGCAAACTACACCATTAACAGACGCCGGGGTTACTGTAGAAACCACAGCACCGACAGAGGGCGTGGCAAGCTCGCCAACTACAACAACCGGAGATGTCGGTGAAGATACGCAAACTACAGCATCAACAGATGCTAGAGATAGTACAAAAACTACAACATCGGAAAAAGACAAGGCATCTGAACCAACTACAACAACCAGAGATGTCGGCGACGATAAACAAAGTACAAAATCAACAAAGGCCGGAAATGTTACGAAAACTACGGCACCGACAAAAGACGAGGAAGGTAAACCAACAACAACCACAAGAGAAGTCAGTGAAGATACGAAAACTACATCATCAACAGAAGCCGGAGATGGTGTAAAAACTACAGCATCGACAATGGTCGAGCCGGGTGCGCCAACTACAATAACCAGAGATAGTGATGAAAAGACGCAAACTACAGCATCAACAGACGCCGGGGTTACTGTAGGAACCACAGCACCGACAAAGGGCGGGGCAAGCTCGCCAACTACAACAACCGGAGATGTCGGTGAAGATACGCAAACTACAGCATCAACAGATGCAAGAGATAGTACAAAAACTACAACATCAGAAAAAGACAAGGCAGCTCAACCAAGTACAACAACCAGAGATGCCGGCGACGATAAACAAAGTACAAAATCAACAGAGGCCGGAGATGTTACGAAAACTACAGCATCGACACAAGACGAGGAAGGTAAACCAACAACAACCACAAGAGAAGTCAGTGAAGATACGCAAACTACATCATCAACAGAGGCCAGAGATGGTATAAAAACTACAGTATCAACAAAGGATGTGCCGGGCGCGCCAACTACAACACACAGAGATGGCGGTGAATATACTCAAGCTACAGCATCAACCGAGGTCGGAGAAGGTTTGAAAACTACAGCATCGACAAAGGAGGGTGCAGATCCGCTAGATACAACATCCGCCAGGACAAAGCAAGATGCAGCATCTATTGTACCAACCACAGGCAGTATTCCAGAAGGAGCGTCAAAGGACGGAGTATCATCGACGCCGACAACCCGTTCTGACCCTGAAAAGTGTGAGTAATACATATCTATATTTAAATGTGGCATTGTTAATCTTTATCAACATGTTTCTTGTCATGAATATTTAAGCTTATGCATAATTTGTGGGTTTTTGTACACTGTTTTACCTGCAATTATCTTTATATAGGGTACAACCTGTGCACTGTTTGCGGCTCGGTATGTTTTATCCTAGGAACGTCAAATATCTGTTGCTGTCTTGAGGGTTGTCAGTTGGAGCTGGAGATTTATGCCCGCCAGCAGTGACTACTTCAACTAGACTAATTTTATTCCTCCTTCTCTTAAGCAACAGCAGTAGAATCGGCATTCTCGTTAAAATTAGATACGTGCAATCCATAGCAGTGCACTTACCAGCTGATGATTTATCATCAAATTAAGTATTCATTCATCCAATACTTAGGTACTGTTCAATCCTGACGCTTTATACACATAGGAAGCCATATATATTTTAATTTAATTTTTTTAAGTTGAAAATAAACGATAATAGATGTTGCCTTAATGTACAATGTATTTAAATTTTAGTTTTACACACCTTAAAATTATAACCTATTGGGGGTAAGCAGAATCCCTTTCATCTAGGTTTTGCTTCCATGTGAACAGTTGTGGAAAGACAAGAGTAGTTCGCAATTGTTTCAGGAAGTAAACTTTATTGTTTAATTGTTTACATACTGGAATTCTGGCATGCATTTATATCAATTTCAAGGTGGCACTATATTCCTTAAAAGCCGTCCCCGTCGCGTTTGCCTTCGTAATTCACACAGCTTATATACTATCCAATCAGTTGCACTGATTCTTTAGTGCGTAGAACCAATTGGCTAAATAAACCAGTATCCACGTTCTTATCCTTTTAATACTGGTTACTGGGGCTTAACCGGGAGAAGGGTAGGCTTCACGGCAATGTATTATTTTACACCCTTGCCTCCAAAATGTAGACGACCCATATTCGTCGCGCTACTGTTCACACCCAGATACATAGACGACACTCTCCACTCCCCACCTGCCACCTCCCAACCCCAAAACCAAAGTTTCTGGCTACATTGTGACCACATGGGTTAGTTAATAATGTGTCAGTTGTCGCGTCTGTAAATATGACGTGAAATATGTATGTCTAATAGCGACGACCGTGAGCAAGACGGATTCTGCTAGTGCTGCAACTACACCAGAAACTACGACAAGCAGCACTTCTGAGGCGCCAACATCAACCGAATCAACACCTATTACTGACAGGAGTGAGTATTAAACATTTAGTTTGGTATTCAAAACGGTCGGAAGTTACAAAGTGATCGGCGTTTCGAACTTCTAAGTTGCAAGAATTACATCAGTTCATTTTAAATATATTTCTACTCTATAGGCATGGCTTGCGAAATACCGCTTCACGGGTTTTATTATCTCGCGTGAGGGTCTTTGAAGAGCTGCATTATATGTTTGCTCGAAAACTTTGATAACAAAAGCGAACCATTAAAATGTTGTCAAGATGTTTCTTTTTCATTACCTTGGGTTGGCGAATGCAATGGACCTAAATAGTGCAAAGTGCAAGAGGCAGAAAAAAATTCAGTCCGTCTATGTTATCTTTCTTTTCGCTCTAAATTTGCCAGTCAACAAAAACATTCTAGAAATATGAGCACCGTTCATCTCCTTAACTCACAGCCAGAATAAGCGGCGATGTTGCCTAGTGCCTATCCTATGCCACCAACGTTAATCATACTCACACGCTGGGGTCGGCAACGTAGAAAACGCGTGCTCAGGTCCGGGCATTGTTTCGCTATTTTCATCACCGCAGTGGTTGGACACGAGCCACTACCCGAGTGGCCGCTGAGGCTTTGATTGTTACGAGCCGAAGTCGAGTGCTCATGCCGTTCTTGTGTTCATTTCATGAGCCGTGCACGACTGTCGTCAAGCGGGTGGTTTCAAACCCACAATTACGTCAAGTTTAGCGAAGGCAAGTTTGAAACAAGTAGTCCCATTTTATCCTCGCAAATTAACCGCGACAAAGAACCTTTGAATCAGTTATGGTTTGGGCGAGTATACTTGGGTTAGACTAAGACCAGTACGCCTCTGCGAAGTCATGAACATTCCAAGCCGATATCATTTCATGACCCTTTTAACGTTAGTGGCAGAGGATAGGCACCAGGCCACGTGGCAGCTTGTTCTGGCTCCAAGTTGAGGGGATGAACGATGCTCATATTTCTCGAATGTATATACCCATCGTCATTGTCTAGAAAGAAAAATTAAGTCAGGTTTATTCAGTTATTAAAGTTAGAAAGTGATACTGAGTAGTATTTGTCGAAAGTAGAAAAATCGTTTCATTGGCTCTTAACGGTGAACGGAATATAGTCGCTTCCGTTCTCTTGTGAAGCATTGTGAAGAACACCGGCGTGTTACCAGCTAGCGTCTCACCTTTGTTATAGCCCAGAGACAACTGCCACACGCTTTTACACGCCTGGGAAACTGCGTGTAACGGCAGCTTTCGTCCGATGACGTACGAACGAAGGAACCCAGACCTACGCATGCGCGTGATTGGAAAGAGGTGACAAGAACTGGTTCTAGTTGAGCACGCACGGGGTGAATCGCGACGATACAGTACAAACAGATATGAAGAGGGCGAGTCGTTTAGGGCTACAGATGAATATTTTCACAGAAAGGGGGCGGGAGAAGGAAGGGGGGGGGGGGGGGGGCTCTGTTTAGAGTAAGGCTTTCACTTTCGAAGACGTATTTTAACGTAAAAGTATCCGGAAGTGTGATCTGAGAGTGGATATGAGGTATTAGTGTCTTTAAGCAATTGAGAACGTCTACAATGATCTAGAACCACTCTTCGAAGTAAAGACACACATACATAAAGAGAAACTCAGCAGCGTTAAGTTTTGTGAAAACATGACTTAGCACTCTATCAACGTGGGGGTGCCATTCAAACCAGCCACAATACGCTACGGTATACGTTAAGAGAATTACGAAGAGAAATATCTTGGGAGTAATAATGCTCCGTCAACCTCAAGCACAGTGCATAAATGTATAGTTTCACTAGGAAAGAACGTAGTTAAAGTGCTTTATCTTTTCCAGGGCTTACAAATTAAGCATATTCTAACAATAATATTTACAGGTATACTATACTTGTTGAACGTGTTCTCCCAAGGAATGTTTTCTGAATATTTAAAATTAACAAGAGTGCGCGCAATACAGAAAGGATTTGGGGCCATAAAATAACCTGAAAACATATAGCCATATAATAGTCGGGCCCTTTCTTTACAGAAAACGTTTCACAGTAAACAATGGACATTTCGTTAGTCACCCTATACACGGTGCGTAATGAGATAACCCCTGCCTCATATTACGTGGCATATACTAATTGTTTTTATTTCAGCAACATGCAGCGAAAGCAATACGAACGAATGCCGCAAAACACCATTTGGAAAATGTCAAGTAGTTAACGGCGAGGACCAATGCTCTTGCGAACCGCCGATGGAGCTGTGGCAGAAGAGATGCCGATTGGGTAAGTGCCTAACATTAATAATCTGTTAGGTCTCTATCTTCCTATATACACGCTGGATCATTGAGATAGCAACACAATCGCATCAGTCGTAAAACTTCTTTTATAAAAATATTGCTTAAATTCTTCGCTGACCTAGCAGAGACACATTTATACATTAATACGTGTTTTTCCCACTTTATTGAGATGCCATCAACTTCCCGAAATTCCGGACTGATACCGCCTTTTTCAGACTTGACGTTCGCTAGATCCAGCGTGCGCAGAAAGAACGTAGGGCACGCAATTTCGTTTCTGGACTCTTCAATTCGATTTGAAGACCGGCATCAAGTTTCTAGCGCGTTTCATGAAACTATGCAAAGTCGTTCTTTCTGCCTGTTAGTGCCGGTTGCACCAACGCCGCTTAACTCAAATCGGAGCTTAGACGGGAACCTAAGCTGAATTTCGGTTTCGTTGTGTTGCGCAAAAATCGCTTATCGCTATACATAGCACTAAACCCTGCCTATCGTGTGCGCTCAATACTCTGCGCTTTGCTTTTGGTTGTTTTTTAATCACAGATTTAAAACATGGCGACTGTACAGTGGCGATCGACGCGGTGGGCAAAAGTGGTTGTAAAAAATGAGACGTTTACAATTCTCCGTAATGCCGAAATAGAGCGCAGCTATTGAAGAGGAGGAGGGGAGGGTACAGAGGTAAGAGTATACCCGTGTGACGTCACGAAGGTGACGTCACATGAAACGTAACCCTCGTGACCCGTGTGAGACTTGTGACGGCACTCGTGTCCCTAGTTACCCACGTGACGTCACTCGTGACACTCGTGACGTCATGCGTGACCATCGGGACCCTCGTGACGTCACACGTAACGTTACGTGTGACGTCGTTATGGGAAACGTCCCATAATGCAACGCGCGGTTACGCCAACGACGACGGCGTCGGCGACGCCGCTCAACCCTGAAACGGGCGCCTAAGAGCTGCGCTCTAAAAGGGATTTAGGGTACAACAGCGCGCTAGAATGGACAGAATGACCTTTGATAGTGACAAGGATGCAAACTATTGTCATGTGAAGTGTTTACCTACCCCTGTTTTCAAGTTAGGTCTGCAATCTGAGTGCGTGTTAGCCCTAACGGGGGAAGATACCCAGATGCGAGGCTCACGTCAATCTTCGCGTCGGTTCTTCTGTCAACGTACTTATTTGTACGTACTTATTTTCGTATTTCTGTAACGTATTGATATTTACAGCCGTGTTAGTTTTTGATTTCAACGATTATCCTTTATTCCGATCGACGCGTAAAATGGCGGCCGTGCATAATATCGGCGATCAACTGATTTCTGACACTTTTGCCTTTTGCATCATATGGCGGCGAAAGACTCTTTTAAATAATAAAACCGCGAAAATGACATTTATTTCGTTATTAGAGATTTGGGAAAATCTTCAGTGAGGTTTCCTTGTCTCGCGAGTACAATCTTAGCTTCAAAAAACTGTGTTGTTCTACAACCGTAACTGTTATGGTAATTGCGTTTTGTAGAGATATTTGGCTTTATACTAGGGGAGTGCGAATATTGAAATTTTCGAATACGAATCGAATACGAATAAGAAAAGAAACGGGCATCGAATATCGAATCGAATATCGAATATGGGTCTTGTAATGAAAAATTACAAAACAAGAGGTAACAGCAGGTTTTATTGCCTTTTCAAAATAAATCAATGCTACTGCATTTTACTGGGCTGCAGCAGGCTAAATATACTTCTAGTAATGCATTCACTACAAATTATCGGAAAGGAAAACTGACTGTTCAACTGTTTAGAAAGAAAGAGCTCCCTACGCGCCGTGGCAACATTTCCGCCAGTAGAAAGACCCTTTAATCGGGAAACCTACAAAATTTCACTTAAGTTCAAAGAAGTTTGACTTATGAACACTGTTGCCCGGATCCTACACGAATATTTCGAATTTTGGGAAACAAATATGATAGGAAGTAATTTATTTTATTTTTTATAAAATGGTAACATGTTTACTCCATATAAAAGCGAAAATATGCGCTTTTAGCGCTTTCATTAGTTATTAATGTGAACATGTGATGCCAATAAACCCAACAAATATTGCATTTTTCCTCCACCAGTTGAGTCAATTAGTTTTTTTTTTTAAATATTAACGCATGCGCACAAAAGTAGAACTTCAGTTGAACCTTTGTCGAACATCACGTTGAAAGGTCGAAAAAATGGAACTTAGTCGAACTCGAAACTGGGCAGGTTCGCGATATCTCTAATTTTGACTGAGCGGGGGTGGCATGCACTGGTGGCAGGAGTTGTTTTCGATGGCGATGCAATGTTCTGCTCGCCCCTAGCTTTTCCCTTTTTTTTAATTTCCAAACATTTATATTAGATAACACTATTGAGATATATTTTATATTTATATTTCACTCTCGACGTTTATTTTATTGCATCAAGTTATAGAACGTGCAATTGCATCACATTTCTATATAAGCGCCACACAACAAAGGGCTTGGTGAAAAAGAAACCGAAACTGATCCTGTCTTGCTGCCATGGGACAGATAGAAACGGAGCAGACCGATAACGCACGGATCATACGCCTTTCTCAGTGAAATAAACATATTCATAGGGGAATGCGCGGCAAGCAGATTATTCGTCACTTGCTCGAATATTCGTAGTTTGTGCGAATATTCGCCGTTTCTCCCAAATATTCGGCTTTGGCCGAATATTCGGGAACTTTCGAATTTGCAATTTTCGAATCGAATACGTTTCGAATAAGGAAAATATTAGATTCTTATTCGAAATTTCGAATATTCGCACACCCCTACTTTATACCTTTCCTTTGTGACGACGACAAATCATAACGACTACGATAAGAGATTTGTTAAGCCCTGTATTATGGCAGGCTACGTCGGGTGAGGCAAAGAGACGACCGTTCTCGTCGGCGCGATGTGATGAACTATTGGGAGTTTTCGTACTTCAAAGACCGCCGCCGTCTATTAGTTCAACTAGGAAGTCAACAGCATTACCCTTAGCCAGCTCAAGATCTGCCTCTTTTCACTCGTGAACGAGCTTCTGGTTGTTCTCTATCAGCAGGAATGAAAAAAAACAAAACGGTTCCGGGCAACTTTTGGGTGCTCATGCATCGAGTCTGTACGATCATCAAATAATCCACAGGTGTTATCGCTTTTATGTATCGGTAATTATACCTTCTTCCGCCGTTTCTGAAACAAACTATGCTTAGTCTCATCACCTAGGTGTTTGACACAATCAAGCATATTCAGGATGTCATTTTTGTGGTTGACTGCACCCCCATTCCTATGCAGTCAACAACAGTAGAACATGTCGATCTCAGTTGGGGTGTGTGCAGTGTGCAGAAAATATTGGGCCGCCAGCAGTTCATCCAAAGCTTTCTGGAACGGTGGCCAAGTCAGTTCATGGCAGCATTCTTTTCAATAAATGGGTTTTTTTATGGCAGATGTCGAAAGCGATTAGGTTTCAGGAAAGTGGTCTGTTCCTGGGAGATGAAGGCTTCGCGTGTTCACACGACATCTTGACACTAGTTTCGGCACCAGAGACGATTGCCAAAAAAAGGCTAGAGAGGGCTCATATTTGAATTTTTATGTTGGTTATTTAAGACCTTCCTTGAACAGCAGCATGCTGCGACGATCATATGCATTATGGTTTTGTTCACCATCGCTTCAATCATGCACTCCCATTTTGTATGTTTAAAATGCTGGGTGTATGACAAAAACCACACAGAGTCATATCCACCCCATGGAAGAGCACCGAGGGCTTAAGCCCAGCTGACCTGGCCTTTGGGTTTCTTTCATCTTATTATTATTAAAGACATTTTCAAACCCGTTGGAAGGGCACTAGGATGTACAGAAATGCTCTTTTTCTGATTTGAACTTCAGCCCGAGGGCTGAACACTGCACCTGCCGATATTGTGTCACAGCAGTTTTCCATAACATGGTACTTAAAAAAATTGAAGCTGGAGCAGGAGCTGTTAAGGCATTGGCGTATTTCCCCAGCTGAGCCCAACCAAACAGTCCCCGTCCAATGATAAGAGCAGCACTAAAACCATTCTCATCAACTGTGTGGAACGAGCCGACCTGCTCCAAAAAGGGTTTCAAAATTCTGGTTGGACGTCATAAGCAACACCCTCCTTTGGCAAGTTTCCTGGTCGACAAGTTGATGCCCTGTTTTGTAGAGACAAACTTTTACCTTTATTTATTTTATTAATTTCACTGTTACCTCTAAGAAAAAAAAATTACGGTACTCATGTGTAAAGGGGCAGCTTCTACATATATAATATCCTACCATAATACTTCTTGCCAGTGGTGTGGAGCTTGATGTGCACTGGTATCGCTGGCCCTCAATTGAATTTGGAAACGTTTCATTCGTTACTCAACGAAGAAACACAGCAAAGAGCAGCCTCCGCCACCGACTACCACGGCCAAAACGCTTGTTCACATCACGTGATTCCTCTCCGCCGATCGTATTCATCCCTCTGAGCATTTCCTAGTTCCCTCTGTCAGTCCTTACATTCCACACACGAACCCAGCATTTTGCTAGGGGCGCGTCTGTAAACCCGAGTTAATATTGGTACAACCGGGATTTAAACTCGTGCTTAGCCGAGTTCTGTTTAGGACGCTAAGTCTACTTAGGTAAGAGCCGTTTTGGGTTAAGGTAAGCGACATTGGTGCCACTGGCTCTTAGTAACACGTTACTAATTTACAGCGAAGCTGTATACCTCTCCCAGCCAAGGACATTTTCATGTCATTGGCGTTGTATGCAAAAAACTCCCGGCGAACAATTGAAGGCAAAACAGCATATCTCCTTTGAAATCAGGCATACAGCATACAGCTCAGTATCCGTTTCATTAAAGAAAACCACAAAACAAGCATCGACAAAACAAGCATCAAAACCACATGAGGGATGATAAGGCGCGTGTGAACAATAGGAACACCTCCCCACGCGTTCCGGTAAAGATTAAGTAGGCAGCTGCTTTGAAAGGGGTTGACGTCATTAGCTGCCGCAGCGACGGCACCTTGGGACGTGGGGAGTGACGTCACTAGCCTTTCATATATAAAAGACGAACCTTACGTCCGGACGCAGCGGATGCTACGAGCTATCTTAGCGAATTCCGGTCTGTGGACGTGGCCCGTGATACGCTTTTCGCGCGTCGCTCTAAGGTAACGTGACACTCACACGGTCTCCGATTGGCTCCGATGGCTCGTAACATACGCCGCGCTTAAACGCAAGATGAAACGGAGTATAGACAGTGGTTTCATTGTTGCTGCAGCACCGCGCTAGTATTCACGCTGCTCCCGAGGAGCAGCGTGAATACTAGGAGCGGCAAAAGGAAAAAGAAACGGCAATACGACCAGCGGCGGCGTGCTACGACCGGCGGTGGCATTTCGTATAGTGCAGTAGGCAATCATTGCAGGTGATACCGCAGCTTGGCTGACCAACCACCTTCACAGCGTGGATTGGAGCCCCAATTTTTTATCATTGTCTTGAATGACGGTTCGGAATTTTCAAAACGCTGAGAATGCATTTTATTTATCAGAAATTGCAATATTACACGTTCAATTAACTTTTCAGACCTCTGAACTTCCCGAATGTTATAGGAGACCATTTGTGTCGGTTGCATTTTACACTCTCGTAAGGAAGTGGATAGGTGCTTCCAAAATCATAGCATTCCAACTTCTTTTCCGATTAAAGGAACTAAATGTTGAGATTTGCGTGAAGTGCGTAAGCAGAAACAACTAATTTCGGCGCGACTGTTATCGGACGGCCTCGGTGGCTCCGAGGCGAAGCGGTGGCGGGTTGTAGCACGAATCCCCGATTTCATTTGCCCCGTCCCCAATTCACCGTGCCATTTTTCCCGAGTGTCTAAATCCCCGTTTTCAAAATCCCCGTCTTGTTTACCCCGAGTGTCAATATCCCAGTGCCTGATTTCCCCAATATGCATCTGCGGACGATTCAGTTACGTGTAATGCGGTGCACGGATCGGTGTGCTTTTTCACTGTCGGCTCACAAACTTTTCGGCGCACCGAATATTCGATGCGTGGTCATTTAAACTGGCAATTGTTCGCCAGTCAATATTAAAAATAGGGGTGTTATTTTATGACCTTTATTTTCGTATTTTGCGCATTCCTTTTTGACATATATTAATGCACTTGTACACCTCTGCTCTTATTTTCAAATCAACGCGCACTGTGTTCTTTGTGATTCTGTGCGAGTTATTCATTTCTCTACAATACTGTAAATTGCAAGAGATTGATTTACACGTTTTTGCATACACTTTCATTCATGGGAGCAACGTCCACTACTTATATACCGCAATATTGCTGCACCAGCTTCAGCAACTCTTAAATGCTTAGCTTTACATCGGACAGACTCTCCTCGAACTTCTTGATGGCCTCATCTTTCGTCTCCCACTTCTTTTGACGCTTTCGGGCTTGGCCGCCGTTGGACACCAAGAGGAGTGTGACTCTGCTAGTGGCCTTGTCTTGCTTGATATGCTCCACGAACGTGCAGACATTGGGGTGCGCTTTTCCGATGACATTGTTAATTTTCCTGCAAATAAAAAGCACAGAGGTCACAACTGCCGGTAGATAAGAAATTTGATAGGATAACTACATTTTATAATATTGCAAACTGTACTCACCGGTGCCAGGCTTCCTTGAGGTTGTTAGTCCGGGCTTCGTTGTTCTGGTGGTGGTTCCAGGCGAATGTAGTAGTTCCCCAAGAACCAGGTATCCTCGATGTGCAGCATCAGTTGTGGGGCTAATAGGGCTCGTGGTGCCGTTGCCTTCAAACTGCGCCAAGCAATACGCACAAACGTTGGCGGGAGAACGGTCAAACTGATTGTCTGGCGTACAAACAAAGTTACTCAAGAATCTTCTTGGTTAGCCTTGGAAAGTCCGAGGTCCTGAACCTTTTTTCCAGATTGCCTGAGAAAAGTGGAAATGGCAGCCCCGGTACCGAATGCCAGGAAACAGGAAAAAAGAAGTTTGGATTAGGGCCAGATCAAAGTCCTTATGGACAACGTTGGGTAAGAGAGCTGCACGAAGAGCGTCGAACGCTGCCTTGCAGTTCGTAAAGGCCGCCACACATACTTCTCGGGACTTCCCAGGTAGAAGAACGTAGGCGATGTTGAAGCTCACCCCCTCTTTGACGGCGCTGATTGTGACCAATTGATGAAACAAAGACGGACACGAGAAAAACGTGCCATCGATGAACACCTAGATCTCATCCGAAAAATGAAACAGCATGCTCCTGCGTACAAAAGCAAAGAATATACGCCCTGCACTTATGCTGATGTCGAACAGCAGGAAGTCTCGCTTGTCGAGTGTCTCCGTATACAGTCTTCCAAGCTTAATCTCGGCCATGTTTCTTGTAGGCTTGGTTGCTGCTTTCTCTTCTCCCGGTAAATGATGCTCCTCACGCTCTCGAAAGTTGGCAGCTCCGCCATTACCATGTCATTAAGCTATAGAACAAATTCGTCCGGTCACAAACAAGTTTCAATCATGAACATAATGTACAGGTATACTCGTGTAATGAAACGTGTAATGTACAGACGAAAAAAATGTTTTTACTTCCTTGATCCACAAGGCTCAAGATATCTCTGCTGTACACTTGGGGTGCTGGCAAATGCGGCTCCGATCTCACCCTTTCCTTCAATTTATTCTTCAGTTGAGCTTCTCGAAGTTAGCTGCATTAGGGGGATGGTTGTGCTCTGAAACATATGAACGTAATGAAAATTAATTACTGCAGCAGAAATGTTTAATTTGTGCTAAATTAGCGTCATTAATTCAGTTGCCTTTCAGGATAGCTAAACAGCAATCAGACAGTTTATTAAAACAATCGTTTACCTTGTGTTTTCTTGATTACTTTTTTTTTGTTTCGTGAGAACCGCTGCTCTTGCAGTTCAATGCCCAGTAGTTGGCTCATCTCCAGGCAGCCTTCTCATTTTTATTCTTTCTCTTAAATAAATATGTGAATCCATGTACTATTACGGCGTCCATCCCTTTTTGAGTTTTTAAAAATCTGACCTCCACCTCCTGCATCTTCGTCTCACCGCGGTGGCGTACGGCTTCCCCGGTGGCGGATTCGAATCCCAGCCGAGGAGCTTGTAATCTGACGGAAGCTTATTGGTGAGAAAGCAGTGTGTAACTGAGACTTTGTTTGCGCGTCAAAAAATTGACCGGCGGTCAAATTTATTGTTTAATCTTCCGCTTGAGCTTGCCGGGTGCTTTTTGTTTTTTGGCACGCAAGTCCTAAAATATTGACTTTTTAGTTTGCTATTCACGTGGAATACAACCATTAGTCTTCACAAAAGCGGAATAACCAAATCAGGAGGACAGCATACCCCCCGAAAAAACAGCCATGCCCGTTAACCCTAACATGTTAATTGTACACTAAGAAGACCTACTGAAACCTAAATGAAGAAGAATATATTTATTTTCGCGAACTTGCCAGGGGACATTTTTGAGCGCGTCGGATGTAAACACAGTGTTATAAAACTTAGAACTGATTTGTTAATATATGTAGGTGTGTGTGTGTGCTTTTTTAACCATTATTCATATTCAAACGGCTGGTCTAACTGCATCCTGTTGTTTACATTATGCCTCATCATCAATTATACCTGCGCCGACTGACGAATCCGGAGAGTAACGGTTCAAACCATTGTGAAACAATTGCAGTCATTTTTCTTTGCGGACAGCAATCAAATCGCAATCTTTTACCTCTTTGAGCAATGTATTTTAACCACGCACCTGCGTGAAAGCGCTCGTTTTTCTGTCTCGTTTTGCTGCATGATGCTTAATTTATTTCATTTTATAGATGTACTTTTTTTAAATATTTTAAAGGACTTAAGCGACCTCGATAAAATATTTGGAGTGGTTTTAAGTAATTATAGAAGTGTCGCCGAAGTGGGTCCCTGGAAGTGCTTAGTTCAATTTCCTTCATTTACTTCGTTTTTGAAAATTAAAATAGCGTGTAATAAAAAGAATAAAAAGCGAGCACGTGGCTTCGAAAGTCTGCAGCGCTATCTAACATAAGAGAGCTGAGTTTTAGCAGACTTAGTGCAAATGCGTTATATGTTTTTTGTTTTTTTTTAATTTAACATATTTGTTTATATAAAGCCGTGAAAGTTACAATTATACGGGTTATGCAGGTGAGTTATACGGCCAGGGGTACATAGTATAGAGAGCTAATCGTAACGATCAGCCGGCTAATTAATTAAATATTGTAAATTAACTTTTTAATTAATGAATATAAACATATGGTTCCAAATATAAACTTGCTCAGCATCATCGAAAACACTAAATCAGTAGTTTTCAGAAGGACTGAACGCGTGAGAAACGTATTAGTGTACTAAAGATGCCACTCGTAGAACAGGTACAAGGCTGGGGCAAGATAAGAGACGGAAACATCGCGCGGGCCCCTTACCGCAACCGCTAGCTTTGTACGTGCTCCACGAGTGGTAACTTTAGCGCACTATTGCGCTTCTCATGCGCTCAAAATTTTTCTAAAAATTACTAATTTAGGGGTTTTGGACGACGCTCAGCAAATTTCTACTTGGAACCATGAGACTATTTTTACTAAGTAAAAAGTTAATTAACGAATTTTAATTATTAGCCGACTGATCGTTACAGTTAGTTCCCTTTACTATGTCCCCCTGGCCGTATAAATCACCTGCATAAACAAAATAAATGCAATTTTCACGACTTTTTTAAAACAAATCTGTTAAGTTAAAAACAAAACTGTATGTCCGCGGACCCTGCTTGTTTTGCTATTGTTCCCTATTCGATCGGTTAACAGTTGCCGTGTCAATGTTTATTTTGGCACTGAGTTTAGACCAAAGAAGGGGTGTTTTGCTACAGGTGAAATAGCTCTGGGTGAGACAAAAATAATGATTTGCCGCTGCATTTTAATCTATTAAACAAACGGACATATTCAGAATAGCATTCAGTGAGACAAGCAGCCAACGCCCACGTTCGATGTCGACCTTCATGGTATTCGCTGCCGCGTCGCATGTCAAATACTTGGGCCACTTAGTATAAACTTCAGTTTTCTTCCAATGCCTTTCATCATAATTCTCCCTTTCCTCCTTCTGTCATCAACAATTCCGCTCTGATTCGGTCTTAGCTTTTTTCTTTTTTTTTCGACGCATTGCTTTGTCGTTTTCTGCATCACCTTTTTTCTTCTGATGACGCGCTGGCGTCGTTCCCGCCTACCTCTAGACGACACGCGCATCGCATGACTCAGACTTAGGCAGCGAAAGTGGCCAATGAAGCGCGTCGAGGGCAGTTGGAGGAAACGTGAAGAGAGCAACTGTGCACTCTACTTCTGCTACCTTCTCCACTCTTCTGGAGCAACCCGTTCCTTTCCACTTGTGCCACCTTCCCCCGCCAATACTGCGCCGGGAACGCACGCGAAAGTTCTTGAAATTACACTACCACAGCAGATGCTACTATTCTATGGGGCCAATCAAGCAGCCGCAAAAGTGCATCGTCACGATGGTCATCATCTTCGTATGTATCCCACCGCAGACTAAGGTACTGACTCAGAGTAAATGCTCTACGATCCTACGTTTTTAAATCATGAAATGCTTTTTAACGCTACCCACAATCGCAAAATTTTGTCCATTCGTCCCACCGTTTGTATGTGCATTTCCCGCTAAATATAGCGTGGAAATTGATATTACGAAATTTAGACAAGAAATCAGTTTCCCGGCTAAATATAGCGAAAAAGCATGACGTCACGTGACCTATAAACAAATTCAGTTTCCCCACTAAATTTGGCAAAAAAATGGCATTTCCGTTGAATTTAGCTTGAAATTGATGTCAAGTGACCAATACACGAATTGAGTTATTTCCTAAATTTAGCGGGAAAATTCACTTCTTGTGACCTAGACACCAAGCCAGATTCCCCGTTAAATTTAGAAATGAAATTGACGTCACTTGATTAACACAAGCATTGAGTTTCACCGTTGAATTTAACTGGAAAATATACGTCACGTGACACACCAATTCCCTCATCAATAGACCCTTTCAGAAATTGTAAAATGATGCGTAGATTATGCGCAGCCGCCACTAGTTGGTCTCATCGCTTCCAGGGTAAAGCCCGTGATTGGCTTCCAGGTTATCACCGAGCACTGACGCATTACTCGTGTGGAATGTGTTTCAATCCGAGTGCACTCCGAATGCTGACGAAGCGTTCGCGTCCAACGCGTGCTCACAGCGCACGACCAACTAATGGCTGCCGCACATGTTCTATGCTTCAATTCGAAATTTCCAAAAAGTGCTCATTGCCTCACCAAACACCCATAAATGCATTTCATGCTCTATGGGGCGTCGAAGGTAAATAAGTTCGCTGCCGTTCTGTCCTCTGCGGGATTGATTTACTAACTAATAGCGAACACACAAAAACAAAGAGCTCCGTGAAAATGCATTTCTGGCGCTGCTTGATTTGATCTATCGAATCGTAGATTCGAATGCTGCTGGACGTGGGAATGAAACGAAGCACCTATAAACCGTTTCTTGTAATGCAGCTCTACATTCAAAACCACACAACAATTTGTTTGCACATAACCTTGTTATTATCGGTTGTATCACTGAATCTTGGAGTTTTCTTATGTACGAGTCTCATTCGGTCTCTTATTTGGACGAGTAACGCCACGCGCTTCATCCAAAATGAGTGCCGAAAAAAAAAAGTCTTTTGAAATATTGATTATGCCTACGAAGCTAATCGTGGCTGAGATATCCTCTGCTGGCTAAGGCGGGAGACCTTCGAAGCCACGTGCATGATCTGCCTATACTACCTCGCGCTCCAGCGGCTACGTTACGGGCGCAATTCGTGGCTGGGGGGTGGGCAAAAGAAAACACCTTGCGGGCTGGGAAAATCTCGGTTGTTTTGGCACGAGCCTTCGTTCTATTCAAAACACCACGACTGGGGTCGCCCCAAAAGAGCTGAGAAAGGTGCCGAGATTAGTCTTATTGTACCTCCTGCCTGCCCCATTCGTTCGAAAACGTGGATAGGAAACATGAAAAGAAAAGACTATAGACGCCATTGGACCATGATCGCGTGTGCGGGAAGCACTTCGAGGTAAATTCACAGAGAATCGTTGTCGTAAGAATTTTTTTTTGTGTTGTTCCACGATGAAAACGAAACGACCATCAAATGATTCAAACAACCCGGACCGCAGTCTGACCATCCTCAGATTCAAGCAGGCGTCCACACGTTCAAATGACCGTCTGGACGGTTAAACGACCGTATTCGCATTGAAGTAACAGTGGCCCGTATTCTACGTTTAGGGTATATGCGCTGTCGACACGGTAATTACAATAAAAATTAATTTCCGGTATCTAAATACTTATAAACTTGAATGATTTTTGGGGTAAACATGACCGGTGTAAACAGTCTGCACACAAGGGGATGCTGATTTTGATAAACGGTGGCGATCGCCGACTTGTTATGTCTGATTTACATGGTGCGATTCTGCTTGTAGATTTTGTGGGATTCGACTTGCCTTACTGCACCTCGAGGTCGATCCCACTCCGTAGCTTGATGTTGAGGACTGCTACGGCCGGGTCCGTCCGGAGGCTGCCGTGGACTCCGAGGAGAGGAATCACTCCGAAACACAAAGATACTGAAGAAGCGGGTTTATTCGGCTCCTGTGCCACCACGCTGTGCCCGTCGGGAAAACTAATAAAAGTAAAGAACGGAAAAAGGTCGGCGCTGTCACATTAGACAGATTCACCTGGAGGGTACCCACGCTGCCGTATTAGGCAGATTCGTGGAAAGGGGGAAGTTCCAAAAAGAACGAGGCTCCGTGGCCCTGAGCCTCCCCCCCGAGAGTCGCGGCCGCCGTTCGCGGGCCGCTTATCTAGCCAGCGGAAAATGGACGCGCCCGGGGTAGGTGGTATGGCTTTTCCCGCAGATGGGCCGCGTCCACAATCATTTCCAAGGGTGCGCCGGTGGCACGTTCACCACAAAAGGGTGAGGGTAGACACGCCCTCTTCGAGGAATGCGGCCTTGCTTCCGTATCCGGGATGACGTCGCCATAACGCTCCCACGGCCTGCGTGTGCCAGGCCTAGATAGGGAGACGGGAAACACGTGGTTCCCACAATTTCAGTTTCGACTTCCAGCACTGCAGTGTGCGTTCACGCTTCTTTGCATCCTGAGCGACATTGCAAGTAGAATCTCTTCACATAGATCAGGCTTTAGCGTGCATCCAGCCGCATCCAAGTGGAATGTATCGCCGTACTTCACGTTCACGCAAGTTATGCGGGCTAACGAACATCTTCCTTTTTACTGAGGCCACTGAAGTAGTAAGACAATACCATTGAAATAAAAAATATTCAATTCCAAAGCAAAAAAAAAAAATACAGGAGGGCACTCAAGACTGCTTACGTGAAGGAATGTGAAAGCATTCCTACACGCAGCGTATTCCTACAAGCAGCGTGCCACGTCTTCCTATCGCACACGGGGCTCCAACGGTGACATCACGCTCCCCCACTGCGGAGGAGCAGCGGACCCTGCCGGCTCCACGCCTTCCGGGACGATACGATGCATCTGTGTTGCTGTGCATTTGGCCAATGTGAATTTAACTGCAGCTTCGCTGCTATTTATTTACCCTAAAGGTCCTGACGGGCATTACATGGGGGGGGGGGGGGGGGGAGGGAGCAATGATACATAGTTCGATACAATTGAGTCAAGTAGAAAAAAAACGATTACATAGTTGTCACAAGCAATGATAAACAAGCAATAAACAATGTAAATAGCAAGAACACTGGATGAGAACATAAAACAAACCAGGGCTATATAAGCTGGTGCATATTACTCGAAGAACTAATGAACATTTCAGGTTAAGTGATTAACGCGATTTCTCTGGGCAGGCTTTCCTATTCGGAGATGGCAAGAACCAGAGGGGAATTTTGGAACAAGTTAGTGCGGACAAAGATGGGCGATACTTTAAAGTTATGATCTACGCGAGACGAAATACGATGAGCGGGCTGGATGAATGAGGTCCCAAAGGGAGATGATCCATGATAGAGCATGTGGAAAAATGACAGGCGAGCAATACAGCTTCGGTACTGCGGTTGGGTAAGGTTGAGGTTGCGTTTTATGTTAGACGCACTGGTAGTACGGGAGAAGTCGCGGTTTATAAATCTTGCCGCTTTATTTTGAAGAGCCTATATATGGTTGGTTAAGTAAAGCTGATGAGGGTGCCATGTGATGGATGCATATTCCAACTGCGACCTGAATAGTGTAGTATAGGCGAGGAGTTTTATTTCTTTGTTAGCTTGAAATAAAGAGCGTTTAAGAAAACCAAGAGTTCTGGATGCTTTGTGGGTTACATGTTCACTATGAAGGTTTTATGATAAGTTAGCTGTTAGGTGGATGCCCAGGAATTTCATTGACGTAGCGTTTTCAATGTGCTCCTCTCCAAGCATGTACACGTGTTAAGTGATTCTGTAATTTCGTTGTAAAAATAACAGCTTTCGTTTTGTTAGCGTTTATTCGCATTATCTTGTGGTGCACCATGGCTGAACTACGTCTAGGTCCCGCTGGGGTATGCGAAAATCCAAGGGGTTAGAAATGACCAGATAAATGACGCAATCATCCTCGAAGAGACGTATTGTAAAAAGTACAGACGTTGACAGACGACGCCGGCTTTGTTCCATAGGACAGTTTATACTTTTGCATTAAAAAGCACGGGTACACACACCGACGCCGAACTTCCCAATGGTTTGTTGATGGAGGTCGCAGCATTTTCTGCCTACACCCCATCGCGCATGCGCGCCAAAGCCGCTAGAGGCTTGCCGGTTTGTTTACAAACATGAATTAATGTATACCATACTGCTCGGCCTCATAAGGCTTAGTCTTCCTGGTTCAAGCAATGGCGGTTTGAACAACATTTGTGCTCTTGAGGGCACGAGAGTAGGTGTATCCGTATTGTCTTAGATATACGTGAAAGTTCATGGAATACATTTTTTTGTACAAAGAAAATATTTCTGCTTTGCATATAATTTCTCGTTCGTCCTAGCCACATGGAATGAAAACGAAAAGAAGAAGAAAACGTTCGGAAATAGTAATAATACAATGAAATCTGCATACAAGACAAATGCACAGAGAGAATATTAGCACTAAAGAAGAAAAAAACGTCATTAGCCAATCGTGAAGCAACCAGATAACAGCAATTTTATGTCACTAATTATTGTATGTTCTTCCTTAGAAGGTTTTCCCACCACCAGGATTCCTAAGCGAGAAGAATTAGCATCACAAATATGGCTTTTCAACAAACAGACATAACACATGCAAAACAATTACGTACTCCTGTATCGCCTGATTATTACTGGCAATATAAACAGAACAAGCATTAGTAACAAATACGGCGATCATTTTGAGTATAGATTGTAGAAGAAAAACTAATTAAATTTGAGCAAACTAAATTATTCGCCTCATTAAGAATAAATTATAGACGACGATCATAAATGAATTGTTTCTAATATGGATTTATTAATTTATTGGTTCTAAACCTCACATTGTTTGTTAGATTTATAGTGACAGAAAACGTAAAAGACACAAAGCGTGGTTTGTAATGTTCCCAACACTGGTTCCGTGATACGTTCTCCGACGTTTTTGATATCGGTTATTACAATAATCGCTTTTCCTGCAGGCCTATATAAGATGTCCAGGTCTCGCCAGACTTTGCGTTTCCTTAGCTGTGAATGACGATAGTTTCAACTGATTAAATTTTGTTTTCGTTTCTTCTCTTGTATTTCTGCAGAAAAGAATATAATCGTAAAGGTGACGTTCAAGGTCACTAGGAAATCCCAAACACTATACAGCAATGATGATGGATGCCCGTCCAACAAAGATATTGAAGACGAGGTAAGTATTTAGTCTTTAAGGAAACTTAGCTGAGAAAAGTAAATAAAATAATGAAAAGTTTGCAAAGCTCAGTCTACAACTACAAGTGTTTTTGTGAAAATGTCAACTGCTACGACAGAATCGACCAACTTGCCAGCTGCATCAGACATAACTTTAAGGGGCACCTGGAAAGAAAAAAAAAGTTTTTTTAAACAGTTTCGTTTGGACACGCGTTTCGAGAAATATATTTTACGCGAAAAAGATTATAACAATATTCTCGGTGAGAGATTTATTTGAAATTCAGCGCGCGGAGTTTCTGACGTCGCGGAATGGAAATTGGCTCTTTCGACTCAACCAGATGGTCATTAACACTTTCCACCTGACGCGAAGGCGAAGCCGATCCATCTCTCCTCCACGCGCCCGCAATGCCTAGAGAGAAAACAAGTGGAAAGGAGGTTACTACCGATTAAACCGCGTCTAGCACCGTAAAAATTGCTCTAACAATTTTTTTTACGCCTAAAATTAATTTTTTGACACGCGTGTTCCAGCGAGATTGTATAAAAAACGTTCATTCTCTGGTGATAGGAGTAACTAAAATTAAAGATGGAAAACAATGAATTGTTGGCATCGCGAACAAAGGTAAAACTGCTAATTGAAGTTTAAAGGAGTGCACCTAGGAGGGTACTGAGAACAGAAGTTGTTCAAGCTGTCCCGTTTAGAACCAGCTTCGATAGAGTTATTACGATAGCATCATGGAATGCACTATGCCCACGCAACTATTTTGTCAAATTCAAGCACTCTTTTGTTGTTGTTGTTGTTGTGCTGTTTAAAATGCAAGTAGTATTGAGTTGCCTGTCTCTATAGCCGCCTGACAAGAAAATAAATGTATGTTATATTACTTAAATAATGTAAAACGCTGTCTGCCGCAAAAAAAAAATAAAAGAAGGAAGCCCTGCTTTAGTAACACCTCAATAGTAGTAACTCCTAACACCTACTAGTCATGAAATGCCGCGACAGTTTTGCACAAAAGTACGTGTAATTTTTATAGCTGGACACTTGCATGATGAACCTTTTTATTAGTATATTAATGTTTTAATCCCGATTATTTTTTATTAACTGGTGAATCGGTTAAATTTTGACAAACAATAAAAAGTAAAATAAACTCTTTTACCAGGGAGACGTGAATGAATATACATGTATAGAGGCAAACTTTAGGTGAACTTTTATATAAATACACTTTTGGGGCGAGATTGCAATTCCAAACAAGTTGAAAAAGTTATGTGTGTCCCAGCACATCAACGCCGTGCGAGTGTCCGTTCAGCGCAACAGAGACTACTGTGAACAATCAAAGGCTTTCATTATTGCCGGAGAAGATGAACGAACCTCTTTGCCCCTGTGGCTCAAATAATCAGTATTGAGTGTGGGTGTCTCGACTGTTCTCAACAGCCCATAAAGTTTCATTTAAATGTGCATTGCGTCGTTATCAGATATTAAGCAAAAGCAAAATATGTAATTTTGAAGTGTTTCTTAAATATTATGCTAGAGAATTGCCAAAACCGATTATCGTTAATTCACCGAGTCAAGGGTTGTGATTAATCGGGTTTAAAGTTTCAAGGGACGCCCTGCTAAAGTTGTGTATTTTCTCGGCCGTAGGATGCAGACGCTTTTTATTCGAACGCGCAAACTATACTACTACGTATGTGTTCGTTAGTATAAATATATAAAAAAAAATTTTGCTTGAGGCCTAGGCTCCCATTTAGATGCGTAAATTTTAGAGATTGAAACTTTCGTGCGCTTTAAGGTCAGTTTATGCAACCCTTCCTAATTACATCGAAAATTCCGAGGTGCAAGGCCGTATGTATTCGACTTCGTAATTTTTATACTATTTTCCTAATACTTCAGCATTCTTTGTTTAAAACCAAGTAGCAAAAAGGGAGCATCGTCAACGTGCCTTAAAGGATTCACATTACCGAGCTCCAATGGGAGACTTTGTAAATACCAGTAAAGAAAAAGCTGCACGGCATTAGAACTCAATACGTAAAATAATTAACGACAAAGGTTTTTCTTGTTTTGGACCTTTCACCATATAACTTCCTAGTAGTCGAAAGGCTCAGAACACTTTCCTTCAAAATTGAAAAAAGTCCACCTGCAGATATATGATACATCTTATAAATCTTCAGATCCTATGTTAGATCCCCTTAGTTTTCGTTTTCAATGCATACCAATTTTTCACACCTCACAATTTGCCGACATATGTATTTTTTTCGCAATTGAATGAAGGCTAGAAACAGTGCAATTTATGTCGCACAGGTTTTTAGGTCGGCATTTGTTTTTTGTTTGGGAATTCAGGAACTTAAAAAGACCGAAATAGCCGACGTTGAGCCAAACTTGACATTTTTTTTTTGTGATCAGTCTGGGTATCTTGCCACTAATTTGCCAAACAAGTGCGAGAGTTAGGCTTTATTTCCGGTTGATTGGTTGTCATGTGGCAGCTCTGAGCCTAAATTGCCAAACAAATGAAAGATTCAGGCTGAAGTCCTGGTTCTTCGGTTCATACGTGGCATTTTTGGCTGAAGTTTGGCCGTTTGGAGATTATCTGTTTTGCCCGAGAAATGTAGAAACACCAGAGTAAAGCACTCCGACACCAAGCAACAGTTGAAAAAAAACTCTATGAGGCCCAAGTGACACCCTTTAAGTTGCCAAGCTTCTACAAAGAGAGGAGTTTCTCTGGCACGCCGCCTGGGTAAAATCTATGTTAATAGTTGTATTGTACATACTCTAGTAAGGAATTTTATGGTGTATCTAAAAAGTAATAGGATGGGTTTAAGTCGTTCAGAAATATATTTTCAAATTTTCTTCCCGTGGGGTCTTTAAGCAGAGGTAATGAAGTAGAGTATAATTTAATTTCATTTTAAGTTGTTTTTCCTTCGAACATTATTTACTGTTTTAAATTCGTCCAGACGTTTTGTATTAAATATCATTCAAAACTGATGACGCCGAATTATATTTCGCTGTCACAGTTGTAAAATGTAATTACAAGACTAACTAAACAGAACAAATAAAAATTATATATTACAATCTGTACTCATTCAGCTTCGATATGTTTTTGAAATGTAAACGGCCCCATCATTCCTGTGCAGTCTTTAGTTATTCTCTCATTTTTCAAGTGTTTAAGCCTGCACTCTTAATGACTCTAACATACACATTATTTTCAGATTCGGCAGATCTTGCAAAGAAAGAAAATACCGATAATGAAGATTAGCAACATAAAATGCGAGTAAGTATACGTTAAATTCTTATAATTAATCTGTATAATGTAGCGCGTTTTTTTAACAACAACAAATGAATTTTTTATACCTGAAATCAAATCATTCATTCGAGATATCGCTGCCGAGAGTGGAAGAGGTTATGTTATGAAAAGAAAGTGAACATTTTCAAAATACGCAGCTAAAATTTGTAGTTCACTTTTTAGGCAATAGTCTTAATATGGAACATTCCAAGTAGAGATGTGTTGCTCATCGTCCTAATATTCTATGTCAGTTGATTGAAATAATAAAAAAAATCTATTCGTCTAAGCGCAATTTCTCGGCGAAGTTTGTTGCCCACTGTACGCCATACCAAAATTAAGAAAGAAAAAAAAAAAACTCACAGTAGTGAGCGCCCCAGGTAACGTCAAAGTGTGATGGGCCTTTTCTATGACCATGTGCCCAAAATGAAGCCAAGCTTTCAGATCGGCTAGTAAGACTCGCTACCCGTGCCCGTTGCGGAAGCGAGCATGTCAATGCCGAACTTTCTCGCTTATTTTCGTTTCTGTTTTTGTATCCGACACTCCTCGGAACCAAATGTTCCTAAGAATAGCGTGGAGCATCATTTAGTTGATTGAATTCGTACAAGAGCTATGACATTTTCGACGATTCGTGTGAAGTTATCTGTATTTAATTTATAAATCAGGGAGCTGAGACATCTGCCTAAGTTTATGCAACCAAGCAGTGTATTCACGCAGTCGTTAATTTCGCAGACGCATGTCCACAACCGAAATGATGCTCAATAGCAAACAAACTAAAGAAAAAAAACTAATGGAAGCCACAGGAGTAATTATCTATAAATATGATAGCACTTATCGTTGCACACACGGGCAGGTGTTCGGTCGCGACGGCCAAGAACAGAAGCACGAGGTGTGAATTCACGATATTTCAGTCTACGCCAATTTTTCCGCTAAATTTAGCGGGGAAAATGAATTCGTGCATCGGTCACGAGACGTAAATTTTCCGCTAAATTTGGCGTGAATCCTTTCTGCTACATTTAGCGAAAACGTTTCCGCCAAATTTAGTGAGGAAACACAAAGAACTAAAAAAAATCACATGGCTCGCCGCCTAGCAACAGGAAAGGTATTGAAGCGTAATTGTTTTGTGTTGGGGAGATAATATAACGAGGAACGTAACTTCGTTACCGGTTACTCGAAACAAGTAACGTAAGTATCCATTACTGTTTTGAAACTGTAACAAGTACGTTACGCATTACCGAAAAAAGTAACGCGTTACCGGCAACGTGGTTACTTGTAACGCATTACAGCCTATACTGCTTTATACCAAGCTGAGAACAGAGACAAATAAATAATTGGCTGGTTTATGGGCTTCTAGAATTATTACTGCATAAAATATCATGGTCATTATATGTACTGGATAATGTTTAAGCAAAATAATCTGCTGACGCACCCACCTTTCAGTGCTGAACTAACTTACACCCTAAAACATAGTAAACAAAGGTTCATCTAGGGCCATAAACATATACTTGTACACATAAATATAAGCAAGCAATATGTACTGCACATTGTTTCCATCGAAGTGTTCTATAACATTGTATCGAACCAGAAACTTTAGAAACGTCCTATTAAAAATAAGAGATAACTATGCGAACAGGCTTGAAAAGTGTACCCAGAACAAGAGTCGCAATTACCCCCCCCCCCCCCCTGCACTTCTTCAAATCAAGCGTAGAAAAGGACGACAGTTAAAAAGTGCACATATTTAATTAGACAGCGCCTTGCTGAAAGCTCCCATGAAAAAAACCCAGCTGAGAAATGTCGAATACGGACGCGTCGCTTCTCCCATCATCGTATTATTTTAGACGGAAATTTAGTTGTGCTCAACATGGTCTTTTAATGGGACGCTCCGTGGAAACTAATCTTAGTTCATTTCTTGGTTACTCGGTTCCTATAGTTCTTTCTCGAGGCCAGGTCGATACTGTTTATTTTGATGTGACAAAAGCCTTCGACAAAGTTAATCATGATTCACTATTGCTGAAGCTCTCATTGTATGGAGTATCGCCGACCCTTTTGAACTGGTTTAAGACTTACTTAACTGATCGTCGTAGCAGTGTGAGAATTGCGAATAGCTATTCCGACACTTTCATCCCGACGTCTGGAGTCCCCCAAGGATATAACCTCGGGCCCCTACTGTTCCTCGTATTCATCAACGACATTGAAAAGTGTATAAAAAATTCACACTTGCTTTTGTTTGCTGATGACATCAATATTTTCACGAATATAAGATCTTTTCACGATTGCAATGTATTGCAAGACGACATTTTACGCATATCTGAGTGGTGCTTCGCAAACTTATTGGTGCTTAACAATGACAAAACAAAAATCTTATCAATGTCTCATAAACGCTATATGTTATCTTACTCATGATCTCAAATCAGCTACCATCCCACGAGTCACCGAGGTTCGCGACCTTGGGATCTATTTTGACCCTAGACTTTCCTTTTCTTATCATGTTTCAAAGATTGTTGCCTCTTCTGTCCTAATGATGGGTTTGCTATACCGTTTATCATGCGACTTTAAGAATCATTTATGCCTTGTCCGACTGTTCTTATGTCTGGTACGTGCAAAACTTGAGTTTGGTAGTGTCGCATGGAATTCGATGACTGCCACTGATGCGTCACGGCTAGAAAATGTGCAGAAACGTTTTATTTGTCATGTCTATGATAAGTATTTCGGTAGAAGGTTCTATTATGACTACGACGACATTCTTAAGAGGCTAGGTTTACACAATGTATTGAAGCGAAGACTTTCTCGTGATATTTTATGTTTACATAAAGTAATTAATGGTCACATCAACGCTTATCTTTTAAACTCAGTGACTTTTTCATGCTCCTGGTCGATCCTGTAGACATCGTTCCTTGTTTTCTCTCACTTTCAAGAAACATTGTCGCCATTAACCCGCATGCAAGTCTCTTTGAACAATGTTGACTCGCCAACTTTGGACGTTTTCAGTGATTGTTCCACGTTCAAGCCCAATCTTGACTATGCACTGCACCATGTATAGGACGGGTGTCTTCATGAGATACTGCTGAATCTCTTTTTTTCATCCAATCGTGGAGATTTGTGCCACCATACCAAAACCTCACGGTTGTTCTGGGGCACTGGGGAGTCAAACTATTATTATTATTATTATTATTATTATTATTATTTAAAGTGCTTGAGAAAGTACTTCTGTATTTGGTCAGGGCAAAATTAGCCTAACCCCATGTTATTCTAACTAATGGATGTATCTTTGAAGCTCAAACACTGTAGTTTATCATGGAAGTTTACTCGTAGCAAGGTGTATTTCTTCGAATAATTATATTTTTAATTTTTTTTTAGCGAGAATAGTGCCACATCGGGCGGCTTCTAAATGTATTGAAGTGTAAATATATGGAAGTGTAAACTCACCCCAATCAAACATTTCAAAATCAAAACCGACATTTATTTTGCGACTCCAAAGTGAGGTAAACCTTTGTACATGAAATGTGAACAAGCGTTATTGTGGGTTATTAAGGCATTTTATTGTGCAGAACATGAAGCTAGAGCAAAATTTGTAGCATTTTATTCACTCTTTTTTTTTGTGAATAAATCCGAGGTTTCAAACGCCCTAAGCGAGATTTGTTATCTGCGTGAAAACAGCTTGACTTTATGTTGATTCGTAGAAAACAAATGATTTTAGTGGTGAGTTTTGGTTGACATGAGTTTGCTGATCGGTATTGTAAACAAAAATCCAATACTACCCAGCAGCTACTTTGCGCTAAATTAAATTCTGAAGCGCTTGAAACTGATGTTCGATATATTATAAACTGAGGTAGGTCAATTTAGACCTCCCGGTCGCTTCAGAATAAGTGACAATAAAACAAAAACGAATCCATGCATTCCGATTACAGTATGAGTTGTTCAAAACTAAAACATGCCATCTTCAAAATAGAATTTAAAAAAAAAAAGTATACAATATTTCCGTATTTATTAAAGTCACCCATTTCAAGATTATTTTTTCAGGAGATTGTAGTCGTCTCAATTAGTATGATGTATATGAGAAGATATTTTTTGAAGGGGAGAGTACAAGTCAGAACATTAATCCTTTCCTCGTAAAGTATAAAGAAATATTTCCTTTCGGTCCCTATTTCTTTGTACTTTTTTGTTTAATTTAATGCAAACACCTTGTTTTTATACATGAGCTAACGTATCTTGTTTTTAACATTACCAATTTCCCCTGTGGTTGCCTGTGCAGCTGAAGGAAGTGCGTCCGTTTCAGTAGTCGCGGCCGCCTTGTCCATGTTTTCCTACTTCAGATGTTTATATTACTTAATAATAATTCGATATGTTCATTTTCGCAAAAAGGGTGTCCCGCTGGCAAATTACAAATAAAAATTGCGCTTTCTGGAATCGAAGTTTTTACGCGGAGTAAGATTTTAGAATTTGCCAAGCGGCAAGTTCCTTTGTCTGCAGTTTGACCATTTAGTCTTCATACGAAGCGGTGCGCTTGTTTCACCAAAGTGATAATTAAATAATTAATTATCTACCATTACGATAATTAAACAGTTATCTGAATACTAAGATTGATTATCTAGATATCTAAAACAATTCCATTGAAATATTTACCTCGGCTGACATATTTTACTTAGAGAAGTGTAGCTTGTCGCAGAATTGCACACCAGCTCTTGCTAAAATTCAGGTAACTAAATATTTGTTCCACGCTTTTCACAGGAATGTTTAAGCCCTTTGAAAACAAAAGTAACCAAATTTTTCTAAAGAAAAAACAAAAAAAACGGCCCAGTCTTACGCGTGGGCGACTTCAGCCTCTTCAGCGGGCAGGACAAGCGACTCATCGCGAGCCAATCTTGCAGAGACGGTGTTGAAGAAAAGCAGCACCACACTCTTCTGCTGTTTGCTCTTGTGCGCACCTTTCTACGCAGAACAGTATTTAGTTGTCTAAATTCTAACAACGGCTGTGACATATTTTCACAGAGAGTAAGACATTTCTTTATTAGAAGATGCCTCGTAGGGCGAATATTTCAAAAGGGACTTTGCAAATTATAAGTGAATATTTTTTTAATAATCAATTTAAAATTTCCACCTGACGTCTGCCATGGTCATAACGTAAACCTGAAATGCTATTTCTGTATTAAAAATGTAATTTGAAAAACATTGGGAATAATTGACTTCACACCTTGTGTTGTTTTAATGTAGGTGTACGGAAAGAAGTGTTGTGTATGTCGGATTACAAAAGTTACTCTCTTTAATTTGAAGGTATTCTTGTCCTCGAAAACCTCGAACAGTACTTTTACTATTATCTTTTATCAACTATGCCTCTTAGAATAGGTTCCTGTTTTTCTTAAACGTTTAAACTAATTTGGTTGCGAGTAATCACAAAAGAAAACTAAAGACGATATAAATAAAAGAGTTGCCTATTTTCGCAGTAAAAATTAATAACTTTTTATTACCTTATGTAATGACCGTGAGAAAAAAGACGTGCTAGGACTTTGGTTTAAATCGCAAAAGGATGTATTGACGGATAGGTCACAAATTATTATAATATTTTAGTACTAAAGTATGGTAATACTGTGTCACCTATCCGTTTATGAACCTAGTTGACTTCCTCCATTTCATGTGTACGGAAGATAGGAAATACTGTCTGCACCAAAGCGAGAGGTAGCGCGTTTAAATGAGTGTTGGTGCAAGCTTCTAGTAAGACAAAGCCCTGCGGGGTATGTTTTGCTTTTATAATGACGCTAATTTGTTCTTGCATTTTTTTAGGGGAGGCGAGGTGACGATGGATTTTGAAATATTTGCTGATGGCGGTGAGAAAATTGTGGAAAATGTAAAAGAAGCACTGCAAGACGCTCCACTGACGATTGGAGACTTTAATATAGAAGGAGAGGGGATTGACGGTAAGTGGCCCTGTTTGTTGTCCTAATATATATTTTTATTGGCACCTAGAACATCCAGTAGCAATTCCACATTATTCTGGTTCAATGATACAATAGAAAAAAAAGAAAATACAACGTGATTATGATTTCTAAATATTTCTAATGTCTTTGAGGCACCTTATTTGATAAAAAAAGACATTTTGGTCTAGGTCACAAACATTTTGGATAAGATCTACAAATATTTTACAACTTTGTTGCCTTGCGATATATCGAAGAAATGTCATTATATCTTTGAAGTTAACACACCATTTGCCATAAGAAACGTTTAGTTCTCATTTTACGTTTTTGTATCGTTCTCACATGTCTAGGATTTGGAACGTGGATATATATTCATTCTAATTCTTAAGCAAAATAATTAGGATAGCCTCGGAGATCCACAAATAAGCGTGTTATCTTAGCATTAAAAGACCAACCGAGGTGTAATCTTAAAGTGGCAAATAGGGTCGCCAATGCAAGCTCGAAATCTCCATTGTTCCCTTTATTACCAGCATATTCCGGTAATCTTTGACTGAGAAAGGAACCGAAAAAGACATATTAAAGGAACACTAACATGCCCCCTTCCCCGCCCCCCCCCCCCTCTCCAAATCCCCAAAAAATATTTTATTTATTTTTATTTTTGACAGGCGATTTAATATTGTGTCCGGGAACTAGCCGAACTAATAGATTGCTGCAGACACGTATATTTTTAAAAATACCAAAAGCTCAACTGTCTGAAACTGAAACACTAGCACGGAAGCTCATGGTTGGAAGTCACGTGGCTACACCCAGCAGCATTTTTTTCTTTTTTCTCCGGTGTGTGAACCAGACGACGAAGTGGCGTGCACCGTTTGTCGTGCGATTGTTTCGCACGTACATCCCTTCCACTCGATGTTCTGCGCTTGAAGATCTATTGGCCGGTACCACGAACGACAGTTCCAAAGTCGCGCCCCCGCGTCCGTCAGAAAGTTGGTCTGTCGTGGGCCGCCATCGCGTCGTCCAACCCGCGGTAGGTCGACATATTAAAATGACGAGTAGATATACTTCCTCTGATCTATGCAACATTTCTTTTTTTCGATCAACATATTTGTAGTATTTGGAGGTCACAAAAGTGGGATTAATATCCTTTTATATTTTTGATATAGAATGTGTGTGCCTTACATGAACCACAACTTCCAATATATTTGGTACACATAGTTTGAACTTCACGTTACAATGGAAAGAAAGTGAGCGCGACTGAAACCGGCCCATTTTCGACCGGCTGTTTTCGGGAGGGAAGACGACGATCGTCGAGCCGCAAATCATGCCTGGGTAGTTGTGCTTTTATAGGCCATGTTCAAATAAAACCTCGGTGAGAAAAGAATTTCCTGTCAGTGTCCTTTTAAGTCTGCTTATGACAAAATATATATTTTATTCCAGGCACGTAGCCAGGATTTTGCTTCGGCGGGGGGGGCCGCCCATGACAAAATGCTGTATGAGGGGGAGGGGGGAGAGGAGGTCCCAGCAAAATGGATGATTTCGGGGGGGGGGGGGGCCCGGGCCCCATGGGGCACCCCCCTGGATACGTGCCTGTTTTATTCCTGGAACACTTTAACTATTTTTGCGCAAGAACGTGGTTGTGATATTGAACTCATTATCTGAATCTTTAGTATCAGCGTCCGGTGTTCCACAGGAGTGAAACCGGGGGCATTTATTTTACTCTTATAAACGATAATATTATTTACGTAAACAGGGCTATAGTTGCATTGGTTTCCTAAATATTCAACCTTAGTTCTTGGTTTCTTATTTTGATAACTGTATATTATTACTGCATAATATCGATGTCAATTAGATGTGCACAGAATATTTTAGTTTAGCGATGAATTTTTTGTAGGGTTTGTCCTGGCCTTTCGAGTGTAATTAGATTAGATGTGCACAGATATCTGTGCACAATTAGATGTGCACAGATATTCCAGGCTCCAGCTACATTTTGCGAAGCGAGCCATAGCCCTTTCTGTGTAATTATAACTAAGAGCGTAATATAAAGATGCTTCGATTTTGTTTTAATCCTTAAAAAAAAAAAAAAAAAAACTTGGTTCCTTGTTGAGAAAGCACAATTAGATTTTATTTTTTTATACACTGCCTCGTGCGCGATTGAAGCTGCTTCTACCGTTAAGCGGAGCACAAGTTTGTCTGCCTCTCGCACAGGGGTTGCGATAGTGTCAAAACGCCGAGCTCCTCTTTTCTGACTGAAAACAAAATAGCTGGTGAACCTGAAGGCATCTTGCATCGTGGTTCACCCACTATCCTTGCAATCAAAGCCAATCAGAGCTCGGCGTCGTTCTCACGTCACCGCATACTCCTGCGCAAGAGGCAGATGACTTGCTTTCCGCATATACGTTTTCGTCATTGCTGAGAGGACTACTATAAGCCCTGCGGTTTGTGGTGACCTTTCGCACTCATCATTCGCTAGATTTGTAATTTGAGATGCTCGGGTCGTTCAAAATGTTCCGTGATACACTCCAGATATGATTTTATGTTTATGGTTTGGAACTATGTTTCTTTTTTTTAAATCAAAGCAACATATTTCACGAAGACAATGGACTGGGCACGAGCAAATAACGTTCAGATTTTTTTTTCTTTCCAGAGTATTCGGGAAGGGAAATCATACCTGAAAGCCTCGCGATCGCGCTTTGAAAAAACGAGTGCAATCCCAAGACTTTTTGGTAATTTCTAGGATTACAGATCGTCTTACCAAACCAGCAGCTTGGTCTACTTAGTACAACTTTTATAAACCTAGAATACTTCCTGCTAGTGGGCAAGATGCAGATGAAGGAATATGAGACGTCTGCTATTTACACGCCGCGTGCATTTAAAGGTACACTAGAGACGTTCCTAAGATCGTCTGTTCTTGGTGATAACTCATTCTACGGGACCTTAGCATTCCAGAAAACGAAACATTATGCTCGTGCGACGTCTATTTCCCTACTCAAAATGTCATCGAAGTTCGTGCCACGCCTCTTTTTGAGCGGAAAAATCTGGAGTACAGAATACAGCGGAGGCGCCGGCAGCGTGACGACGGGCAAGCGTCAGCCAATCGCAACCTGCCTTTACGAGAGAGGCAGCTTGCGATCCCGACTGACACGCACGCCCGTCGTCACGGCGCCAACGCCTCCGCCTGTGTTTTGTACTCCAGATGTTACCACTCAGGAAGGGGCGTGGCACGAATTTTGATCCTATTTTAGTAGGGAATTTTGGATTTCTAGGGTGCTTAAAGTCCGTCAAATGAGTCATCTCCAAGAACAGACAATCTCAGAAGTGTATTTAGTGCACATTTAGCTACCCATCAAAGGCAGTCATCTCCCTCGGAGGCAGTCGAAACGTTTCCGACCGATCCGGTAGAGCCATTTTCTTCGCCGCTGAAGATTTACTTTTCGCGTCGGGTCGGAAAAAAACTCTTCTTCCCTTTCGAAACGCTGTTCGTACAATCCACAACGCAGCAAGATGGCATCGCGTTGCCGCCAACGTTGTGGCAAAAAACAAAAAAACAAACAAACGGAAACCCACGGTTGGATTGTAAGCAACGGAGCCACCACGAAAATGGAGCCGGATTAGAGCAGTCCACCGAATCGCGCGGGATCATGGGAAGGTAACTGTCACGTGCCGCGCCCGATCCAATTCAAGAGAGGGGAAAGATATATTTTTAGAGGGAAAGGGCATTGGCTGGGGGAATTTATTTTTCCCATTTCAGACAATGGTTTGCGCTGACCTTTCAGTATATAGGGTACTTAGGTATGTCGCGTCCTTTTTTTATTTTAATGTTAGCGTCACTAACTCCGCTCGTCTGCGAACGCGTAGAACCTTAACTTTGGCAAAACGTTTTCTCACATTTTTTTTTTTTTTTTAAAGAAAGAGAACAGTGGCATCGAAATTTCGCAGGGTAAATGTAATCTACTCAGTGCACTTTAGATGAAAGTTCGAGCTTTATATAAGCAGGCGCTAATTTTCCAAACTCCTTTGACGGACGAAGGTCCGCTTGGGTCACCCTATACAATACAGTCACCGACAGCCTAAGAAACACAAAGCGTGGCTAGTCCCGCGAGAATCTTATTCTCCGTCAACAGCCAATCACGTGGTATGACGTGCGGATTAAAACACCAAGGAAACATTCACAAAACAAGGTGCGTGATAACAACAGCCTCGCGTATTTTAAGCAGTCGGTGGCCATGGTTCTTACAAGGAATCAAGGTAACAGCAACTCTTTCCAACCTCTAACAAAAAATTTCTTTTTTTTTCGAAAGCAGTTAAGTATTTTGTTATAAGGAAAGCTTAATTCTATCATCGCACAATCCTATGTAACGTTTTGATTAACGTGCCTGATATTAAATGTTTTTTTAATTCGGCAACCGAGTGCGCTATATTTACTCTATGAACGTGGCGTGCGTATTACCGAGCTCGCCATATTCAGAATATTAGAAAGCGTGGATACAATACATCGTACAATACACCCAACCGACGCTATAGGAGCAAATGAAACCGATCAAGCAGCGTCAGAAGAGCAAGTTACTAGGCGTTCCCTGTACACCACTCGTCGAGCGATGATTGAACACCCTCATAAAAGTTACGGACACCATGATGGTGCGCTTTCGACGCCGTCTGATTGGTCCCGTTAGCTCATGGCGTCGGCTGCGTCTGGACTTAAGCTGAAACGAAGTGTAACGCCGTTTAGTGTTCAAGCAAGCCTGCAACATGTTTCTTTGTCAATCTTAAGTCTATGTATAAAAGCAAATTTAGAAAAGGCAAATGTAAATTTTTTGTTAACAAATAAAGATTTTAGGACATGCGTATAAAACCGTGCTGGTGCGTATAAAGCCGCATTCTGACAAATGAACAAACATTAATTGGTTTTCAAAATGATGCACCTAAGACGAATTTAAGAGCCTAAAAATACGTGAATTCAGATATGCGTTAGAATTATTTATGGGCATTCAGCGTATAGTAAGGCATTTGTCTTCCTTAATTAAAACCCCAAGAATCGTAGCAGATTAAAAAAAAAACTTACATGAACACAAACCGTCATGTGTTCCCATTCTCTGGTATTTTATGCTGACATTATTTCACCAGCTATCCTGCAATTCTTTTCTCTTTTTTTTGTATTTTCACTTTAAAGAAATGTTGTTTTTTTTCGTTTTTCTTTATTATAGCAGTCTTTGTTTTATTACAAATATAGCTTCTATGTTAACGGACTTTCTTCTCATATGACAGGCGTTTCCATACCCTGAGGCAGGAGGGCTTTTTTTAATCTAAAAACTGTAGGGTTCATATTTGCATGACGCTTCATAGGTTCCTTAAACGGACAGTGACAGGCTATTTATGCTCGCCTAAGTTTTTAGTTGTGCATGACATATGAGAGCCCAACTACCCAGAAGAAAATTTGCGGCTCGAAATTCGGTTTCTTTTCGCCCGAAAACCGCCGATCGTGAACTGGCCGGTTGGAGTCGCGCTCACTCTCTTCTATGTGGTCACGGGCCGTTAGGTTTAGGCACAACCACCTAATTTTTTCAAAGCCGTGTGTCATTGAAGGCACACACTCGATATTAATTTAAAAAAAAAAAAAATATCAAACCCATTTTTTGTGACTTCTAAAAAACTGCAAATACGTTGAGTGAAAAAGAAAATGTTGCACAGAGAACCGGAAGAATTCTGTGCTTTCACTGAGTAATTCTCAACATGGCGTCGTACCACGCATCGTGGAACTCGCGGGCTGGACGGCGATGGCGGAGGACAAGGGGCTTGGGACCTCTTTATCAGAAGTGTCGTTCGCGGTACCGGCGAATTTGTCTTCCTTCGAAAGAGAAATTTTGGACCGATCAAAACAATTGATTCATTCCGTACGACACCGTCCCGACCACCAAGCCGATTTGCACGAAGACGTCGCCGAGTCGTCGCCTCTTCTCGTGGCTGTAGACATCGCTCGGGCAGTTGTCCCCTATCGGTTCTAATATAAAATGATTTCTCAAAACGTCTCTTTAAATCTGCAAAGTAGCTCAGTGGAAAGGTGTCCGCTTTGCAAGCGGTATTTTCATTTATTTTTTACAATTATCACTGAAAAAAAGAAATGTTGTGTACAAAACGTCGCAGAACTAAATGGTATGGGTCTCCGTTTTTGACACCTGCGAACTCAATGTAGTCACTTTTCACAAAATGAAAAGAGCATTTAAATCGGGTAGCATCCGCTTTCCGAGGTGCCCGTAAGTGTTAATTCTGGCGGAATTGCAGCCAGCCATTGTTCCTTATCCCGTTGTTCTTTCGGAAACTTGTGCAGACTCTGCCGCACAATGCCAATTTCTGATGCAGGACATGTGAGGCAGCTCTCCACACAACACCTTCGGGGTGTTCTTTTCGGAGCCGATTACGGGCATTCATTACGGCACTCACTACTCATTTCCAACTCTTCAATGTTCAATACAACTCACCTTGAAGCGCAGAACAGCGAGTGGAACAAAACTAACTGCAAATCAATAGCACAACAAACGGTGCCCGCAAAGTCGTAACGTCGTCTGCTCCGCGCGGACAAAAACAAACTCTCTCTACATTTCTGCGACATCGGTGCGCAGATTTGGGTTTCGGTTTCGAGCAGTTGCGTTTCTTGGATTTTTTTTTTTTTTTTTAATATGCGTGACTTTGTAGCAAACTATCTATTGCGTAGTTTTTTGACACCATATTGAGTCGCTTGGCGAAAAATGAAAATTATTATTGGGGGTGTCAGTGTCCCTTGAAGAAACATTAACGAAAAAACTTTATTTTTCAGCTATTCTTGTCGACCAGTGCCAGAACGGTCTCTCGCAACTGGGAAAAAAACTTGGAGGATTAAAGTGCGAAAAAAAAGGGAACGACTATGTACTTGCTTGTGACGACACTCGTAGCACTCTGGTCAAATCGGTGGTTATTGACGATATTGAAGTACAGATGTGTCAAGGTACGTTCCTGTTACGCTCCCCACTTCGGCTATATCCATAGCGTGTTGTAACTGTTTTGTTTTTTTGGTTCGCGGAACATATACTTTGTACAAACTATAGGCTCTACAAAAACCTTGTTGTATATTGCCGGGGGAATGTCCTCCGAAATCGCTGGCGCTACAATAACTTATTTTATTTATTTAAGCTTTAAAAATGTTTTTAAATATTTTGACGTGAAAAGTTTCAGCACGGATTCTTAATTATCCGGGATGTACCTGGGTGCTTTCGTCTCCAATTCTTCAGGGAAAGCAAAGTCAGATTTTTAATTTTGACGCAAAAATAATACTTTGTGGGGAATTTTCTACCTAGAAGAATGGCGCAAGCGTCGGGTTTGGATAACATTTTTGTTCTCAAGTTATGGATCGTAGACCCGGCGGCGGTAGAAATTAGCGTTTTTCCTTACTTTCGAGAGCCGCATGTTTGGTTCACTTTCCTCCTGTGGTTTTCGCTTCTACGTTGGTTATATTTTTGCCTCTTACTCTGTGTGGACCGTTAAGATGTCTTAATGTATTTAGTGTTTCTAGGCTTTTTATTATGTTTTAAAGAAAGAATCAAATTCACCTCTCAGGTCGATTTCTTATAAATTTCAACAGGCCACTATCTGTGGCCTACTGAAGTTATATTTACATTTTCTTAAGGCAAAACTTCGGCATTATCGCTTAAAAATAAGAAAAATTAAAAATGTGTCAAGTTTAAGATTAGTCTATTTCAAACAACCAATTTTGTTTTTTGCATCCTTGTAGAATATCTTTTTTTGTTAGCAGAAATCATATTTTATAACTGCAATATTTCTTTGTCTGGGCTTTGTCTTATACCCCTTACCGTGGAATGTATGTTGGTATTTATCTAGAAAAGCAGGCAAACTTTTCGATTTCGGGCACCCATATGAGTTTTCAAATGTATTGGTATATCTCTCTGGTGATATGTTCACGCCCTGATGGTGGACTCATTATGAGGCGACAGAAACAAAGCCGAAACGGTGTAAGTGAAGAAAAAAAGAAACCTTTAAAGTAGCAAAACGTTTTTTTAAGATAACAGAGCCAATTCATAACTCGGAGCGTGAGGCATGATTACACGTGTTCCTTCGTCTAATCGGAAGGCCACGTAACACAAAAATCAAGGACGCCAGATCCGGTGTTGTATTCTGCGGTGGCGCTCCTCGACCTTGAACCAGGACGGCATCTGTGGATCTTTCCGGCGCCGAAAGGTTGTCGTGGCTTGCAATGGGGAGGCACTCACTTGATCAAACGACATTTTAGTGAAAGCCCACGTTTCACCAAATGGCACTTTAGCGAATAGCCGGCCGCCGCGAAGCGGCGTTTACGGGTGGGATAAGTGGGTTCCGATCTTTGTAATGAGGCGCAGCCGACTGTAGCCGCGAAGCGGCGTAAGCGGAGCGCGGTAGGTAACGCCCCTGAATAAGAAAGGTAGCGCCATCTTCTCCCTCCTCCTCTAACGCACACACCTTTTATCTTTATGCTTTGTTTTTTTACACCCATGCATCGACTGTAGCGCCGCCTGGATCGGGCCAAGATGGCAGACGGCCTTCCTTTACTTGAGTCAGAGCGCAGTCAAAGGCTGAATGACACGCGCAAATAAATACACACAGGCTAAAAGCGCACTGTCACGGTCTACCAGCCTCGAAGATGGGCTCAAAAAAAAAAAAGACGATGAAAGCCGTGACGTTGCACAGTCGGCGTTATTTGATTGGCGACATGAGCTCATAGCATATGCACTGCACTCCGACAGCATAGGCATTCCTTCTCCCTCCTTTTCTGACGCGCACACCTTTTATCTTCATGTTTTGCTTTTTTACACTGGCGGTCGACTGTAGCGCCACCTGCATCGGTCCAAGATAGCGGGCGGCATTCTTCAAAGGATGGCGCTACTTTTCCGCATAAAGGGGCTTTAGGGGGGGGGGGGGGGGGGAAGGAAGGGCGGTAACACGCTTTTCGGTTATTCGCTAAAACGTTGATTCGCTCGAATGTCGCTGTTTGCTAAAACGTCATTCCCTCATGCGATATGGACCCACGTGCAATGTGGCGCGAATATAACACCAGTGGACGATTTGCGCGCAGATTAATCTTTTATTATTAATGTGATCGAAATGGCCTAATCGGGGTCAATGCCACGGCGAATTTGGGTGGGAAAGAAGTTTAAAAGAGGAAAAAAGTCAAACCAAGGCGTCTTAGTCGCAATGTTTTGCTGTTGTATTGGTAAAACTTCGTATGCCTTTGCGGTTGAGGAAAATTAGTGTGCAATATGTTCTTTTATATAAGTGTAGACTTAATATGATTATTTTTCCTTTGCTACGTAAAACGATTTCCTTTCCAATTACTGTCGCGGCCTTGTTCCAGTTACTTCAGAGTGAGTTCATCACCAGGGCGTGGACATACTGCCCGACAGATTTAAAACTATATTATAAAATGACAGAGAAGCCCAAAACTGATAAGGATGCCTGTTTTTATTAGGAAATACGAGCACGAATTCCTTGATATTGGGTCTTAAATAGAAGCTATCCAGACAAAATATTACATTTATAAAACATGCGTTTTTGTAGAAAATCAATTTTTAATGATAAAACTGAGGTTTAAAAAAATAATCCCAAAATTTAATTTTTTTTTCTTTTTAAAATTTTTATGCGATCATATCAAAGAATATAGTGAGAAAACTGAATTAATTTATTGTAGTTAAACACAACTTCGTTCGCGCAATCCATTGACATAAAATATGCATATAGCTTAAGTTCGTCGCCAATAGCAGCCAGTCAAATTTTATAAAAAGAAAATCGACCTTATATTTAAGTTTGTCGACTTATATAAAAAAAAGTAAAATACCTAGAAATATGCTAATATATTAGAACCACTTCGTTGTGGCTACAGAGTAACAGACGAAATTAAAATGACGTCGATACAAATACAACGGGAGAAGAGTGATTCAAACATGCGATCTTTGATAGCCGGGAAAAACGATCATTTCCAAAGCCATCGCCTCTGCGATGCATAACTCGAGAAAAAAAAAATCTAGAGGAACCCACGATTCCCACCTTTCTTATTGGTGAACATTTCCCTACGACATGTATTGTTTTCGTCAAAATGAAAAATTAGGCACTTTTGCCTGCACGATTTGGGAAGAAATCACCCATCAACAATATTCGAAAGAACGTTTTTTCTTTCTTTTTTTTTTTGAGTGCTTATAGAGTAATTTTGGCGCTCGTCATTGACGAGCCCTCGGCGGACCGCTGAGGCAGCAATCGTTTTCACAACGAACTGAGCCGAGTTCACGCCGAATGCTGACACAACCCTCGCGCCCTTTATTTGCTTAGAGTATACGTGATCGAGCAGTGGAAAAGAGGACATGACGCGGTCTTTTGAAAACGGTCAACTGGATAAAACGCAAATATAAGAATTAGAAGGTTTACACAGAAATAGCGTTTTGTACCTCGAACATTATGTAAAATCTTCGTAGCTCGAAGACGTGCCAATGTGTTTTGTTGAGTGGCAGCTTCCACGCCATAAGCCGTATAGTGGAACGCAGCCACCTGCGACCTATGCGCCAAGAAAGTGAGCGAGAGGAGAAGAAGAGAGCGCGCGGGGACTTGAGAACGTTGAGCTCGGATTAGAGGAATTAGTGGGTAGAGCTAAAGCTACAGCAGCCTTTGTCTCCACTATACTTGTGGAACGCTTTAGAACGCGGAACGCCGGCGTCGGGTGCTCGGCGCTCGCTTTCGAACGCGCTCGACGAGTGCCATGCACGGAGACAAAGGCAGCTAGCTTTAAGCCTATAGCCACTAATCAACGGAATCAGAGCTCGGCGTTTTTACAATCTCGCGCGCTCTCGACTCCTTCTTTCCATCGATTTCTCGGCGCATTCTAATGCACCTGCAGCATCATCGCCCCGTCTCCACAAGGGTCCCTATCGTCTTGTCGCAACTCGTCTTGTAAAGTTACGTTTTGTGGACAACTTTTCATGGACACACATTTCATGGACACACGTTTCGTCGACACGGACGTTTCGTCGACAATCGCTACGCGAATTTTACGCTGGGACATTTCGTCGCGCATTTATCACTGGGGTGCGTGTCAACCCATGCGGACATCCCGTCAGTATGCGGCGGCTCGTTACAAACATGTTAACTCACCTGACCCACCCGTACACGTCACTTCGCGGCCACAGTTTGATACACCATACTATAGAAAATAGCTAATCTCAGCTGTCAATGGGACGATTGGTTAATGAAACAATCTGTCGATAAAATATTGCGTGTTGATGGCACGATCTGTCGATGAAACGTCGTTCGATGAATTAACTTCCACCGGTCTCCACCTTCCTGCGGCCATGTTTCTCGGCCTAGCTCCGGGGTAAAGGTTTGGCACCTTGACATTGGAATCCTACCTACATGCAGCGTTGCTTTGGGTCGCGTCCCGCGTCATTCGACTCGCGGGAGTTTCTCGGAGCTCAGGTTCAATCGCATGTCCCACATTTGCGAATGGCTACGGCGGCTGCATACCACCGTGGTTTTCGTTTATCTGCGCTGGAAGATGTCACTACGAAGAGTTTGAGTGTTCGACGGTTCCGACATTGCTACTGGACGATATTCGCCTATTTCAGTATAATCGATAGATCTACATGGTAAGCACATTTCGCTCCTTTTATCATAAGACTGCCCTTCGCTCGCCGGCGGATTGAGTAAATGTGTTGGCATTGAGAAGATCGCGGTGGTTTTTGTCGCGGCATGAAGAGGATATTTGTTGTCATTTCCCCGCTCTCGCATAAAAACGCCAGCGTCGAATGTGACCCCGAACGTAACATATAGCGCTGAGCTCAGTTAAGCCGATATTCATTACAAACAAACCTTGGGTGCTACGCAGATTGTCTATGCGTGTCCGGACCTTTTCAAAGCAGAACGCTTCTCCTGGGAGCGGCACCGTGGCACCACTGTCTTGTCACACGATTTCAATATGATTAAAACTGTATATATTTTTAGAAACTGCGCTTTCTCTTGCAGCCTAGATAAAGTCTTGATTATTTCTTAGTACCGTTTTTGAACTTGTAAAGACGCTGACACGGCACAGTGAGCTGGTTGCTCCAAATGACAGTTGCAGAATAAAATTTAGATACATGTGCATATAAATATAAATAAATAAATAAATATATAAATAAATATATATATATATATATAAATATATATATAAATATAAATAAAAATATATAATATATATATATATATATATATATATATATATATATATAAATGTAGTTCTAAGCCGGTATAAAGTAGGTGGCATTTGAAGCGTGCGACCAAAGAGTAACGCCGCGGTGCGACTCCTAGCAGGTAGATTTTGCGTGCATATCGTGTGTAGCAATTGATGGACAGCAAGCATTGCGTCAGTCTTTTCTAATCAATGTGGGCTTACCTGAACATTGCGCTACACAAGCGTTCGGTTCCACATTCGGCGCTAACTCGTCTTGCACTTGAGATAGGAATTGACATTCCACAAACCCTCCATGCGTTCGAGAAATCATCCGCGAACTTCACATTCTCAGTAGGCGGAGTACAATTCGCCAGCGAGCCAAAACCAAACTGGGTCGCTAAACTCGCCAAACACAAAGTTGGGGCAGAAGTTTGCAGAGCCTGGCTCTATGGACTCCCGCGCCGATGGTGTCACGCGGGACGAGATATCAATCATCCAAACTCTCTCGGTGTTCAAATTCCAGCGAGATCCTGAAACACAAAGTCATAGCGAGCTGCACCGGAGCACGCGCGAGCAACACCGTAGGGCCAGGAGATTGAACGGTTGCGCTGATGACGTCGTGCCCACGTGTCCCTACATCCCTACGCCGCATTAAGGCCCGTTCACACTCTTGCGACCGAGTAAGACCGAGAGAGACCAGACCGGTTTTTAAGCCTCTTGCGACTTCTTAGGACCGGATGCACTGCAGCGGAGCTGGTTCGAAGAAGTCGCAAGAGGCTTAAAAACCGGTCTGGTCTCTCTCGGTCTTACTCGGTCGCAAGAGTGTGAACGGGCCTTTAGAGTCAATGCTTTCTAGATTGTCCCTAGGCAGGCTGTGAATACTCTGAACTTCCTCGTCGCGAGATCGTCGCTTGTGGAATTAATTGGTGAAGACAAAGTGACGTTTCACAACTTTGGGAAGGAGTTATTTGACGACAAATTCTTCGCTTCGGAATCGAGGCGAAGAATGAACTTTGTGATACTGTGGAGCCATGTGCGGTGTACGCGGCTTTAGAGGTCATCTTCCGCGACCGTCAACAAAGCTCCTGGGGACAGCGAGAGGCGGTTTATGTAGTAACGTCGGTAGTGTGTGAGAAATGAGGAGGCGACTGGGGATGGCAAGGAAACACCGAGGGAAGGGAAATAAAAAGAGAGATGACCAAAACACACACACACACACACACACACACACACACACACACACACACACACACACACACACACACACACGCACACACACACGCAAGCACGCACGCACGCACGCACGCACACGCACACGCACACGCACACGCACACGCACACGCACACGCACACACAAATAGGGGTCAGGAAGTGCCGTTGAAAATGTCTGGGTTAAAAAAAGGGCTGTGGTATTGGAGAAGGGGGATTCCAAATTTTTAGTATACCTTTCTGAAATGTATGGGCACTATAGAGGAGAGAGGCTATAGTTTGGGGCTGGTGCGATCGCCTCCCCCCTTCCACATTTACGCCCCTTCCCCCCTCTTTCGATGTCACTGGGAGGGGGGTTAGGCGGAGGGGGGGGGGGGAGGACCCCCCCTCCCTCCCCGTCCCCGTTTCAACGTCCCTGATTAGAGGTATTCCAACTGAACAGCACAGCGCGCAATTGTTGGAAATAACGGTCCTTGAGGCTGTGGAATTAAAATAGTTTACGTTGCATAAAATCACGAGCGGCCATGACAGACATTCAAGTGAGAGGCTCCTGCTAGGGCTAGTAGTGTGCAGGCGCGTTCGGTGGCGTCCTTTAGAGTTTTTATACCCTTGACGTCAAGGTCAGGGTTATCGGTTGGGAACGACAAATTCAATAGACCGATCTCACTAAGCGTTCGGCGCATGCGTGACGCCGCCATAAGTCTAGTTCATGGAAGGAAGACGGCCGTGCATGCTAGGGCTCGTGCCGTTTTGTGCTCCACACGTGCAGAGCTCTAGAGGCTTTGTCGCACGTGCAGGAAAACTAAAGAACGACCCACATTTGGCGTATTCTCGATGAATTTATGCGCGTTTCAGCGGGCGTAATCACGGAATTTGACGGGCGCTTTTTTCACAGAAGGGAAGAGGGGAAGGTCGCCAAACCACACACGACGCTTTTCGTCGACGTCTCCTTGGCGTTTGGCGCAGTGTAGCCCGACTCGCGCCTTTCATGAAAGGAGACTAATGTAGATAGGCTGCTATATTATTGCGTTCCGCGAGGTGACAGAAATAACTGAATGCTTATAAGCAACCAAAGTCTAATTGCTAACACCTGTTTCAAAAATTTTGTTGGAACCGTCAAGTTGCCAAAAACTCCCGGCAGGAGGGCGGCCGCGATCTCTGCTCAAAACCCTTCCTTTTGTAATTTTTGTTTTTCACATTGCCCGCAACATCGATGGTATTTTCTTCTGCCTGAGTCGTTCATCGCTCGTTCCAATGAGATAGAGCGATTTCGTACAGTTTGCCGATAAACCGCCGAACGCGACATGCGAGCTCCCATTTCGGCGGCTGAGTCAAGCCAGCCAGACGGCCGCATGGCTAGGCAAGCCAATTCTCGAGCAAGTTCCGGCTCTCAACTCGGGAGCTGATTGGCCGGCACCGCGCCGTACGCTTCCGGATACGCCACGCCGAAATACGCCGAAGCGCCGAGATCAGTCTCGGTCGGATCGCCGAATACGCGCATATTTACGCCGACCTCGGAAGCGCTCGTCCCTACGCCCGCTGTACGTCGGGATTACGCCCGCCTAAACGCCCGTAAATACGTCGCAAATACGCCCTATGGGGTTCGGGCCTAAAGTTCCCTCGATGCGTTGCGGCAGTGGTGGCATAGTCAAACTGGCTGGTGAGATCGGTCTATAGACCTTTCCAATGTTTACAAAATCACAGTCCAGCGTGCGATCTTCACAGTCCAGCACGTGCGTGTTCGTCGCTTCGGAAAGCGAGCGAAGCACGCGCCATTCGCACGAACGCTCAAAATGGCACCGGCCACAAGCTCGTTTTTGGAAAGGTCTATAGGGAGTATTCACTGGCGGCCATAGCTGTGTGCGCGACTGCTGAGCGCGTGCTGAAGGCTAGCTTCCACAGTTCTTTTTGCAACGTGCTTTCCACACCATCAAGATTGCCGGTCTTCGCCGCCTATTAATGTGAGCTCGGTCTGAGCATGCGCTCTAAACAGTGACCTCAAATATGGCGTCCAGTGAATACCCCCTATTGTGTGTGTTCGAATCGACGGTGATAAGTTTAATTGGGTTCGATGGAAGCATGGAGCCATCGCGTTCTTAAAACAGCATCGTCCATATTGACAACCTGACATCACCCTTATTTCCGTTGATTGGAGCGGAATTAATCCCAGTCTGGGTAGTCTTGGAAAATCGACATAACCAACGCGTTTGCTAGACTAGGTTACAGTGTTACTACGTGGTCAATAGTCATTAATGTAAAAAAAAAAAACAGTAAAATAATTTTTTTTCGCCGATGGGGGGACAACTGCGTGGTGGCGAAATCCGCCCGAAAGCGGACAACCCTACTCGGCTGATTCTGACCTAGCCACGTCTGGCTACACTTTGATCTTAGACCGAGAGAAATGAAAGGATCAGCAAGGACGCTTCTCAAAAAATTCGGCTTTATTGATGGAATTAAGAACGATATCAGACTTTCAACTTTGACGGTGTTGATTTTAGAATGCAATTATCCCAACTTTCCGCCGTGCTTTTTTAGACTATGAAACCCGTTGGTCGCATCTGATAATCACTCTCGTGATGTCACACCTATAAACCACGGTCGTCTCCGCGTGCTCTCTCGTACTTCTCTTGTTCGGCGCATAAGGAGGGATTAGCGGCGAGATGTTTTGTTGGCGCCCTCCTATGGTTCCCCCTCGTGACATCATTACCTTCCAAACAACAAGTTCGATGGTGTTTGTAAATAGCAAGGTGGAAGCTTGAAATCATTGCGCTCTCAAAGGAACACTGCCAACACCGTCAAAATTAAAGTTCTTTGATTCCTCTTATTTCCGTCGATGATAAACCCTTTCCGACGTCATAGTGAGCGTTCGGCCAATCGTGGAAGGCCGACCACAGCGACGCTTGTGTTCGCTCTCGTGGCTAATAGGGATTTTTCGCCCATTTAATGAAAAACGTCACGACGATAAACGGGTCTGCGGGTTTGGAAGAAGAGAAAACTTCGCGGCAATCTTTCGGCTCCTCCCTCCACTATATCATAACACAAACAATCTTTGTGTTTGACGAGTTTAGCGACCAAGGTTCAACATAAGACGCTATACTTCGTCTCACCTTAGTATGAACTATTGTTAGCCGCGCGTGCTAAAAGCGCGAGCTAGTCGCTTTGAATGAAGCCGCGGCGGCTGCAAGAGGGCTCGTGCAGCTAGTGCTCAAGTCAAGGCAGTCAAGGCTGGCCGCTCGCGCTAGTACAGCCTTCGCGGTTAGTCCATGCTAGGGTGCCTTCATGTGCGCTTTGCTTGGGGTGATGACATCTGGCCATTTTGTTTCGAACATTATTTTTATTTTTTGTTCTCGAGCGCGTGAAAGAGCGTGTCCCTGCACGCGCTCGTGGCGCTGACCATGCTACAGCGACATTTTGTTTCCTGCAATTTCTTTGTATTTTCCCTGTGGGCGCGTGCTGTCGGAATCGGGTACTACAAACGATGGCATTACCCTAAACAGAAGGACATTGAGGCACTCTAGTCCATGCTAGGGTGAGACGAAGTATAGACCTTTTCCAATGTTTACAAAATCACAGTCCAGCGTGCGATCTTCACAGCCCAGCACGTGCGTGTTCGTCGCTTCGGAAAGCGAGCAAAGCACGCGCCATACGCACGAACGCTCAAAATGGCACCGGCCACAAGCTCGTTTTTGGAAAGCTCTATAGCGAGCCAAGAGCCGCCGTTTAACGCGTTCCAAATTAAAAAGGAGAATGGAAAGAAAGCGTCGGGACGCTTATATTTTGACGTCATTACACAGAGATAAGAGACACGTACCTTATCGGCGGTGGAATGAACCTGGAACTTTCGATTGTTTTACCACGTTGAATCTAGCCGATTTCGGAAGTCGAAAGGTGTTTTTATGTTCTTCAGCTCTACACAGAAGGAAAAAAGGTCGGCGAAGGCGCATCAAGTAGTTCGAGGCCAAGGTCAAGGGAGCTTCCACTACACAAATGAGGACGCCACTGTTTGATCAAAGCCAGATCCCTTTATACTAAGAGAGTTTTACCAATGGGCGGAGCTTGTTACCCGGTAGAACCAGCGGATTTAGCGATAACACAAAATCGCGTTACTTTTTTGTCTTGTTTAATCCTGAGAAATCGCATAGAGCTCCTATAAGTCAGAGCCACAAAATGTCGGACGGAAGTAGTCATTCCCCGGTTGTCAGACTACGCTGCTGTGGTTGCCAGACTGTCAAAATCTTCTTTAGAAGGCCAAACTCACTCAGTATAAACGGCTCTGATAAAAGCTTCAGTGCAGGAAGCCTATCGTCAGTGTGACCATGACACCGAAGTGTTTGCTTTATGAGCGAAGGGAAAAACCCGTCCTCCAAACCTAGCAACGGTAGACGCCGTCTTCTGAATACCGTCTGTTAAAGTGAACGCTGCAACGATAGCCACACTTGGACGTGCCGTTGTGGAGGTCGACGCTCAGTGCGGAAAGTGATCGCCTCGGAAACCTATGGAGGTTTTGACGAGTCTTGGAGCAGGCTCGGGCCTGAGTTGTTATTAATTATTCGCCGAAAGAAGCGAGTGGTGAGCGCACGCAGTGCGGTTTGTTCGGATGCCTAGCTTAGAGCCTGAGATAGCGTTTCCGCGTTGATGGCAGACGGCAGTCGGAAGATGACGTTGCAGTAGCTGGCTTCAGAAGCTGAGTTCTCATATGAGTCTATTGACGTTCTGTGACCATACCAGACGGGCTGTGTTCCAAATCTTACTCGTATCGATCCGAGTTACTCCGGCGGATCATTCCACGAGACAAGACAGATAAAGAAACCCTGGACCGTTTGCGAACGCCAAGTTCCAGAAACTTTGGTCTAGGTTGAGATTGAGTACATTTTGAAACACAGCCACGGACTCCAACGTGCGGAAGACGACGGTGTTGTAAGGATATCATGGCCCGTTTGCTCGAAGCCGGTTAACTGTAACCGCGGTTAAAAGTTAAACGCCCTTCCCTACTAGGCGCCTACAAGTACCAAGCCTAGTTTGACGAGGGCTGGATGAGCGATAGCTCTGTGTTTTATTATGGGGTGGTAGCTGGTGTCACCTACTGGTTGTAGCGAGTATAACTGGCTTCCGTGGAAAAGGCTCCCGAAATGGGTGGACCGAAAAACGCGCTACCGGGTTTTATTGACACATCGCGGCACATATTTGAGCTTATGAAGCACTTTTCTTGCTCGTGGTACAGTTATTGGGTAAGGCAAAACTAAATTAACCCATGTTTTAAAAAATTCTAAATGTTTGGCTTTCTGAATTGAACATAAGCCTCGTTGAAATTTTCTTCCAAGTTAGAAAGAGGACGGCGAAGTTCAGTTTAAAAGCGATAAGGAAGATGTGAGCAGTGAAAGGCGGGCGGTACACCGGCAGCATGGTTGGTCAGGGTGTAAGAAACGTATATAACACCATCGTAAATTAAAAAGCGTGTAAAAATATACCTATTATTAAATAAGCCAAGCATCAAGGAGAACGCTGAAAGTGTAATTCTACGCTCCGCGCGCGTTGGCCTTCCCGGTATAAACAATTCGAAGTGAATAATCATAATAAGGCTTTGACAAGCGCGCGTGCAAGGCAAAATTTGTTTTAGGCTTTTGCTTTACAACAGTTACTACTGCAGATGCCAGCACGTGCACCGCGTGTAACTGCACTCGTTGCATGCACCTTGGTGCTTGAGAAATTTAGAAAAATGTCTGTTGGGACGCTGCCTGCTTCTGTGCGCTATCAATACCCGGCCGATTGAATCAAGGCAATCCACTTTCCAAAGACGTTGCCAGGCCGACAACTATCGTGTTCATTTAGGCTTAGGAATGGCCAGAACTCAAAGACTATCTAAAAAATGCGGCGAGGTCATTGCTCATCTTTTGCGATTTAAGTGAGACAAGGCGAAGCGAAAGCCTCCTGCACCATTCATTTCTGACTAACGCGCCCGATATTTTTAGCTACTACGACATATTAGTTCTAAAGTGAGCGGCGCTCGCTCGCCGGGGCACCGCCATCTTTTCATGCCGTCCTTACAAAGTAACGATGGTCCTTACTCTGCCGGTCATGTGACCTAAAATCCCCCCTCGTAGGGAAATGCGGTTAAATGTTTACCGCCGTTAAAGTTAACAGGCTTCCAGCAAACGGGCCCATGTGCGTACTTGGGCTTCTTCGTTGTGCTTTTGAATGGGCGGAGCGAAAACAGAAACAGTTCAAAATAAGCAAACAATTAAGAGGACTGATTTACTCCAGCTCATAATATTTTATGAGGCTTAGACGAAAAGCTTGTTTTCTTCGCCGTCGGACGGCTGTTTTTTCTTTCCCTGGAATATGGGGCTCAAATATCAAACTGCAAATTAAAGGTGTATTTTAATACAAATTTTACGGTGAACACACACATATGTTGAGCTCGTCATTGCGGCTACCATATTAGGGCTCCTTGTCGGATAGCTAGACATGCAATTTTTTTTTTTTTAACAATTGGGCTTTACTCGTGCAGAGTGCTAAAACTACTTTTCAACCAGCTTATAAAGGGTGCAATAATGCACACCTGTTATCTCTCTACATTATTAATTTATTTTAATAACATAAAATCTGCATCATTCTTATAAAGTCCTAACTATTGTGCCATTCTCTCCAAGTCGTTAATCCGGTTTTCTTTTGCTTTCAGATAAACCGTGCAGTGAATACTGTAACGTAACACAAAACAAACGATGCGTGCGGGAAAAGTGCGTCTGCAAACACGGGTTCGTCCTTGAGAATGACATTTGCGTCGGTGTGTATACGTTGACTGTATCTACATTGGCTGTGTATCCTTCCCTTCAAAACATAGGCACCTCTACTACCGATATTCCTTTATACCATGACAAATATTCAAAAGAGCAAACATATGGTAATTAAATAGTGTTATCAGCGGACTTCACAATTTTAAGCAGTTTACGATATTATCTTATTTTATATACAAATTATACAGGTGAATCGCCAAAAATATTGTCGGTGCACGGTGAAAGGCTTATATAATTTAGATATCGCTAATTTCGTAAAATATTAGAAACACGTTGCAGAAAACAGTGTCATTTATGTGCCGTCTGAGAGGAAAAGTAGAGTAGAAAACCGTGGACAAACTACAATTTGACCTGCGGGTTCTTCATTCCGAGAAACACATATACAAGGTATCCGAAATAGCCTGCCCCAAATAAAGAAAAAACTGATATTGTTGCGGGAATAAAACAAATTGTACGTTATTAGTAAGTTTGTAAAGAAAGTGCACGAATTATTTTAGTGCGCCTTGCTATTTAATTAATTAGGCCTATATTAGCTAACTTTTTTAGTTTCCCTTCAAGGGCACAGGTGTGCGTTAGAATGACGTAGAGCGCATTCAGAAACACCCAATTAAGATGTGTGGTACATGATACGCGTTTTGTGTTTCTTTAAATTAATCTAAATCGAAAGCCCGCGAAATATTAAAGAAATATAATCACGTGACGACGCACCTGCTCGTCGCGTTTTCAGCGCTCTTTACGTGCTCTTATGGAACGAAGCTCACCTTATCACTGGTGCAATGTCCGAGACAGGACTTTGCGGCAGCAGGTGCTCGCGTCTATTTTTTCGTCCTCCACCGACAAGAAGCACGGCCTCGGACATTGCGCCAGTGATAAGGAGGACTTTGTTCCCTCAGAGCACGTCGAAGAGCCCTGACAGCACGACGCGCGGGAGTGTTGTCGCGTGGTCTTTTTATATATTTCGCGGGCTTTATGTTTAGGATAAATAAAAAAAGCGGGCAAGAGTATCATATAGCAAACAGCTTAATTGGGGGTTCTCAATGCGCTTTACAACATTCCAAGTCCCAATTGGGCCCTTAAACAATTATTTAAAAAGCTAGCTAATTATGCTTACTTATTACCAGCTGAACGTTAGGAACGTTCAGCTGGTAATAAGTAAGCATGAATAACCAACCGGCTCAGCTACAGGCCATCACTAGCTAATTAGTCTTAATGAATTAAATGAATAGGGTCACTAAAACAATTTTGTACAATCTCGTCAGACACTTCCTAACAACGAACAGTTAGTATCACCCGCACAGAGAGCTCCGTTTTGTTTTAAAGTTGGTGCAAGTTATCTTGGCAACCTGTATAACATTTCATATTTTCATATCATGTGTCATTATTATGTATGGGTCGTATCGCTGCATATGCGTTTTAATAGGGTTATGATTCAAAATTATTTTAAAACATTTTGCTAGAAAGTATGTATAGAGTTAAAAAAACTTTAAACATTATAAATCCTGTGGATAATGATTGTCGTTGTTAAAACCAACTATACTCGCGGTCAGCTTTCTGTGGCAATGCAGTCAATGCTAGGGGAGAGGGTGCACTAACCGCTGTACACGCGCTTTCCTCCTCCCTTTGTTTTGCCACAGAAAGTTGACGGCGAGTATAGTTTGCATTATGCTATGGTAAACTGCTCTGGAAATGTTCATGACGTAATTTACCCGAAGCAAGATTAATAAGGTAGAAGATGAATGGAACAAAAAGTCGTCCTGCGCCTTATGAGATACAACTGAAATATAAAAAAATAAATACGTATATTTTATATTTAAAATATTTTTTAGAACACACGCAGACAGATATTTTTGGCACTGACTTGCAAAGTTCAGTAAAGAAGAATAAAAAAAAACGTTGAATTACGTTTTGCCAATAAATATTTCAATAGAGCGGAAGGCTCAATAAAAATATCCATATAATTTTTCAGAGGCCTGTAGACCAAATACTTGCAAAAACGGAGGCACCTGCCAACCCCACAGTGAAGTCCAATTTATGTGCATGTAAGTTTTATTTCGTTTATTTTGACCACAAGCGAAGAACCGACGATGTCATGACACCATGCATTTTTCGTGAATTAATGTTCCTAGAAATCTTTGCGAACAGATATATGGCGTCATTTATATTGAACTTGCGAGAAATCTTAACACATATATTAAACTTCCGAGAAATATTTGTTAACAAAAATATGGCGTCATATATTTCTAAATATGTAATATGTTTGCAAGATGCTGCTCATTTCTACTACTGAGTATCCGACGTATTTCTATCTGGATGAAGCTACTTTATGCAATTACTGAGCGTAAATACTTTAGGAGTTCGAGATGTGAAACAAATTATGGTAGGTGTTTTCTTTCCATAAAAAAATAATTTTCATGCTCATTAAGTTTTTATTTCTATTTAAAGCTATAAAGAGGAGCACCACCTTGTGCTAGGCTCGAGCTTACAACCATACAACTTTTATTTTTGAGGCGAAAACTCGGATCAAACCAGAACTATAGCCACCTATCAACGAATATAGTTTCTGAGTAGCGCTCCAAACTGAGTAGCGCTCCAAACCATAAGTAGCGCTCCAAACTGGTCAACACGTTTACACTCATATTCACTTATAACAAAACTACCCGGGCCTACACGATATCGAACCTTCTTTTCCTGACTAAACGATAAGATTGGTTATTTTCCAATTTTAAATTTTATAGACATGAAATATATAATGCACGAAACGGCTAGCGTAAACAAGAGCTTGGCCCTCTTCTAGGTCTCGCCAATAAATATATGAAAGAAAAACACAATGTTGCAGCCTCAGTGGCTATCTCGGAAGTTCGCCTGCACGCGTCAACTCTGTACCTCTTTCTGCATCAAAAACAAAACCAGAGAAAAAAGAAGACAACGTTTATTACAGTTTCATTTGTGTACCTCTGGTGACCTCTTTAATGGCCGGGCTATTATGATCTTCGTGCTCTTTTAAGCTTAATCTAGGCAGCATATTTTGTATAGACGCTTTGGGCAATTTACAAGATATGTCCTTAAACATTCTGAATGAGGAAGGTAAACCGTTGGATCTATTAGGCAAGTATATATCAAAGGTGAAACTTGTAGTTCTGTACACCATTTAGGCTTCCTGATTTGTGTTGCATAGGATAACCCGAACCGTCGTAAACTATTATTTTACTAAATACTTATATATGACAAAACCAAAGAAGATGCAGATAAACGAATTATTAGAGAGGTAGAAATATATCTTTCTCTTGAAGAAACATATCTGAACTTGGTGGTTGAAGATTGAATAATTCTGTTGCCTTAAAGTTTTATATAATAAATCTTTATAAAAACTACGTTCCTTCTGTCTTTGTTATACGAAAATAATAATAAGAACAACGAATTATTTGTTTCAACATATCTATTGATGATATACACTCCATGGTCTTCAATTTTCATCGTTGTATCAATGCAAAACTTTGAGTAAAGTTATCTTCCGTCATATTTAAGACAGTATCTTTTCTTATTTAACGTTTATTTTTTTTTATTAAAACTGCGTTTTTATATGCACAAGCTCGAGTCATAAGTTCTCCTAGAGACCTTTAAATATTCAAAATATGTCTATAGAGATCCCTAAATGGTTTTTACTACTTCTTTCCAGATGTCCATCAAAATTCAAGGGACTATTTTGCGAAGAAGAAAATAAGGAATTGCATTGTAAGTATGGTCCAATAAATACAGACGCTTTCAACTTTGACAGTTTTAAGTTCAAACTATAACCATCAGTTGTGCACCTGTCTACACATCACACGGAATCTGAGGAAGGGCAGCAACATTGTTGTCTAAAGTTTAACATATTAAAAAGCGCCACTTCATTATTTTGTATGTGGCGATTCGCATCAAGCAATATAGTTTTTTAATTAAAACGAATTTAATTAACTCTATAACTTCTCACACGAAAGCATCTTTGGGGATCGTTACAAACTTCAAATCGAGTGAAAAGATTATAAATAATGCATTTTAACTAAAAGTATTGAAGTACTACGCAGAAAAAATAAACTTTATTCATTTGCGTTAATATTATTTGCAGCGGCAAAGTTGAATATTGTCATCGTTGGAGTTGTGCTATCGGCGCTACTTTTAATGTGCTTCGTCGTGTCTGCGAGCATCATTTCAAGGTATGGCATCTATTTAAGTTATTTTAAATAAAACAACATTGACTAGTAAACCTTGTTTCACATTTATGAACGACCGAAACCGTGGCTCATAGACATTCATAACGTAATTTAATATTAATGTTGCTATGTGACAGGTTTAGGTTCCGTCAAAAGTTAATATTCACTATCACATTGTACTATAATCTATGAAATATAAAATATTCCCTCAAAGTTGCATCTACATTACGAACGAAAAAAGAAGAACGAAGCCATATTGTCACGGGTGGTGGCCAAAAGAACAATAAATAAACAGGAAGAAAGAAACGTTTAATGTGGCGAACTTGTGCCAAAAATGAAAGGGGTACAGAAAATAATAACAGAGCGTCGCGGGCGTCGAAGTCGGCGTAAAGCAGAGTCGAACGCTGGGGCGAGACTGACTGCGGCTCGCCACGCGGAGCCCCTTATGTACATGCGTGGGTTTCTGGAATAATCGGCGTAGAAAGTTCGACGCGTAGAACATTCGGTCCTCGAACAAGCAACACGGTTCTCGAATTTACCAGAACATTTACGTCAGAGTCCACAAAAATACGTCCCCGCGGCCAGGAATCGAACCCTGGCTTTTCGCGTGGGAGGCAGGTGCGATAACCGTTAGGCCACGCGCGCGCTGCCTACTTGGCCAGCTGCGCGCGCGGCATTACTCCCCCCCTTTAAAAGTGCATCGCCCCGATGCAACACAAAACAAAACAAAATAAAATAAAAATGAACGATAAACAGAAGAGTCCTTTGGAGCGCATAAGGTCCACAGTCCTATCGAGCGTAGTACGGCTTCAGGCGCACGACGTGGACGACCTCAGGTCGTGGTGGGCGGCGTGAGGATGTTCGTGTTCCGTCGGGCATCACCTCGTAGTTCAGCTCCCCGAGGCGACGAAGTACCTTGTATGGTCCAAAGTACCGTTTCAGCAGTTTCTCACTAAGGCCGCGGCGACGGATGGGCGTCCACACCCACACCCTGTCTCCGGGCTGGAAGTGGACGTCCCTGCGACGAAGGTTGTAGCGGCCGGCGTCGACGCGTTGCTGGTCTTGAATCAGGAGTCGGGCGAGCTGGCGGACTTCTTCGGCCCGTTGAGCAACCACCTGGGCGTCGTCGCTCTCACTGTCAGCTGGCTCATGGGGCAGCATCGCGTCCAGCATGGTCGTTACTTTCCGACCATGTACCAACTGGAAGGGTGTGAATCCAGTGGTCTCTTGAACCGCCGTATTGTAGGCGAACGTGACGTAGGGCAACACCTCGTCCCACGTCTTGTGCTCTACGTCGACGTACATAGAGATCATGTCAGCGATTGTCTTGTTGAGTCGCTCCGTCAGCCCGTTGGTCTGCGGGTGGTACGCAGTTGTACGACGATGGCTGGTGTGACTGAGTCGGAGGATTTCTTGGGTCAGCTGTGCCATGAACGATGATCCGCGATCTGTAATCAGAACTTCTGGAGCGCCGTGCCGGAGGACGATGGACTCAATGAAAAACTTGGCAACTTCCACGGCAGTCCCTGAAGGAAGGGCTTTCGTTTCGGCGTACCGCGTGAGATAATCGGTTGCGACGATTATCCATCGGTTCCCTTGCGTCGATGGTGGGAATGGCCCAAGTAAGTCCATTCCAATTTGCTGGAACGGGGCAGATGGCGGCGCAATAGGCTGAAGAAGTCCTGCCGGTCTCGTCGGTGGTTTTTTTCGTCGTTGACACTCGTGGCAAGATCGGGTGTAGTGATGCACTGTCTTCGCGAGCTTGGGCCAGTAGTATTTTTCGCGTATCCTGGCGAGAGTTCTGCTGTAGCCAAGGTGTCCCGCCGTCGGGTCATCGTGGCAGGCTTGAAAAATTTCTTCTCGAAGACTGGAAGGGACCACCAACAGCCACGCCGTGTTGTTGTCGCTGAAGTTCTCCTTGTAGAGCACACCTCGTCGGAGGGAGAAGGTTGGCAGTGTTCGTACAAAACTGCGGGGAACGGCACTTCCTTGTCCCTCTAGGTGCTCGATGAGTGCTCGCAGCTCAGGGTCATCTCGTTGGAGTGCTGCCATGTCGCTGACATCCAGAGCGCCGAGGAAACACTCATCGTCGTCCTCTTTGGTGCAGGTAGGAGCGGCCTCGACTGGGGCCCTTGACAGGCAGTCGGCGTCATTGTGCTTCCGGCCGGTCTTGTACACCACGGTCATGTCGAACTCCTGCAGTCGTAGGCTCCACCGGGCGAGGCGTCCGGAGGGGTCCTTCAGATTCGCCAGCCAGCAGAGCGAGTGGTGGTCTGTGACCACGCGAAAAGGATTTCCATACAAGTATGGGCGAAACTTTGTTATTGCCCAGACGACAGCGAGGCACTCCTTTTCAGTAGTTGAATAGTTCCTCTCCGCGTTAGACAGCGTTCGACTTGCGTATGCGATGACTCGCTCTGCGCCGTCCTGCATTTGGACTAGTACCGCACCCAGTCCGGTGTTACTGGCGTCGGTGTGGATCTCGGTTTCAGCAAACTGATCGAAATGGCCAAGAATCGGGGGCGTCTGGAGTCTTCGTTTGAGCTCGTCGAATGACCTCTGGTGTTCTTCTGTCCACTCGAACTTTACGGCGTCCTTCGTGAGGTGTGTCAGCGGTGCGGACAGCTTGGCGAAGTCTCGAACAAAGCGCCTGTAGTAGGCACAGAGTCCGAGAAATCTTCTCACGGCCTTCTTGTCAGCCGGCGGCGTAAATGCAGCTACGGCGCGGGTCTTCTCGGGGTCAGGTAGAACGCCTTTGTTGTTCACGACGTGGCCAAGAAACTTTAGTTCCCCATAGGCGAACCGACACTTTGTTGGCTTGAGTGACAGGCCGGCGGTCTTGATGGCTTGAAGCACGGCTCGAAGTCGTCTGAGGTGTTCGTCGAAATCTCGTGAGAATACCACGACATCGTCCAGGTAGACGAGGCAGCTCTGCCATTTCAGGCCTGCCAGCACGGTGTCCATGACGCGCTGGAAGGTGGCTGGCGCTGTACAAAGTCCGAACGGCATCACTTTGAATTCGTACAGTCCGTCGGGAGTGACGAAGGCAGTTTTCTCTCGGTCACGTTCGTCGACTTCAATCTGCCAGTAACCGCTCTTCAAGTCCATCGACGAAAAATATCGGGAGTGGCGCAATCGGTCTAACGTATCGTCGATGCGGGGGAGCGGATAGACGTCCTTCTTCGTCACAGCGTTCAGTCGACGATAGTCCACGCAGAACCGCAGGGTTCCGTCCTTCTTCTTTACAAGTACGACCGGGGACGCCCATGGACTTCTTGAGGGTTGAATGATGTCGTCGTCGAGCATCTCCTGGACTTGATCTTGAATCACTTTCCTTTCCTTTAAGGAGACTCGATACGGCGACTGGTGAACAGGGAGTGCGTCGTCGTCGGTAATAATGCGATGTTTCGCCATTGGTGTTTGGCGAACTTTCGATGTCGTGGCAAAACAGTCACTGTATTCGGCGAGGAGATCAACCAGTTGCCGGCGCTTCGAAGCTGGGAGCTCGGGGTCGATGTCGAGTGGCGGTGGCGTCGTGCTCTTCTGCTGTGGCGACGAGGTTTCCTCTGAGACTGCGGTGACCACGGCTGGCGTCTGAAGCTCCTCGACGTAGCCCATGGTGGTACCCTTCGTTAGGTGCTGCGGTTCCTCTCGAAAGTTTGTCACGAGAACAGTTGTTCGTCCTTCTTGAAGATCCGTTACGCCTCGTGCGACGCCAATTCCTTTTTCAAGGAGCAGTTGAACGCTGCCTTCCAGAAGAGCTTCACCGTGCATGGCTGCGTCGGTTATGACGGTGACGAAAACACTCGACCGCGGCGGCAGATTCACATGGTCGGCTATAACTCGGATCGCGGATGACGTCGTGTTGGCCTCCACCGGGGGCAGGACAGGCTTTCGCAGCGTCAACTGGTTTGCCCCGAGGTCGATGACGGCGCCATACTCGCAGAGAAAGTCCATTCCGAGGATAACGTCCCTCGAACAGTCTTGCAGAACGACGAACTTGACAGGGCACGTCTCACCGTGGATCTCGACGCGAGCAGTGCATCTCCCGACTGGTGTGATGAGGTGTCCTCCGGCGGTTCTTATTTGTGGTCCATCCCACGGCGTCATGACTTTTCGAAGGCGGCGGGAGAGCCTCCCACTCAGAACGGAGTAGTCTGCTCCGGTGTCGATGAGTGCCGTCGCGTCGTGGCCGTCGATGATAACGTTGAGGTTGTTGGACACCGAAGCAGGAGCGTCGTTGCGATGCGCAGCGTCGGGAGAGTGGGAGCGCTCCGTCGTTCTTGGAGGCTCTTTACTTCGGTCGTCTTCGGCAACGCCACCTCCAGGCGTTGCCGCGCCTAGTTTTCCCGGCGACGCAGGGGAGACAGGCTCTCTCGGCGGGGTCGTGGCGCTGGAGACGCTGAACGTCGTGGTGACGGCGAGCGAGATTCACGGCGGAGAGACGGCACTGAAGAGGGCGAGCGTCGAAGGTACTCCTCGATATCGCGAGGGCGTTCGCCGTACCTCGGGCGTGGGTCGTTCGGGTGGAAACCACGCAGCCCAAGTCGACGGTAGGGGCAGCTGCGGTAGATGTGGTCGGCTTCCCCGCAGTGGTAGCAGAGCGGGCGTCGGTCGGCCGTTCGCCAGACGTCGGTCTTCCTCGGCGTCGGGTGTTCAGTGCGGACGAACTCGGGTTGCCCTTCCCGACGTCGGAAAGTCTGTGGCTCTGGTAGGACACGTCGAGGTGGCGTCGAATACTGCTGGGCAGCTGGCGCCGGTCTCCGAGCTATGGCGGCATAGGTCAGAGAAGGCTCCTCGGGTACTGCGGCGCTGGCAGGGGCCTCAGGATGGAATGCCCGCTGAACTTCCTCGCGGACAACTTCGGCTATTGACAGCGAGGCAGGCTGGGGGGCAGCAGGCAGGAACTTCTTGATTTCTTCCCGAACGACGTCCCGGATGATGTCACGGATGTCCGGGATGCTGCAGCTGGACGGCGAGAGGGCAGCGAAGCCGGGAGGTCTCTGGTAGTGTGAGGCCCGTGCGTGAAGGGCGCGTTCGATGTTGGTGGCCTCAGTGATGAAACCTTCGACGGTGGTAGGCGGGCTCCGCACGAGGCCTCCAAAGATGTTTTCTTTCACGCCCCGCATTAGGACCCGCAACTTTTTTTCTTCGGAAGCGTTTGGGTCGGCGCGGTTCATGAGGCGGAGAACGTCTTCAACAAAGCTTGTGACGCTCTCATTTGGCCCTTGGTGTCTTGCTTGGAGAAGATCTTCGGCACGCTGTCGTCGCTGCTGGTTGGCAAAGGTGCGTCGCAGCTCGGCCTGGCATTCTTCCCACGACGAAATCGACGCTTCGTGGTTCTCAAACCAGGTGCGTGCCGTGCCTTCCAGAGCGAAGTAGACGTTCTGAAGGCACTGCTCCGGTGTCCATTGGTTATGGCGGGCCACTCGTTCGTAATGTTGTAGCCAATCCTCAACGTCCTCGTGGATCTCCCCGTGGAATGGCGTCGGAGTCCGGGGTGCGACGGGCAGGTATACGACGGCAGAAGTGGCCGGGGTCTCCGACTGGTTGGCCATCGTCGTCCTCCTTGCTTGCCTGGTCTTTGGTGGTAAGGGTCCTAATTCCGGGGGTAGGCCAAGGTTCCGGCGGCTTGATCGGATCCCGGTCTGGTCTTCGTTCGGTTCTTGGGGGCTTGGCGTTGGACTTGCACTGCGGGCCCTCGGAGGGGTACGCGGCAGGGGCATGCGTTACCCCGCACCTCCACCAGAATGTCACGGGTGGTGGCCAAAAGAACAATAAATAAACAGGAAGAAAGAAACTTTTGATGTGGCGAACTTGTGCCAAAAATGAAAGGGGTACAGAAAATAATAACAGAGCGTCGCGGGCGTCGAAGTCGGCGTAAAGCAGAGTCGAACGCTGGGGCGAGACTGACTGCGGCTCGCCACGCGGAGCCCCTTATGTACATGCGTGGGTTTCTGGAATAATCGGCGTAGAAAGTTCGACGCGTAGAACATTCGGTCCTCGAACAAGCAACACGGTTCTCGAATTTACCAGAACATTTACGTCAGAGTCCACAAAAATACGTCCCTGCGGCCAGGAATCGAACCCTGGCTTTTCGCGTGGGAGGCAGGTGCGATAACCGTTAGGCCACGCGCGCGCTGCCTGCTTGGCCAGCTGCGCGCGCGGCAATATTTATGAGTTACGTGCCCATCAGTGACACATGAGCCCTGATAATTTGAAGAAATCTGTAAACAATAAATATATTTCGAGCTAAGAGCATCTCCACTCTACTGAAATTATGTTATCGCATCAATTAAATTAGTACTTTAGCTAAATTTCAGCGCTGAATAACACTGAAGAAATATGAATGAACATTTTGTAATGAACATGTGTAATTATTCTCAAACATCTTGGAACTTTCAGTGTAATGTATTTATTGCACATTTGCATTCATAAAAAAAATCTTCAACCATAATTATTAAGTGATTTTCGTGTTTCATGAAAATGGGGTACATCACACAGAGCACGCCAAAAAAGGTTCCATTCTTTTTTTAACATATACAAGAAGTAAGAATCATGCTGTACAAATCGTTTTTCTGGTGGCCAGGTGCGAATATTGCTAGAAAATACGTAAAACAAATCAAACATTTATGTAAAGTTAATTAAGGTTCGAAAAAAAAAACAAAAAAAAAAACGTCCTCCGTCCCAACCGTTGGATTTAATAGCTTCTCATCGCTGCTCTTAGGTCACACGAGTAGTCTAATTGCTCTGATCCGAACAAGCCAAGAAAAAAAAACAAAGAATAAAGGGAGCCGCCATAAGACCCGCATGTTCCTTCAGGGGTTGAAACCAAATACCTAGATAGATATTCGACTGTTGCTAGCTACACCCAAAGTAGATTCCGCACATAGTAGTTAAGGTGTTCTGTAAGCTCACACACTAGCGACTGGTTTCTGGTCTTCATTCGTGTTTTTCACTGCAACGACTGCCGCGTTGTGAACATCATAGGCGCTTTCTTTTTTTTTTCCCCCGCTAAGCTGTAAAACCTTGAACTCCAACTAAGCAAAATCGGAGTAACAAACTGAAGCTATGTTGGAGCCCTGTTTATACTGTGTCCTACGCAGTACGAATGCATAAAGATAAAATGTTGTGGAACGCATCCATTTTTGTTAGAGGGGTCTATGTACTTACGTACACCCTTCCATATGTGTTGATGTTCATCCGTGTGAAAGGGGGTACTTTTTTCATTAAATGGCACAACATGCAACATATGATGCATATGATCTTATGAATGTCCTAAATTCTTAGATATGCAACTCCGCCAGATAATAAGAGGGAAGCCATGCCTTATAATCCTTAATGGCCCACTTTTTCGGGCTTACGTCTGCTACTCTATATTTTTACAATAGAAAGTGGAGATAATTTATGGAATTTTTTTATTCAGCTAGTGCATTGGCTATAAAAAATGGCATTCCGCAGAAACAACCTTGATCAACTTCTGTAGAACGATCAGCGTTTCCTGAGACGTGATTTATGTGTGCGCTGCAGGAAAAGAATGCTATGAAAGGTTCCCCCTATATTATACTCACGTAATTCACGATTAACAAATTGTTCTCGATGTGCGGGGGCTGTTCTTTTAAACCTCCAAAAAACTGGCTAAAGAGAGGAAGTGTGTTAAAATCTGTTTTAATATACACATTTATTTATATTCTATAGTTAATTTTTCATTTGATCGCCGCGTTGGTTTAGCATTCATCAGGACGTGACGCAAGATATTGAATGCCTTTGTCAAAGAAGGCTGCCGCCTCTGTATTTAGTCATTCCTTTACTTGTTCAACAAGACCGTCAATCCCTAAAAGCGTTCTCCCCCGAACTCCCCTTGTTATGGGCATATGATCAACTTTCCCGAAACGTCGAGCCGTTTGTTCCTTGCAGTTTATACGTTTGTGGAGGCAGACGCTCTAGCAGATGTGCGATGGAATGACTGGGCACCTTGTCGGCAAACATCTTTGAATAGGTTCAATCTTGTGCCGCGCCATGAGAAGTGCCTTTAAGCGGGGTTTTGATGAAAAAATTAGACTTTTACAATTCTCCGTAATGCCGAATCAGAGCGCAGCTCTTGAGGAGGAAGAGGAGAGGGTATGCCCCTGCTCCCCTTCCGTACCCTACCCTCCTCCTCTCCTGCTTTCTTAACATTTAGTGGCAAATTTTCGCTCAATATCCCGCTAATTTAAGAGAACATTTCCCTGCTAAATTTAGCGGGTGATTTATTAACATTTTTTCACCCAATTTAACAGAAATTTAGCGAAACCTTTGCTGCTAAATTTAGGGGGAAAACTAAATTTGTGTTGATGCCACGTGACGTCAATTTCCCCGCTAAATTTAGCAGTAAAATGTTCCCGCTAAATTTCGCAAAAAAATCTTAAGCAAAATCTAGCAGAAAATTTTCCCGCTAGATTTGAAAAAATTTCCCCGCTCCCCGCTAAATTTAGCGGGAAAATTCCCCCTCTAAATTTAGCAGAACTATTTCCCGCCAAATTTAGCGAAAACTTTAACGCAAAATTTAACGACACACGTGACGTCACACGTGACGTCACGTGTGACGTTATTATGGGAAACGTCCCGTAATGCGACACGCGGTTACGCCACGCCGACGCCGCTCAACCAGCAAACGGGCGCCTAAGAGGTGCGCTCAAAAAGAGAAAGCTACAGTACGTACCTAATATATGTGCATATTAAAACATCTTTAGAGCGCAGCTCTTCGGCGCCCGTTTTTCGGGTTTCGCGGCGTCGGCGTCGGCGTCGGCGTCAGCTTCGGCTTAACTGCGCAAAATGTAAAGAGAAAATTGATGTCACGTGACCTCAACACCAATTCAGTTTCCCCGCTAAATTTAGCAAGGAAAAGGACGTCACATGACTTGATGTTAAGTCACTTATCAACAAATTCCCCGCTAAATTTAGCGGGAAAACTGGCGAAACGTGACCTTAACACCAATTCAGTTTCCCCGCTAAATTTAGATTGGAAAATGACGTCACACAACTTGGTGTCACGTAACCTATGAACACATTCTGTTTCTCTACTAGATTTAGCGCCAAAATTGACGTCACGTGACCGCAACATCAATTCGATTCCCTACCGAATTCAGCTGGAAAACTGATGTCACGTAACCTCCACACCAAATTAGTTTGCCCGCTAAACTTAGCGGAGAAACTGACCTCAACGTGACGTCAACAGCAATTCAATTCCCCGCTAAATTTAGAGGGGAATTAAATTGCTGTTGATGTCACGTGGCATCAATTTTTTCAGCTAAATTTAGCAGGGAAACTGTGGGATGAGGGGAGGGTATGTAGGAAGAGGAGGGGAGGGCACGGAGGAGGAGGAGAGGAGGATGGCAGACGAGGAGGAGGAAGAAATGAGGAGTAGGAGTAGGTGAGAGCAGGAGGAGGGGGAGGAGGAGGGGAAGGTAGAGGTGGCAGAAGAGGGAAGGAGGAGGATGGGAGGAGAAGGAGGAGCAAAGGACGGGACGGCGAAGACAAAGGAGGAGGAAAGGAGGGGAGGACGAAGAGCAGAGGAGGAGGGGATGAGGAGCCGGGAAGAGAGGGTACGAAGGAGGAGGAGGCCATACCCTCCCCTCCTCCTCCTCGAGAGCTTCGCTCTAATTTCGCGTTACAGAAATTTGTAAACGTCGTTCATTTTTTTTTATTCCAAATTATCGAAACTAAAACAAACTATAGCCCGTGTATAAGTAAAACTACGAAAAAGTGTTTATGTATTGTATATTATTCGAAAGACTACAAAGTAGAAAAAATAAAGCTACAGATGTTAAGTAAACATGAATTTGTTTCAAATTGCTATTTATTCTGGTAATTTCAACAGAATGAAGAAGAAGAACAATCTTCTCGCCCACGACTCAAAAGATGTAAGTAGAATCACTATTTTGTTTTTTTCAACATTCATAAAAAAATAATAGTCGGGTGTTTTTACCTGATTTTTGTTTCAAAAGGTGGAACGACGGCGAGAACTCCACGGCTACGACGGACCATACACTGCCAATTCATCTGCATCTAAGCACCGGGACCACACATCGCTATAATTATTACTAGAATTCTTATTTCAACATTCCCCATCAATTAATATCTGAGCAAGCATTCATGGGCTCATCCTTAAAAAAAGAATACAATCTTTTTTTAGTTCTAATATAAGACATGCACAACCCAGCTAAATTTCATCACCTTATATTAAACAAGAAAAACTTGAATTTTATTCAACTCGGAGATTGTCGTGGATGACCTAACCTGACCTAACCTAACCTAAATGTTACGGCCGTTTAGTGTTTCGTTAATGTCGTGACGGATTGATATAAGTATTTTGTTAGGTCAATAAAGGGCTTTAAAAGATTTGTACAAACTCTGGTATGAAAATAGAGTATTTCTGAACATAAATATGGCAAGAATTTTCTTGTAGTGCTGAAAGAATGTTTTCTTTAATCTAACTTAAAGACGGTAAAATAAAGAAAAACAAACAAGACGATATCTTTTGTTTTGTAAACGCTAGGAATAACTGTCTGGAGTTAAGTAACACACGATGTCTTTTTTGGCATAAGATTAAAAACATTGAAGTACAAAGACTTAAAAGATAGTCAACAAACAAAGTGGAGTGACTATCAACTACAAAAATCCTTAACTTGTACTTTGTGTTTCTCGTGCTATTTTTATTGAAAGTTGCGCTTACTTTTTTATTGAACACAAAGAGTTTTTTTTTTTTTCTTCTGGATCAACCAATACTCGGAACGAACATTTTGTGGCATTTCCGAAGAGAGGACTATCCCCATAAAACTTCAGACGGCGCGAAGTACTCCAGCACACGCACTCCTATACCTTCGACCACATTTCCAGGGTCCCCGCGTGTATTTCGATTCACAAACAAATTTACATTTTAATGTATATTATTAGATTATTCAACAGCTACAATAAAAATAAAAGCCGTGTTATTTACACAGTTTTTTCATGCGGGTTAGGTATCAACACATTCTATTACACACCATTTTTTTTTTTCCGAAAGATTATTTGTATCTTGATGAATAAAGTTTTTTTTTTTTTTTAACAAAATCTGTCCGAGAGTGTTGTTTTCTGTTAAATTTCTGATAGAAGCATTTTGACACTTTTCACTCGTAGATAATAAAACAAAAAGCATATATGATTTGGTAATACCAAATACCGTTCAGGCTAATTAATACAGGAAACAACCATAAATACATGAGGCAGGCGGGAGACACAGAAGAGGTGCCATCTCTTGGCGAAGAGTGGTCAACTCGGTGCCGAAAATTAGATTGATATCAGTCAAACGCTATACCGTTTTCCCCCTTACACTATTGCTAAAAAATACATAGGTAACTTGTGAAATTGAGAAACACTTGCTTATGGCACTTTTGTATTAATTGGTGTCTTCCAGAAAGGTAATATACCAGTTAATATCTTGTTCGCGTAGTTAAATACCTTTTTCAGGCTACCAATCAATATTTCTAGTTAAACTATTCATCTTTTATGAAACCCAGAAGTCGGTATTAATAGCTAAAATTTAACCATATTTAGGTATTCGTGTTTTTATGGGTGAGATTGGCTTCCAGTGGCTCATATTGGTCTTCGGTACCTATTCTTGTCCATATCAGTTTGACATGGCTATGAATAACTATTAGCAACTATTAGTCCTACTTTTGAAGCATTGTTGTTTCAGGGGTGCGATTAACTTGAAGTGAATATTATTGGCAATTGGAATATGTTCTTGGTGAGATTGTCTTGAAAAGGCTATATATCATTCTAAGTGGCTATTATTCGCAAATTATGCAATTGCTGTGTTCATAGATTTTCTTGACTTCAACTGGTTATTAGTGGCTATAGGAATACAATATTTAACTGGTTGGCTTGAATTTTCTATCATTGCCTGCAAGCATCTAGTTCTGACCTGGTTGGCTGGAATTGGCAACAAATGGCTATTAGTGCTTATTAGTCGAAATGTCCTGCTATTTCCACACTTGGGAACGAAAATAGCTTCAAGTGGCTACTGTAGGCAATAAGCCTATGTTCTCAACAAATTCGCCTTAAATCACTTCAGAATACATATTAGTGACTATTATTGACAATATGATATTCGTGACCTTTAGAACATGAATGGATTCAAATGACTGCTATTGGCTATGGGTAGTTTTTGACCATATCGGCTTGAAACAGCTATACATTTGTATAATCAACTATTGACAATTTATGCAATTAGAGTGTGCATGGATTTGATTCACTTCAACCCGCTATTATTGGCTATAGACATCTATTCTTGACTGGGTTGACTAATTTGCTACTATTGACTATAAGCATCTATTCCTAACCTGGTTGTCTTGAATTAACTAAAATAGCTGTAAGTGGCTAGTATTTATAATTATTAGTTATTTCTGTGTCTATAAGAATGAATGGGATCATGTGGCTATTTTCGGCTATTGGCATCTGTTCATTACCAGATTAGCTTCAAATGGCTACGAATGGCTATTGACTAGTGACAATGCTGTGATATTTCAGCTTTCAGTTATAAAAATGACTTCAGGTGGCCATTACTGAGTATAAGCATATATTTTATTAGATTGGCTTGAAATGGCTATACATAGCTATCAGCACCAAATATTGACAATTTATGCAATTGGAGTGTGCATAAATATTATTGACTTTAACTGGCTGTTATACGTCTGGTTGGCTTTGATTGACTATTATTGGCTATAATCACGTATTACTGTCCTGGTTGGCTTGAATTGGCTACAAATGGCTATAAGTTACTAGTATTTATAATTATTGGGTGTTTGTGCCAACAATCTGGAATGGCTTCATGTGGCTATCTTTGGATATTAGTATACATTCTGTATACAAATTGTAATGGCTTCATGTGGCTATTTTTGGTTATTACCATCTATTTTTAGCAGATTGCCTTTAAATGGCTACGAATGGCTATTCATGAATATATTTGACAATGCTGTGCTATGTGAGTATTTATGAAAGAAAGTGGATTTACGTGGCTATCATTGGCTTTAAGCGCCTATTTTACTTAGATGGCTTGAAATGTCTACCAATGACTGTTAGGAACTAATAATGAAAATTATTAGATACTTCTGTGTTTACAAACTGGAATGGCTTCTATTGGCTATTGTTGGCTAGTAGCATATATTTTAGGCCTAGCTTGAAGTGGCTACCTATGAATATTGTGAGTACCATTGACAGTTCTGCACTGTTTCGGTGTTAAAAATGCTGGGTCTTTGCATCGACTCTTATCAAATTCGGCTTAAATTGCATTAAACTGGCTGTTAGCGACTGATACTGACAAGAATGTCCTACTTGAATCTTTGTAAATGCAATTCAAGTGACTGTTATTGACTTTTGGCCTCTGCTCCTTGATAGATCTACTTGAAATGGCTGTATATGCTTAATTGTGGCTGTTATTGACAGTTTTTGTAGTTGGTTTTTGATAGATTTGTTGGTCATTAACTCACTATGATTGTCCATAATCATATACACTTGATCTGGATGTCTTGAATTGGCTCCAATAGGCTCTTGGTGCTCATTCCCCGCAATGTTCTTCCATTCTATACTTATGGCAGGGAATAGCTTAAAGTGACAATTGTTGGATATTAGCACCTATTAGAAACAAAATCGAATAACAAATTTAGAATACATATTAGAAGTTATCACTGACAATACTCGCTACCAACGCCCAGCAATAGCCATCGCTAGCCATTTGAAACAAATATGGTAATAATTAGGTGGGATAGGCAACAATAGCCCCTTGAAGTCCTTCTCATTTCGAAACAAAGACCATTGCCTAGTAATAGCCATTGCTAGCCATTTCAAACAAATATGTTAATAATTAGGCGCTAATGCACAACAATAGCCCCTTGAAGTTCTTCCCGTTTCTTCACAAAGAAATATCATATATTTATCATTAACAGTCACTAATTCTAATATCTATCTACAGTTATTTCAAACCGATGTAATAAAAAAATAGATACACATAGCCAAAAATATCCAATTGGAGCCTTTGTCATGCATAAACACTGAAAAGCACTAACTAGTCAATTATACCCACCAGTAGCCATTGGTAGTAATTTGAAGTCAATCTAAATAAAATAGACGATAATAGCCAATAATCGCCACTTCAAGCCATTCTATTTCGAAAACACAGAAATAGCTCAAAATTACCAATACTTGCGACTAAAAGCCATTTGTAGCAATTTTAAGCCAATCTAATAAAAATACATGCTTATAGCCTATAACTGCCTCGTGACGGCATTATTACACATAAACACTAAAATAGCACAGATTTGTCAATTATACTCACTAATAGTCATTGTTAACCACTTAAAGCAGTTCAAGTTTGTAAACACAAATGTAGCCCATAATTATCAACACTATAGTTTGATGGATTGATTGGGGTTCAATGGCGCAGCAGTGACCAAGGCTATAATGCGCCAACAACTAGGACTATTGCTGAAATCAAGGTTAAAGAGAAGAAAGAGCTATAGTAGCTTGTAATTTATAAAACAATGATCATGAAAGTACAAGCACATAAGATGTGGCAATGAATACGACGAACTATTAAAATTATAGCTGGTCCAGGTGTCTTATATCCTTAAGAAAGTTGAAAACACACTTGTGTGAAATCAACGGCTCATCGCTGAGTAAAAGGGCGAGATGTAATGGTGTATGCTCTTGGTAGACCTTAGCAAAGTGTCTGTGGCGTTCTTGGTCATACAAAGGGCATACAAGTAAGATATGTAGGATGCTTAACGGAATGTGGCAGTGTTCACACTCTGGAGCATCGTCCCCACGCAAAAGATGCCCATGGGTAAGACGGGTATGACCAATTCGCAGTCGGCACAAAACCACCTCATAAAAACGCTCGCGGTGTCGTGCACTCTCCCATTCCTGAAGTAGTGGTTTTACTGCGTGCAACTTATTGTTTATTTCTCGGTCCCATTCCTCTTGCCACTTGCGTCTTCTGGAAAATTTCAGAACATGTCTATAATCTCTGTAAGGTATTTTCCACAGGTCGACTTCTCGATCCTTAGCAGTACTTGCTGCTCTGTCAGCATCCTCATTTCCGGCGAATTCCGACATGTGAAGGAACCCACTAATCTGGGAATTCGGGTCATGCCGAGGTTTGGCGTTTCTCTGGTCCGCCAGAGGAGCGCCAAAGTTGGTGCCATACTTCAGCCATAACTGCCAGAGCAACGCCCAATTTCGGTATTTGGGACGTGCCAAAGTATGGCTTTTCTCTGGTTTTGGCCCAAAGATGCCAGATGAGAGCCCAACTATCAGAAAATGAAACCTAACTTTGGCACTTGTTTGGCGATTTTGCCCCAAAAATGCCAGATCTCAGCCGAACTAGAAGGAAGTAAGCCTAACTCTGGCATATCTGTGGCAATTTCGGCCCAAAGGTGCCAGATGACTGCCGAACTATATGAAAGTGAAGCCTAACTTTGGCACTTGTTTGGCGATTTTGGCCCTAAGATGCCAGATGTCAGCCGAACTACAAGCCACTAAGCCTAACTCTGGCACATCTGTGGCGATTTTGGCCCAAAGGTGCCAGATGAGAGCCAAACTATCAAAAAGTGAAGCCTAACTTTGGCATCCAGCATAATATTATTTTCTTCTTCCGTTTTGTGGCAGAACTTAGCCTGTTCCTTATTTCAATTACAAGTGGATTGCGATCATCTCCCACTCTGCCAAGAGCTCGTAAAGCACAAAGTGAGTCGGTGTAAACAATTGACTCTTGAAGCTTTTGTTTCAGGATCTTATCTGTGGCGAGGAGTAAGCCATAAAGCTCTGCCGTAAGACTACAGGCACTGTCATTAATTCTCCGGACAAGCTGCATCCCAGGCCCGATCACTCCGCAGCCCACAGAGGAATCTGTTTTACTACCATCAGTGTAGAAACTTGTAAAGCCGTGATACTGGTCTTGGAGTTCAAGGAATTCTTGCCACAGGACTTCACGAGGAGTGTCTTTTTTGTTGAATTTTGTTAGCTCCAGTTCGCACTGAATGGGAACTAGATCCCAAGGGGCTGCCGAACTCATGCACTGGACAACTGGAGGCAACACATCCAGTCCTACAGACTCTGCAAAATTGCGAACCCTCATGGCAAGAGGTGGAACAACTGAAGGCTTGTTACTGAAAGTTCGCTCATAGCGTATTTGTTCCATGCAGTTTAAGGTTGGATGGTTAGGAACCGATCTAATTCGCATAAAATACGTGAAGCCCAGTTCATCTCTTCTTTTCTCCAGAGAGAGCTCGTTTGCTTCTGCGTATAGGGTGAGGACAGGAGACGTGCGAAAAGCCCCGGTAGCAAGCCGCAGCCCCTGATGATGGACAGGGTCCAGCATTTTGAGAACCGATGTCCGGGCAGAGCCATACACCATACAACCGTAATCAAGTCGGGATCGAACGACCGACCGATAGATACGTAAGAGACAATGACGGTCAGCACCCCAGGACACATGCGACAGGACCTTAAGTATATTAAGTGATTTAGAACACTTCATCTTCAGGCTCTTGACATGCGGAACAAAAGTCAATTTGGAATCAAATATAAGACCTAAAAACTTGTGTTCAATTTTCACTGGGATAGGAACATCATACATAGTCAAAGAAGGTTCGTACAAAACTCTGCGGCGACGAGAGAAACTCACACAGACGGTCTTCTCTGGAGAAAATTTAAAACCATTGACATCAGCCCATTTGACCAAGTTGTTGATTGTGAGCTGGAGCCGACGGTTCACATATGGATGGATTACAAGACGATACAGAAATCTGCAGATCATCGACGTACAGTGAGTACTGAACAGATGGAGCTATTGCGCGGACAATTTAATTCATCTTCACAATAAAAAGAGTGACGCTTAGTACACCACCTTGAGGAACTCCATTTTGCTGCGAAAATTCTCTTGAAAAAGTTGTCCCAAGCTTCACGCGAAAAGTCCGGTTTTGGAGATAACTCTGAATGGCACTTAACATTCGGCCCTGCCCATCAAGGCTAAACAGATCCTGCAGTATGCCATGGCGCCAGGCTGTATCAAATGCCTTTTCCAAGTCAAAAAAGACAGAGACACAATGCTGCTTATTTACATATGCCTCTTGCACAACAGTCTCAAACCGAACTAGGTGGTCGACCGTGGATCGTCCTGAACGAAAGCCACATTGGTACCTGTCAAGAAGATTGTTTCTCTCCAAATAAAACATCAGCCTTCTGTTAATCATTCTTTCTAATGTCTTCAAAAGACAGCTAGTCAGTGCGATAGGCCTGAAGCTGGAGGCGCAGGTAGGGTCTTTTCCTGGCTTTAAAAGGGGGATAATGACGGCAGCCTTCCAGGACAATGGGAAAAGACCCTCGACCCAAACTCGGTTGAAAAGATACAAGATGAGCTTCAGCACCACCAGATGGATGAAGGTGCTGAAGAATTTGGTAGTGAATACTGTCCGGTCCAGGGGCAGTCTGTCCGGACGAATCAAGAGCCATCTGCAGTTCGTGCAGCATGAAAAGAGAGTTATAGGGCTCTTGCAAACCACCGGTCGTAGGCACAATCTTTTTTTCTGCATGTAGCTTATGCCGCCTAAATGATTGCGTATAGTGTTCGGAACTAGAAACAAATTCAAAGTGCTCACCAAGAATGTCAGCCTGTTCGTCAAGGCTTGCAGGACATATTCCATTTCGGCACAAGAGTGGGACAGAGAAAGCACCGTAGGAACACTCAATTTTATGCACGCGGTCCCAAACTTCCTTTACAGATGCACTGCTATTAATTGAAGAGGCATATGCACTAAAGCTTTGCCGCTTGGCTTGCCTTCGAATAAACCTTGCCTGTGCTCTTTTTCTTTTGAAACCAATCAGATTACTTGGAGTAGGGTAACGCCTAAAGTTACCCCATGCACGATTCTGTTCCTTTTTTGCCTGGCGGCAGTCTTTATTCCACCACGCCTTTGGCCTTTTTGGAAGATGCAAGGACGTCATGGGAATGGCGAGGATTGCGGCCTGTAATATGTGTCGAGTGATATGCAGAGTGACATCATCGATGGAAAGATCATCAAGTGATGAACAAGCTAAAACTGAAGAGTCTGTAAATGTTGCCCAGTCAGCCCTCTCAAACTTCCAACGAGGGGTACACGTTTGACGACCAGCAGGAGGACTGTTAAACTATAAAATAATTGGAAAGTGGTCACTTCCATATGGGTTTGGGATGACCCTCCATGAAAACAGTGAGTATAGTGAAGGATGGCAGATAGAAGGGTTGATGGAAGTAAAAGTCCTGATCACTGAACTAAAGTGTGTGGCTTCTTTAGTGTTAAGTAAGCACAATCCCGTGGAAAGAAGAAAACGTTCTACAAGTGCTCCACTAGAATCCCGTCTGCCACTCCCCCACAATGGGTTGTCTGCATTAAAATCGCCTAAAATTAAGTATGGAGTCGGGAGCTGACTAACAAGATCCTCTAGCTCTTCATACTGCAGCTGGTATCCCGGTGATATGTACACTGAACAAACGGTAATCACCCGGTCTAGCAGTATCCGGGCAGCCACAGCATCGAGAGGTGTATAGGGCCACTTCGGCAGATGGGGTTGTGCGCTGGGCAACTACAGCAGCACCACCAGATGCCACAGAGGAGTGCAACCTATCTTTTCTAAACACTTGATAATGGCGCAGTACATTTAACCTAGTTTCTTTAAGATGCGTCTCCTGCAGACAGAAGGCAACAGGGCGGTGTTCGTCTAATAAAAAAGTGACATCATCATAATTACAAAAAAGCCCGCGGCAATTCCACTGCATAAATGTAAATTTAGCCATTATTCTAAAACAAAGTTAAAAGCTTAGTAGACCAATACAAGTAGTAAGGTACAAGTAAAAGTAAAAGTAAAAACGTCAACTCTGCCGCGCAGGGCAAAAATAATGTACAGCATCACTTTGGAGGGATTACAGTTTTTTTTGCTTTTGTGTTTATTTTTAGAAGTCTGCCACTCCATCTCGTCTTGCTCAGACGCATGAGTGGAGACTTCTGTTCCCTCATCCATAGCCTCTGCATCCTGGAGCGAGGCCTTTGCTGCAGGTTTGGGCAGGCTCAGAGAATGGGGCGCCATGCCCCGTCCACGACCAGACCCCGCCAAAGGGGCAGAGGAGGTGCTGGGCGGGGTGTCGCCCGAGTTCACCCGTTCCTGCCCCCTTGGCGCTGCAGGAGCGGCACGAGGGCCATGCCACTCCTTCGAAGATGCTCTCTCTTCAGGGAGTGTGGGCGAGAGTGTCGACCCTTCTCCCTGGAAGGAGATCGCGAATGAGGGACGGTTGCGGCAGCCACCGGCCCATCCTGGGTTTGGGAAACAGCCTGAGAAGATACAGGCTGTTGCCGTGTTGGAGCGCGAGGGTTCGCACTCTGGCTGGGAGGGTCCGCAGACCGCCCAGCCGAGATTGCATGCCCCGGAAGCTGAATTTTCAGCTGGGGCGTGGGGGACTGCCGTGGCTTCCCATAGTCCAGAAAGGACGTCTGGGTTGCCACTGCCACTTTCAGTGGTGCAGGTCCCCGCTGCACCACCTGCGCATAGCCACCCTTGCGCAAGAACGCAAAGCGACGGCGCGCTTCCGGGTAAGAGAGGTTTTCTTTGACCTTCAAGGTTAGCACTTCTTTTTCTTCTTTCCATGTCTTGCATGATCGAGAGTACGCTGGGTGTGGATCACTGCAGTTAACGCAATGGGCTTCATTGGAGCAAGACTCTGCAGAATGGTCATATTTCCCACACTTGGCACAAGTGGCCTTACCACGGCAGTTCTGAGAGCCGTGGCCAAACCTCTGGCATTTAAAACACCTTCGAGGATTAGGCACATAGGGCCTAACCCTGCACTGGAGATAGCCAGCCCTAACAGTCTCGGGAAGTGTGGTGGATTCAAAGGTTAAGACTATGTGTTTAGTTTTCCGCTCTTGACCGTCCCGACGCATGGAAATGCGCCTCGTAGCTACAACTCCTTGGTCAGAGAGCCCTTCAAGTATTTCAGTGTCGGAAGTCTCGATTAGGTCATCCTCAAGATTACGCCCTGAATCGTAATGAGTGTACGATGGGGTGAAACGGTCACTTTGTAATCAGACACAGAGTTCAACGCAAGGAGTGATGTACTCTGCTGCCTGGATTCAATTTCCACAAGAAGGTCACCTGAGGGCATCTTTTTAGCTTTAAAGTTCTTACCGACCACACTTTCTAGCACTTTCGCAACAAGAAAGGGGGACATCTTGGAGAGTGGGGTGTCATCTTCGGAGTGCATAACCAAAAATTTGGGGAACGCAGGAGGAGATGGGGTCGTGTCTTTTCTAGGGACTTCGGTGCGGACCCTTTTCAGGGCCCGATCAGAGGAAGGTTTAGCTTGAGAACCCATAAAGATGGGAAAAGGATTCAGTGCCCGGGTGCACCCCCCACCACGGAGCCCAACAAGGGGGTAGGTAATGTGCCATAGCAAGATGGGCTTAGCTGACACAATTACTCTACCAGTGCTGCCCGGGCACTATACCCTAGTGTGGTTGCAGGGACAGGACCTGTTTCCACTCAAGGTTGGCCCTTGCCGCCTAAGGAGGTGAAAAAGGAAGGAAGAGAGTGTAGGAGAAAAGAGAAAGAGGTGGGAGGAAAAGTGAAAGAATGAAGAAGAGGGTAGAAGAGGCGACTGACTGAATCATCCTGGTCGGGCCAAGCCAGGACACCCGTCTACGAGAAGCAGGGGCCGAAGCGGTGTATTGCCTCACCCGGGGGGCCCCGAAGGGTCCAAACAAACCCCGGGCTCAGCTCAACCACCAGGGTCCCCTTTTCCCCGGACACGGGTTAAGCCACGCACAGCCAGGCGTGGGTGGGCGAACCCACATGGCTCGGGGTTCGTAGTGACGCCACTCACTAAGCACCTACTATAAAGTAGGTGCCCCCTGCATGCGGGTATGGTGGCCCACGTGGCTGGGGTCCGTGGTGACGCTACTCACCAAGCACCTAGCACACTAAGGTGCAGGCGCCCCCTTGCGGAGCTCGGGGTCCGTGGAGACGCCACTCTCCAAAGACCTGCTTTCACAGGTGCCCCCTGCGGGGCCTAGTTGTTTAAGTGTCTTCTGCTCTTTTAGACTATGTTATGATACAGGATCATATGTCACTCATTTCCCACTGGTACAAGCCTAATCGATTGTTCCTTGATCCCACAATAAGTGAAAGCTTCGTGCCTACATCATGGGATCAGTGATTACACCCGTCTTCTCCGATTTTGAATTCAGTATCTATGACTGGAGCCTTGGGCATTGAACATGTACAAAAAAGCTTGTAGAACATGACAGTAAACCTTATTATTATCACTGTACCACGAGCAAAAGTTACTGAGAAGCTAAAAGAAAATGTATCTCTGGCATGGGACTTCAGCTTTCACGGAAACAAATATTTTTTGTCTGTAAACAGTGGCTTCGAGATATTTACAAATCCTGCAAGCGTAGTGACAATTCTGTCGGGGTATGCAAGGAGAGCAAGTGCTGCTGCAGGATCTTGAAGCATTTGACGTGCTGAATGCTCCTTTCTACGTGCAGTCGGGCACTCGCAATGCTGGCCTTCCTTCTTGCATCACCAGGCGACAGCTGCTTCTTCTGACCAAGAAAAGGTGGTGGGACTTTCACATTAATGAAAGTCCCGTCAAGACTTTCACTAATGCAACTAGAGCATGCAGCGCTCCAACGAAGTATTGATGATCACGGATTTCTAGCAAACTTGCACCATGACCAAATTAACTGATTCCTCCTGTGAACGTATGTGAAATATCTCCTCTAAAGCTTTACTCCATTCGGAGAAAATTAATTTTAAAATTGAAGTTGACCAGCACTGAGCAGAGGTGGCAGGCAGGTTCAGGGCCTACACACACGATCGAAGAGTTCCGACTAATCACTTTACATATTCTACAGAACATCACATGAAAAAGTTTCTTTGCATTCATTTCTTCTTGTTAATTTACGTCGTTATAATCCCGGGGTCTTCTGTAGGGGGAAAAAAAGAGTATGTAGGCGAGCTGCCCCATAAGTAAGGGATATGACAAAGCTAGAAATAGCTGAAGTGGAGGATGAACAGGGTTTAATATCATGCCAATTAATTTCAATCATCAGCTGCTGCACGCTATCCGATAGACCGTTATTGCTATATGTGTATAAAATCACCTATTAGTCGTACAAGTCGCAAATCTTACTGCCCATATGAAACCTTTGAAGAACGAAAAACCTATATAATCAGACGTTTATACTGCTTGGTAAATTTCTAAAAAAAAAATGATCTAATATAATAATCAGCAGAAAGGTACATTGAAAGGGCAACACTGATGTCGCGCCGCGCGGAACCATCCTCTCACCTCTTCCCCTCCTGGTCAGTGTGCCTTCGCGCATTTCTTGCATCGTGTACTCGTGTGTAGACCATGCACTCAACGACCCGGCGCAAGCGCCCGAAGTTGATTCTGCAAAGATTTTCCTATGTACAGGATAAAGTGGTCAAAAATGTCCCGTACTGGAGATGTGTCAGCTGCAAGACCTACAGAGGCAGGCTATGGGCACGACAGCGTTACCAGCATGAACACCTCCAAACCATGCATCCTTTTTGTGTAGATCCTGCTGGGCCTTCTGCATGTCCGACCAGTTCATCGAAGCAACGATAGTACCACGTTAAAACCAAGTGCACAGTCACTGTTCCCCGCTGACGCCCACGTACCGACGTCGCTGCCGGTACTATCAGCGTATCTCGGCAGTCTGAACGGCCAGGCTGCGACACCGCCGGATTGGTTGACACCTGGGACATCAACGGCGCCACCTAACAGCTACCCTATAAAAGCGGACGATTCCCGGGACGGCGGCAATGGGCACGGCAGCGTTACCAGCATGAACACCTCCAAACCATGCATCCTTTTTGTGCAGGTGAGAAGAAACTACGGCAAGTGTATACGTAGCGACAATCTCTTCCTGTTTGTGCTGCCGTGCCCACGGTCATTGTGCCCTTTGCTGTGTGATGCCTGTTCGTTTATCAGGGATTTGTTATTGTTGGGAGGAGATGTTGAAACAAACCCCGGCCCTGACATGAAAATGATTCTAGAACAGCCAAAAGAAAATCTCAGATGACCTTCAGGAAATCAGAACAGAGAAGATTAAAACGAACGCAAGGCTCCTGGCGATCGAGCAGCAAAATGGAATCTATAACAGCTCTTGACGGTAGAATCACTGCCTGTGAGGAACAAATGTCTGTAGAGGCTGGGACTATAAGAACACTCTCTGCTAAGATCGACGATCTTGAAAATCGTAGTCGAAGGTCAAACCTGATTGTTTATGGAAGACCAGAAATCGTAAACGAAAGTAATGAATCACTTGATAGTTCTGTTACCGAAAAGATTCTCAATGAAATTCTCGAGGTTCAATCTGCAGGTTTTGAGAGGATACATAGACTCGGCAAAAAATAGAAAACAAAACTAGGCCTGTCATTTTTAAGCTATTCGATTTCAGAGACAAGGCAAAAATACTCAAACACTGCTACAAGTTGAAAGGGACGATCTATGCAATCAGCGAAGACTTTTCCCGCCCCGTACAGGAAATTAGAAAAAAAACTGAGGAATAGCGCCAAGGAAAATAGAGATAGAAGAGAAAAAGTGCAACTAGTCTTCGACAAAATCAAAATCAATGGCAGTCTATTTGTTTGGGACGATATTAAGAAGGATAAGATTCCTCTTAAAAAAAAAACGACCAAGCCAGCGCAAGCAAAGTCTCCCACGAAACCAACCTACAAAACTAAAACTAATCAATCTAAACACAAGAAGCTTGTTGAATAAAACTGTCGCTTTTGAATGTGTACTTCTTGACCACGAACCTGACATTATCACTGTCACAGAAACTTGGCTATCACCGTTTGTGCTTGATCATGAAGTTGTACCACCGAACTATGTTATCATAAGGAAAGACAGGCAATCACGTGGAGGTGGCGTAGCCATAATCATTAAAAAAGGAATCGTTTTTACTCGTTTGCCTGACGTACCTGACGTTGAGGCCGTTTTTTGCAAAGTCATATCCGAAAAGCATGCGATATCTGTTGGTGCAGTTTATAGGAAACCTGGCACTGAGCTTGACAGCTTGACCGCGTTGCATGATTACATGTCTAGTCATCTTAAAGATTGCAAACTTATTTTATCTGGCGATTTTAACCTACCTGATATCAATTGGTCCACTCTTCAGTATGACGCAACCTGTTCTGACGCACTTTTTGACATTATATTAAGTTTCAACCTCACGCAAATGGTTCACCAGCCTACACGTGTCGACGGAACAACTAGTAACGTTCTTGATCTGGTATTTTTTAGCGACCATCTTCCAGAAAGTGAAGTACAAGTTGATGTTATAGACGGCATATCTGACCATAAAATTGTTGTCTGTTCCTTCCCAATTCGCGACACCATCCGCTTTCCTTCGCCATCCTCTGTGCTTAACTTCAATAACGCCGACGACGCGAACATACTATCTCATCTTTCCCATAAATTTTCTTTTTTTACGGAGTATGCCTCTAGCGATAACGTCAGCATTGACGATTTATGGAAAAAGTTCAGAGATATAGTTCATTACAGTGTTACTAGATACATACCTATAAGAAAAAAAGTTAACAACAAAACACAATTCATGGATCAACCGCGATATCATCCATGCTAAGCGAAAGATTAAAAGAAAACGAAAGTCACTGAAAACAAAAGCATGCCCAGAGGGTAGACTTGCCCTTGCTGAATTGGTAAAAGTGCTAAAAAATAAAACACAAGAAGCAAAAGAAAAGTATTACAACGTGACTCTTCATGAATTCTTAAAGAACTCTCCAACTAAATTTTGGAACCATGTTAATCCCAAGAAAACGAACTCTCCCAGTCCAAACCCTGAAGAAAGCCGAAGTAAGGCAAATGAGTATAATAGTTACTTTCAGTCCATTTTTACAGAAGATAATGGTACTATCCCTAATCTCGAACCTAACGTTATTGCTCTGGGGCCTCTAGTAATAACTGAACCAGGAATTTTAAACCTCTTACTCAACCTAGATACAAAAAAAGGCAGCGGTCCTGATAATATTCCTAACGCCTTCTTAAAACGATACGCTGAATGGATGAGCAAATACTTGTACATAATCTTTAATAAGTCTCTTAGCACGTGTCAGCTACCCGTTGAATGGAAAAAATGTTAAGTCATACCTATACACAAATCAGGTGACATCACCAACCCTTCGAACTTTAGACCGATTTCCCTTACCTGTACCTGCTGTAAACTACTTGAACACATCATTCTAAAGCACATCACAACATTTCTTGATGCACACCAAATTCTTTCTCCTAAACAACATGGATTTAGAAGTGGTCTTTCAACAGTCACCCAACTCCTTGAAACTTTGCATGACGTGAGCCTTAGCATTAACAACAGAAAGCAAGTAGACATACTACTGCTCGATTTCTCGAAGGCTTTTGATAGAGCTTCACACCCCAAGCAAATCATCAAGCTAAAACATGCTATTGGCGAAGGACCTATAGTCAGTTGGATTGAAAACTACTTATCAAATCGTTCCCAGTTAATGCAATATGGACAAGAGGCTTCAGAAACTGTCAGAGTCACCTCCGGCGTTCCGCAAGGTTCTGTCCTTGCGCCAGTTCTCTTCCTATTTTTCATAAATGATATTACAATTAACATTGATGTTAAAATTAGATTATTTGCAGATGATTGTAGCATATACCGGGAAATCAACACATCGGATGATCACCTTGTACTAAATAGCTCTCTTCAATTAATCAATAAATGGTGCGCTGATTGGCAGATGTCTCTCAACGTGAGCAAAACTGTTTGCATGTCTGTAACAAGAAAGAAATCTATTTCTGAATTTCAGTACGGCTTTGATGATGTAACGATTTCACGGATGACTCAGTGTAAATATTTAGGCTTATTTATTACTTCAGATTTAAGGTAGGACCTACACGTGAATCATGTAACGTCAGAGGCATTAAAAAAAAACTTATGTACCTAAAAAGAACACTCAAGCTAGCCGCTACACCCACTACACTCTTAGCATACACTAGTCTTGTTAGACCAACGCTGGAATATGCTAACATCGTTTGGTTTCCTTACTCGAAGAATAATATACCTAAGGCTTGAAAATATACAGCGCAAAGCAGTAAGATTTATTTTTAACAAATACAGGCGCACCGACTCACCAACTGAACTTCTTAAAAGTCTGGTCTCCTTACCCTAGCTAACAGGGCTAAGCGTCTTAGGCTTAATTTCTTCTACTCTCTGCTACATGATGCTTTCAAAATTGACAAATCCAAGTGCGTCTCTTTTTCAAATACTAGACAGACCATGCACAAACATAGTAAAACCTTGACTGAATACTGCTTTAAAAATGACTGCTTCCGCTACTCTTTTTTTCCTTTAGCTACTAGAGAATGGAATCGACTAGATCCTTTCATTACTAACAGCACCTCCATCACATCATTTCTATCTCGGTTGGATGTTTTATTGCACAGTGATGTGTAATTATGAATGACATGATTTGCATATTTTTTTTATTTTCACGTGTGATTGAACCGTGGTTGTTTAATTTGGCTTAAAAAAATGTACGTTAACCCTTGTGCATTACTCTTAAAAGTATTTCTACTTTTCTTTATACCCCAGTATTTATTGGGCAAATTACTTGCATTTTTAGGTTGTAGATCTGATGAAATGTGAGCGAGTGTGTGTTTACGTTTGTGTGCTCCTTCCTGCGAAACTCCCTAAGGGATTGGCAGTATTTTCAAATAAAATAAATAAAGCGCGGAATGCTTTTGGACGGGACCCCCGTAATCCCATTCGCGTGACGTCATCGTGTCACGTGGCACCACGACGTCAGGCCACGGGACTGATCGTCGCGCGAAATACGTCACTTGACGTCACGCGAAATTCCCCCGTTAAACTTAGCGGTGAAATTAACAAGTAACGTTCTTCACTCCCCGAAACGACTGCTGAATGTCTTCTAAACAAACTTTAAGTGACTTGACGGATTATAGGACTTTTGGGGATTGCTCGGTCTTACTTTCTTTGCCTGTAGTTTGATTGTTTATGGCTGTTTGTGCGTTGTCTGCGGGTGTGGTGACGTCTGCCCCAAATTCACCGCACCCTCCCCGCTAACGACTGCCGCGCCGAGAACAAACCGAAGGTGGGCCGCGTGTTTCCGCCGCCTCCGTTACGCTCGCTTCTTCCCAGCCCATTATAGCGGCCGTCATTTTTCACCCTCTTATCTATTCTATTCGTTCGCCGTCGTCCTCTTTCTTTTCGCCCTCCTTCCGTTTTCCCGTATCCCGGAATAAAAGGACAAGAAGGATGACTCCTGGCCGATCCTCTTCAGGTCCTTTAATGAGACCAACATCGGAGACATATCCGTCTCTGGCAACTTGAATGGACTCTAGTTAATGTCACGTCGTTTATTTGCAACCAACTTTCGGTTATAATAACACCTAGTTTTTTGAGAGATTTTTTTTTTTTTTTTCTCAGCGAAAATCGAGGAAGTTATTAAGAAAACACCTTTAGGGAGGAATAATCTAGCTGGAATTGAGGTGGTGTTAGGGGAAACTTGAATAGACTCTAGTTAGTATCCCGTCATTTAATAGCAACGAACTTGATTTCGGTTATACGGACATCTAGTCTTCGGGAATTCCCGATATGTGGGTTAAAGAGTAAATTTCGAACTTTTTGGAGAATAAATCGAGGAAGTGATTATGGAAAGGCCTTTGGGGTGGAATAATTTAGCTGGAATTGAGGTGGTGTTAGGGGAAACTTGAATAGACTCTAGTTAGTATCACGTCATTTAATAGCAACGAACTTGATTTCGGTTATACGGACATCTAGTCTTCGGGAATTCCCGATATGTGGGTTAAAGAGTAAATTTCGAACTTTTTGGAGAATAAATCGAGGAAGTGATTATGGAAAGGCCTTTGGGGTGGAATAATTTAGCTGGAATTGAGACGCTATACGGTGCCGGCAACGTTTCCCGATTGGTGGAATGTGGGACCGACGTAGTTGGCGTCCTGGTCTTTCATTGGTCGTTCGAGTTGTGATGTCATTGAGGCGTTTGGAGGTTGGGAGGGAATTTTTGAAAGAGAGATGTTTGAATCGAGGAATCCCCCCCCCCCCCCCCCCCTTTCTTTTTTTTTTCTTTCTTATAGAAATGTTTAGTTTTTGTTTTCAGTGCGCCTCGCATTGCTTTGTAAAGCAAGAAGAGCTCTCGGGTGTCAGTTTGGGGCGACCGTCCTTTCCGTAATTAAACTTTTATCTCTCTGACCCCTCCGCGGTGAGGGTTCGGCCGAAATTGAAGTGGAGAGCACACACCTCGCTTTTTTTTCTTTCTTTATTTCTTTTCCTTCGCGTTCCTTCCTCGTTACCCCTTTCTTCCTTCCGGTTTAACGCAACCGGATGTTGATTGGGGAGACGGTGGGCCGCGTCTTTATCTTTGTTTTCGCTTCCCTTTTTTTTTCTTTAGGGGTTTAGCTTTTTTTTTCTTTCTTTTACTCCGCGGTGTTCCTCGTTGCAGTGAAATTTTCTCTTTCTATCTGGTCGCTCTTTTTTTCAGTTTTGCGCCGTAACTCGTTAACGTGGCAATTATCTTAGCTAAGGTATAGTTTCTTCTATAACAAGACAAGGAGCCAATAGAAGTAATAGACGTCTCAGTAAAAAATTAAAGAAAAACGAGCAGAGTTCACCCCCTCAACTCGCAGCCAGAACAAGCGGCCACGTGATCTGGAGCCGATTATTTGCCGCCAATGTTGATCATAGCCACGCGCTGGTGTTGGCAAAGCACAGGGCACGCGCTGTGTTCCAGACATTGTTATGGCTCGGCTATTGTCGTCGTTGCAGCGACTGGACACGGGCCACTACCCGAATGCTTCTCGAGCTAATAATTATCACGAGCCCAAATCGAGAGCCCACGCAGTGCTCGGGTCCAATCTATGAACCGCATTCAAATATCGTCATTGGGGTGTACTGCGATCCCCACGTTACGTCATCAAAATTTGCAAAGGAGAGATTAAATAAAAATGATCGCTTTTGTCCTTGAAATTACGAGGCAACAAAGCAGTTTCTTAGCCAGTGGCGTTGCGTGCGAGTATCCTTGAGTCCCACTGGTGCCACTAAGCTCGTGTAAAGTGAAAAAACATTCGAATTGAATATCGTTGCACCGCTCCTTTAAAGTACTACTTCAAGTAGGTTGAGAAAGCTTGTACTTTACTTGAAGTATATTCACTGAGCATGTACTTGTACTTTACAAAAGTAGTTTTTTCTGGTACTTTCTGAGGAAAGTACAACTACCGACTTCAAAATACATTCCCCAAATAAAAAAAAAATAAAAAAATGGCGTATCGTTATGTGAAAACGTCTTTCGAGACGTCATCTGGTCATTTCTTTGAATGAAGTAATGGTGGTTATAAGACCGATACAAATAAGTGCCTTATAAGTTTATTGTGTTAAATAGTTTGTCAGCGAGTGTAAAACAAGTATTTTGTGGCGACTTGACTATATTCAATATTGACCGCCATTTCTGAAAAAAAGCTGATGCGCTACCGATTACCCCTGGAGCAATGCATAGTGCATACAAGTAAAAAAACAATTATGGGGGATTGAATGGCATCATGAAAGAATATGTTAAAAAGTACTTGTACATTACTTCGAGAGTACATTGTATTTATAGTACTTTACTTCTTCAAGTACATTTCACCAGGTGTACTTCTTACTTTACTTGAAGTATGTACATAACCTCTAATTTACTTTGTAGTTTACTTCAAGTACTTTTTATGTGTACTTAACGCAATACTGTAAACAAGCAAACACTGTCTGCAAAATCAACCTCAGGCAGTGCTAAACCTCAAAGTAGAAATGATACATTCGCAATACATCATTCAGCAAAAAACAAAAAAAGTTCAAAACAATTAGGCACGCTGAAGCAGAACCAGCAATTAAAGCATTTCTGTGAAAACACAAGCCACTTTATATTTGGCTAGCCGAATTTCGCAAACGTATCGAAGCCCATATGCACTTTCTCTTGTTACCATAAAAAATATAAAAGTAACTTCAAAAGTAATTCGCTACTTTTTTGCGGTAGTTAGTAATTTACTCAATTACTTTGCATTTGAGTAATTTCTGCTTTACTCAAATTACTTCTGAGGCCAATACTCAGTAACTTAACTTAATTACTTTTTTTTAGTAACTTGTGCATGTCTCGTTGAAAGCATACAGAGCGCCAAAGACGCTTATATTGGCCAGGAACGCTTTTAGTACGCTGAAGCTCCATAGCGATCTTAGCGCCACTGGTTCAGAACGACCGTTTCGAAGCTTCGTAGATTTGAAAGGGTCAAAATGGCGATTGTCGTGGCAACATAGACTTATTAGCCAATGATCGCGCGAAATTTTGTCGTCTGGACGTTATTATCTGTTTTATGTCCGGCTGGCAGGCAGGGAAGGCAATGGCGCTGTTTTCTCGGGATCCGAATCGAGAAGACACTGCGCCTTAATTGCCAGCTATCTGCCTTGGATATCACTTGGTCACACGCCAGCCAATGCCTGGCGGAAGGCAACAAGCGCGCGTTGGAGGCGGAACATCTATTGATAAGCGCGTTCCTTTTCCGAGCCTCGGGGACACTTGGATGCTACCGACTCATGGACAGCTTAAGGAACGAAGGGCGTGGTCTCATTATCGCAGCCAATGAGACTACTGCGGTCAATAAGAGCGTCCAAGAATCAATCGGGAAGCAAGAGGTGTGAGAAGCTGTCAGTCCCTCCCGCCGCGCTTGTCGGTGCCTTCGTCAGAGACTTTTACTAGTAGATTGCGCGCTAGACCTTTACGTTGCTAGCGGGAGCTCGTGTCGTCACTTTGAGGCGTGGATTGAGCCCGCGCTCACTAGGCCGGCAATCAGCAACGTATTGTTCATCAAAACTCTCTATTATCTGGGCGCGTGGCCCCGCCGCCGTTTCAATCAATTTCCAAGCGTTCGAACGATTAGAAGTGAGGATAACTGCAAGTTATCCTCACTTGGTTCTTTCACCGAAACTAGCAGCTCTTTCCCGCCAAATTTACTTTCCCGCGGGAAAATTTTTTTTTTCCTTTTTTTTTATATCTTTCGTTGGTGGAGAGAGAACGGGGCGCGCATTTGTTTCCGTTTTAGTCACGCCTCTAACAACGCGCCTAACGAGGCTTGACTTTCAGCTGTTTTTTAAGGCCCGCTTTTTTATGGTTGTTTTTATACTTAAAAGGCGTAATTGATGCCCGGTTAATTACTATTTTATCCCGTTCCGCTTCGTCGTATGGGCTGTCGGCACAAACTATTTTGTTAGCCACGAGGCGAGCGAGGAGAGACCCGTTCCGGTGTCCTGACAGCATTCCTCGAGTGTTTTTATTTGTTTCTGTCGAAACGTTTGCAACTAATACTTATTGTAATTCATTTGAGCATGGCAATTATATAGGGTGTCTACAGTGTTTCCTACGCTGTAAAACGAAGCAGAAAAAATCGGCGCCTGCACGTAGAAGGCTCAAACTTTAACGAAATGTGCATTTAGGTTTTGGAGTTTACCTCGTGAAATTCCTAGACGCAAGTCTCCTCCTGTAAAAAAAAAAAAAAAAGAAAAAAAGAAAAGAAAATTAACAAATTTGTTAAAGGGCCCATGAAACGAATTTTGGGCTGGAATAAATCAATTTATATTGGGATTTTACTAATAGCGCATCGTTCAGTGAGCCAAAAGAAAAAAAGGTAGGATGTCAAAAGCCTGACTTTCACGACAAATTTGAAAACACAGCGGACTATTTTGTACCTCCTTCCATTCGTAAGCTCACTGCCTTTTCACTATGATACATTCGCGGTTCCCAAAGCGCGTCAGTGGTGCCAACCTGACGTCAGCCGAGCCCAGCTCACGCATTGGACACGAGAACTGCGTCACTCGGACGTATGCGCTCGTCAACAATCAATCCGTCGACGAATATTTGGATTCGCGTTCGTGACCAATGCGGAACTTATCGTCACTGGCGAATGACAAGTTCTATGGTGTGCATAAAAAGCACAGTGGAAGCTAGGAGTCATCGTACCGGTGCCGAAGAATGTCACGACGACGTGATTTCACAATTCGCATTTGAGTTGAGGATTAAAGCTAAGGAGGAAGAAGTAGGAAAATCGTTTCATGACCCCTTTAAGGACAACGGCGGACGTGTTCGAAAACGACCGACTTAGCGGCGAATTATAACTTGTGGCGCCATCTCCCGATATGCGCCGAGAACAAACGACGCACTCTATTGCTTGCTAGCTGCGCCTATCGAGAGATTGCGCCACAAGTTACAATGATCGCCTTGAAATTTTACGAGGTAACATCCACCTCCTAAAGGCATTCGGTGAATGTTTGAACTTTCTATGTGTTGGCGCCGATTTTTTAGATGCGGAGCACCTCTTGCTCGGGTCTATGTCCCGCGGCGTCGGCGTTGTAGTTGGCACTCGAACTACGCACGCGCAACTCTCCTCCTTCCCTCTCTCCAACAGCTGCGCGTTACTCTCTCCTCTCTCTCTCTCTACCAGCTGCGTGCACTGCGCGTGCGTTCGCTTCTCCTCACACCGCGCGCGCACGCGCAACTCTCCTCCTCTAGTCTCCTCTCCTTCAAGTGTGAAAAAAAAAATAAACGGCGAGCGGCGAGCATTCCAAGTTTCTCTGCCGCGAGCCGCGACGAAGGCTCGCGTAGGGGGTAACGCTAGGGCAGTCGGTGGCGCCATCTCTCGACGTCAGCACGCAACTGACTCTTTCCTCGGAACCAACACGATGCTCCGCATCACCCCATGGTTCCCCTCGGGAAGATGGTGTAATTTTTAGATGCGGAGCATCTCTTGCTCGGGTCTATGTCCCGCGGCGTCGGCGTTGTAGTCGGCACTCGAACTACTCACGCGCAACTCTCCTCCTTCCCTCTCTCCAACAGCTGCGCGTTACTCTCTCCGCTCTCTCTCTCTACCAGCTGCGTGCACTGCGCGTGCGTTCGCTTCTCCTCACACCGCGCGCGCACGCGCAACTCTCCTCCTCTAGTCTCCTCTCCTTCAAGTGTGAAAAAAAAAAAAAATAAACGGCGAGCGGCGAGCGTTCCAAGTTTCTCTGCCGCGAGCCGCGACGAAGGCTCGCGTAGGGGGTAACGCTAGGGCAGTCGGTGGCGCCATCTCTCGACGTCAGCACGCAACTGACTCTTTCCTCGGAACCAACACGATGCTCCGCATCACCCCATGGTTCCCCTCGGGAAGATGGTGTAATTTTTTTTCCGGTTTGTTTTACAGTGTTGGAAACACTATGGTCACCCTATATACTTTGCTAACTTATAGTGCAATTGTCATTCCCCCGAGAATTGGTCAATAATGCACTTGTAAGAAGAGCCGCCTAAATGCTTATTGCCTGTTGGAACGATTGTAACTTTATTTATTCCTATTCCATTGAGCATTTGACAGTAACAGAATTTTGTAGTCAATTAGAGTTCATCATCATCATCATTTATTTTCCTCGAAGACCCGCAAGGTGTGTTACACGATGGAGTGGGCATGCATATAAATATATAAATATAAATACTCAATCAGCGCAACAATAACCCAATACTAAAACACTGTATCTAATTTGAGGGTTTAGACAGGAAAAGGGTCTGCTTCAAATACAGGAGCGTTATTTATGGAGACAATGTTGTTAGGTGGTGTATTCCAGCCTTTTATTGCCAGTGGTAATGCAGTTCTTTGATAAGAGACTGTGGACGAAGAAATTTTACGTCATTTAAGAGAATGGTCAAGACGGTTATAAAAAAGATTTTCTGAGATGACTGTTGGTGACAGAAGATTCGATCAGGAAGAGAAAAACGGGATACGGGGCGGCGGAGAAAACGCGCGTCTAGGCTAGTTAACTTGCATAATCCTGATATGCTACTATATGAATTGTTATTGTAATTTATTTGCACAAGAACAGGTGCGTTCACGGCGGCGTGCTGGGCTAAGCAGAAAGGTGAAAACCCTTACGCGTGTGCGCCTGCTTGCCTGCCGCCGTGAACGTTGAGACCCTCGGCGCCGCGTCTAACCATGATGAGATGGTGGTGTACAGATGGTTGTGATGATGGTTTAAATGAAGCTTGTGGACGAGGGTGAGGGGTTGATGTCGCGGTTAAAGAGTGTGAAGATCATTAGGACCAGCAGCAGTCTTCGCGACGGTGGTCTTTGCGGGGCCGTCATGGACTGCTGACCCCTCGCAGGCCGGTCTCGAGCGCCTAGCGAGGGCTCCCCGCGTGCCCAGCTTACGGACGAGCCGGCCGATTTTTCGGCGACGCAGGGAGTCCCGCAGCCCCGTGGTGAAGCTCCAGGGGTTGACGACGGTGTTGGCCAGGCGGCGATTTTCCGGGAATGCGGGCATTGAAGTCTCCTAGCTTGCGGTCCAGCTTGAGCAGCGTGAGCACACTGTCGATCGAAAGCATGGTGTGTGCCACTGGTCTGGCAAACCACATGGAAAGTATAGTCAGGATAAATAAAACGAAGGGATCTATTTAAACGGCTAAGGTGTTACTTAAATATGATTGCCATGGAGACCATATAGAGGAAGCGTATTCTAGCTTGAATCTCACCAATGTTTCGTTTTACTGAGGCTGTTCGCTATCTGCATTATGGAAGTGGAAATTTACCGAATTGCTTCTGGAAACCTGAATTCCAGATTGCAGACGGGAAAAATTTTGGAAAACCCGAAATCCAGATGGGATCCAATAAGATTTCCAGTTCCATAATCCAGATAGCGAAAAGTTACATCGGGTTGTGGGGTAGGGTAGGGTTAGCGTCAGCAGCCAGCGACAGAGGTAAGATTGATCCCCAGACAATAATACGACAAACAAGGCGTCACTGGGGTGGTAGCATCGTGATATGGAAATGATTTTATAAGTAAACGGCATGAGAACGAGAGTGATTTACGTTTGTTAAGATTTAGAGTCATTTACCTTGTTTGGCACCACTGAGTTATTAATGAGAGATCGTCCTGTAAAGTTAGTTGATCATTGTAGGAATGAATGGCTTTGTAAGGGCCAGTTACCGTTTCCTGAGGACTTCGTGCGTTACCGTACAGGTCAGAGATTTCACGTTGTTACTGGAAGAGTACTGGGTGCGATTAATCAGGAATTCAGATATTCATTTGATGATAGAGTCGTAAATATTACATTTTACATTTTGTTTTTAATATAAGATACGTTGATGAGGGATTTTGTCGAATACCTTGGCAAAGTCAACGAAAATTGCGTCGGTTTGAACACTGGAATCGAGACCTGAATAAATGTCGGTGAGAAGTGCTGTTGATTGGGTTTCGCACGAAAATGATTTACGAAATCTAGGCTGGCTGATGCTCACAAAGGAAGTTTTGCGAGTCTAAAACAATTATAATGTTTGAATAAAATATGTAAGGGGAGTTTAGACGGAACGCTGGTGAGGGAAATAGGGCGGTAGTTACTCATTAGCTGGCGGTCACCCGTCGCGTGAACGAGGATTACGTTAGCAATTTTCCAATCACGTGAAATTTCGATAACCTTGGGTGACTTTGAGTATACGTCGCGGAGGAAAGCGGAGGAGGTGGTTTTAGTGTTCATTAACACTTTCGAGTTAATTTGGTCACAGGCTGAACTGGAGGACGCCTTCAGTCGGTCGATTGCCTTCAGGACACCTGCGCGGTCAATTACGATTGAATTCATATGATGATGAGAGGATTGGCATAAGTCAGGAATGTTTGACAGGTTTTCGTTTTTAGAGTTGACGGCATGTTTCTACTAAATGAAATAATAGGGACTTTTGTTTTCATGATCTTGTAAACTGCGTAGTTCTACGGGAACTACGCGAGAGAGACACTCACTCACTCACAATGCTTTGGAACGCTTGAGTTCCGAGAACGGAAGCTTGTTTTTATTGCCTGCCGTATTTTATATTTAGTGCTTTCTTTGTGCCACGCGTACCGCAGATATACGTACGTTGAACGCTGACGTGCACTTGGAGCTTTCCACTTTTAGATGCTTTCCCCTTTTTTCTTTAAAGCAAATATTTTTGCTTTGAGCGACGAGTGTCTGGAATTAACACCCATTAGATAATAGGTCCGTTGGGCTAGATTTGCTCCGTCGCCTGTAGGGCGGTTTCAGGTAACGTATTTCCGGTTCGAAACTTCACGGCCGCCATGTTGATCGACTTTCGTCCTATGTCTGTCTGTGCACGGAGGCATTGTTTTCAAAATCGCTCGACATCTTACCCGTCGTCATCGACGGCGCCAACTAGAGTAGGTGAGAACACATAGGAGCATCGGCTGGTACTAGATCTTTATGCGTACTGGTTTTTTATCTACTCGAGACGAGACAGCGATAGAGAAGCGCGACCCGTTGGCAGTCAAAATGACCCTAGCAGGTGCGGCCAAAACGCCCCCCCCCCCAAAGAAAGAAAAACAACAACAAAAAGGCCTAGTGAGCGTGCTTTTATGCGGCTCAAATGCGTCTCCGGTCGCACCTGCCATAAACGGAGCCACTCGCCATGATTCTGCGCTTCACTAGCACCAAGCAAGACGCCAAGAACGAATCGTCTGCATGCAAACAAATGGGGGAACTAGCAGATGCTGTTCGTGAACATGGCGGGGCGCGGTTTATTGGAAGTACGGTGCGTGAAACGCGTCACCCGACTGGTGTGTTTAGCGTCCTATATGCCTGTTTCTCTCGGCCAGGGGGCGCTGTAGCGTTCGCCAGATGCGTCCTCGAAAGAGGCGCCTCCGCTAGCGTCCGCGGGACGCAACCATTTAATGCTGACGTGAAACGGTGTTCTAGCGTCCCATCATGCACCTTTCACGAGCGTAAATGAGCGCCTGTGAGCGTCCCTCAGCGTCTGCTCGTGGTTCACGCGCACTAACAGAGCGTTTGAAAGGACGCAACGCTACGCACAGCGAAAACGCGACCTAAAAATATCCGATGTTGCTCGCCAGGGGCACTGTTCAAAACTCGAGAGCTACAGGTGTATACCGTTCATGCATAGAAAGGCTGCATTTTCTACGTCACTTACCGGAGTGACTCCGGAGCGGTGCGCGCAGATGGAACACGAGTGCTTCGTCAATGTTCCGCCTGGGGCCCTTGTTTTCACTGGTCGCACGTGAGTCTCGGTCCAACGCCGGTGCAGCACTCGTGCTTAATCTGCACCCCAGTCCAGCCGAACATTGACGGAGCAGTTCCATCTGCGCGTCGCTCTGGCCTCCGGGAAGTGACGTAGAAAATGCAGCCCTTCGGCCTTGTTATCTATAAGGCCTTGATAAGACTCACGTTCTCCTCTCCTAGTTTCTTCTCTCCTTCGATGCACGAGAAGTTTAGAGAAGCTGAACGCTAACTCGAATATTTTCTTGGAGAGAAGCCGAAGCTAGCTTTATATCCGTTGAAAGCGTTGGGTCGCGTCTAAATGTTATAATTATTTACTACCTCGAGTCTTTATAAGTGTGCCTTAGTGAAGCCCCTCGACATATTCTTGCGGATCTTTTAAATCTTTAAAATTAATAACAGACATGATCTCTTCAGCGTTGAAGTTTGGGCTAGTTGGTATACAGACATAATAATTAAAAAAAAAATAGAAGAACAGCGCGAAGACGAAAATAAAGTTAAAGGTAACCGACAGGACGCAGCGCTGTGTCCTGTCAGCTTTTAGAGCGCAGTTACAATAAGAGTGTACTGATGGGTCACAATATGGAAACTATAATCGGTGACAGGTTTTGAGTTCAGGGGAAGCTCCTCCAACCCCTTCTCATTTTAGCAGAGCGAACGCTGCAGAAGAGATGGCCTCCTCTCCAGTGTTCGCTCTGATAAAGGGGAAAGGGGTGGGAGGAGTTTTCACTTTACTTTTAACCTGTTACCGACTATAGATATGTCTGTCTTTTCTAGCCTCAAATTTTTATGAAGTGTGTGCATCCCCCGAAGTATTTATACCGCGATATGGGAAACCGTGGTTTCCTACGAAACTTACACCGGGTGAGGAGGTTTGGGAGATGGGCACAGTAGAAGAATCTTCGACTTTTGAGACAAAAGAGTTTCTAATTTGCAGCAGTCTTGAGAACTACGAATCGTTTTTATTCTGCCATAGTTTGTGGTCTGTCAAGCAGCCGGCTTTTTGGCATCGTAAATGTTGTACTAAAACTACTGCGAGTGCCTATAGCTAAGCCGTACCTTTCCCCTTTCTTTTTTGCTTTATTCTGTATGGCTTGGTTTGACGTTTCGATGGATCGGAGCGAACTTGGCGTTGAGGTTAGCACTTCTCACTGTGGCAGAGACGTAGTAGCGTTTTGAGTCCTCGACACACCCAGTTTGTTTATTGTAATCCACTTTTTTTTTGTCCAAATATGTGTTGCCACTTAGATACGCGACTGGGTTTGAGGCCGTTCGACACCCAAAACATCAGCATCCTCTTTGCCCGTTGAGCCGCCGTGACCTTTGTGCCCCGTGGTGGGTTTTCTCGGCCCCCAAAGTTGATACAAAGAAACCATCTTCCCTTTCTGCTCGGCCAGAAGGGAGGGAGAGAGGGTATCAAAAATCCATTTGCTCTCGAACTGGTATTTCTGCAAAAGGTTTATTAACGTTGTGAGCGTTGTACTCCGTTTCTAAGTCCGACCGAAGCCGACGCTACGACCTGACGAAGCCGACGAAGCAGCGCCAAGTGCACATTGTTGTCAGTTTGTATAAGGTTTGTGTGGTTCAGTCCAAAGAAAAGTGCATCACGATCAGAGCAGGGTGCTTCACTGCAACGCCACTCTGATTGAGGGGAAGCAGAACTCGCGCGCTCCAGGATTACGGCAAGGATACTTCACCGCAACATGACTCTGATTAAGGGGAAGGTCGACTCGCGAAATAACGTCGAGCTACGACAAGGAACGACTGATGGTTGATGAATTTGAAATAGAGACGGCATCCTGGATGTTGGTCCCGGCCTCAAATTAAGGTAACGAAAGAAGAAAAGTAAAGTAGGCACATTGCCCTTGGTAGACGGAAACGAAAGCGAGCTGATGAGGCGAAAGCATGGAGTAGGGAAGAAAGGTTAAAGAAGAAGGGGACCTTGTGAGTGGGGTGAATCCATCTTTCGGCACAAGTGGTGCCTCTTGTCCAAGACTCGGGTCGAGTATTATCTTGGTAAGAAACTCGCCGAAAGAAAATATGCCGGTAGGAAGGAGAGGGGATAAGCTTCTTATGGTACTAACTTGAGGCGAACGATAAGCCGCAATAGGCACAAGAGTGATGTCGCGGGAGTTGAATTTAGGTCATTGTAGCTAAATGGATCTAGCGTCTTTCCTAGAAGGAAGTTTCGCGCTCGCACGCTTCTTCATAGCGAAGAGACTCAAACCGGGAATCCAGAAAACGATAAAATAGCTTCGGCGTCCAGCTGTCACCTTCGTGTTCGCTGATCCCAAAGGGCACGGAAATAATCACTCTTCTCCTAGGATCCCGCAGATTTCTTCCGATTGTGTATGCCCTTCTCTCTTTCACTGTTTGGGTGTATGTGTCCGTGCATCTGCGCTCGCGCGCTTACATTTGTGCGTGAATGAGAGTTTTGGGCACGAGTGTGCGTGTTCGTGAGTTTGTGCGGGTGCGTTTCTGTGTGTTGTTATGTGCGCGTGTGCGCGCTTACGTGTGTCCGTGTGAGCCTGTTGCTGCGTGTAACCGTGTGTGTGTTAAAAATAGTTGCAATCTCCAAAGGATGTAGTCACGTTTTAGTTTCTCGACACTCGAGTGAACATTTGAGAGAACTTCTAATCTTCTATATTCAGTTCTGCAGTCGCTCCATCGGAGATGTTGAAACAAAACGAACCCCGCTTATCTACGAGCAGTTTACGGAATTTTTCCGTAGCTCCAAATATTTTTAATCGTCGCCAGCCGCTAGGTCTGGGTGCAAGAGGAGAAGGTGGCAACCCGGACTCTACCCGCGGAGAAGTTCCGCAACACCACCACCGTCCCCTTTTCCCCTGCCTGCGGTGTACGTCTCCGAACCCCTTGGCCTCGCTACTCGATGCAAATCCTCGGCGGACCCATGAGTCTCAATTACCGCTTCGCCGATCCCTCGCGTTTCGCATTCGAGTTGATTCCCGCTCTCCTCTTTTTCGGGACCTTTCATTAAGAAACACACGCACTCACGCGCGCGCGTCAGCGACGGAATGTTTCGTCCCCGCGTTGCAGAAAGTCCCAGACCCTCCTCGAGCGTCCCGTGCCCTTTCCGAACCCATGGCCGTGGACGCTTCTCTTCCATCGTCCATGAATCACGTCTGTCGAAGTTGGTGGGGAACACCCTCCTCGACTTTCTTTGCGTCCCTTTTTCCCCCGCTTCCCAAATCTCCCGAATCGGGACAGCCTTCGCGCGTGTGCGAGGAGGGAAAGTGGGGATTTCGATTTTTCGCAATCTCTTTTATTTTTTTTTGGAGGGAGGGCGCTGCGACGACGTTAGTTATTTGGACGTTAGTACGAATCCCGCGGCGAGTTGTTTCGTTGGAACCCCCGGCGTGCGTTCCGCCCGCGTCTGTAGTAGAGTTGCATGCGCTTGCGATGTCGTGCTTGTGAAATCGCAGCGCGTGCGTGCGTGTGTTTTGGCTGCGTCGCCTCCGTGTTCGAAGTTGCAGCGTTTCCCTTCACCGCGGAATGCGAAGGCGCGAAAAGAATGATGGGGGGAAAAGGGGAGGGGGGGGGGGGAAGGAATCCCCTTTATTTCGTCCACTCTTCTCAGTTCCTTCTCTTTTAACGGCTTTCCTTTCGTCCTCTTCCCTCTCCGCTTTGTGTCGTCTCTTCCCCCGTTTCATTGTATCGAGTGGTTTGAAACGGTTTAATTACCGCGCAATTTTTTTTCGTCGTTCCATTCGGCATTTTTATTTGTCGCGTTTTCTTTTTTTCTTCTTTTATTCGGGGTATAGCCTCTCGTGTACGTGTGCGATATGGTCTTCATTCGACTTGCGATTGAGACGAGGCTGCTTTCCACTGCTTCGTCTTTTTTTTTTTTTACGTAGTCGTTTTTGTCCTTTTTTATTTTACTTCTCGATACGATAACGAATATTCTTCGCCAGTAGAAGTTCCAGAGCCGAAGCTGGGCCCTGTTAGACTCCGGGTTAATACTTATTGCTGGACCTACTTCAGAGTGCATCTCTTTCATAAAATGAATAGCATTCATCAATAGGGGCTCAGAGGGAAGTGGAATTCGCCACCTTGGTTCTGCTCGAAATGCTTAAATTATATACAAAAATAATGATCTTTCTATTGGGAAGGGGCTGGATTACAGTGTTGTCAGTGTGACTGTTTGCTGTACGGGTTCCGTACGCTAAATTTAAATGTACAGATTTCAGTCGTAATATTTTAGATTTAAAGGAAAGCTAAAAAGGTTCTTGAAAAAAACAATAAATGATGTAGAGGTGTATTCTAGAATATTTTTTTCTCGTGAATTCAAATGCCACGTTCGTTATCCCCGAGAAAACACGAAAAACCTTTCGACCAGTCGTGACTCCATAACATGACCTTTCGGCCGCCAAGCGCGTGTCGCTCGTGTGGGCAACGCGTGCAATTGCAAGCTTGCCAGATATACAGGGTATTTTTTTTAACTGCACCAAATTTTTAAATAAAGGGGGGAAAAGTTTTATGAATGCGGTTTTCACTGCGTGTTTATATGGCTCGGCGGACATTAGATGGGAATATAACCATCCCTATTATCAAACTAATTAACTAAAATCCGTTAATTAACTTTTTAATTACTGTAATTAGGCTATATGTTTATATTACGTACTTTGAGGCAGTCATATGCCAAGACTGTTCCATTTTGTAGAATTCGCGTAACCAGTTTGTGTACCGCGATATTCGTCCACGAAGTTTGCACTTTTATCCGGCTAATGTAGCAAAGTTCGGCTATAGTGGCCACTTTCGTGGGTTTGCCGAATTGAGTGGATAAAAAGTCGGATAAAGTAAAAAATTCAGGGGCAGATATCTTGGAACACAGGCACATTTCGCGAATTCTACAAAATGGGACAGTCTTGGCATATGACTGCCTCAAAGTTTGTAATATAAACATATATCCTAATTACAGTAATTAAAAAGTTAATTAACGAATTTTGGTTAATTAGTTTGATAAAAGTGATGGTTATATTCTCATCTAATGTCCGCCAAGCCATATAAACACGCAGTGAAAACCGCATTCATAAAACTTTCACCCCCTTTATTTAAAAATTTGGTGCAGTTAAAAAAAAAACACCCTGTATATTCCCCTGCACTGACACCAGTCGTGGCGTCTCTTTCTGACCTTCTTGAAAGTAGCAAGAGTGCTCGTGCATAGGTTTGATGGGCGCTGAAGCCGCGCGTTTCAGCGATGTGGTGAGCACCTTGCGGGTCTACGGATCCCCATGTGGCGGGTTCGAATCCCGGCCGAGGTGCCCGCAATCTGACGGAGGCTTATTGCGGAGGAGGCGCCGTGTAACCGAGCTTTCGGTTGCATGTCAAAAGATCCCCAGGTGGTCCAAATTAATCCTCAGTCCTCCGCTGGGGCGTGCCAGATGCCCGTCGTTGGTTTGGCACGTAAAACCCCCAAATTTGACTTTGACTTAGCACCTTGCGGGCTTTGATTCAACCGCCTTAAAACGGCGATGCAACGATTTTTGTATTTTGCACAAATACCGCTTAGAACGGATCCCTGACGTTAATGACCTGTGAAATACCCGTTCGATTTTCACCACACGCAATCGAAGTCGCAGAAAAAAATAAAGAAAAACGAGCAGAGTTCACCCCCTCAACTCGCAGCCAGAACAAGCGGCCACGTGATCTGGACTCCTGGAGCCTATTATATGACGCCAATGTTGATCATAGACATGCGCTGGGGTTAGCAAGGGCTCGCGCCGCAGAACCCAGGGATCCTGGGTTCAATCCCCACCCCTGCCCGTTTCGATCTGGATGAGCATCGTACCGGCGTGCGGTCGTGTATCACTACTGCGTGGTGCACGTTAAAGACCCCAGGCTAGCGGTTGTACTGCACTGGCTAAATTGCTCATCTACAGCGAGTGACTCGTCGCAACATTAAAAATGGCTGACCAACGACTCGCTGTATAAATATCCACACAACCCCAATTATTATTATTGGCAAGGCACAGGGCACGCGCTGAGTTCCAGACATTGTTATGGTACGGCTGTTGTCGTCATTGCAGCGATTGGACACAGGACACTACCCAAATTCTTCTCGAGCTATAGATCATCACGAGCCCAAATCGAGTGCCCACGCAATGCTCGGGTCCAATCTATGAGCCGCATTCAAATATCGTCACTGGGCGGTACTCCTACCGCCCAGCTACGTCATCAGGTTTTGCGAAGGAGAGATTGAATGAAAACGCTCGGTTTTGTCCTCGAAATTACAGCGCAACAAAGGAGTTTCTTGGTCAGTGGCGTTGCGTGCGAGTTTCCTGAGTCCCACTAGTGCCAGTAAGCTCGTGTAAAGCGAAAACATTCCAATTGAATATCGTTGCACCGCCCCTTTAAGGCATTGTGGAGAATAAATATCAAGACGATTTAAATCAAACTAGTTTTACTATGACGATTTAAATCGGACCTTTCCCGTAAAAGTATTTCCGAAGATAGTCCTTATTTACAGTTTGTCTGTCATTTGATGATTTCTATGTGCATTTGTTATGTACCTAAATGAAAGGATCATCGAGCAAGAAAGGTTTATATCAAGCTGCACACGAGTAAAATGCATTCTCCTTCTGCACTAATAGGATAATTGAGCTTTCTTTCTATCATCCCCTTCGTTCGTGAGTTACAAAACGTCCTATTGCAAGCAAATCAAAACGTAAAAAACAATAACTAGAAAGGTTATGTTTTATTGCGAGCAAAAGACGCGAAGAAAAGCAAATAAGGCTTTTTAACTAACGATAAAAATCAAACAGTTTTTGTTAATTACAAAAAAAGTTGTTAATTAAACTCTACTTTAAATATTGCCGCGAGCGCAGCTGACCAAGCAGGCAGCGCGCTCGTGGCCTATCGGTTATCGTGCCTGCCTCCTCGCGAAACGCCAGGGTTCGATTCCTGGGAGCGACGTTTATTTTGTTTATCCCTGCAATTTAGTGTTCTGGAAAATTCGAGAATCCTGTTGCTTGTTCGAGGTCCGAATGTTCTACGCGTCGAACCTTCTACGCCGATTATTCCAGAAGCCCACGCGTGTACATAAGGAATTTCGCGTGGCGAGCCAAAATCAGTTTCGCCTCAGCGTTCGATCTTGCTGCTTCGCCGCCTTCGACGCCCGCGACGCTCTCTTGTTATCTTTCTTTTCCCTTTTATTTTTGGGCACAAGTTCGCCCCATTAAACGTTCACTTTACTCAGTTATTATCGCCTCATCACTTGTCATTCGTGACATTTTGGTGGAGGTGCGGGGTATCGCATTCTATGCCGGTGGAGCGTACCCCTCCGAAAACACGCCCGCCAAGTGACGTGCTCAGCCCCGGGAGGTTACCCTTCGCAGAAGACGCCACAGCCCGATCAAGCCGCCGTACCAAAGGCCAATCCCCGGAATTTGGACCCTTGCCACCGAAACCAAGGAAGAAGACCGCGACGATGACCACGCCACCCGTCGTTGTCCTACCCGTCGCCGCCCGTACGCTCGTGTCCTTCCATGATGAGCCCTATGAAGACATCGAGGACTGGCTACAGCAGTACGAGCGAGTGGCCCAGCACAAGCGGTGGACGGAAGAACAGCGCCTACAGAGTCTTTACTTCGCACTCGAAGGAACCGCCCGGCACTGGTTCGAGAATCGCGAAACTTCCCTGACCTTGTGGACCGCCTGCAAGGACGCGCTGAGACGGACTTTCACCAACCAGTACCGACGGGAGAGGGCCGAGGACCTCCGTCAAATGAGGACCCAGGGCACAAGCGAGACGATCACCAGCTTTGTAGAAGATGTTCTGCGCCTGGTCGCTCGCGTCGACCCTCTAGCCACCGACGAAAAGAAGCTTCGGATCCTGATGCGAGGCGTAAAAGATGACATCTTCGGTGGCCTTGTCCGCAACCCCCCAGCCACCGTCGAAGATTTCGTCAAGGAAGCCCCAAACATCGAACGTGCGCTTCAAGCACGGGCCTCCCATTACCAGCAACTTCCCGGCGTCGCTGCCCTCTCGACTTCCAGCTGCAACGGCCCGGACCTCCGCGAGATCATCCGGGACGTCGTGCGGGAGGAAATCAGGAAGCTTCTTCCTGCTGCCGCAAGCCCGGATTCGCCCTCAATCGCCGAGGTTGTCCGGTCAGAAGTTCAGCAGGCGCTGCAGCCACAAGTTCTTGTCAGCGCCGCTCCCGAACCACTGACGCTGAGCTACGCCGCAGCTACCCGACGACCACCGCCCCCTGCTCACCCGTATACGGCGCCACCCCGACGGGAGCCTCCAGCGCCGCAGTTTTCTCGACGCCAGGAAGGTCGGGCGCACGCCCACCCAGAACCAGCAGCGCCACGAAAGACCGACGCCTGGAGGACGGCCGATCAACGCCCGTTGTGCTATCACTGTGGTGAAGCCGGCCACATTTACCGCCGATGCCCCTACAGACAACTGGGGCTGCGCGGGTTCCACCCGAACGACCCGCGCCCAAGGTACGACGAGCGCCCTCGCGACATTGAGGAGTACCTCCGACGTTCGCCCTCCCCAGTGTCGTCTCTCCGCCGTGAAGCCCGCTCCCCATCGCCACGACGTTCAGCGTCCCCAGCGCCACGACCTCGCCGAGAGAGCCTGTCTCCCCTGCGTTGCCGGGAAAACTAAGTGCGGCAACGCCTGGAGGTGACGTTGCCGAAGACGACGGAAGCAAACAGCCTCCAAAAACGCCGGAGCGCTCCCACTCTCCCAACGCCCCGCATCGCACCGACGCGCCTGCAACGGTCTCCAACAACCTAAACGTTGTTATCGACGGCCTCGACGCATCGGCACTCGTGGACCCCGGAGCAGACTACTCAGTCTTGAGTGGGAGGCTCTCTCGCCGACTGCGAAAAGTGACAACGCTGTGGGATGGACCTCAAATACGAACCGCCGGAGGGCACCTCATCACACCAGTAGGAAGGTGCACTGCTCGCGTCGAAATTCACGGCGAAACGTGCCCTGTAAAATTCGTCGTTCTACAAGACTGTTCTAGAGATGTCATTCTCGGCATGGATTTTCTGTGTGAATACGGCACCGTCATCGACCTGGGGGAGAACAGATTGACGCTGCGGAAGCCTGTTCTGCCTTTAGAGAAACCCCAAACAGCGTCAACCGCCGTCCGAGTCGCCGCCGACCAAGTGAACCTGCCGCCGCGATCATGTGTTGTCGTACCCGTCGTGACCGATACAGCTACCTGCGGCGAAGTGGTCCTGGAAGGCAACCTCGAATTGCTCCTGGGGAGAGGAATCGGCGTTGCAAGAGGAGTGGCTGAACTTCAGGATGGGCGCACCGTGTTCCTCGTGACGAACTTCCGACAAGAAACGCAACACCTCACGAAAGGTGCCGCTGTGGGCCACGTCGAGGAACTTCGAAACTCCGCCGCAATCGCCGTGATCGCTGACGAATCATCGCCACCTCAGCAAGACATTGCGCCGCCAGCGCAGCTCGACATCGACCCGAAGCTTCCAGGCCCGAAACGACGACAGCTGATTGACCTCCTCGCCGAATACAGCGACTGCTTCGCGAAGTCGTCGAAGGTGCGCCAAACCGCCGTTGCGAAGCATCGCATCGTTACCGAGGACGGAACGCTCCCTGTGCAGCGATCGCCGTACAGAGTCTCCGTAAAAGAAAGGGAGGTCATTCAAGAGCAAGTGCAAGAAATGCTGAACGACGACATCATCCAGCCTTCAAGCAGTCCGTGGGCCTGTCCAGTCGTGCTTGTCAAGAAGAAGGACGGAACGCTTAGGTTCTGCGTGAACTACCGACAGCTGAACGCGGTAACCAAGAAAGACGTCTATCCACTCCCCCGCATCGATGACACACCAGACCGGCTGCGCCACTCCCGGTACTTTTCATCGATGGATCTGAAGAGCGGTTACTGGCAGATCGAAGTCGACGAACGGGACCGAGAGAAGACAGCTTTCGTCACGCCGGATGGACTGTACGAGTTCAAGGTGATGCCCTTCGGACTATGCACGGCGCCAGCAACTTTCCAGCGTGTCATGGACACCGTACTGGCAGGACTGAAGTGGCAGAGCTGTCTTGTCTACCTTGACGACGTCGTTGTGTTTGCAAGTGACTTTGACGAGCACTTGCGACGACTCCGAGCGGTACTCCAAGCCATACAGACCGCATGACTCACCCTTAAGCCATCCAAGTGCCGGTTCGCCTATGACGAACTGAAGTTCCTAGGCCACGTGGTTAGTAATGACGGCGTCCGCCCAGACCCCGAGAAGACTCGCGCCGTTGCGGCATTTCCAGCGCCTTCAAACAAGAAGGCCGTGCGAAGATTCCTAGGACTTTGTGCCTACTATCGACGCTTCGTTCGGCATTTCGCAAGAATTTCCGCACCGCTCACAAAACTTACGAAGGACGCCGAGAAGTTCGAATGGGCCGAGGAGCAACAGCACGCATTCGACGAGCTGAAGCAACGACTCCAGACTCCTCCTGTTCTTGGACACTTCGATCAAGATGCGGAAACCGAGATTCATACGGACGCAAGTAACGAAGGCCTTGGCGCGGTACTGGTTCAAATGCAAGAAGGCACCGAGCGAGTCATCGCCTACGCCAGTCGGACACTGTCCAGAGCGGAGAGAAATTACTCCACGACTGAAAAAGAATGTCTGGCGGTCGTCTGGGCCATCACGAAGTTTCGCCCGTACTTATACGGGAGCCCTTTCCGCGTTGTCACGGACCACCACTCGCTCTGCTGGCTTGCGAACCTAAAGGACCCTTCAGGACGTCTCGCTCGATGGAGCCTCTGACTGCAGGAGTTCAACATGACTGTGGCCTACAAGTCAGGCCGCAAGCACAGCGACGCCGATTGCCTGTCCAGAGCCCCTGTCGAGACATCCTCCGGTAGCAGCGACGACGATGACGACGAGTGCTTCCTAGGCGCGGTGAACACCAACGACATGGCGCGACGTCAAAGAGACGATCCTGAGTTGCGCGCCCTAATCGAGCACCTCGAAGGACGAGGGGGTACTATCCCCCGTGTCTTCTTGAGAGCTCTGCCGACCTTCGTCCTCCGACAAGGTGTGCTTTACAAGGAGAACTTCGGAGACAACAGCTCGCCATGGCTGCTGGTAATCCCTGCCAACCTTAGAGAGATCTTCCAAGCCTGTCACGACGACCCAACGGCTGGGCACTTTGGCTACAGCAGGACGCTCGGCAGGATTTGAGAAAAATACTGCTGGCCAAGGCTACCGAAGAACGTTCACCTCTACACTCGATCATGCCACGAGTGTCAGCGACGCAAGAAACCGCCGACGAAGCCGTCAGGACATTTGCATCCGATTGCTCCCCCGTCTACGCCGTTCCAGCAGATCGGAATGGATTTACTTGGCCCTTTCCCGCCGTCAACGTCGGGAAACCGCTGGATAATCGTCGCCACAGATTATCTCACACGGTACGCCGAGACGAAAGCCCTTCCATCAGGTACGGCTGTGGAAGTCGCCAAATTTTTCATCGAATCCATTGTCCTCCGGCACGGCGCCCCCGAAATCCTCATTACCGACCGTGGATCATCGTTCATGGCCCAGCTGACGCAAGAAATCCTTCGTCTCAGCCACACCAGCCATCGGCGTACCATGGCGTACCACCCGCAGACCAATGGGCTGACAGAGAGACTCAACAAAACCTTCGCCGACATGATCTCCATGTACGTCGACGTGGAGCACAAGACATGGGACGAGGTGTTGCCGTACGTTACATTTGCCTACAACACGGCCGTGCAAGAGACCACCGGGGTGACACCCTTTCAGCTGGTGCATGGCAGGAAAGTAACGACCATGCTCGACGCGATGTTACCCCACGAACCAGCTAACGATGGGAGCCCCGACGCCCAAGTGGTTTCTCAACGAGCTGAAGAAGTTGGCCAGCTCGCCCGACTCCGAATTGAAGATCAACAACGTGTCGACGCCACCCGGTACAACCTTCGTCGTCGGGACGTCCACTTCCAGCCCGGAGACCGGGTATGGGTCTGGACACCGATTCGCCGCCGTGGTCTCAGCGAGAAACCTCTGAAACGGTATTTCGGACCCTACAAGGTACTTCGTCGACTTGGAGATCTGAACTACGAGGTGATGCCCGACGGAACAAGAACATCATCACGCCGCCCACCACGACCTGGGGTCGTCCATGTTGTGCGCCTGAAGCCGTACTACGCTCGATAGGACTGTGGACCTTATGTGTTCCAAATGACTCTTTAGTTCACCGTTCTTTTTTATTTGCTTTGCTTTGTTTTGTTTTGTGTTGCATCGGGGCGATGCACTTTTTAAAGGGGGGAGTAATGCCGCGAGCGCAGCTAACCAAGCAGGCAGCGCGCTCGTGGCCTATCGGTTATCGTGCCTGCCTCCCACGCGAAAGGCCAGGGTTCGATTCCTGGGAGCGACGTCTATTTTGTTTATCCCTGCAATTTAGTGTTCTGGAAAATTCGAGAATCCTGTTGCTTGTTCGAGGTCCGAATGTTCTACGCGTCGAACCTTCGACGCCGATTATTCCAGAAGCCCACGCGTGTACTGTACGTAAGGAATTTCGCGTGGCGAGCCAAAGTCAGTTTCGCCTCAGCGTTCGATCTTGCTGCTTCGCCGCCTTCGACGCCCGCGACGCTCTCTTGTTATCTTTCTTTTCCCTTTTATTTTTGGGCACAAGTTCGCCCCATTAAACGTTCAGTTTACTCAGTTATTATCGCTTCATCACTTGTCATTCGTGACAATATACCGGAATTCTTTTTTTTTTTGCGTGATGTTATCAGTTATCGGACGGATTGATCGAGGTAGTGATAAAGAGTGACTAATTTTTAAATATGGTGATTTTTAATCAAATTAATCTGGTTTAAATCAAATTGATCTGATTTATTAAAAAAAAAAAGATTCACCCTGCTTTGAAGGGTTATTGACGTGCGACTCCACCCGACGGACGTGGCGCAAAAGAGTCGTGGGCATACACTGGACGATCTTTGTTTAAATTCGTTCCTCGTTTGAGTCCTCATAAACGTCTGCCCGTCACCGGCAGATCTGTTGTAACTATGACCAAACGTGCGCCCTGTGTACGACAGATTACAGCCGCCATCACTGACCTTCCAGTGTCTTAGCTTTGCTGAGATTCCGAACAGCTGGAATGGGCGATGTGAAGCGACCGTACAAAGAGTAATCGACATTCAGGCAGTTGCCTCCATGCAGCGGGGTTGTGTTTCTGCGGTGCTTCGCTGACCACTACGTCGATATGCGATAGTATAGCTTGTCTTCTACGAAGGCTTTCATCTCTATCCCTTGTCGAACGTATTTCTCTCTCCTCCGGTGTCTCTTTCGCATGTCAAGCACGGTGATACCCAGCATGTCGCCGCGTCTGTTCAGCTGTATCCTCTTAAAGGAACACTGACGGGGTATTTATGCTCGTCAAGGTTTTTATTTGTACATTACATAGGAGATCCCAACTACGCGGAAAACTATTCGCGGCTCAAAACTCGTTTCCTTTCCGACCGAAAACGACCGATCGAGAACTGGCCAGTTTGAGTCGCGCTCACTCTCTTCTCCGTGGCCACATGCCGTTTCTTTTTATGGTTTAGACACAACCACCAAATATAATCAAAGTCGTAGGTCATCGAAGGCACGTACACAATATTAAAAGTAGAAAGGAAATATGATACGCATTTTTTGTGGCTTCTAAAAAGCTGCAAGTGCGTTGTTGGGGGGGGGGGGGGGGGGGGGAGGAGGAGGGCATACCACAGCCACGTGACTTCCGCCACCCCTCTCCTCCTCTATTTTTCTTCTTCCTCCCCACTAAAGTTTCAGTTTCGGTTTCGAGCAGTTGTGTTTTTTTAATTTATTAAAAATATACGTAACGCTGTAACGAAATATTGATTGGGTAGTCTTCTGACACCATAATGAATCGCCTGACAAAAAATAAAAATAAAGAAATTTTGGGGGGTGTTAGTGTCCCTTTAAGTCGGTTCCTTTCTTTTGCGAGGTATGGTGAAGACTGCGACGCATTTAGCGAGCGCCTCGTCCCTCCATCTGCGCATGCGCGCGATAAGGAAAGGAGGAGCCTTTTCAGAGAAAGAACGAGAGAGCGACAGAAGAGCGGAGGAAGAAAGCAGACAAGGTTGGCCGTGTTCGTTTTGCCGCGACGAGCTGAAAGTTGCTGGAGCGTTTGTCGACTTTATGCTTATATATATAAAAAAAATTGAGTTGTGTGTGTGTTTATACAGCCTAGAACTTGGTCTGCCTCAACGGGCGACGCGTCTCCCAGCTGTAGATGAGGAATTTAGCCAGTGCGGTACAACCGCTAGCCTGGGGTCTTTAACGTGCACCACGCAGTAGTGATACACGACCGCACGCCGGTACGATGCTCATCCAGATCGAAACGGGCAGGGGTAGGGATTGAACCCAGGATGCCTGGGTTCTGGAGCGCGAGCTTCCGTTCCACGTGCTCCGAGCTGGTGTGCGCTGACCTACTCGGCCACCGATTCCCCCTTTATGCTTATACCATGCGTGATTCCGGTGTATTCCTGCAAAGTGGGCGAGAAAAAGAACCAGGTACAGACCTTATAGGTGATGTTTCGATGCTTATTTGTGTATATTCGTCGCCAGCGAGATGGGCCCATTGGGACCACCGGCTGGGACCCATAAAGCTATTATCATGTACGCTAGAGGTCCAACTTGCCCTGGGGTTGTGTAACGACCGTGTAGCCTCCGTCGTGCATCGAGAGCGGCCAGCGCTTCAAAGACGCTGACGTCACGATGTAGGGGGCGCTCCGCTCCTGAACACTGCGACGTCCCCGGCTCCGCGCGCAGCCGAGTAGTGCCAGGAGCGAGTTGCCGGGTGCTTTGGTACGCGATAATATCGCTTCAAATTAAAAAAAAAAAAAATTCCTCGATGAATTTTGTAGTTTAGCTTCAGTCAACCGACGATGACGGGGCTTGTATTGGTTTAAAATGAATATCCGAGCACCACAAAAAAAAAAAAAAGAAAACAAACGCGCGTTTGAGCAGGTCGTGAGAGCCGTTTTTTCGCGTAGTGCAGTTTCTCTTTTATTTTTATTATTTTCGCTCGACAGCAGTTTCTACATTGCGAGGTTTAAGATGTCCCGATGATAGCTGCTCTCGAGTCACTGAGCTGCTCCTTTTGCTATGTCCTTGCTCGTGCGATAGATATCGGATTGTTTTATTATCGCGGACTATTCAAAATTTTGTTTGATTCAGATAGGCGCACACGACGGGGCACAATATTTTTATAATTTGATCCCCGAGTGAAAATAGCTCTACTCTATTTTGTTCATCACCTGATGCACTAAGTGAGAAGTTGTTTGAAGGTGGGTGAGAGATGTGAACTAATTGTACAGTCTCAAAATGATATATGGGTAACGTCATTGGGTGATTCGGTGTTCTTTTTTTTTGTGGTTGTTCGCTTTAGCTGCTTTTAAATAAATGTTCACTGGAGAGTAGGGACTCGTCCTCTTCGCCTTCCGTTTTTGTCATTGTGTATTGTTAGCGCTTTTAATTTAATAAGTCACCAACCAACTCGCCCTCTTCGTCACTTTAGGCCACTTTAGATATATGTAAAATAAAATATTCCAGTATCTGCTGCTTTGCGTCGTTATGCCTTTGGGCTCGCTCGCTCAATTCGTGGGTCACAATATTCGTGCAAAAGCTAGCGAAAAAAAAAATAGAATGGCCCTTTAAAACCCTCAAAAAAGGTTATTAAAAAAAAGTAAACGTGGACCGTTTCTTACTGTCTTCATGCGCAACGGTAGATGACTGTTTTAAAATATGTGACGAGGATATTAATTTCCATTCACAATTTTCTAGCGTTGGTTTTACATGAAAAAGGTTAGTTTATTTACGGCTACTGCACGAGAGTTCTTTCTGTTCCTCGCTTTCATCTCCGTTATTGAGGGGTCAAATACCCAACACTACAGGTAATGTATTATCTTTTTTGTTTGTTCGTCTTGAGCCTCTTAGATAGCAGATTGCCAGAAGAAGAGCAGTATTGATACTACAATAAATAACCTAAAAATAGATGTCAAAGAGGAAATCAATCGGCGATTCTAAAACTATAGTTTGTCCCAAGTTTATGTATATTAAGAAAATAATTAAAGTATGGCAGGAACCCAAGTTGTGCGTTTTCTTCTCGGGAATATTTGCCAAAATGTTTTTATTGTTGAACCGCTATACTATATCAGCTACCAGGTAATTGTTTTCGGTTTCGATTCGGGCTTAGGTTATCGACAAATAAGATAAATGTTTTGTTAGGGTTGCGGCAACTAAACAAAATTCGCTAGTTAACTGTTTTCGCTAGAGCTCTACGGTGTTTTGCTGTGTTTCAAGTAACTCTTTTCCTCGCACAAATTATTGGTTGTATTATTTCTTCAGTCAAAACTACCAAGCACGTGTCTCTTACTTTATTGAACCACTTTGTTTTACCTAAAATCTTAGGTAATTTTATATTAGTTAATGCTAGAAGTATACATACCCCACACTACGTATTTTAATTTTTTTATTTTACTTCGTTTATTTTATCTGGTAATGTTAAGCGTCGGCGCGTATCTTTAGTTATGTTTTATCATCTTGTCACAATAATTAGCAACAATTATGCGTACCTGTTTAACATTTTATTACCTTAATAAGCAAAGTTCGCATCATCAATAAGAACGTGCAATTTCTGAAATGTTACAGTTTCTCTATCACCTTTTTTTTGCAGCATGGCTCAAGAGAAAACAAAGGATGTGTGCGGAGCCAGTTGACAAACTAATTACATTAATACGCTGTAATCCCAGTTCAAAGGTGCAATATCAAGAACATAAAAAAACTATGTTGCATTAGTTGGCACGTACGGTTGCCACGAATACTTCACAGAGGGTAATCAGTACAGGAGGAGCTTAAAGAAGGGGTACACCTACATTTATTACGAGAACCAATTGACAATGAAGACCTAACTAGCGTCTGTTGACGCGCCCGAAGAATAAACATGCGAAACCATCCCGACGTACCAGAGTTCGTGCGCATGAAAACAGGACTACGAAGGCACGTATGGAAGAAGTATACTGGTCCGGTCATCCTGTTCCATCTCCTCAATGGGCTTCTTAAATTATCCGTGTTCCGGGAGGGTCGTGTTGCACTCTGAACTGGTAGCGAAGCTGCCAGAAAGGTATCGGACGCGGCCAGCCGTGCTATACTACTCGCTTAGCCTAGGCAGGTGCTTATGGCCGCTGGAGGTACGCGTTTCAACGGTGGCTCTCACGAAGGTGAACGGGTGCAATCCAAGCGAGCGCTCACTTTATTAAAGCGAAAGCATTAACTGTCCCATGGGGCGAACCGGCGTTTGAAGCCGCGCGCCAAACGGCCCCTATAAGTATACCTTGTCCCAATGGAGCGAAGCCTGTCGTCTGTAGCAGCGATTGGATGGATAGGCTCCCATTGGCTGGCGCGTGTCATAGTTTCAAGGAACGAGGTTCCCATTGGCTGGCGCTCCTCATAGTTTCAAGGAACACCACCCCATGGCGCTGCGGGTCTCGCGCTTGGCCGCTTCTACTCCTCTCGACGCCGACGAACATGGCGGCGCCTCAAGCGTTTACATCGTCGACGGCCGCAACCTCGGCAGTGGCGAAACCCGCCCGTCCACGCAAGTACATCGCAGACGAGCTATAGGGAGCGGAAGAACGCGGCACAATGAGCGAGGTGGCGGGCAGCGAAATCCAGCATCGTTGTGAAGTCTCCGAATACACGGTGGGCGGATCGAGCAGCGGCGCAACGCGCAAGGAGACTGAACAGAGCCTTTCGAAAGCGTGAGGCGCAAGCGGATCGCGACTCAAAGCGTCTCAAGAGGACGAGGCTTTCTGACAACGCGAGGCTGAAGCAGTACGTGGCAGGCGGCATAATTTCGCGTTCACAACTCTTAAGAAGTGCGTAGGTGTGTAGTGTTGAGATGTACTACTTTGTAAGCGGGGCGATCGAAACCGAAACCATGCCACTTCTCTCCATGGCCAAAGAGGTATTATGATGCAACGCGCGCAGTGTTGCATGCGGGGATTTTTGGAAGTCGTCCGTTTGGAACGGGAAGCCCCATGGACACTAGCGCCAGTTGAACCTCTAGCGTACATTATAATAACTCTACGCTGGGGCCACCGACGTCCGCGTCTCTATGCCCCGCCGTTCCGAAGCGGCCCGAATGCACGGGACATTTTCCGTCTAGATTCTTATAGTAGCTCTATGGTGACGACCAGAAGTTTTCGGGGGAGGCTACTTAAAATAAAATGCTACCGCATTTGAAACGATTCTGGCTCATTCGGAGGATCAGCGTTCGTTTGAAGCCCTATGCACTCTATACAGTGCCTGTAATTATTCTTGCTTCTAGTTGCAATGTAATGAGATAAAAAAAAAGCGAAACGGTCTTGCTCCCGCGCCCCCGTTCATTTTGAACAGTGTCGTAAATTGGCGACGTTACGGCCACTGGTATTTAGCGGCAGAAGGGGGCTTTAGAGCAACCAAAAGTGGGTCTGGGTGAAAGAGAAAGAAAGCAACGGCGGCGCATAATAGCTCGAAAAGCGGGGGGTTGGGACATTTTCCGGGGTGCGCGGTTTCGTGGATGAAGCAATAGCAAGCGCAAAACTAATTGGGCGGGAAAGCATACAAGCGTTTCCGTCTGCTTCGGCGGCGCTCGGGCGTCGTCTGCTTTCGCTGGCCGGCGTCGTCGAACGATCGCTCTCGAAATAACGGCTATCGTTTCGCGCCTCGCTTTTTGCGTTTTGTCGCGCAATTAAACGAGGTTTGTTTCGGCTTTTACTTGTCGTACCGCCCCTCCCCCGTCGCGCCTAAACGACGGGTCCGGAGGCGAAGACTGCGGGCGTGGTTTGGGGGTTCGGGGACTCGGAGATTTCGTGAGCGATGAGACTGTCTCCTCGATTGTCAAGAGGACAGTCGCAGTTGGCCATCTGGAAACGTCTTCGATCTTTTCTTGTTTTGCATGAACATCGTGGAAAGTTAGAAAGTTACTTTCTCTTCAACTTTTCGAGTCTGGATGAAAGTAGGACGTCCGTGAATTCGCCGACGGCGTCGCCTGGTAATTGAAGGGTATCCAACTAACTATCCGTTTTAGAGTTGTATTCTTTTTTTTATATTGAAAATGGTGGTCCGATACATTATTTCTAAGCTGCGCAACGAAATAGCGTCTTGTCACATTAAGCAGTGGTCGGCATTGCTATATACAGGGTGTTTTTTTTTTAAGCTTAACAGATTTGTTTAAAAAAAGCCATGAAAGTTACACTTATGCCGCTTGTGGAGGTGAGTTATACGGCCAGGGGGACAGATTATAGGGGGCTAATCGTAACGATCAGTCGGCTAATTACTTAAAATTCGTTAATTAACTTTTTAATTAATGAAAATAGACATATGGTTCCAATTAGAAATTTGCTCAGCGTCGTCGAAAACCCCTAAATCGGTCATTTTCAGAAAGACTTTGAGCGCGTGAGAAGCGTAGTAGTGAACTGAAGTTACCGCTCGTGGAGCAGGTACAAAGCTAGAGGTTGCGATAAGGCGCCCGTGCGATTTTTCCGTCTCTTATCTAGCCCCAGCCTTGTACCTGCTCCACGAGTGGTAACTTTAGTGCACTACTACGCTTCTCACGCGCTCAAAGTATTTCTGAAAATGACTGATTTCGTGGTTTTCGATGACGCAGCGCAAATTTCTACTTGGAACCATATGTCTATTTTTATTAATTAAAAAGTTAATGAACGAATTTTAATTAATTAGCCGACTGATCATTACGATTAGCCCCCTATAATATGTCCCCCTGGCCGTATAACTCACCTCCAAAAGCTGCATAAGTGTAACTTTCACGGCTTTTTTTAAACAAATCTGTTAAGCTTAAAAAAAAATTACACCATCTTCCCGAGGGGAACCATGGAGTGATGCGGAGCATCGTGTTGGTTCCGAGGAAAGAGTCAGTTGCGTGCTGACGTCGAGAGATGGCGCCACCGACTGCCCTAGCGTTACCCCTTACGCGAGCCTTCGTCGCGGCTCGCAGCAGAGAAACTTGGAACGCTCGCCGTCGTTTATTTTTTTTTAACACTTGAAGGAGAGGAGACTAGAGGAGGAGAATTGCGCATGCGCGCGCGGTGTGATTAGAATCGAACGCACGCGAAGTGCACGCGCAGCTGGTAGAGAGAGAGAGCGGAGAGAGTAACGCGCAGCTGTTGCAGAGAGGGAAGGAGGAGAGTTGCGCATGCGTAGTGTGAGTGCAGACTACAACGCCGACGCCGCGGGACATAGACCCGAGCAAGAGATGCTCCGCATCTAAAAAACACCCTGTATATATATATATATATATTTTTTATACACACGTTTTTTGTATGTGATTATGTATTACGTTTTTAATGTTTCTTAGGCTCGGGGATGTCAAGTCCTGCGATAGTATAGTTAAGAAGAAAGCGTTCGTATCGGAGGCTTTATTAAAAGTTGGGAAATTGTGAACTGGAAAGACTTGCTGGGGCACAGCAAGTAGCACCATCGAAGAGTTATCGCAAGCAGTACTCAGTACTGTTTGCACTGTGCTGCTTGTGATTACTCTTCAGCGGTGTTGAAAAGTAATCGCAGACGTTTAAAAGTAATTCTTAAAAGACTCTGAACACCGTTGAACGGGGCACAACACACATCCTTAGAAACACACCACGCTGCTCGTGGTTGGTTTTTAGCTCTCGGTGTTTGAACGCCGTCGCTTATTGGGTCGCGACTATTTCGTATCACATCATAAAGGAACGCGTATTTAGTTATGGGGTCGTTCTTCGTTAGACTTACTCCAAAGTAATGTTACGCGTTTAATTATGGCACGGAAGAGTTGCACGTTCCAACGGGTCGTTAAGGAAGTCGCTCGGAATAAAACCAAGGCGCCAGAGCGAATCGAAATGGCCCCCGGGAGGAACCTTTCGAGCCCGTTTCTGGTTTGCGCATGCTTGCGCGCGCCACCGGGCCCCGCGCCACCTGGTGCCCGCTCTCCTACTCGGTTATTAAATTTCCGCGCCTTTTCGGACGCTGTGCAGGCGGGTTGGTCAGCGGCGCCGACGTTTCGTGACCGTTGACGCGGTTCCCTCCGCATATATCCGCGCGCTGTTTATTGCGAACGCCGAGAGTTAAGCCTTCATTTGTCACTCCGGGTCATTTGTCTCAGATGACCCGATGTCGTTGATTCGGTGCGTGCTATACGCAGAGGTCGGCAAGCATGGGCGCGCGCGTGGGCGGCCATGTTTGGGTGTGCACGAGCGCGTGGCTGTGCTTGTGTGCGCGCGTTAGTGAATGCACGAACCGTTGTCTGTGCGTGCATTCTAAATGGAGTGGGTAGGGTTGAGTGCCGAGACAACTCGGGAAATCTGGCACTGGTCAAGAAAGGAAAACTGAGGATTGGTATATGCCACATTACTTATCAGTCTTGCTTCGTTATTATTTTTTTTTAACGTGGTACTAGTAATGTATTTTCTTCACGTCGGGGCAAGAAGGACTTGTAGCAATTACGTCTACCGGGAGGCTCGCTGTACCACTGCGCTCACCGTAGAAAATATTTTCGACTCCTAAAAAGCGGTTTCACGAAACATTATTATTATTATTATTATTATTATTATTATTATTATTATTATTATTATTATTATTATTATTATTATTATTATTATTATTATTATTATTATTATTATTATTGTTATTATTATTATTATTATTATTATTATTAAATCCCGCGTTCCGCCATTTTCGATTCCCATTAGTTTGCATGCAGACGCTTAGTTAATTTTTGGCGTCGTTTTTGGTGTTGGTGAAACGCACAAGCGTGACCAGTAGCTCCGTCGATCATCTTGCATGTATATACTCATCACATCATCATGTTCACTAGCCGCGGCACCGCGATCCTCCGTGGTACGGGCTGCTGCCTTTCCGCGGTGCCGCGGCTCTCCAGAGCCAAAAACTAAAAACTAAAGAGAACTCAGTAAGTAGGACCGGGAACGTGTTTGGGGCTGCGAACAGCAATCCTTACTCCGTTTTAAGGGGGGAAAAAGTGTACCTCCCCCTCGTGTAATGCCCGTAAGGGCCTCCGAGGATAATAAATGATGCTGATGATAGTGCTATAGCTGCGCCGTTCGGCGTTCCAACAATGAGTAGAAGGCAGCTAGCTCTAAATCGGTCTCAAATAAGCGTTTTCTACCGCCTCTTTTCCGGCATCTATTGCGGCCATTTTGGCCGCCAGCGGGTCGACTTCTCGATCGCTGGCCCGTCTTAGGTCAGAATAAAGGCTGGTATAAATCAAAATCGAGTACCAGCCGATGCTCTTTGATGTACCCGACTATTCGGCGCAGTCAATCACGACGAAAGATAACTCGAGGGAAAGCTGGAAAACGCATCCTCCGCACATAGAACGACATTTGGCGAAAGTTCAACGACATGGCGCCCGGCGAGTTTTTGAACCGGAAGTACGTCACGGGTGACCGCCTTATTTATAGTTGAACGGTTCACAGCAACGTGTCGTTTTGGTTTTGGGCCCTGTTGCTGACTGGGAGAGTGAGTATATACCGACGTTGTACTCCCATATACTTTCGCTCTAACAGTTTATTAGCTCCGTGCTACTGCCCATGCGGTTATCTCGGAGAAATACTGTTCTGGTTACCCCCCCCCCCCCTTTTTTTTTTTTTCACTTGTCCCATTTTGTGGGCTGCGGCAGCCTGCGGAGGACGAGGTTATTGGCGTGGCGTGCGTGTGTGCAATGCACCGAGAAAGCCAGAAATACTGTTCTTTTATTTATCTGGGCGATCCATACATTGGATTGTTTTAACATCCACATGCCAAGATGGCCCCTGTGGTGGAACGTTACGGCGACAATATGTATTTTTCCACAAACAACAAAATCCGGGCTATTTTATTCGTGCATGTATAGAAGATGTGAAGCGCGCTAACTTGTACATTTAAATTTTTTTGTCGAGAGAACCTCGAACATGAGAGAAAAGACACTGTTCACTCAGAGTTGTAATTATTGCCAACCTTAGCATTTGCTCTCGTGCCACCGTATAAATCTTGGCCGCTAATTGGTCGTTTGTTTTTAGCCTGCACGTGCAGGCAGATCTCAGAACACACCGTTTTCTTTTTTTTTTTTTCTATAGAAGGTTTATTTTTGGTACCGTCTGGAAGCGCGTTTCCCGCTGCGCCGCAAATTGGATTAGAGATGAACTGAGACAATGGAAGGGGCTTATGCGATTACACGGCCTCAAAAGATGTAAGACCCCCCGGCACTAAGGCTGATCTCGGTTTCGGTGATATGTCTGGCTTGTGCAGTTCACGAGCACTGTTGAAAGCTAGCCTCTTTAGATTAAGTCCCAACCTCGTCTTTGTATATGCCCGTTTATTTTTATTTATTTTGTCGTAGATGAAGTCGTTTTGGTGTTACAATTTCCAAGACCGGAAAGCGGATGACATGTAGCCCAATTTGTGGCGACGCGTAATATTGTGTTTCCTCTTACAATCGCAAGTACTCAACCGCAGAGCTCTAAAAAAAAAAAAAAGAAACATGGGGATACATAAGGCGATTGGAGTTTCTGCTTCTGTGTACGTGCGGATTTCGCGTCCCTTGCGCGGATTTACGGCGGATTCTGATCGTTTATTTTGAGGTTGGGAAACGTTGAAGATTAGAGTTTTGTGATTTGGGGCTCGGTTGACCTGGCGGTTTGGGATTCGCGCTCTTATTTTGTGTAGTCGCCGTCTTGTGTGCCTGTGGAGAGCTTTGGGCACTCCACGCTCTAAGGGGAAAAAAAAAGGAGGTAAAAGGTAGCAATGGGCGCCTTTTCCTCCCTTCTGCTGACGCGTCCCCAAGCGGACACGAGAAGAGGTGAGGAACGAGACGTTCTCCTCATTCTCTAGGCAGATGGGAAGAAAAGACTGTCCATCTTTCACTGAAATCTGTCGAGCCGAAAGCTTCTCGAGTGTTTGAAGGTCATATGTGCCTGGTAGATAATGCCTAATTGCGTTCTTTTTACAACGCGATAGCTGTTTTAAAGCGACCGTGAACAAGCAGACGACGACTACACTGCGCTGTGTTACCGGGTCCGTCAAAGCCTACAGTGGCCTGTGGGACGGGGACCCGGAAAATTGCCGAAGCAATGTAACAACCTAGAAGCTTTTGTAAACAAGCACACACTCCTACACTCCCACACACACACTCACACTCACACACATTTTTGGAACTATAAATTAGGAAATCTTCATAATTATATTTGATAGATACACATCATGAAAACTCACTCAAACCGAAATTCAAAACAAAAGGAGGTAACCCTTTCCCTCGGAAGCGCGTAACAAGAGTGTCGAACCGAAATTTTTATCGGTTCGGTTCGGGTTCGGGTTCACGGCTTTCGGTTCAGTTCCGGTTCAGTTTTGGGGAGCAAAAATGAACGGTTCGAACCGGTTTGCATCCAACGAGGTAGGGGGCCTTAGAGCGATAAACTGGCAGCTGAAAGTGACCCCCAATTGGCCGCCGCCATGTTGCACATTTTTGACCACTAGACACGTGACCTTATGGTTTCACGTCTAGATTTTAACGAAGTACCGCGCATAAATAATTGCTTTTTGATCAGTACCGACGAGATAAGTTAGATTTCGTTTGTTTTAAGTCCAAAATGTGCTTTTACGACAAAAACTCGGGCAGCTTCGCAATGCCTTCACTAGATGCCGTCAGCCGCGGTTCTGTATTTTGGGTTTTGATCGGAGCTACACACTAATCTCTGGGGCTAACAGTACCGAAAAAATAGTTTATCGTGTTTTTCTCTTTTTTTTAGAGCGATCGCAATACAAATCTCGGCTCAGTTTTGAGTAAAAGCCTCAGGATTTGGTACGGTCACGTGTCTAGTGGTCAAAATTGTACAACATGGCGGCAGCCAAGTGGGGGCCACTTTTGCCTGGTGAACGGGACACCAGTTTATGGCTTTAAGCCCCTCTACCTCGTTCTCTGAATCGCTAAATTGAGAATATATTTTCCGCGTTGTTTTAGCAATATAGTCACTATTTCCGCCGTGGAAAGAGTAACTATATCGTTTTTTATTGTTCGTATACAATCCACTTTTATTTTCATGTACCAAAGATAAGAAATTGTGTTATTTAATTCCGGCGCAACAAAAAAACAAAATCTAGATTAACATACAGAACGTCACGTATATACGACTCAACATTCATTGGTTTACCTCAGTCACATATATTTTACCTGAATCGAAAGGTTGTCATGAAGTCTGGTAGGTCGACATAAATACCCGCGATTGGTACAACTTTGCATCGGAATATTAAAAGCTAAATTGTAGTTGCGCTTTTGAACTAAGGAATCGATTGCAGTGCATAAAATCACGGAATGTGTTGTTGGAATTCCTGTGGTCTCCCTTCCCCGATGGCTGTGATAACGGCCGCTGGTCGGAACGCTCGGTCTCTTTTCGTGGTGCGGAGGGTCCCCCGTCTTGGAGGGCCCTTCCCTCACTCTCTCTCGGGGGGACCTCTTTCCGTTCCCCCGCTCGGATACGGATCACTGCTGACAGGCGAGGAGGTTTCGCCTCTTGTTTTCCCAATTTCGGGAAAAGGACTCGTCCGGTGACCGCGAAAGAGATAGGACGCGTGTCGGCGACTTCTCCGACGCTTCCCCCATCTTGGCTCTCCGGAACCCCGCGTCTGGCAGGTAAGGACCTTTTCTTACCTTGCCGGCGCGGGGGGCATTTTGGATGGGGACATTGTAGTTCTTTTAGAAGAGTGTTCTAATAAATGCTCTTGGACTCTGTCCTTACTCTGGTGCGTGTGTCTTCTCTTCCGCTATATTCGAGAAAGTGAGACAAGGTAGTCGATCACTGGCACCCAGGGTGTCGAACCGGTCATTATTTTGGTTCGGTTCGGCTTCGGGTTCAGTAGCATTGTATTTTGTTCCGGTTCCGTTCCGGTTTAGGGTAGCTCACATAATATCACTCCGGTTACCGGTTTTAATAAGCGTGAACCGGTTCGAACCGGTTCCTAACTCGACCTTTGAATATGGACCGAGCACTTCCTGCAGCCTTTTCTGAGCACGAGATAAGAGCTTCTGGCTGGTGCCATCTTTAGTGTTCGGGCGTATAGCGCGTGCTTTGCTCGCTTTCCGAAGCGACAAACACGCACATGCAGGGCTGTCATTTTGTAAACAGTAAAAAGGTATCTAGCTAGATTGCTTACCCTCCAAATGTTTTGTTCTGCACACACGTGTTTTTTTTTTATACATGCTACCTGTTTTCGGCACCCAGTAAGATGTCACAGCTATGCCCCAAAGTGGATGACAGGGGAACGAGAGGAAACAAATGTGCCGTAAAACACAGAAACAGGGACGTCGAGTGCGCAGTTGGGGTAGTTTATGGAATCCCGTTAAGCTGTGGTCGTGTATACATCGGCCAGACTGGCCAATGTGTCAATGACCGGGCACGTCAACACGCACGTATAATGAAATGTGACTAAATCTTGACAGCGCTTCGGGTTCCGGCGGAAAAACGCCGTTCTAAAAATCTCGTGGCGATGCTCACGCTCTATGCAAAAGACCTGATCCGAGGGACTCAGACCGGGTCATTTGTTCTTATCAGCCACCGAACAAAGTTCTGGTGATGCCACCACAGCGAACGACGTTTCTTGAATGCTCAGTTGAAGACGATGAAAGAGGACTTCAAACAAAAATGAGAAAATGGTTGAACAGGCGACTTGCTGGCCTTGCTAGTCTGACAAACCTACAAAAGAAATAAACAGACACATTTACTTCTAACCCCCCCCCCCCCCCCCCCCCCCACTCCTCCTCCCCCTGGCCTCTTTCCACGGCGCGGCACGTCGGCGAATCATCGCCGAGTAACGTTGCCTCCAACAGCCTAGGTTTTTTTTTTTGTTTTTTTTTTAATATATAAGGAAACACTCCGAGCACGTTGAAGAAGGGTTTGTTTTTCATTGAAATGAACCACAGGCGGCCCTACAAACTATACTGCCGATGCAGCGCGGTACTTGTCCCCCCTTCCTCCAGGGTGTCGCTGCACTCAAGCGGAAGGTCACGTGGTGGCCTATCGGTGTTCGATTGACTAAATGGCTCATCGACTGCAACTACGGTCTATCTTGAGGTCAAACAGTCGTGGACGCGTAGGCCTTTGTGCCTACAGTGGCGCAAGCCGCTCCGACACTTGGACATTTCGTAGCCAGGAGGCCAAGCGGTGCTTTCAAATCGCCGCCGCCGCCAGGGTCAATCCAAGAAACGAAGGAAAGTTGAAGCTCTCCAGACGATGATGTATCTTTTATTACGTATGCAATAAAAACAAAATGTAAAATATCTCACAGTGTGTAGGATTATACTTCGTCTCACCCTATGATGGACTAAAGGCAAAAGCTACGAACCACCAAAACCAATCAGGAGCCACTTAGGAATTGTCTGGTGTTTCGCTTCGATGAAAGTTACTGAGTGACTCATCAATTTTACATTGCAAAGAAAGCCACGACGTACTGGCTCTTTGCAGTGTCGAAGCTATCGAAATGATGCAGCGCATTTTGATTAAGGGCATTATTCGTCCATCCTTAATCAATGTGAAGCATGTCATAGTTTAGCGTGAAACGTGATTGGACCTGGCGGCCGTAGCTTTGGCTTTTAGTCCATCGTAGGATGAGACGAAGTATAGTCTCGGCAGCATAAGAAAAATATACGCCCGCGACTTTTCCCATTTCGACCAATTATTGACACAATTGGCCCTGAACCGTTTTCGTTGAACCGGTAACCGCCACATCAGATTATGGTTTCGTTCCGGTTCGGGTTCAATATGAAGCGTTCGATTTCGGTTTCGGTTTTGTTCCGGTTCGGTCAAAAATAACGGTTTTGATCCGGTTTTCGGTTCGAGTTCGGGTTCGGTTCGACACCCTGCTGGCACCGACGGAGGTTATTTATCGAACCGACCCGCGGTAATGTAGCCCTAAACGTCGTCTACATTGCCGCGGAGATGTGGGGACCGCGCTGCTAGGTTGGACGTCTCCTTTGATATCGCCGCCGCTGTTGAGATAACCCTTCGGTTGGTAGCTACAAATCCCGCAGTGTACATCGTCGCCATATATATCATGAAATATAGTTTTTTTTATTATTTCGGGTTACCCCGCAGCGCCCGAAGGCATTATTGCCGGGGGGGGGGGGGGGGGGGTACATTGACGTGAAAAGGTAGAAATACACTCGTGCATATGTACCAAAAAACAAAGAAACGCAAGCACGTAGGAAAACACACTCAAACAAAAGCAAGCCCGGAATATGATAAAAGCAACATTGGTTGCTCGCATTCCAGGTACCTGCCAGATAAAAACATCAGCTGAGGAAAATATGCGCTAACAGCAAAAACAAATAACTCTCGCTTGCCGCGTGACATATAAAAAACAACAAAAAACATGTATTAACATGTAAACAACTACGTCCAAAGAGTAATAAAATAATCAAAGTATGAACAACTAAACATACAGCAGTATCACGCCCAGTAATCACTCGAATTCGCATCGCAAGGATCGAAACATTTTCCTACTCATGTCAGTCTGCCCAGCTGTCACGTGTCAGTCTGTCAAAGAAAAATGAATTTGACAAGATAGAAACGGTGTCATATGGCAGGTCATTCCACCCTTTAATAGTGTACTGTGCTTGACAGCATTTTTTGACACCCGTCACGTGAACACGTGACACATGATTTTTTCATATTGCCAATATAAAAGCGCCACGAGGACCGACAGTTTCTTACATATTGCAAATTTGTACATGATGATTCGATCAATACATAGAAATACAGCTGCCAATTTTTTTTATTTTCAAATCATTTTAGGATAAAAAAAATAGCGTGAATCGTTTTGAGCCGGTTACCGTTATATTTTTTTTTCCGGTTAAGGTTCGGTTCAGTTCCAAGATGATGGCGAAGATTTCGGTTCTGTTCAGTTCCGGTTTGGCTAAAAATGACGGTTCGGTTCCGGTTTTCGGTTCGGTTCTACACTCTGCCTGTATTACGAGTGGTCAACAAATTATTATTATTATTATTATTATTATTATTATTATTATTATTATTGCGGAGATGCCGCCCAGTAAGGATGCATGTCTGATTTGCTCTCGCTGCTTTTACGGACGACAAAGATTTCTTCGCTGCACTGAGTGCCAACTTCGCGCGCATACGAAGTGCGTATGCTTTCCGGAGACCGAACGCACATTTCTTCAGCGTGAGGTGAGCTCATTTGTCTGCCAGAGCTGTGCCAAGATCAACGGTGGAGCTAGGCCTAACGTCAGCGGCGTGGTCTCCGGTGACCCCGACGACCAGTTCGCCCACTCTCCTCCTCCGCCGTCGGCCTCCCCTACTCGTCCGGTGACGCTGCCTGCCTCCTCTCCCGATGGCCTCGTCACACGTGAGGACGCCAGCCTTCAGTCCCTTCGGTCCCTTCTCCTCGACGCGCTGGAAGGAATTTCTTTCCTCACCGAGGAGGTTGCTTCCCTCGGTGAAGACAACGCGCGTCTCCGTCGTGAGCAGAGACAGCAGGCGGAACTCCAGGCAGGCTCCATCGCCTGCCTGCGGGCGGAAGTTCGCAGCTTACGCGACGTGCTTGGCAAGCGTGCAAGAATTGATGCTGAAGTTCAGGCAGGGCCCTGTGGAGGGAAAACATTTGCCTGCGGCCCTGCGCTTCCCTCCCTGCCTCGGCTCTCTCTGCAAAGTCTGCACGTGCACCAGTGAACGGGACGACGAAAGATGATGCGCTGCCTGGTACGCCGAACCCCATGAGCCCGCAGGAACGGGTCTCTGCGCTGGTGAGCGTGGCGTCGGAAGATGATACACTGCCTGTTAAGCCCAACCCGATCAGCCCGAAGACTCGAATCCCTGCGCAAGCCGGAGCGTCCGTGGCATGCAAGCTGAGCGTTGCCCCCTCATCTTCCCGTCGGAGGGCATTGTTTGTGACCAAGCTGGATCCGGTCACCACCTCTACGGACATCGTTGGGCATCTGTGTTCACTCGATGTAGAAAACTTGAGGTGCCACCGACTGAAGACTCGCTACAATACCTACGCCTCCTTTCACGTCTCTGTAGCTGCCGAAGACTTTGAGAAACTCTCTGACCCTGCTTTGTGGCCGAAGGATTGTCTTTTTAAACCTTTCAGAGGCGCACTTCGTCAAGAACTCCTTCACTCGTCTGAAGAAGCCCACAAGCCCAACACTAAGTACAAAGATGAGTAACATCGATTTGTTTTACCAGAATGTCCGTGGCCTGCGGACGAAAGCTGACTGTTTCTTTGCCAACATTACTCTCTCTAATTACTCAATTGTTTGCTTAACGGAAACTTGGTTATGTCCTAGTGTTGGTTCCTCCGACTACTTTCCGCCTGGTTTTGATGTTTACCGTCGCGATCGTGATTTCTCTTCCCGGGGCCGAGTCGGAGGCGGTGTATTGGTCGCGGTTAACAAACAGCATAGTTCACGAAGACGTAAGGATTTGGAAATTTTTCCCGAGTCTCTGTGGGTGGAAATTAAGTGTTCTAGGAGAAAAGGTATTTTAATAGGTCTGTTTTACCTTCCTCCTCAGACGACACCAGATGATTTCCAAAGATATCTCGCTGACATTGAAAATACAATGAATGATTCACAGGGTAGCAATATCTTAATCTTGGGGGATTTTAACGCTCCAGGTATTAACTGGACACAGTTCAATGTCCTTACTGACAATTTTTATTGTAAACAAAAGTGCAACTATCTCCTCAACTTTACTTCCTTTTTAGATCTTAGACAGCACAATAGCATTCTAAACGACCAAGGTAATGTTTTAGATTTATGCTTTTCAAACACGGACGGTATACGTGTTGCTCGAAGTGAACTTTCTATGGTTCCTGAGGATAGATATCACCCTGCTCTTGATGTAGTTCTTTCTGTTTTTGATCCTCCGGTGCTCAGTCCCTCTAATGGTCCTTCCCCACACACATCGTATAAGTATTCAGCGGGGGACTACACTGGATTGTATCACCATCTGTCGGGTGTTGTCTGGGCTTCTATCTTGGAGTCGTCTGATGTCAACGACCAAGTATATCTTCTCACAACTGTTGTTCAGGAGGCCATGAACATATATATCCCTCTTAAAACGTCTAAAAAATCTCGCTTCCCTAACTGGTTCTCTCGTGAACTCAGAAAGCTTTTAAAACGAAAAGATTTTTTGCACAGGAGGTTTAAGAAAAGTGGTCTTTCAAAGTGGGAAGTCGAATTTAAAATTTGCAGAAAGCGATGTAAGAAAATTTTAAACCGTGATCGCCAGGCGCATTGCGACTCGGTAGAATCAGATCTTGTTAATAATCCTAAGAAATTTTAGAGGTACGCTAAATCGCGCTTGGGGAAGAATATTGAGTCCGAAATCGTCTTGAATCCGCATAGCGACAGTGCGAAGGGCATGTCTGAGTTGTTTGCGGATCACTTTGCGTCAGTTTACAATAATAATAATAATTGCTCCTCAACTATATTGCCTCACTCGGACGGAGTTGGTGACTCGTTAGGTTCTGTAGTTGTCGATGAGGAATGTGTTAGGCTATGTATTAATAAAATGAAACCCACATTGTCTGCAGGTCATGACGGGATACCCGCTGCAATTGTTAAGGGTTATCATGAATTACTTACGCCTATACTGTGCACAATTTTCAATAACTCCTTGACGTCAGGGATATTCCCTGACGACTGGAAACTGGCAGTGGTTGTTCCGGTCCTGAAATCTGGAAATAGTGGTGATGTTCTTAATTACAGACCGATTTCTCTTCTCTCTTCTTTTTCCAAACTCTTTGAAATGGTAATCCATCAATTCCTCTCCTTCAAGTTTCGTAGTATAGTCATTCCTAATCAACATGGTTTCATGTCCGGCAGATCGACATCCACCAATCTCGTATCTTTTACGTCTGCTGCCTCTGAAGTAGTTTGTAATAGAGGTCAGCTTGACGTTTTTTATTTCGACCTGAGTAAGGCATTCGACGTAGTCAACCACAACATCCTCTTACACAAGCTTTCCTCGTACGGAGTATGTGGTTCGGTATACAATTTGTTAAAAAGCTATTTGTCTGATAGGCAAGCCTACGTCCGCGTCAACAATACTACCTCGTCCTTGTACAAGGCAAGCTCTGGAGTTCCTCAGGGATCTGTCTTGGGCCCCCTCCTTTTTAATATTTTTGTAAATGATGTCTCTCAAGTTATATTAAATTCTTAATTTCTGCAGTACGCTGATGATATAAAACTTTACAAAAAAATATCGACCTTAGAGGATTGCATCGCGCTTCAGAATGACGCATATTCCTTCGGTCGTTGGTGTTTAGACAATGACCTCCGTTTGAATCATTCTAAAACAAAAGTAATGACATATTCTTTCAAGACCCATGATATATGTCTTCCCTATAGTTATCATGGCGAACGGCTTTCACGTGTAAGTGAACTGAGAGACCTTGGAGTTGTCTTTGATTCAACCCTGAGATTTGACACTCACGTTACCAGAGTGGTTCAATCGGCCTTGCGCACGTTAGGTGCCGTGTCTCGCATAACGAAGGAATTCAAAGGCCCGTCCGCTTTTTTTACGCTGTATCGTTCCCTAGTTAGATCCCAGCTAGAGTACGCCTCGGTTGTTTGGAACGGCATTTCCAAAACTAACAGTTTATTTGTCGAGCGCGTCCAAAACAAATTTATTTCTATCTTTAAATATCGTTACCTTGAGAAAGGTGATCCTTGTTTGAACGGTGGGTGTAACTCGCAACTCGTCAACTTGTTGAGCCTGCAGCAGCGTCGGGTGAAGGCAGATTTGTTGTTTTTGTTTAAGACCCTGCACGGCTCGATTAACTCTCCCAGCCTTCTGTCCGAAGTGAGCCTTAGAGTTCCACGTGTGCCTACACGGCTACAATCATCTTTTTATATAGCTCGACATTTTAGCCACTTAAACCCGATCCAAAGATCGGCTGAATATTATAACCGCTACTCTGACACAATTGATATTTTTAACTCATGCGGGAGCAAGTTCGGAAATGCTGTACGAAACTTCCTCTTGCAAGAAAAGGGCCGATCAGTTGAAGCGTTGATGTTTGTCAGTACGTTATCCAAGTATTTGCTTTTTGCTCTCACAGCTGGTGATGTCTCTGTTTTGTGCTTTTGATTTCCCTTGTTGATTTGAGTGTCTTTTATACTTGTTAATATTTGTATTCTCAGACTGGTGAACTACGTTCTCCTTCTGAATACGTGTGTATTTGTGTATGTATGTGTGTTTTTGCTCATTTTTTTTTAGTGTGCCAGCACTAAGGCCGATTGGTTGTTCCTGGACACTTTAATAAACATTGATTGATTATTATTATTATTATTATTATTATTATTATTATTATTATTATTATTATTATTATTATTATTATTACTGTTGTTGTTCTTGTTGTTGTAGTATTATTATTATTATTATTATTATATTATTACTGTTGTTGTTCTTGTTGTTGTAGTACTATTATTATTATTATTATTAGTAGTAGTAGTATCATCATCACCATCATCATCATCCTCCGGGCTCCTTTTTGGCGCAGCCACCTGCTGGTGAGCAGTGCTCCCTCACTGAGCCCCGAGCTCTGGCGCATCGCGACGTGGAGCGTGGCTCGCGCGAGTCGTGCCACGCTCCGGTCGGCGCAGCAGCTCATGGTCTGCTTCCACGCGGACTCGGAGAACTTCTACGGCGACGTGGGACAGGCCAAGGTGGCCGTGCGCAGGGACTGCGGCCCCCTGGAGGCGGACAGGCTCAGGCAGCTCTGCCGACAGGTGAGCACCGCTGGCCCCCGACCGGGCCTACGGGCTGCTCGCCTTTCCAAGTGAACGGCGGTGAAGGGGGCGCTTCGCTGCGCTAATGGTGCGACATACTAAATAATTTCAATTTTGTTTAGGGGTTGTTTTTAATTTAACGAATACAATTATAGCCTCCTCTATACTCACACAACCTGGCAGTTCAACGACGGAGCCATAGAGTGCCCGGTCGCAGATTTGGAGCGCGAGGATCTGGTAGCACAGAGCATCAAAGAGCCATTTCTCGGGGAACCTGCACGTCAGCACGCAGCGTTTGCAGCGGCGAGGACCCGAAACACAGTCGTTCGCTCAGGAGAAGGGTGCTTCGGCGTCTCGCCGCAGCGGGGCGCCAGTCACGTGGCTCTCCTCTCATCCGTTGTCTGCCACTCCACCTTTTCCATTTCGGCGTCCGCTTCTCGTGGCGATCTGCCAAGCTTTGTCAGTATATAGGAGGCAATGGTCGAGCGTTTTTTCACCTGCCACGATAGAGAGCATGGGCGGCCGTGCGAGGACAGGTTCCCGTCGGTGCCCAGGTGTTCCTGCTGGACGCCCAGCGTGCGGGCCCGACCAGCGGCAGGGTTCGCGACGTGCCGCCGGGCGTGGACGACCAGTGCTCTTTCATCTTCCTCCTGCACCCGCCCAATCGGCTGGGCGACGGAGCTTCGGGAGATCCGGACGCCTGCGTCATAAGGTGCGTCAACCGCTCGTCTACTCACGCTCTCTAGCATCTCTGGCAGACGAACATGTGCAGAAAACCGCAGGAAAAATAAAATGAAGTGCCACAGTAAGAAAACGTGAGTGGTAGTTTAAACTTTTTTTTTTTAATTTCTTTTATTTTTTATTTTAGTTGGTAATTACAGCGAATTCCACTCATGAAGCGATTTATCATTATGTTTCTTTATTGTGCGTCCCTATTCGGGAAGCCAGAATCTTAAAGTTCGGTTCAGATGACGTCGTTGCAGTCCTGAGCAACTCTGTTAGCTGTTCGTCCGTCGGGGTCGCGAACTCTTTTTTTTTTTTTATTGCCTACATTTTGTAGAAGAGTGCCTCACAGCAGAACGTTGAGCCGAATAATAATATTGACAGAAGTTGCTGGCCCGCGAGCGATGGTGGCACAATGCCGCCCAAACGCAAGCTGTTTTTTTTTTATTTTATATATAATAAGGTGGAGAACTGGGCCAGTTGGTTGACGTTATACATGATGGGGTAAACAGCTCAGGAAACACGATCCTTTGTTTTTGTGCCATCTTTTAAGAGACTGTGTATGTTTTTTCTGTCTGTTTCCTTTATTAAAATTCTTCAGTTGCGAGTACAGCATTGTCCTGTCGTGTGTGTTCCTCTTCGTAGTCCGTGTTTCCTGAGCTGTTTACCCCATCATGTTATTTTATATATACTTTTTTTTTTTATTTTGCGGACCCTGGAGAGGGGGGAGGGATTATGGTTGCGGTTACGGTTACCAGGGAGCCGCGAGCCCCGCACTTGGACTGGCTGTATAACACGACAGTGCAGCAAAAGTCCCTTAATGTTTTAAAAGTACAGCAAGGTGCATCGATGCCCGAGGCACGTGCAACGTGCAGCTCCTGGGAAGATCATGGCTGCCCAGCGCAGCACTGAGCTAGATTTCAGACGCCATGTTCTTCCCAGAAGTGGCGCGCGGCACGTGTCTGGAGCATTTCCACAACAATTAATGGCGCCACTTTTCCCAGGATAGAGGGGCTTTAGAGCGCACGACACTAGAGCGCCGACAAAAGAGCGCCGCGACATGAGAGCGTGCTTCATGAGAGCGCATGGCTCGCCTTGGGAATTATCGATATTGGGGAGACAACTTTATTTTTCCCAGAATGGTTTTCGGGGATGGGGTCGATATTGGGGTCTTCAAACACGTGTCTTCAAGGAACTGAAATTTCGACACGAATGGGGGTCGCATTTCGAGCGCTTTGTGTCATTTAATTGGCTGAGCATGCACAGTAAGATGGGCGAAATGGCACAAGCGTATTGAACGCAGCGGTCTGCAGTCACACCATATAAGATAATTTATTTTGTTGAGGTTATCAATGCTCACTCAATACATTACCGCGCAGTTGTCATCGCTGTCGCTTACAGAGTGCTCTTTTTTGAAGTTGGTCACTACTTTCGCTCTCGAACATTTTAGTTTTTTAGTGAGAGTAAGGCTAGAGGAGCCTACCGTGCGGGCAGGTGTTCCATCTTTATCTCGTTTAATTCTGGCAAACGTCGAGAAAACGTCGAATTTGAAACGCGCGAGAAATCAATCCGTTCGTTCATACGATTAATGACGAAATATGAAGCTACACATACATATTGTGTAGTGCTTGCTGTCGCGCAATAGGTAATCGAATGTATAACAACCCAGTCACTGCAGAAGGGGATTGGATACCTGAACGTTCTGCCTCGGGAAAAGGCACCTTAAGGCTTATTCACACAATGCATTTTTTCAACGCGCCACAGTTTAGCGAAACCGAGATTTCGCGAAATCAGCCTGTTCACACATGGAGTTTGACGCGCGAAACCTGTGACGTAATGACTCATGAGAATTTCGCCAAACCTTGTCATCTGCATGCACCGAGAATATCAAGCGTTTCGCATCAAAATGAAATGAAGTACGCAGTGCGAAGAGACAGTCTTTGTTATTAATACCACTTAATAAACTTCGTCAGATTCGGCTCACTGGTTTTACTAGTCCTGTCAAACTCGGGAAAGACCGCGAACGTCGAAGAACCGGCGAATGATGTCGAAGCATTTCCAACATTTTTGCGCCACTAAAAGACGGTATCCGCAGTCATCATATTTATATGCTTTTTGGCACTCGTCGCGGCCGTTGATGAATCTGCACCGCGCCATCAACCCGTACTGCTGAAGCGCCGTTCACACAGTTGCGACCGAGTAGGACAAAGACTCATCGCCCGTACGCCCGTACGCATCGCTTCTCTGCTTGTCGCTCGCCATGTTTGTTTTTCTTTTTTCGGCTTTGACTCGGATACGCAATCGGCCAAAAATCAGACTCCTCCAAAAGCTCGCTCCGCCTCGAAGGTCAGACGTCAGAGCGAAGTTGAGCGGCCATTGGCAGCGTCCGTGTTTCTCCTTCAGGTGATTGACAGGCCTCGGTGAGGTTGCAGCAAAAACTTGCTCCAGAAGCGAGGAACACGCGCCACTTTTTTCGAAGGCGCGCCACTTTTTCGGTCGCGTTCAGGCGGGGAATCTGTTTCCCGAAACCTAGTTTCGCGACACTAGATTCGCCAACAAGATGCGTCGTGTGAATAGACCTTTAGTGACTGCAGCTGTTATTCAGCGCTCTTCTGTTGCTGCGCTGTCGTGGCGCTCGCCAAAAACCTTTACCTTAGAGTAAAATCGAGTGAATTTTGGAACGAGGCCGTAATAACTCTAGAGGAACAGGCCCGCATTTTTCGGTGCATTTCGGCCGCTTTGCAGCAGCGAGGCACAGAGGGAGCCATGGGTGTCTCGGTGCGCCCGATGACTGTCAGTTCTTAAATACGCAGACATAATTCTTAAACTATTCCTTGTAAGGTCATTATCTGGTCTTTTACAGTTTTACTTCGCAAAAAGATACCGGTGACAGGCACCAAAACCTAAAGCTGACAAGCAATAAAATGTGTAGTGCGCTGCTGCAAAACCATCACACTTGTGAGCTGCAAACGCTTGTCTGTTGCGCGTGTTTTTATTTTGCTCATATTTTTTGCTCGCTTTTTATATACCACAAACTTTTTTATACATCAGAAACCACTCGAGTGTTGTTCTTTTTTTTGCCCTCCTATTGTTGTGTTTTAGATTCTTTCTCTCAGAACCACCCATGTCATGCGCTTGAAATGTGCCACTCTCCACTCTTGTCTTTACCCCCTTTCACTGTCTTGGTGAGATCCGCCGATTTTGAACTGACGTCGGGATAAGAACAGATATTTGATATCTTGGGCTTGCGCAACAAGATCCCGTAACAGGACTGAAAAAAAAAAAAAAAAAAAATTAACAACACGCCCTTCGTCCAGCAAGATCCACGGAGAATTCAGTGGTAATCTGAACTCGGTTAAGTCAACCAAACTTTCCCCTCTCCGCTGCTGCCTTTCCCGTCTGATTCGTCTTTTGTCTCAATTGCTCGCCGCGACATTGAAAAGTCGACAGACGTGGAGTGAGCGGTGAGGGCCTTGAAGAAAGACCCCAACTGGAAACTCGAAGGACGGTGTGAGAGTTTGGGGGTTTGTTGCATTTTCTAAAAAATAAAAAAATTTACGCACGAAAAAAAAAAGTTTTTTTTTTAATTTTCTAGGTGTCATAAGTTAATTCCCTCAATTAAGCGGCCGAAGTCTGAAAATGGTATTGCGCCCCTTTAATGTTTTTTCGCTGTTCATTAGCGCTCGTTAGTTAAGGACAAGGGCCTCCAGCCGTGAAGGAACTCCCGTGTATATTCCAGTGGTTTTATCCCGTTCCAGTGGTTTTATCGCAGTTCGCGGTTAGAAGATACGAGACTACTCTCGATGCATACGTTTACACTTCGTTTCGCCTTAAAGCCGGGGTCACACTGTTCATACACCATACAAAGGACAGGCTGCAAATACGAGTCAGCGCAATATTCGTGGTTCGAATGCCGCCTGCCAAGTTCTCCCCTCGAACTCATTGCCACATGGCATTCGAAGCACGGATCTCGCAGTGACTCGCGTTTGCGGACTGTCCTTTGTATGATGTATGAACAGTGTGACCCGGCTTTAAGGGACACATGACTTCACAAAAAGAGAAAGGCATTTAAATGATTTGGATGGGGCACGTACATTTTTTTAATTATCCGCGAAAAAAAAAATATTATCGCAATATTTACGTTGCACGCAATTTAGGAGGAGGTCACGGCCCGTTCTAAGCCAGGCCCATATATATCACTGGCCCCGTCCACTACTACTGGATTGGCTTGGCTGCTCGGCCGAGCACGCTCACAAGCCTAGTGTCACCCTGGCCGTGTTCCCAAATTTACTCGATCTTACTCCAGGGTAAGCAGGGATTTCCCCAGACCTTCCCTAGGGGGGGGGGGGGGTTTAGACCCCCCCTCGTTTTTCAGAAGGCACCCCCTTAATTCACAACAACTCCTATATTCGCAATGCCCCCCCCCCCCCTTTAACCCCCCCCAAAAAAATTTAGACACCCCCCCCCTGATTTCAATTCCTGGGGAAACCCCTGAGGGTAAGGGTTTTGTACCCTTGGCGTTCTAAAACCTAGCCGCTTCCAGCGTTTTTCAATCTGTATTGTCACGTGATACGATCCGCCGGAGTAATACCTCTGTCAGACGGGCACCTAAAAGGACCTTTACGCCAAAGGCCTTTAGGATGTTCAAATGACCTTTACGTTTTGCCGTGCCAGACAGCGCAAGCAAATGTCATTTAGACGATGTTTACGGCGATTGAAGTCTCGTAGCTCGGTTGAAACGCATAAATTACGTTCACGCCAGAAAAATAATAGTTTCGTGATATAAATATATTTTTTTTAGTTTTTCTTAAGCAAACAATATATTAACAAAGACAAAATGACGAGTTCAGTCGAGTGATTACAAGAAAGTCAATTTTAAGCCCAAGCAAAGTGGTTTTTTGGCAATTGGCTGCAACCCTGAGCGTCCCCCGCTCACTCAGTTTTAGTCCTCGTGCTCGGCGCTCTCGTTCTTTTCCGTGCTTCTGCTACGCTTTCGCCCTGTCCTGTTCGGTTGGGCGTCGTGCTCGTGCTTGAGTTTCATCGCAAGGGTCGGAGGTCCTTCAGCCGATCCTCCCAAAGTCGTATCAGCGCCCAGGTCGCCTCAACGCTCCGACGGATGCGCGGCGTCCCCTTCCCGCTCCTCCGTAGTTCAACATATCGCATCACGCGAGAGTGAGATACAGAAATATATATGTACAAAAAATATTAAATATACAGGGTACAGTTAGCAATACACTATTAAAAGATGATAAATTATAAAGTAGAGAAATAAAAGCTAGATAACTATGGTTGTAAGGAAAGTCGAGAGGAGGAAAACCCAAGTGCCGAAGCGGACGACGCGAGCAGGCGACGACGAGGCCTACTAGATAGCTGGGACCGTGAGTACAAGAAACTATTAGTAGAGCGAGGTTTGTACAGAATATACGTGAAACACGTTCTTTTTCAATTATAAAATGCAAAAGCATTGATTTTAGATATCGGTCTTTTATTTCAGTTCGCTTCTCTAGAGTAGACCGCTGCTGACGAGAGTAGGCCTTTAGCAGCCGTAAAGGAGTTGCGGGATCTCAGGTTCTCGAAAAGGACCTTTACGCTGAATGCCATTTGAGTTGCCGTGTGGCACTGCCTAAATGACATTTACTCTAAAGGTCCTTTGGCGTAAAGGTCCTTTGAGGTGCCCGTCTGACAGGGGTATAACTCGGATTACTCGGATCCATTTGGGTAAGATTTGGAACACAGCCCCTGTCGCGACGTCCGGTACCGTCTAGTCTGGCGTGTGACACCGCCTACTAGACGTGCGAGCGGACGCTCGGCAGTCTTCGGCGTCGTCTGCTATTCCACCACGGTATATCGTCGTCTACAACGCTCGCAAGACGTGGCCATGAAAGCGGCGTCCTAGCGTTCCACCATGCACAAGCCACGGTCCTATAGAAGCGTCTGTCAGCGTCTGTCGATGTGCGGTAAAGAGCAAGCGAGAGGACTAAACAATATAAATTTGCTGACATTTCAGCTCTTCTCTTCTTGTTTCTTTTTTTCGCGTGGCATCCGCGAGCAAGGTGGGTGAGCGTCAAGACGCACAATTAAAACGCAACCTAAAAAATGAAAGACGTTTAGAAATCTCTGTTATCCGAAATTAAGGCGCAGCTCTAAAGGAGGAGGAGGGGAGGGTATGCCCCCTCCTCCTCCTCTCCTCTCCTCCTCCCGCTAAATTTAGCGGGAAAATTTTCGGGCTAAATTTAGCGGGTTAAGTTTTCCCGCTAAACTTAGCGGGGAAATTGGCGTCGCGTGGCCTCAGCCACGTGACGCCAATTTCCCCGCTAAGTATGGTAAATGTTGGGAAGAATGGTAACGCTAGTAATAACTATGTGCAGTTAATAATAGGCGAGAGGCGTGGCGGAGAGCATCTCCGCAAAGGGAGCTCGGGGTTGCCGACGAGTCCTCCGTCTCGTTCACCCCTGAAGTCATCCCCTGCATCTAGGATTATGAACGACGCTCCAAAGAAGCACTACGTAGAAACTTATCGTCCCGATGTTTTTTTTTTTTTTTTTAGCTTGACTAAAGGTAACATGTCATTACACGGGACAGCTGCATTCGCATTCCTTCAGGTTGTTGTAAGGCGAAGAAGTAGTGATGCCGCGCATCTCTCTTAGCGCGCACGTCGCCTACTAAAGTCGACGTGCTCGCTGCTAGTGTGTTTTTTACGAGTATGAACTCGGCGACGTTCCTACAAGGCGGTTTCGCGAAACGCCTTCTCACTTCCGGTAAGCCGCGTTCCACCGAGTTGATGAACAACGCCCGCCACTTTCCTCGCGAGTTTGCATGCAGACGATTGGTTACTGGCGTCGTCTTTCGGTGTCGGTGAAACGCTCAAACATGGTGAGTGGCTCCGTCGACGACACAACTCAGTAAGTGCGACCGGGAACGTAATTGGACCGCAGCCATGTTTACTCCGGTTTTTCGTTTTCCGAGTCACTCCGGTGGCATCTACTCGGGCCATTTTGGCCGCCGATCGGTCGACTTCTCGATTGCTGGCTCGTCTTCAATCCTAGCGAAGACCGGTATGCATGAAAAATCGAGTGCCAGAGGATGCCGCTTTGTGTTAGCGACTTCCGTGGCTGCCGCAGTCGACCGCGGTGCAAAAGAACTCGAGCGAGCTGAAAAACGCTGCTTTCGCACATAGGACGACCCAGGGCGAAAATTAGCATGACGTCCAGCGGGATTTCGAGTCACAAGTACGTCACGTGAAACCTTCTTATAACAGGGGGCGCTGGGTGGCGATGTTGACTCGGAACTCGCGGGGGATTCCGTTGAAGTCACACTTTAGAGCATCTGACTTTCGATCAGGAAGAGTGTTGCAAAATGACTATTTGGACGTCGGTCGCGTTAAACCGTGATAAGATAAGAAACGGTAGGCATGTAAGTGTTTGCATGACCTCGGTAGACGTCTAGCACCGTTCTTTGTGCTTGCGATTTTTTTTTTGTTTTGTTTTTATGTGTCTACGAGAAATGCGAGAGCCGTGATATCTAATGTTTCAAAATGGCGAACATTAAGTTGGGGACTAAGGATAACTGTTAACTTTTCCGCTCCACTTGAGCGAAAGACGTGAGTACAAGGCTCCTGACACTTCTCCGTGAACTCCCCTCTCCGTGATAACTTGGGCTTCCTATCAGAACACTGCTGTATCTCCTTCTCTATATGGACGCATATCTTCCTGAAACTAGGGTGCGGATATGTGTTACTCTCTGGGTTTCCACCTTGCGTTCTTAGTGCTTACTGTTCAGAATCTATTACCTCCGATAGGATTCTTACGCATTTAAATAGAGGCCGGTGGGCTGCCATCACAGCGGTATCGAACTCGGCCCTTGACGCTGTTTTAATGAAGTGCCCTATTTACTGAGATGGCTGCATTAAAAGGCTTTTAGAAGTATCACTATCAAAAAAAAAAAGAAAAGCTTAACCTTAATATATTCTATATTAGATAGAAGCTAACCGTTGAAATTACAAGTACCAGGTACTACGTGGCGCAAGTCGGCGCCCGATTAAAGTGTTCAGCCGTTTGCATCCGTTCATCCACCCTTCCAGCCACCTTGTCCCCTGCTTCACGCGTCCTTCGAAACAAATGTTTCGAATGGTGGTGCCGTTGTTATCGGCTTCTCTGGACACGGCTTTCCTGTCAGGGCAGGGCACGCCTTTCGCACACCGGACGGGCATTGCGGCCAAAACAAAGAGCACTTTCCCCACCTCGTTGTTTTACTCCTTCTCTCCGAGTGATCATGGTGGCATTCCCAACCCGCGTGGCGTAATTTACCTTTTTTATTTTTTACGCTCCACACTGTTTGATCGGTCTTTAATGCGAGTTTAACGACGCGTTACCGGATAATAAAAGAACTAAATTAAAGTTTCATAAATAAAATCGCCACTTTCGAACGATGCGAAAGAAACAGAGGCTGGCCTCTCAGCGTTTGCCGTGTCCCGAAGGACTTTATATTATGCGTTGTTAATTTGACTTTTTTTTTTTTGTAACTTAACAAGCTACGTTAATCTGTGTTCCTTCTTTCCCGTTTTCTTTTTTTCCCTTTCGTGTTTTTGTGTTGATTTCGCGCAGTCATTTGTTTCTCTAACCCGCGCTTTCTGTTTTGCAACTTACGCGCTAATGGTAATTTGTCGGGGCCGCCACTTCGTTTTATTTTTTTTTTTCGTGACTTTTTACCGTGCCCTTACGAGTCCCCAGACACAGGTTTGTGCTGTCGTGTAGGTATCGGGCCAGGTGGCTGTCGTACGCCGACACATCCTCCTCGCCCTCTTCCTTGTCATGCGGATAAGAACACGCTGCTCTAGTGCATCGCTGGCGTCCCTAAGTATGATCGGCTCATTGACTGCTTGTTCAACTCGCTTGATTAACTTTGCACGGGGAGTTTGGAGCGAGTTTGCTTTGCTGGTGCATGGAACTTGCGATTTGTTTCGAGTGTATCGGCTTTGGAGATTAAGTAATTAATGTGAGATGGTTATATTATTTTTTTTTCCCGCGTGTAATTTCGAATGTTTTGCGGATTGAATTACAGTATTTTGTGACTACTGAGTTTCGCGGAGATAAATGCGAGAGGACTAGTTTCTGTGTTTGCTTTGCCTTCTCTTAGTGCGGTGATCGTCATACTACCTGTAGTATTTGTTTTTATGTAAAACTTGGAACGTTTTGCAAACTGAATGAACCCATTTTTTACTATTGAGTAGTTTCGCGGAGACAGATACCAACGGGCTAGCTTTACGTTTATTTTATTGTTTAGTTTTGTTTTTGCTCGTTTATCGCACCGTGGTGTCTGTACTACAGGCTTGAATGACGTGGCTTTTATTTTCCTTTTTTTATTTACCGCGCAATGTTTGTAGGAATGCGGCGAGGCGCTTGGGGCATGCTGGTCCTCTAAGCACAGTTTCATCGCTTCACCGACTTGGGATGAGAAAAATAATCGTCTCGACATGAATGCGATCGGGACGAGACAAGTATCGAAATTTCTTACGACTATTTTTCAGGTATCTATGGAGTTCTCTTTCTTTCAGCAAGCGTCCGAAGGGGTCTTTAAGCGGATGTGCCCCTTGCACGTTAGCCGCGTTTATATGAATGCGTCTTAGTCGCATCGAATCCAGTTGTCGCATTCAATGCGGTCATGTAAACGGCATAATGCGCAAAGAAAGCGCATCGCATTCAAGTCGCTAGACAGAGGTGGATCGAGATGGCGAGTGCGCATTCATTCAGACTATGTACACGGAAGTCGCATCGCATTTTGGAACGGGGAGGATTATGGGAAGGCGCTCGCTGCGGGAGCGAGTGAACAGCTGAGAACATGGCGGCGGCCAACCATGTCGGCGGCGCGGAGAGAGGTTACGTATGGTCGCCCGCAATTTTTTCCCGAGAACAAACGCGAGCTTTTATTGCCATCATAATTAAGCGGAATATAGCGGAGCTGCTCGGTGAGGGCGGCCCCCGTCCAAGACTTGCGAAGTACGACTTGCGCGTCCGAAGGGGTCCCAAAGGCTTCGGCGTAAGCACGAACGACACCGAGAGCTCCGAGCACTGTAGAGCACTGCATGGTAGCGCAGAACGAGCAGCTCCTACCTCGGTGCCGTTCCTGGCTGCGCAGGAGCCTTTCGGACTCGGGGTCCGGTTGGCCCGGTCGCGATCAGCGAGGTCTGGCGCGGCGAAGCGCGGAGACGTCCTCAAAGCGTGCGCACACACGTCGCCTCTGGTCCAGAGTGACCCGGCGGCCCGGCCTGGATCCCTAAACGCTTGGGTTTTGATGTTTCTTCCGTCTCGTAACTTCTTTCACAGCACCGAAGACAGCGGGCACGATCTTTACGTTCACTGAACGCGTCGAAAGGCCTCCACGTGCGATGCACCGGAAAACGTGGTGCGGCTGGTGCAAGCTGGTGCCGGAACTGCATAACTTCGAGCTTTGACACGGCGTGGCGCCACCTTCGTGTAGAGCTTGGTGCGCATTCATGTAAACGTTGCCGCGTCGGCTTCGTTCGAAGAACGAGTGGAGTCGATGCGCTGACGTCGCTTTCATGTAAACGAGGCTACTATCTCATGAATGTAGCACAAAGTGTCCTCCCCCCATTCCCTCCCCCCCCAAAAAAAACAAACAAAAAACAAACTTAGTCTTTTTTTAGATATTATTTTAAATATAAACTACGCATTGCCGAACGCGTTTTCTCCGGCCAAACGTAGCGCTCGCAGTCGGAACCAGGTGTCAGTTTCAGAAATCGCCGATTATCTCATGCAAAACTTGTGTGATTTTCTGAAAATTTCGATGAGAAAATCGGGCCCATTTTTTGCCCGTCTTCGGTAACTGGCGCCATTTCAGCTCCATGTAATCCAAAACTCCGTCGACCGCCATTTTTTCATTAAAAATATCAGAAAATTATTTATGAATTTTGAATGAAATAACGGTTAGTTCTGAAACTTTAGCATCTGGTTCGGACCTCTAGGGCTACATTTCAGCGAAGAATGAGCGTTCGACGATGCGTAGTTTATTTTTGCGGTAAAAATATTAAAAGAAGACCTGCGCATTTTTTTTAACGCCCTGTACATCGTTCGTTGTCGGTCTTTTTTTTTTTTTTTAATGCAGCATTGCGCTCTTACCGAAGCTAATTTGGATTTAGCCTTGAAAAGTGAAGCATGCGTGCCACGGTGGCCGTTAAGAACGTTGACGGTGGCCACGGTCGAGGGAAGTTGGCTGGTTGCCAAAGACCTGCGCCCCGAGCTCAGCCGGTCACGCAATGTAAGCGTGAAAGAAAAAATGAAAGACGTTTACAAATCTCTGTAACGCGAAATTAGAGCGCAGCTCTTGAGGAGGAGGAGGGGAGGCTATGCCCCTCCTCCTCCCCTCCTCCTTTCCTCCTACTCCTGCGTACCTTCCCCTCCTCCTCCTGCGTACCCTTCCACCCTCTTCCTCCGTACCCTCCCCGCCTCCTCCTTCATACCCTACCCTCCTCGCATAGTTTCCCCCGCTAAATTTAGCTGAAACATTGACGCCCCGTGACTTAAACACCAACTCAGCTTACCCGTTAAATTTATTGGGGAAAATGACGTCACATGACCTGGTGTCACGTCACCTATGAGCAAATTCAGTTTCTCTGCTAGGTTTGCGGGAAAATTGACGGCACGTGACCTCAGCACCAATTCAATATCCCGAATTTAGCGGGGAACTTTCCCGCTAAATCTAGCGGAGAAACTGAATTTGTCCGCTAAATTTAGTGGGGAATTGAATTGGTGTTTAAGTCAAGTGACGTCAATTCTCCCGCTAAATTTAGCGCGGTTACGCCACCGCCGCCGCGAAACACGAAGACAGGCGCCTAAGAGCTGCGCTGTAAAAGAAAGAAAACAGAAGAAGCAGGACAGAAGGCTCCTGGGCCGGCTTGCTAGAACAGCGTCTCAGCTTAGACTGGGTGAAAGAAAAACACCGCAAAGGCCGGGGCGCGCGAGCGTCTCGAGACGCGGTATGAGACTCGCTCAGCTCGTGCGCTGTCTTTGGCAGTGCTTTCTTTCACCCAGTCTCAGCTGAGGCACTGTTTCTACCAAGTCGGCCCTGGACACTTCGAGAAGCCCCGCGAAAACCTCAAAAACAAAAATCAGAAATTAAAAATACAAAAGGAGGACCTGGCTACGCTAGACACGGCTTCGCGTGCCTGGAAGGCTGAGACTTGAGTAAAGGCCCGTACGCACATTCGCGTTTGAACGCGTTTGAGTGTGGAAAGGCGTCCTTCCTTCGAGTGCGGAAAGGCGTCTTCGCCCCGCAGCGCGAAGCAAGAAAGTAGATCCTTGCTAAACTTTCAGAGCGGCATCGGTTTTCGAACGTTGCGGAGACCAATTGGAAGCCGAGAAAGAAAAAGAAGGGTAGCGTGCTTGTCCGCTCCCGTCAGCGACGTGCATCCGGGTCCCCGGTCAGAGATGGACCCTGATTTCGCCCGTCGGGGAAGTGGGGAGCGGCTGCGGGAGATGGTTATTCCGAGGCTGCGATGGTTCATGCTAGACATAGGTCGCGGGTGCCGTCGCGATTGCCGCAAAGGATCAGCCACGTCGACGCTGTCTCGCCGGGCGCAGCCTTGTTGCTGTGAATTTCGCTTCCTATTGGTGAGCCGCAAACGACGATAGTGTGTTCTTATTGGCTCTGAACTGCGGTCGACTGCGTGTCTACGCAACTGTGTGTATAAAACCTTGGCGCAAACGTTGTCGACAATGTTCTGCAGCCGCTCGCTGCTACGGAACGCACCGCGGTCAAACGCATCTGTGTCTATTGGCTTTTAGTGTCCACTAAGTTCCTCGTAGAACGCGTCTGCATAAAATGGTATGATCAATAAATCACAGTGTAACTGTCTTACTATTTTTTTTTTATAAATTGAGTTTTTGCGCAGTTCGCATTATAATGAATGCCTTATTTTGTATATATTGTTGAGTGCAATTGCAGCGCCATAGGAAGTGCCCTTTTTGTTGTGCCTTGTTTTGGCCAGCGGGCCTTGTGCATAAAGCCCAACTAGCGGCGCGCGTCGCTGGAGCTCACCTACAGCGATGCGACGCGCGTGCCAACGCCGAGATCTGGTCGGGATGGATATTGGCACGGAGCGACGCGCGCCGACGCGAGCCGGAACGAGCCGAGGCGAGACGACGCGAGGTGACGCTAACGTACGCGCAGCGCATGAAAAATGTCCCAGGTGGGTCGGCTTTCCCTCAGTCGATGTCTTAATGTGGCAAAGCACCCTTCCGGGCTGATATGTTCGTTTCGCTCGCACCATCTCCACGTGAGAAATAATATTAGTTTCGTACTACGCGGGGCTGATTTTTTTTTGTTTGTTGTTATTTCTTTAAAATAGGCTTGATTTGTTTTGCAGACACTATATTACCTATCTTGCGGAGAAATCGTAAAGTAATTCTAAAAAAGTCGAAAGACACCTAAGCACTTATGAGTTGTGAATGCGAAAGCGTGAGCGTCCAATGGAACGCCGCGGATTGATCTGCGGAGTTTTGTGGCGCGAGTAATGTTTTCGAGTTGTGGAAGAAGCACCGGCGACGATGTGGATGCTAGGGGCGGTGCCATGTTCGTCGGCGGCGAGACGAGCAGAAGCACCGCCGACGATGTGGATGATGGCGGCGACGGTATGTTGGTCGGCGGCGAGACGAGTCCAAGCCTCCGAGCGCGCGCCAACGTGTCCGTTTTACCCGGCGCGGGGCCCGTAGTGGCATGGGGTTGCGGCGGTTAGTTTTATTGGCGCGCTGGCGGCACGGACATGCAGCGCCATCTTGTGGCGTTCGTTGAAACTGACGCGTGCAGCGGCCAATAGAAGCCTCGTCACCGCGCGCCAGCCAATGGGACCTTTGGGATATCAGGGAAACTAGGTGCCGTTTTCGCGCTTCAAACTGATGACGTCGGCTCGCTCCATAGGGCAGTTAATGCTTTCGCATTAATACTGTGGGGCGATAAATTACCTCTTCGGATACACAGATTGCGTTCAGATCCCTCCATGGCCATTGAACCGATTAACCCCGCTTTTGCAGTCGCACGAAATACTAATAAAAAACAGTACTCTGATTATAATTAATAAATCAGTACATTTAATTGAAGGGGGCCTAAACTGTCGTTTGGATTCGTCTTTTTATGGCGAAAACTCAGTTTATGCCACTTAAGCGTGCCAAACTAATAAATATTCCAATCACTTATGGCATTTTTTCCAAATGAAAATTTCACCTAGCATCACCTAGCATCTGAGATTGCTCAGAAGAAAAAGTGTGTCGCGATTATTGGAATCGTTCTTAACAAGGAGAGGCCACTCATGATCTTTTTTTCTTTATTTCGTTTTGTGGAGTTAAATATTGTTTTTGTGTGGAAAGGACACTAAACAATCACTGGACGCAGCGTTGAAAGTTTGTGCACCATTGTGATGGGCACAAGTGCGAGGGCCTTCCTTTCACGAGCCCTCTTGCAGAGAAAGTTGCTTGACGTGGTACGCTCTAGTGTCGCTGTCTCTGAAATCGCTTTACTCAAGAAGGAGTGCGTAACGACTCCTCCATTCGAAGTTTCGGTATTCTGCCTGCGTTCTCTCGTTGCTTGATGAGGCGCTAAAAAAAGAAACGCCAGAGCTTTCTTATGTAGCGCCGATATTAGAGAGTATGCCTAACAAGCAACTACACTCCGTTTCACCTTAGGTGTGTACCGCAGCGGGAACTACGAGCCACGTTTGGCAATCTGACACTCCACGTGTCGCTCCGCCCAACCGGAAGATCACGTGACGACCTTCGAGCCACGGATCGGCTTCGGTGGCTACTAGCGACCGTTGTTGTTGTCCTGCGTAAGGTCAGACGGGGTATAAGAGTCGTTCAGGGTCGACCAGGGACTCTCGTCCGTAATAAATCGTTGAAAAGAAATGTAAGACGTTTACAAATCTCTGTGATGCAAAACTAGAGCGCAGCTCTTAAGGAGGAGGAGGGGACTCCCTATTCTCTTCCTCCTCCTTCCCTCATCCTCCTCATCTTCCTCCCTCATCCTCCTTTCCTCCTCCTCTTCTTCTGCCGCTGAATTTGTTCATGGGTGACGTGACACGAATTCGTGACGTCATTTTCTTCGCTAAATTTAGCGGGGAAACTGAATTGGTGTTGAGGACACGTGACATCAATTTCTCCGCTAAATTTAGCGGAGAAATATTTCCGCTAAGTTTAGCGCGAAACTTCTCATAACGCAACGCGCGGTTACGCCGACGCCGCTCAACCCTCAAACGGGCGCCTAAGAGCTGTGCTCTAAAAGAGTGACATAATTAAAATTGCGGAAGGCGTTAACATAATCCTGCCGAATATCCCGAACCCGAGATAACGGATTCGACGCATGCGCGGCAGTTCCAGGGAAGGATAACGTTAAGGCAGCTGCGATTTCGAGAATGTTGCGAGCACAGTATGAGTAACAACTGATGTCACGCGCAAGAATCTGCGAATAGTGTCGACAGTTTGACGAAGGATGACAGGCGGCGTCAAATGAATAGCAGGGACACGTTCATCTGAATGCAGCCACGCGGTCCAGTTCTTCTTTCTACTCCAAAGGAATCGGAGAGCTGCCAAAACAATGGCAGCGCTGGCTGGACGTGAACGAGGAACACTTTGAAAAGCTGATATTGTTTCGTACTTCGAGGATTCTTCGTTTCCTCTGTAGGAATACAAGTCCCGGTGAACAACACCGTACTCAGAAATAGTCTGATAACCCCGCCATCCTTTGTTTCCGCACGTCTAGATCCCATTTTGCTAATATAACAATTTTTTTTGCATCATTTATCCTCAGAGTTTTGAATCGACTGAATCATCTACCCGCATTACCAACGTCAATTATTGATTATACTCGTTTTTTTTTTTTTGAGTGGGTGGTGTAAACAACGCATTCCCCGGTGTTTAAGTTTTTTTAAACATGTTTTATGTTATTTTGTTTGTTGTTGTTAGTTTTCTCACCACTCCCCTCTGTAATGTCCCTGGCTTTGAAAGTAAAAAAAAGAAAAAAAAAATAAGCCTTGGACGACCGTTGTATATTAAAGTAGGAAACCCTTTTAGTGGAACACCCAATCCCAAAATTTTGTTCGTCCGTACGTGCGTGAATTTCGCGCTAAATTTATTGGGGAAAGTGACATCACTAATTCACTTTTCCCGCTAAATCAAACGGGAAAGATAGATGCCACGTCACCTGACGTCACGGAACGTACATACCAATTCAGTTTTCCCGCTAAAGTGAGCGGGAAAATTGACGTCAAGTGACTTTTGTAGCGAGTCAGTTTGCACGTTAAACTTAAAATAGAAAAAAAAGACATGGGTTTTTAATTTTTTTGAAACGACTGTTTAATGCCTTTTATAGAAATCGAAACGATAGCTCCTCAAATGCTGCATTTCATGCATTATAGTACCTGGGACATAAATGTCGCTGTCACTTTTTAAAGTCGACTTTTCTTGCTCTTTTTTGTTTATTTTTTGTGACGTGCGTCTCTGTGTGGGCGGCAGGGTTCCCTTCCGCAGCCTGGTCGTGGGTCTGCTGTCGCACCAGATCCTGCTGCAGACCCTGGCGACGCTTCTTCTCGAAGGCACTGCGTTCAGGCTGCCGGCCCTCGCCAGCGTGCTTGGCTGCCCGCCGTCGCCCCGGGGCCTCCCCGGCGCCGGGGCCGAACGCCGAGGGTCCGCGGACGCCCCCCAGCTGGCTGGTGCGTTCACTGGTGCACTGATGCGTGCACGCATCCATCGAGCGAAAAAAAAAAAAAAAACGCGAAACCTCGTTTTTCGGCTAGCAAAAAATAAACTACGCATCGCAGAAAGGTGATACACAGTGAGAATGTGACGCTGGTGATAAAATGCGAAACGTAGCGCGAACACGACATCGGCGTTTTGGGGAATTTTTCACTTCAAAATGTTTCGGGAGGGCACCCAATTTTACCTCCTAGGATAGTCGTTCGATGCCGTCGAAACTATCTGATGGCGGGCTTTCAATTACGAGAGAAGAAGAGGAATAACCCGCGATCGCTCGTCCGCATCATCAGCGTCGCGCGGCGTAGACGCTACGGCGCCGAGAACGTCGTGAATCGCGGGAGGGGTAGCTCTGGCTTTCCGAGGATATTAAGTGAGAAACGCATCGAGCGGCACTACCGGATGTTCGTTTTAAACCGTGTTTGGTTGCGTTGTACTATAAGGGTTCTTGTCCAGATACTCATTTTAGGAACGAAGCGTGAAAAACCTTTTGTGTCCTTTGAGAGGCCTATGAGACCGTTGACTGCGATATAAAGTTTTAAGGAACCGTTTTTGCCCATCCGACACGGTACGACGCGCCCTCTGGTACGAACTGCGCATGAGCCACCGCAAGAGACTCGCACATGCGCAGTCCGTACCGGAGGGCCCATATAGTTCCGTATCGGATGTGCAAAAACTGTTTCCTAAATCTTTCCAATAACGATAGGCAATAACGATACCCAATAACGATGCATGCGCAAAGGCAGCGATGGAATATCGGGTATTGTTATCGGAGTCATCGGAACGGTAACACTCTCTAACGTGACCCACTGCACGATCGCCCGTCGCCTCGAAGGTCAGCTGGGTCGTCTGCCTGAGGAGGATCTGCTGCGGCTGCTGGACGTGCTCGGGGAGTCGCACACGACGGCCACGGACTTCGACGAGCGGCCGGGCCTCAAGTTCCTCGTGCAGAAGGTGGCCCAGGCCGAGGTGGCGGCCAACCTGTTCAAGCAGGCCGCCATCAGCTGGGCCGTCCAGGCCGTCGTGCTCCTCGAGCTCTGCCTCAGGAAGACGCCCCCGGAGCCGCTCTCCATGCACCTCGTCGACCGACTGGTCGCGTCTCATCGGGACGGCGGGGAGCAGCCGCCGGCTCGCCCGCGCAGGGGCCGTGGTGAGTGCATAGGCCCAGTAGTGTGCCTAGATTTAGGAGTGTTCGGTAGAAACCACGTGGTTGGTGTGTCTCGTTTGCAACACAAACTGCGAGGAGGAGGTGAGAGCGTCTATTGTCTGCTAGCGCCCCCAACACTTGCTCAGTCCTTAACAAAAAAAAAAAAAAAAAAAAAAAAAAACTAACGGACGCTGTCAATTTTTTTTTTCTCCACAAAGCCGAAGACGCGTCTCACGAAGAGGACAAAGGCCCGAGCGTCTCGGAGCCATTTCCAGATTCGGACCGTTGTACCCCGGTGCCGGACCGTGCGTCGACGTCGTCTTCCTGCTTCGCTTCGGACGCCGACGACAGCGCCAACTCTCCGGCGCGAGCTCCGAGGCGCACCAGCAACCTGTCCGAGAGGCGTCGGCGCCGACGGCGCCAGCACGCGCGGCGCGGGAGCGACTCCTTCGGCGTCGTCGAGCACACGGTGTCTCGGGAGGGACCGGACTCCCAGGTACGGCGCCGTCCGCTGCCCAGAACCCCGCTCCGACCGCTCCGTTTACCGTCCTATCTTGCCCATGCATCGAAGGGTGTTCGATGCATGGACAGGCGGTCGACGGAGTATATGGTTAAAAGCTCTTCTAGCCGACATGGCGAAAACATGGTTGCTTGCGAGCGACACGGTCGCGCATCGGTATGACGCCGATGAGGGATCGTTTTTTTTTTTTTTTGCAATTTTTGATTGCCGGCTGGAGACGAACAATCGACTACAGAGCTTGTGGGCGAGGTGCTTTTTGTTGTGTCTACGCTTTGGAGCTTGTTCGTCCCGTCAAAGTGGACCGTACGTGCTACGGACCAAGTTTTGACTTGGTCGTCGGGATACCGTTTCTTTCGTACCTCGCGTGAAAGGTTGCAAGCGTAAAAATGGAGTTTAGCGTTTGGTTGCACTATACCCAAGCCGTAAGCTCTAAGGGCGAGCTAGGATAGCTTTTCGAGCCGATCTGCGGGGAGCAGTTGCATTCGCGTTGCTGACGGGAGAAAAAAGACGATGCACGAACTGTTGTAAGTCGAGGAGTTCGGGTCACTAAAAATGGGCAGTTTGGGAATTCGTCTAACCGATACGAGTAGTGTCGCGTCCGGTACACTGCTGAGTGCAGGCGTGGAGGCTTCAAGCGAGGAACTCGCCCTGCAGGAAGGCGGCCGCACGTTGAACTGGAACCCGTTCGGGCGTCTGCGACAACTGTTTCAAGAACTGTGCGTCCACTACGCGCGAGTGGCGTCGCCGGAGGCCAAGGGCAGCGCCATCGTGGACCAGGTCGGAGACCAGCCCATTTTCTACCTCATGGCACAGCCGGACACGCTCCCCGAGATCCTGCCGCACGGCCACGGGGATCGGTGAGGCATCCTTCGTCGGCGCCATTTTACTGCCTTTAGAGCGCAGCTCTTAGGCGCGGCGTCGCCGTCGGCGTAACTGCCCCGCTACGTTTCGCGGGAAATTGAATTGGTAAGGTGACGTTATTTTCCCCGCTAAATTTAGCGGGGAAACTCATTTCGTGTTGAAGTCACGTGGCGTCAACTTTCCAGCTAAATTTAGCGGGGAAACTGTGGGAGGAAGGGAGGGTGAGGGGAGGGTATGGGGTGGGAGGATGGGAGAGTACGCAGGCGTAGGAGGAGAAGGAGAGGGTACGGAGGAGAAGGAGGGGCTATACCCTCTCCTCCTCCTCAAGAGCAGCGCTCTAATTTTGCATTGCAGAGATTTGTAAACGTCCTTCATTTTTTTGTTTAAACACCCAATCTGTTTTATCAGTTCATTTTCACGGAGTTCCGTAACAGCCAGCTGTAACAGTCGGATGTAACGAAAAACTGACACCCAAAAATCGTTACGGCCATAGGGACGCATATAGAAATACTTCAGTCCCGGACAGGATTTGAACTCGGCAAGTATACTTTGCCTTCTGAGCTATCCAGGGCCGGTGGCCGGAGCACGCAAATGCGAACTTCGTAGCACGGCGCGCGAAAAGGCGCGGTCGCGCGCTTCGCGTCCTCTCGTGTCGTGCCGCGCAACCTCTCGGCGTGTTCCAGAGATGGAAGCGGATCTTCGGTAGTCGGTGTCGTTCAGACGCCATTTTTTTTCTTTCCTGGAAGGCCTATCACATTCTGTGTTTAGCAGTCTTTGTCAACATCACCGAGCGTGTATAGCTTCTTCCTTTTTTTTTTTAATGTAGATAGTTTTATACGGCAACCCTGCAGGGACCTTGCGTGCTCGTGTTTGGGTTGGTCGCACCGTAGCAAGGGCACGACAGAGTTTCAGCAACGAAGCGAAGCTATGGGTTTGACGTCATAGCACGCCTGACCAATGCCGTAGCGCCTTGCAGAGTAAAAAAAAAAAAAAAGGGAGGGGGGTGCGCTAACACTAGGGAATTTTTTTACATCATTCTGAAGTCTCCGATAACGGTATCTGGCACTCCGTCGACCCCCGGTATGCCCTCTCCGCTACGTAGGGGCGGGGGCTGCGTTGTAGGGCTGCAGTTGCGTACTAGTAAAGTAGTCTAGTAGGCGTGAATTTGCGCGACGACATTTCGGGGAAAAGGATGTAATGCTCCCAAGGAAGAGGTGCATTTTTGAAGAAGTGCCTTATACATTCCCAGATCCTTCGCCGTGTTTCACGTTCCATGTCATTCTGATAGGTATAGTGCGGCTCGTTTAAAATCCTCGTCAAGTGCTATCGCATTTCATTCCATTTGACGGAATGTCTAAGCCAGGCGATTTTCGCTGCCCTTCACACCTGCCATATCTCTCTCTCTCGTATGTGGCCGCCGTACGTTTCCGTCGCAAACAAGGAAAGATAATTTGGCGCAACTGTACAATTTACCTAGTGTGTGACGCGTCACGCCGATGGAGCGACGAGGTTAATGGAAAGACGAAATTAACAGAAATAAATTGTCAGCCTTCTCAATGCATGCCGCGGCGAAAGAGATACAAACAGAATCGCAAACTGAGTTGGGAAATGAAGAGAGAGCGTTGTGCAAATCGTAGCATTAAACAAATGGGGAAAAAAAAAAGTCTTATTTAACGTGGCCCCAATGTCTTAAGTGTTTCGGCAGCGTTACAAAGCGAACTAGGTGACGCCGTCTTATTTTTTGTTTTGTTTTTAAGTTGATCTGTCTTGAGCGTCTTTTGTATCCCTAGGAGGGAGGGCGTGGTCGGGGGTTCGCCGAGCGGCCGCCGACCTTCGAGCACGGACTCGGACTCGTCGTCGGAGCCCGCCGCCGACCCCCCTTCGGAAGAGGGCGCGCTGGAGCCGGACCGCGTGTACACCGTGGTGACCGAGAAGACCATCCAGAGCATGGTGTCCGAGTACAAGCGGCGCAAGACGAGGCACTCCATGCCTCCGGCCAGCGCGGCCGCCGCCGCCGTACACAGGTCCAGGGCGGCCGTCATGCGGTCCAGGAGCGTGCCGGCGGGCAACGACGACGGGGCTTCTTCGGTGGGGAGCCCTCCTCCTGCTTCGTCGCCGCCTCCGCAGTCGACGGCGCCGCCACTGCCCAAGGAAGTGGAGAACCAGCGGAAATGTTCCATCCTCAAGGTGGGTCGAAACTAAAAAAAAAACAAAAAAAAACTTTCAGCCTTTCTACTCTGTCAAGAAGGAAAAGCAGCGGAGCTGTATTATGTGCCGCCATCTATTGGCGGCAACAGCAACCAGACAACCGGCAAGTCGGTTGTCTGGTTGCCGTCACCGTTCATAGATGGCGGTAGCTGTCCAGAGGATTGTGTCCAGATTTATTTGTCCACGGACACGAAACTGGGGTAACTAGCCCTTAACAGCTCCGCTTTGAAAAAACAAAACACACTGAGCTCCACCCACAAAAAGAAGAAAAACAAAATTGATTACCGAGATAGGACAAAAAAGTCACAAAAGAAACTTCCCTCGAGAAAAAACAAACGAACAAAATATTTACATCGTGAGACATTTTGACTGGGGAGCGATTCCGAAACGTCATTTTATTTCGAGAAGTCAACTGCGAAGTCTAACCATGCAGAATGGTAGATATTGTTTTTTTTTTTTTTTTTTTTTTTTTTTATAGGAGGGGGTGACTTTAGTTTGTGACGTAAATGTCCTATCTATGCACTTAAAAAAAAAAAGTGTGTTTAGTGGCCCTTCAGGGGCCGACGGAACATTTACTGGATCAGAAACTTAACCACAGCCCGAAAAGCTGGGTTGTCTAAATTGCCCCTTGGTTTAGGAAATCTGTAGACGGCAGTGCATAACGAGTCAGATTCGCGAAGGACATCGTTCGTCGGGGAATTAAGGGTGCAATTCGCGATTGGAAATATACAATTAGATGTTCGAAGTTCACACCTGCTGCCCTCTATTCCTCGTGGTAATGTGTGTGTACTTTTTAGTATGTTTTGGAGTTCGGCGGTTTTGTAAGTTGTGGTCACTACCAGTGTCCCGTGGGAATAAGGTTCTAGGAGGAAATACAGCAATTTTTTTGTTTTGTTTACCAATGCATCCTTTTGCCGCTTAATTTCAATCTTGCTGCTGCTGCGTGTTGGTCTAGGAGTTCTTATATATCGCCTTCGTGGTTCAATCTTTTATTATTCATATATGTTGAGCAGAACGCCAGTCTGCTTAAATTGCGCGGTTTATGTCTCCGCCGTACGACTCTAAGAGAAAACGGAGATTAAAATAGTTACTGTTAAGGGCTGGGGGACGGACAGGCTGGAGACCGGGTTAGGGCTATATGGTGACGATGTTTTAATGGGACATGAGATGATTGTAGCGTCCGGTGGTAAGTCCCATTCCGTCTCCGCCGCGCGTGTTCGCGGGTCCCCCTTTTATAGCCCCGGTGACGTGACGATGTTGCGTCACCGGCGGGATTCTGGTGATTGGTGGTGGCTGCTGGCTTGGATGAAGATGAGGTACAGCAGCCACTCTTATTGGCCCGGAGGTTTACGTCGTCGCAGCAGCAGCTTCTCTTGATGTTGGAGAAAGAGGATGACGAAGACCCGTTGGTGTTGGTTACTTCAGCTGATGTTTGAAAGCCTTGTTTCCGGGTCTTCGTGAGGGTCTCTGCCAAGCGATGGTGTTGCGGACCGTCCCTGTAAGTGTGCCCTAGATGGAGCACGGCGTCGCCGGGGCTTGGAACGTAACAACTTGCCCGTCAGCCGCAGCGTTCCTGAGGTCTTTTCATCGGCCAGTTGGAAGCTGTTTTTTTTGGCGCGTTTAGGTAAAAGTCGGTGGCAGTTGGAATTGATTTCACGTTCGTGAAGGCTGCAGAGTGAGCTCGAATGTACGGTCAATAGGGAGTTTTAGTGGATCGTTGTAGTCACACCGGTGACGTTGCCCGATACTCTGCCGGCACCTTTGGGCACGCACCGTATCGTAATCGGTTTTCGGCGTAATCATGACTACAGCTCCCTATTGTAGGCAGTTTTCGTAGATCGTTTCCGCCGTTCCGCAATGCTCTTCGCGACCGCCTACGAGATACGTAACTTTGCAGACAAGGCTGGTTGTGCGCATGCGCAGCAGCGGCGTCTTCGTCTCGGGGATTTCAGCGCAGGGGGAAAAACGGCCTAGGAAAACTCCTTATTAGGCAGTTTTCGTACATCGTTCCACGAACTATTCGCTTCTTTATTTGCTTCTTAAAATACTGTTCGAATGGAAATCCCACATAAGCCCACATTTGCTTGTGCCTGGGACGCGACAGATGCCTCTGCATTTTTATTCGAGAATTATGAAACTTGCACTAGAGCGGACCATTGCAAAAGAAATGGACATTCTATCTCCAGAAAAATATAGTTACAGTGTATTCCAGTAATTCGTTAAACAGCAGTAATATATAAGCTATGTTGGATTTTGGCATTACTTACGTCATTTCGTTAACTACAATTCAACTTATCGAAGCAAACCAGTTCTCTAGGGGGGTGTTTTTGCTCTGTTCGAGTATCCCCGTTTTTGACAGCTTTTTTTTTCATCTTGAGTAACTCTTCAGGTAATTCATTAAAAATCTTGGGTACGTAATAATTTCTTGTGGCCTCTCCATATTTGGTATAAATAAATGGTTCAATAAATTTTCTATTCGGTCATAACGGTCTTCCTTCGGTATTTTCCACGTTATGTTTGTGGTTGAAAAAGTGTTTTATAATGATATCATATACTTCATCTGGTGTCTGAAACTCAACATTCCTAGTTCTTTATGCATATAGTCGCGTAAGCGTCGTGCCTTTATCGAGTACCGTTATCGTAGGTATCCAAATGATCTACCAAAGCTCCCCATTAGGCAGTTTTCGTAGATCCTTCCGATAACGATACCGGATACTCCGGCGATGCCTTTGCGTAGGCATCGTGTCATTAGGGAGTTTTCGTAGACCGTTTTCGCCGTTCCGCAACGCTCTCCGCAACCCGCTACGATACCCGGAACTCTGCAGCCAAGGCCATCGACGCGCAGGCGCAGTAGCGGCTTCTTCGTTGCGGAGGGCTTAGCGGAGGGGGAAACGCGGTCTACGAAAACTCCCTATTATCTGGTATCGTTATCGGAGGTATCGGAACGACCTTCTAAAACTCCCTATTAGGCAGTTTAGGGAGTTTTAGACACTATACCCGATAACGATACGACGCACTGGTGAAGGCATCGGCGGACTATCGTGTAATCGTTATCGGAGTTACCGGAACGAGAAACTCCCGCGCAGGATGCGGAGGCCCACGTCCAGGTGTGGTCCCAGCTTGCCCAATCTGTCCTGGAGCTGCACCTGTCCCTCAAGGAGCCCGAGTTCCTGGCTCTTGTGCCCGTCTTCTACGCCGGGGTCGAGGCGCTCATCGGAGCCGCGCCCTCGGAGCCAGAGCTTAGGGTGCTCGCGGCGGACTGGCTGCACAGGGTCGCCCTGGGCCTCGGCTTCAGCGGCGACAGTGCTGTCGCGGCCCGTCGGTGCTGAATGGGATGGACCAACACCTCTTATGCTCCCTTTCGCGCCAAGTCCGAGGGCAGCCGGCGAAGTCGACTGCGCACAGACCTGGTGTGAGAATTAGTGTGAAACGTAGTACAGACCGGAGGGCCTTAGTGGTGAATTTGTGACGTCACCTACCGAAGGCCGCAGATTGGACGCGAGCGCTGCGTCGGTGTTCGGCCGGGATTCGTGTTCAACGTGTGTCCTGCGATGGCCTTCGGCAGGTGACGTCACAAATTTTGCTCCAAGGCCTCGCGATCGAGGGAGCCTCGAAGAGACGCGCATGCTGTTATCTGTGTACTACAACTTGCCGACGTTCCCTTTTTGAGTGTGGTAAGGACGTTGGGGGTGAGGGTTCGAATCGACACGCAGGCATCTAGTCTCCGTTTTTTTTTTTTTTTTTTCTCGAGTTGTCTCGGGTTTGATTTTATGTCTTTATGCAAAATGTGCACACACACACGAAAAAAAAAAAACAGAAAAAAACAAGCGAAGTTTTGTAGCGTTAAAGGGACGCCCAAGACAATTTTCAGAAGTCACTCCAGTAATTTAATATCAATATCTTTTTTACAAAATAATGACGACACCCTTCCACGAATCCGATGGAGAGAATACGAAGCGATCATGTGCAAGTGGAAAGCATTTTTGTTTTAAATACTATAACTGGATGAATTTTTTTACAGGCTTTAGTACAGGTTATAGTGCTATGCATATGCAGAAAAAAAGAATAAACATGTTCTTGCGCACACGTGGGGTGTCTAGTGAGCCAGGCAATTCGGTCCCTTTAAACCACCACCAAGTGCAGCGAACAGCAACAATATAATGCGCGAGACCTACGTTACTTTATAACTTAAAATCGCAAAAATGCCATTTTCAAAGGGCTAACAAAAGTTACTAAAAACTTACATAAATATAACAACAAAAAATACTGCCTAAGCAAACCCTGATAGTTTCATTCTACGTACTCTCCAGCGTGTGCATGACAAATTTGGTTGCGATAGGACAATATTAAGCACATAGATTTTCGCGCGCAAACTGTGAAGATGCCCCACAATTACACGAAGAGAAAAGTACGCTTGAATGTTACCAGAGATATGTAGCAACGCTCTTTCGCGGCTCGTAAAATAATTCGTTGTTAATGAATTTACGTGAGAAATCATATCTACAGAAAAGTGCGATGAAGAGGCGACGGCTAGGCCTATTTCTTAACATAAATGTGATGGCGGGCATAAAAATGGCTCACATTTATGCCGTTCTGGGTTGCCGAGAGTTTTTTCAAATACGTATTTGACTAATTTCGCGATCATAACCTGTCATTATTTTTATACGTAAAATATGAAGATTCAAAGATAATAATAATATACCATAAAACTCCAAATAACTATTTTGTGCGAACTATTGCCGGTTTTTAACCCGCATTTCCTCTTAAGATGGCAACATTGGGTAGCTGGTGATCACTGGACAATACTCCAAAAACACGGTCAATTCTTAGGCAGATCTGGATAGGACACCACGTCCTGTCCAGGTCTTCCTTCAAATTGTCCGTGTTTTTTTTTTTGCGTATTATCCAGTGGGAAAAAGTATGACGTCACAGTCGTCCTCAACACGGACGCACAAACGCGTGACGTTCGCGGCGTTTTCGTTGTTTTCGTACCGGTTGCTTTCACCTGTATGATCAGTTGGTGGAATGTTTAGCCGATTTGCGGGCAACATAATATGTTGATGAATTGAAAAAAAAAAAACAAAAAAAAACTACAGCGTTTTCTTTAAGGTCGCGGTATTCAGAACAAGGACTAAGGGGAAGAAAAAGAAAAAGAATAGGAAAGAATTAAGAATCTTTTGCGAGGAGTACGGGAGTGCATGGAAGGCTGAACGTTGAGAGTTGTGTGTGGCTGGTGATGGTTGCGTTTAACGGAGCTTGTCGGATTTTGTTGAAGTTTTTTTGAAGGTGCGGGGTCTAGTGCCAACCGATTTTTACTGTTGTTGTTTACTAGTCTTGAGCTGGAAGCGAGCTTGTGAACGTGTTTTTTTTCTTTCTTTTTGGAACGCTACTCAGTGAGACAAACGTTTTGGGAACATCCGAGAGGTGAATCTTCTGGAGAACTGTGACGTCGTTTTGTGATATTTTTTTCCTCGTTTAGAGTTTGCCCTCATTGTTTTTGCCTGTTCTTTTATGTTTTCTTTTTATTCTTGACTTTTTTGGATTGTGTCGAAAGAAAATGAAGCATACGTCACCGATGTTGTGTTTTTCTGTGCAGCTTTGTAGAATTGTCGGCTTTTGTAGTTAAAAAATATACCGATAATAGGTGACGGAAACTGACCCAAATGGTGTTTTCTCACGCGCTACTCTAAAAAGAGAAAGAGATACCGACTGTGGACATTCAGGGTGCTTTATTATTTATCTCCGAAAGTTCTCGAAGCACAGTAAGCCTGTTCAAGATTGCATTTATATTTATATATTACCGCGAAATTACATTGCTATTTCAACACTCGTGGGAAAGATGTCAAATAAAAAGGAACGAAGACTGCGGTGTCATGTCGACTTATTTCTAGTTTTCAAGTTCAATTTATGGCCATGAATTTTATTTTTTTGGGGCGCTGTTACAGGGCCGCTTTTTCTGGTATCTTCCGGTGCGATATTCAGCACCGACACTGACGCTGGTTACTTTTTGTCGTGCTCGAGGTGGCGCCCTGGTGGCCATGGCGAGACAACGAAAAGAGCCTGCATATTCCTTTTTTTTTGCTTCGTAAGTACGTGTTTTCGGGCGTTATTTATTTATTTCTTTTCCCCAAAGGTTCGGGTTAGTTTTTTGGTATCGAGGTTTAATGTCTAACAAAAAAAAAAACAACAACAAAAAAACGGCGTTTTTCGGGGGCTTAAGTTGAAGAAAACAGATGTGCGTAGGATTCCCCAGCTTCCAGGGAAGATCCGCGTAACCCGCATACTTCTAAGTGGTTTCGGTACCGCTAAGGCCAGAGTCGCTCTAGGGCGGCAAACAAAAACAATCGACAACGACAAGCCTCAAGCACGTGCAGCATGAACGGGATGGTACCTTTGGCCAGCTTGAGGTGTCCCGGTGTTCGTTGATACCTTCCCGTGCGCTTATGGCCAGAACATCCATTGGGTCAGAACATCCATCGAGTCAAAACATCCAAGAGGTCACGTGACACCAGAGTCAGAACATCCAACGAGTCAAGACATCCATCCGAGTCGAAATGTCCATTGAGTCGAAACATCCATCGAGTCAGAACATCCATCTGTGTCTAAACATCCATTGAGTCAAAATATCTATCGAGTCAGAACATCCATCAGAGTCAAAACATCCATCGAGTCAGAACATCCATCAGAGGCAGAACATCCATCTGATTCAAAACATTATTATTTGAATTGAAAAAAAAAAAAAAATGCCAAGTGACAGTTTCGGGGATACACTTAATCAACCACCTTGGTCAGTGTCCTGGATGTAGGGTCCCTCGTGTTCGCGTTTTATTTTTGTCACTGAGTATATTTGGCTATTTGTCATCTGCAGTCCCGACATTTCAGGATGTCCTTAACTATCTGGACAGAATTACAACTGATGGAGTTCTTCCGTAGAATGAACTGAACAGCACGCATGCGCCAGTTTTCTTGAATAAAACTGTTCGACTGCCTCACGATGTCTCGATGTCTTATTCAACCAAATGACTTTATGTGAACGATATGCACTACGTTGCGTCTGGTAGTAGCAATCGGGACAAACATAGACACTACGACAGGGTACAAATACCTAAAAAGGTATAATACATGAAAAAACAACTGTAAAATGTGTTCCAATAGTGCTTCCGTAATTTAAAAAAACTACTATTTATATACAATTGAGCAAATCCATGTAGAGTGCTTTGTCCGAGAGTGACACTAACTTTAAAAAAACACGAAATAAAGCTACGATTCTTTCGGATTAGCGTTATTGATCACAGTGAACGTGTGGGACAAGAGTGTCTTGAAACAATTCAGAGGCTTAATTCAGAGGCTTAACACGAAATTGGAAGTAATTGACCGGCGAGGTGAAATTAATTTCTCTGAAGGGCTTACGTTGTATAATTCACCGACAACAGTATTTTGGGCCCTCAAGCAATCGCGCTGACTCGAAGCCAGCCCATCGCGCACTCTGCTGCTCCCACCCCGATGTAAAAAAAAAAAAAAACTGTCCTTTTTCGAATTAATGCGGCGAAGCAAAACACTTTTAAAACAGAGCCATTCTGTTTTGAAAAATGTTTCACCATCACAAGATTGAGAGTGCTCTAGTTTTTCGTGTGAATAATAATATCGTTCTTTTCATTTGGATGATTTTTATCAAGTTGCTTTTGAATGAATTGCTAAAATTTGTTACCCAACATTGCCTGGAAAAAAATAATTTTTTCTTTTCCGAATCTCTTAGGAACGGATTGACATATACCAAGCTAAAATAAAAAAAAAAAAAAAAAAAATGGCTGTCACATTTGTTTCTTCCAAAGGTGATCTATATTAGCGGCGAGATGTTTTGGTGGCGCCCTCCTGTGGTTCCCCCTTGTGACGTCATTACCTTGCAAACAACAAGTTCGATGGTGTTTGTTATTAGCATGGTGGAAGCTTGAAATCATTGCGCTCTCAAAGGAACACTGCCAACACCGTCAAAATTAAAGTTCTTTCATTCCTCTTATTTCCGTCGATGATAAATCCCCTTTCCGACGTCATAGTCAGCGTTCGGCCAATCGTGGAAGGCCGACCACAGCGACGCTTTCGGTCGCGCACGGGGCTAATACCTATCATTTTTATATGGATTCAAACGGCCTTGTCCATTGTCTGCGGGTCACGTAGCTGCCACGAATCGCAGAGTAGCGTGCTCTCGAGCTGCGCGGGTCAAACGACAGCAAATAAAACGCCACCCGAGACGGCAAAGCAGCGGATTTTACCGTCAATGCGAGAAAATTCCAATCTTAAACCACGTCGCGTGATCACGTAACATTACCGCTCGCCGCTTTCGAGAGCCGATTGCGACTGCGCCGTTGTGTCCTACCTGATTTTAATACAGAGTGGACCACCAAAGTACTGTTTTATTTTACACTCTGTTAAGCTACAAGAAAGACACAGGGACGCTGACGGGGGTACACCCAATAATACAGTGATAAAACAATAAAAAAAAAATATTTTTCGCTCCGTTTACATGCCCCTGACGATATTAACCTTAATATTATGTTTATTTATTTATTAATAAAAACTACAGACCATGAGTGGTTCAAGCAGGGATCAAGGAAAACAACAGCAATGATCTTACAAAACAGAAAATAAACAAGAAAGTAACTAACACTGGTAGAGGAAAATTGAAGAAATCGGAATAACAGAATACATATAAAAACGCGCGTTTACTGAATAGCCTAAATAACTGACAAGGTCTCAATGAGATCATAAAATCGTAAAGGCAGTTCACAGCTCGAATAATAGTAAAGAAATAAAAACTTATCCTATCCACTTCCGTCAAATAACGAACTCAATTTTGTCCTTCATAAATGATTAAATTTTATTTAGGAGCGTATGCAAACGGTTCTTGCTTACCATATCGTTAAAAATCGTTTACACAACAGCTCTCTCCTTTCAGGCAAAAAACGATAGAACATTCAACTCGTCAAAATATCCACGGCAGCCATCCGAGTCAGAACATCCATTGAGTCAAAACATCCATCGAGTCAGAACATCCATCCGAGTCTAAACATCGATGGGGTCAACACATCCATCGAGTCAGAACATCCATCCGAGTCAAAACATCCATCGAGTCACAACATCCATCGAAACAAAACATCCATGAATGGATGTTTTGACTCGATGGATGTTTTGACGCGTTGGATGTTCTGACTTGGAATCCTTCCCGTGCATGCTGTACGGGCCCGAGGCTTGTTGGCGTTGGTTGTTTCTGTTTGTCGCTCTAGTCAAACTCGGGCATTATCAAACTAAAAAAAAAAACAAAAAAAAACAACGTTGTTGCCGAGGAAAAAAAAAAGTAGCCTCGAGGATTGTTTATTATGGGCCTCCTGCGCTGAAGCTTTGAAGAAACTTACGCCCTCATCTTGGGTAGTACAAAGCTCACCTGGTTGTTTTTTCGCTCTGCTTGTGGCGCCTTCGCTGAGCTATTCTGTGCAGTGCCGAAGAGCGGAAAATACCTTTGGACATCCGAAATCGGCTAGATAACACTGTAGGCTAGATACAACGCCGCAAGAAAATCGAAAGTACCAGATTCACGCCATCACCGCTAAGGTGCGCGTGTCTTATTTCTAGGTGGTGACGTCATCATCTGGCGTTTTGACGTTTTTTCCTTTTTTTTTTATTTGGAACACGTCTCTTATCGTCTTAGCTTTTACGTGCTTCGACGGCGTATGAATATTTTTGTTTCTTTGTATTTTCCTCGTTATCGCGTTCCGCACCAGAGCAGGCAGGCTTCTACATGTGTGACACTTTGAGACGCTCAAGTTTATAGTACACAAAACAAATCCTAACAAGTCTTTTTTGCAGCGCCCAGTAGGCAACGCAGGAGGCCTGTGGGCTGTGTTCCGGGTAAGCACAAGATAAAGCTGATGAAGAGTTTCTTTCAGTGAAGCCTGGATTTTTATTCAAAGATAACTCCAATTCGAGCTTTTTTTCTTCTTCTTTTCCGATTTTCCTTGATTTTGATAAAACTGGCTCAGGGGTTAATTTTCGGGGTTTATCGGTGAATACCGAAAAACACGTAACCCTATTCATGACAAACTGGAGGCCCCGAAGTTCATCTTGCATTTTTACAACGCGCTTGCGCAGGACCGTATGGAACCGCTTGTATTGTACCCAAAGTAGCACCTTAGAAAATATAACCATGTTTGGAGAAACAAGATCATATTTTCATAAATTGCTTACGGATGAGCGCGTGTATGAGATTACTGGGTATTGAAGCAAAGTTGAGACTATAGACTTTTCCTGTGACGGTTGCCACGTTCAAATATGACGTAATTGGGTTGGGCGACAAAAACTAAAGTAAATAGTTTAAGCGGTACTACAATAAAGTATGAAAGACGTTTACAAATCTCTGTAATGCGAAATTAGAGCGCAGCTCTTGAAGAGGAGGAGAGGGTAGGTCACGTTGAGGTCACGTGACGTCAACGTTTCCGCTAAATTTAGCAGGAGAAATTTCCCCCGCTATCTTTAGCGGGCAAGAGTCCCATAATTCAACGAGCGGTTACGCCGACGCCGACGCCACTCAACCCGGAAACGGGCGCCCAGGACCTGTGCTCTAAAAAGGCTAGCCTAGAAGAAAAGTATAACTATTGGCGCGAAGTTCTTGAATTCTAGAGCCTTCCAATCGGCAAAGAAAGTTATTTGCTATTTTGGCCCCACTCAGCTATGTCAAAATTCAAGATGGCGGGCGACACGAAAAAACGGTCCCGAAGTGACGGGTTCGCATCCCACTTCAATCTCGCAGTTGGTGTCCAGATGGTCTTTTCTCCTGTTTTATATATTCAGTCGGCACGGCAGCCTTGCCGCAGAGCGCTTGTGAGTTTAGACCAGAGTTACAACGTCAATTGAGAACCCTAAGTTTGATTGGACGTGAAGACGGGATCTGATCGCACCCTTGCCAAATCTTTGGCAAGTAATAATTCTGTCGAAGAAAGCACGCGGAATCCGTACTAAATACCTAACCGGGCGTTGTGGTCCGATGGCGCGAATGGCTGATCGTCGTCCATTAAAATACCGGCTCGAAGTTGAAGGGTTTCGACCCGTATAGTGAGCAAAGAAGAACCACTATTTGTGCAAAAATGTTAAGCATATCTTGTTAGGCAACTTCTTTTTTTGTTTTCCTTTTTTCACTTGAGTATCATCACCTAGCCGCAAAAGTCAGTGCTTGTGATAAAAGGTTCTATGCAGCAACAACTCGACCGCCGTTGCATTCGAGTGATACCGGAATACGATGAGGAGAGATGAAGAAGCCGATGAGGCAAACATGTTGTTTGAGTCAATGAAAGTAGCAGTTTTTACAAAACAAACGTGCCGAAATATTACTTTAGCTTTCTGATGCGATTTTGCTCGCAAATCCGCAGCTGCGACGTCGGGCACCTCAGGTTTCCTCGTTTTTTTTTTTTTTTTTTTTTTTTTGCCGCACGAGTGTCGTCGCAACTGCAAAATCGTAAACAATCGAAGATTAAAAAAAGAACATTTGAAGATTTCTGTTTTTAAGAGTTTTTTTTAAGGGTTCTTGACCTGGAAATATCACGTCTGCTTTCCGCTGTTTGGGAACTCCTCCAAGTCGATAAAATGGCAACATTGAAATGTTTGTTGCATGCGTTCGGATACGACTGTGTAACAACTATTAAACAAAAAAAGGGGGAGGGGGTAATTATTCCCACAGACAGGGAGCGCCGTGACTCTGATTAACTGTCTCAAAGCTGATATATGGCAGATGCAGGGAGCAGCACGAGGAGCATCCTCTGGTTTGGAATGCAGGTCCGGGCTCCAAACGTTGATTAGTTGGACCCCGGCTCGGCTTCGCCGCCCAGGGTGAGGACCCCACCGACACCCGCCGCGTAAATAAAGGAACGGTTCGCGGTCCCCTGGCTCTAAAGAGCCCGGCAAGAGAAAAGAAAGAAAAGAATAAAAACAAACAAATTCTTTAAAGAAACCAGCAGAAAACGAAACAAAGTTTCTTCTACGTTGAGCATTCCCTCCAAGACAAACGACAAGATCGGACGCGCCTGTACTCACGCCGCTTGAGTGCGCGGATAAGTGATTTGTGCGGCATTGTGTTGGCGCGGTTTGCATTTTTTTTATCTTTTTATACAATTTCTGTGTGTCCTCCGGTTAATTCCGATTTAAATTCCTGCCTTGTCTGCCAGTTTGATTTATTTCGCACCTTAGATTTCGTCGACATAGTACTACTCTGCGTGCGTGAAGCTAAAAAAACAACAAAAAAAGTCTGAGAGAGTTTTTATTTTTGAAGGACGATTAAAACTGCGATGCACGTATTGCCGCTGTGATGTTACTTGCGTTTACATACGTGGTTAATCGAATGAAATTGCGGAGGTTGTCTCAGCTGGTAAGAAAAACCTAAAATGAACGTCCTGGAAACTTCAGAGCGGTAGGCCATGTTTCGCTAAAAAACTGCTTAAAGCGACATTGACAGGGTATTTTTGCTCGCCAAGGTTTTTATATGTACATGACATGTGAGAGTTCAACTACACTGAGCACAATTTGCGGCTCGAAATTAGTTTTCTTTCCGCCCGAAATTCGCCGATCGAGAACTGGTTGGTTTGAGTCGCGCTCACTCTCTTCTCCGTGGTCACGTGCCGTTTTCTATGGTTTAGACACAACCACCAAGAATACTCATAATCGAAGGCACACACTCAATGATAAAAATAGACAAAAAATATGATACCCATTTTTAGTGGCTTGCAGAATACTGCAAATGCGTTAAATGAAACAACAACAACAACAAAAAAAAAAAAAACAGAATTTTATCTTTGGTAATTTTATTTTCTATATTTCTTATTTCTCCTCAATCCATTTCCGGTATCGAGCAGTTGCGTTTTTTTACTTTATTAAAAATTTACGTGACGCTGTAGCAAAATATTGATTGGGTAGTTTTCTAACACCATAATAAATCTCCTGGCAAAATATAAAACTATTTTTTTGGGGGGGGGGGGGGTGGGGGTGGGGGGTGGGGTGGGGGGGGGGTGGGGGGGGTGTCAGTGTTCATTTAAAGCAACGCCATGAAGAACCTAAGTCCTGTGAACTATCGGCTGCTGTAATAAGGCTCAAAGGCAATGTTCCCCTCAAGTAGTTGCGAAATCAGAAGATTGTAAGCTTATGTAAGTTACCTGTCTCGCCACCTAGCTTTGACTAACGTGTTTTTTTGGAGGGAAAGGGGGGGGCGAAATGTTGGCAGTACTTTGTGATTATTTAGTCAAAGCGTTAAAAAAAAAGTAACTAAAGGGTAGTTCAGTGGTAGATAATTTGTCTGCCACACTACAGCGCATTAGTGTCAGCGGTAGTGGAAGAACGTAATGAGGAAGTCGAGATTAATAAAACTAATAAAAATATTAAGAGGGGGAGTTGCTCGAAGCATGGTATTACTAGTTCTAAATGTGTACGCCGTGTGAGAGTGACTTCCCTCAAAAACGGCAGACCTGTGCACCATAGAGAAACTTGTCACCTGCCAAACGTTAAAAATGGGAGCACGTTGCATGGTCGCTGCTCAATACTCCAGGCCACGATGTAAGAAAGCGCACCTTCTATGAAATAATTCGCCCATAGCGTACCCTGGAAATCTCAGCAATGAAAACATGGCCAAGGGTAACGTACGCCAAACAGCTAGCAGGCTGCGGTATTAAACCTGTCCGCCTGGTGGTCCTGCAATGCTTTCGATGAATCTGTCTCCATTTTAAGTTTTGATGTGATTTGTCTTTCGATCCCGCGCCTTAAAACCCCACCCAATCGTCTGCCATCTATTCGCAACTTTTTCCAGACTACTTTTGCTTCGCGTTTTGTCCGCTAGGTTCTGTGATCTCCTTAGCGCGGTCATGAACGAACGGTTGTTCCTTTGGACGGCCTCGGGCGTTGGAAGATCAATGCTGTGACAGCCATGTGCTTGGCGAGGCTAAGTGCAGGTACCTTATACTTATTTGTGATCACAGCAAAAATCTGAGAATGTCTGAAGGTTTAAAAAGATGTTAGAGAAGGTTATGATCAAGCGGCCGGCTGCTTCTATGTTAGATGTTTGTGCATCTGAAGCATGCTCTCTCTTGCCGACGTGAAAAGCTCACGGTATTGGACTGTCCTCCCCACTTGCCGTGTGCTATTTATTGCCTTTTGAAAGCAGTGGAATTTTCTTTATTGTCTGCAACTTAATATCTGCTAGGCTCCGCCCACAGAAAGACCTAAATTCCGCCCGCACAGAGCAGGGCTGCTGTGCCAGTGGTGTTCTGGTAAACTACTGCTCAGTAGCAGATACTAAATGTCATCGATTGGACTATTCTTTGAAATATAATGCTAATCGCCGAGCAACTGCGTGGACATAAAACCGCAGATTTCGCGGAGTCCCATTCTGTGACCCCATATAAATGGTATACGTTAATTGTTTTTTTTTTTACTGAGTAGATAATTTTCGTCTGAGAATCGGGGAAAGGGTGAGGGGGTGTAGACATTTACAGGTCAGCGTGCTAAATCATTGCAAACTCTGCCATACCACACGGAGCACATGCGTGGACGCCGCTTTGGAGTCCGAGGAGCACGCGCCAAATGCACGAAGGTGGCATCGTCTCACGGGCGTAAAGGTAACAACGTCAAAGCCACATATCCGGATTTCGCTGTCGTTGACATTGCGTCTGTCTTTACACCTACATGTTCTACTGTGTCGCTTGTTCAACCGCCGTACAGATGCACTTCAAACATTCTGAGGAAAAGGGATTTGTACTAATAGTCGATAAAGCGCGGTGCTAAAAGAAATCACATGCACTTCGCGTGTTTACTGTCAGGATATTTCATGGCAGCAAGTATTATAAAAAGCGTAGCGCGAACACAATACTCACGAAAAGACACCGGGCTCACAGCCAGGTGGCGAACTTTCTTCAGAGAAAGACCTTTCTCTTTTCCCAAGAGGCTAAAATTACCTTTGAATGTGCGTTGTTTGACAATTAACGACAACTAGACGGAAAGAACACGAGTCCATTCTACTGCTACATACCATAAGTTGTTTATAAAACTTCTACTGTCATAACAGTTGATGTCATATCATAGCCTTTTATATACTGACAAAGCCTGGCAGATCGCCACGAGAAGCGGCCGCCGAAATAGAAAAGGTGGAGCGGCAGACAACGAATGAGAGGAGAGGCACGTGACTGGCGTCCCGCTGCGGCGAGACGCCGAAACACACTTCTCCCGAGTGAACAAGTGTGTTTCGGGCCTTCGCCGCTGCAAAAGCGGTGCGTTGACGTTCAGGTTTTCTGAGGAATGGCTCTTTGATGCTCTGTGCTACCAGATCCTCGCGCTCCAAATCTTCGACCAGGCACTCTATGGCTCCGTCGTCGAACTGCCAGGCTTTGTGGGTATAGAGGAGGCTATGCATAAACAATATTGTTCATTTTTCAGAGAGTTCAAAGTGTTCCTTTTTCCTAGGAGTTTCCTGAAAGGATGGAGATAAAGTGCGCGCTTAAAACAATCTTTATTGCATTTCAATATTGCTGGCAGACTCCAAATCGGCCAAGCTGAAATGGGCTACATATATATATCTATTTACAATGCATTTAGTTTTATATTACACAGCGGTCCTACGACAGCCACTTTTAAAAGTAAAAGAAAAAAAAAACAACTGAGCTGCGGTTTTTAGCCGTTCCCAACGCGAACCAGAAGACGACGTTTCAGAGGATGTAAACATACGCTTGCACATTTAGGGGGCCTGAATGTCGGGGACGTCTAAAGTCACAGTTGATAATGGGTGTATACGTACGATAACAGGGTCATCACGCAAAGCAAAAACACGTGCTGAGATCAAAATCTTTGGTTGGACTTTCTAAAACATCAAAAACGCATGCTGACTGTCTCGCGGTAATGTTCTCATATCCGCCACGACAACGAACACGTGACGAATCGTTGATTTGATTACAGTAGCCTCCGCCTGATAAACGGACGATCAAAGGTCCTAATTCAGACGGCGTCTGGGGAAGCGTCGATAGCACCACAGGTCAAAAATGACGAGCCCTTTCTAGGTCATGTTCACGGTCACGACCGACAGATATCTCTTCATCTGGTGCCCAACTGTCTGCCTTGGATCCCTCCAGATTTTTGCCGGTTTCACAGCAACAACGCCGAAACACGAACAGGTCCTTCCGTAAAATAAATAACATCGCTCCCTTCCCCATTCGGAGCACCTTCTTCAGTAAGGACGCCAGACGTTGTGATGGTCTGCCGGTGCCCTCAGCGAGTCCAAGATTGAGTTCCCGAGCGATGACGTCTGCACCACCACATCATCGACGTGCTGATGCGTCCTCACGTTGGACACGTCTGTCGTGTGGATCATGGAGTCCTGTCTGTGCGCCGCCGACGTCGTCGTCGTCCCAAACCCGGCTGCGTCCATGACCGACCTCAGGTCGTTGCCGAGAAACTGAAAGGACGGGTGGGACATGGATCCGTACAGCTGCGGGTAGAGTAGCGACGGTGGTACCACTGGAGGACTCAGGTAGACTCCCGTGGACGTCGGCGGCGCGTTCGTCATGGTCGTGCCCCCCGTCGACGTCCCGTTGGCGTAGTACGAATGGGCCGGCAGGAAGCTACCGTAGTTTCCCGGGTTGGGCAGGAAGTCGAGGCTTGAGGAGGACGGCGAAGAGCTGGAACTTCCGTTGCCCCCGTTCGTTGCTGTGGTGAGCAGCAACGACGGCGGTGTCTTGGTGGTGCTCGGTGGTGTTAGCAGAGAGTCGCTGTGTTGAGCCAGGGGCTGTGCTCCGGTCGCCGTCAAGGCGTTAAGGTCCAGGGTAAGGGACCGTGAAGAGGACAATGGCGAGTCCGAAGGCGTGGCGTTGTTGGGGATGGCGGCCGTGGCGCTCGCGCCCAGGAGCGTAGACTGGGCGGTCAGCGTGTGACCTGCCGAGACTGCGTCCAGCGGGCACGAGGACAGGCTGTTCGGTGAGTTACTGTTGTCCAGCAGAGCTGCAGGAAGCACAGGACGAGACCTCGTAAGTACTAGGCTGAGTGACCATGCCAAATAATATGGAAGGCTAACGCGTAATCAGAAAGTAATTCTAAAACGAAACGAGAAATCGCTCTTTCCTGTCGCGTATAAAAGGAGGTCAACAAATGGGTGAGGAATGCCTATCGACGTTCAAAGGGAATAGCTATATGGCGCAAGAGTTATTGAAAAACTGTTACAGCAAATTATCTTTTCCAGAGTTAAGTCATATTGAAGACGACCAGATTAAAACCACCCAATAATTTACATAGTAGATTTCAGTCACTATGACCGCTCGCAATTAAAAGTCGATTAATTCTCGTAGGCCAGACACTGAGGCTTTCATCTGTCTTGCGGCGATACGAATAAGAGACTGTGCAGTGTCGTAATATTTTAGGTTATTCGTTTAGCGACTAGCCAATCACGGCTTTCTTAGGAGGGGCATGAGTGACAAAATTTTATCATATTGTATTTGCTCGAGTATAATAGCCGCACTTCTTATGAACAAGGTCCTTGCGTCTACTTTCCTGCAGAAGACACATACAGCCAATCATCGCGCTCTGCATAAAAAAAAAAAAAAAAACGCAGCGAATACTTGGGTCGAGAACACGATTCTCCGTAAAAATGCCATCTGAGCAGAAAGCATTTTCGCGTGAAGACGTTATCTATATCCCGTAAATCGCTGTAATTTTTCTGCTGATCGCGGCGAGTCGTTATTCCCGTGCTCTGCGGGAGAGCAGACCCACCAGCTTTGTTCAGTGCCTGAGTAAGCATGGTAGTGCTTTAAACATTATGCCCTTGCGAAAAGCAACAACACAAAAAAAATCAATAAAACAAACAATGTAAAGGCGCGAGTGAGATGGCGTACACTGAATATTTTGAAGCAACCCTAGACTGAGTAAACACGTATACGTTCTTCTCTCGGTGTAAACTTTCGTATTTCCTCAGTTTCGAGTTGCTTCAAAATGAAACAATAAAGTTGTTTTTTTTTCTGCCTTTTTCACGATAAATATTTAAAGGCTGCGTTAAGCGAACGGTTCTGAACTCGCTGGCTTCTCCTTTCTGAAGGCAGGCAAGTCGCTCGCCAAGTGCTGTGAAACCAAAGTGTTATTCCCCTCACCCGAGTGCAGCGCCATGCCTCCCGCGTCGGCCAGCGATCCGCCCACGTTGGCGGCCAGAGAGTTGGCGGCGGCGGAGACGACGGCCGAACTCCCGTCCAGCGAGTAGGTGACCGAGGGGCCGCCGAAGCCCCCGGGACCCGCCGTGGGGCCCAGGTACGGGTTGTAGTGCGGGTACGCGCCCCAGTGGGCGTCGGCCGCGCTTAGGTGTTGCAGCGCCGCCTGGGTCAGATCTGCAAAAAAAAAAAAAAAAAACACTCGATGTTGGTTTGTGATTTTTAAGGCGAAAGGCCTTACTTGTCCCATCACGCGAAAAAGCGGCGGCGTTGTGCTCGAAAGATGGTCACACCAATACGTCATCAAGCACGCGCCTCAGAAATAAAACGCAAAGAAAAGCGCAGCAACGCAGATGCTTCGTCACTTAAGTCTCCGAGGGTGCTCAAGATCAAAGCGAACGCGCCTCGGAAATAAAAACGCAAAGAAAAGTGCAGCAACGCAGATGCTTCGTCACGGAAGCCTCCGAGGGCGCTCAAGATCAAAGCGGACGCGCCTCGGAAATAAAAACGCAAAGAAAAGCGCAGCAACGCAGATGCTTCGTCACTTAAGTCTCCGAGGGTGCTCAAGATCAAGCGGACGCGCCTCGGAAATAAAAACGCAAAGAAAAGTGCAGCAACGCAGATGCTTCGTCACGGAAGCCTCCGAGGGCGCTCAAGATCAAAGCGGACGCGCCTCGGAAATAAAACGCAAAGAAAAGCGCAGCAACGCAGATGCTTCGTCACTTAAGTCTCCGAGGGTGCTCAAGATCAAAGCGGACGCGCCTCGGAAATAAAAACGCAAAGAAAAGCGCAGCAACGCAGATGCTTCGTCACGGAAGCCTCCGAGGGCGCTCAAGATCAAAGCGGACGTGCCTCAGAAATAAAAACTCAAAGAAAAGCGCAGCAACGCAAATGCATCGTCACGGAAGCCGTGGAGCCGGCGGGGTTCACCGCGCCTGCGCAGTGGGGGAGCGTGATGTCACCGCCAGAGCGCGCCGTGTGAAAAATGAAGACTTGGCGCGCTGCTTGTAGGAATGCTTTCGCATTCTACAGGTAAGCAGTCTTAGCCGTTATTAAAACGTTCAATCCTTTTTTAATTGAACCCCCTATTCTAACCATATGTCCGTTGTTTTGTCCGTGCATTTCCCCGGACAAATTGACGTCACCTAACATTATGGTTTCGCTTGGCGCAACGACTTGACGCCGTCGTGTTACGTCACGTGACCGTGTCGCGTGACGTCAGGTCACTGTCATGGCATTATCTGACGTAGTGAGGACGCGTGACGTACATTATTTTTTTCGCTAATTTTAGCGGGGAAATTAATGAGCAATACATGTTCCCCAGTCCTCGAAGCGACTGTTTAATGGCTCGTTAACAAATCTAAACTAGCGCTGCTTCAAAACTGCTATCCATGCGCTATAAAACTTTAAAAATAAAAGTCGCGAGTAAATTTTTTTTTTAAAATTCAGTCTGCCACTTTGGAGATAAAAAGTCATCTACATATGGTTCTCCTCAAAATATAGTTTTTGAACCACCTAAGTTATTAAAGAGTTGTAGGTAGTCCCTGCATTCGTAGCCTTTTATTTAGCGAAGTAACTTCGATATAGTGACGTTAACACAGAAAAAGTTTTCCCGCGGGACTTCAGTTCTATACCATGATAGAGGTGTGACTTTGTCTTTTCTACAAATATTAATACTATACTGTGTTCGTGCAACGTTTGACATGTTGAAATATAACTATATCAACTAGTTCAAGCATTATTGCAATGTACAAATTATAGCCGGCAAAATAAAGCAAGTGGCACGAGCCGCATGAATGCTTGTGCCGTCCAATGGGCAAATAAAGAAATTTGGTATTTTGCCCCAATCTATAGTTAGGTCCAAACTCAACATTGGTGGCCGTCATGAGAAACTTCGTAGACATGCGATAAGTACTAACTCGAACCGAGTTGACAACCGACAAGTGTATTTGATTTGATTTTCGACTAATATTTTGCCCCAATTTATAGTTAGGTCCGAACTCAACATGCTGGCCGCCAGGAAAAGCTTTGTAGGTATGCGATTCACAAAAGTATCTAACTCCAACCGAGTTGAAAACCGACAAGTGTACTTGATTTGATTTACGACCAGTGGTGTGTTTTCACGATGCAAGATTATAACATTCACAAACAATCTCCAAAATACTGCCACCAGCAATAAGCTTCAGAAGATGTGCTTGGAAGAACAATATCATTCTCCCGGCTGGCGTCTTTATCGCGCACTGTTTACTGTTGCTCTACCAATTTGTCGATGGATTGCCTTTAGCGGTGACTGTAATAGAGACACCGAGACGTAGAGCTTGCGTCGTTGGCGGACGTTGTACGGGGAACCTTCCGTATTGATCTAGCGTCTCGTGTTTGCCAGGGGATTGGACCGGGTTCATCCGTGTTGACCCGGAGACTTGCCTGCCGCTCGCGGATAAGGTTATTAAAGTCGTTGCCGTTAAGACGGACACTGGCGCTCTGCTCGGAGATGATGGACTCTATTTCAGCGGAGCCGCACTTATTTGCTCACCACCTTTCGGCAACGTCGGACGTGAATTGAAGGAAAGGCGGAAGGGGTCTGCGGAGAACGACTGTTGCGCAACGTCGCTTCCGATTTCGCTTGTAACGAGATTTGTGGCCGTGTGTTTACGAGGCTGTTTTTTAAAGAAACGATGTATTTACCGAAGCTGGACCCACGTTTTTAGAATAACTTTATGGCCCCGTCCGTTTAGAGCGGAAGACGTTGAACACCGCTCCTCACGAAATGAAATAGTACACTTCATTTGCAACTTCGCTTATGTTGGTGCAAATTGGTCACAGAGAGAGAGAGAGACACACACACAGACAGACGCAAATCGAGCAGGCCACCCAAAGAATTTTTTTTTTTTTTTGATGACAGACGGATTGCGCGCGGATCTCGTCCGTGAAAAGGCCCGCCAAGTTTCCTTTATAGAGTTTTTTAAATTCTCCAAAGAAATATTTGTAGATATAAAGAAGCGCTGCCTCACGAAATAAAGGCCCGTTCACACAGCCCCGTATTCCTACGTTACGTTACGTATCAGGGAGCCTACGTCTTCTTACGCCGAGTTGTCACCGGGACATGTGTACTCCGCACCAAGCTTGGCAACCAGTTTCAGGAGGAACTGTGTACGCGACGTTCATAGCTCGGATGTCCCGGTGATTCCTAACGTAACGTAAGGCAACCTAAGCAAGCGGTTCGACGTTGTAGAGTATAGTAAGGGAGATACAGAACGTTAATTGACCTTACACAAAACCAACTTTTTGTGTTTTTTTTTTTCGCAACTTGCCCGTACGTTTGGGGAGTGAGGCGGCACCATATAGTCCCGGACAGGATGCGAATAGCCGGAAGGAGTTTTCCCGCTTCCTAGGCGAGCTGCCTACCCTTGGTCGTGCTTCGGTGTCTCGCAAGCCTCGGCTTCCACCGTGCACCCAAAGCACGGCGGAAGACGACCAGCGCGTGAAAGAAATTCGGAGAGAAAGTCGTCTGCTTCTTGCGCAGGAGTTACGGTGACGTCAGAAAGACGCCGAGCTCTGATTGGCTCTGATTGGAGGATAGTGGGTAGACCTCAAAGCAAGCTGCCTTGAGGTCTTCGCACTATCCTTCCAATCGGAACCAATCAGAGCTGGGCGTCTTTCTGACGTCACCGCAACCCGTGCGCAAGAAGCAGACGAACTTGCGCTAAGTATTCGAAACAGGTGCCCTACCCTTTTCATCCTGCCAGTGAGTGTGGCGGAAAGTCGTTCTTCATGGGCGGCTTGGCCCGCCGATTCTCCGTTGAAGTAATACACAGAAAAACTTCGCCGCCGTGTTCTCACTAACAGTGTCGCGCAGTGTACAGACATAGAGCTTACAGCGGATTCATTTCGCAACCGTTCAAGCTGTCTTTACTGAAAGGTTTTTTGTTCTTTTGTTCCACAACTCGTGTTGATGAACCGCGAAAAATTATCGACTTATCGCGTTCCTTCGGCTAGTCGACTTTTGAAAATGTTGCTCGATAGCGAGGGCGGTCTTCCAGTGCCAGGTTGCGTGGCCTTGCTGTGTACATTCTCGAACTGGGAATTGAAATCAAAATTAAAGTGGGTCGAATAAAGGTGAGTTCAAAAAAGGATAAATGACTCGCTTCGTTGGCTCGGCTCATTGATATGCACGAAGGCGACTGCTGAGAAAGAAAATCTGGCCGGGTGGAGGGGGTCACCGTTCTTCATCGTTCGCCGATCTCATTCTATTGTACCCCCTAATTATCATCGAAATTGGATCTCTTTCCTCCCCGATTATTTACTCAGTCTTTTGTACCTGCCAGACCGTCGCGTCTCGCGTTTTTCCGTTGTTCCCGCGAAATTGTTTTTGCTTTTGCCGATGTTTCAATTATTTGCCTGTCTTCATGGTGTCGCGTACTTTAATTCTGCTCAAGATTGGACTCATCATGACGTATGAAGTGGATAGCTGTTTTTTGTTTTCTCTTAATTCTTTGAAACAAGAAACGAAACGAAATATCTTCTGACCGTTATCCACGTGTGCGTTGCTGTCGAGGAGTATTCACTTATAAAGTCGTACGTTGTCACAGTGGAAAGCATTGTTCTGCGCACAACCGCCGAATAATATGTGAAGATTTGTATCGAAACACGAAAAGATAAGCCACAGTTCGTTCTTTGACTGGCTACTCCGTATAGTTGAAGATTGGTGAGAATTAAGGATGCGGTGTGAAGATTGGGCACTTGCAGTGACCGATCTTTGAAATAGAAGAGCTAGGGAATAACGCGTATGTGGCTTGTTCATAAACAGTACAAAGGCCTACACCTTAGGCGAGGCTCGCTCGAACGATACACAATAGCTTTCGTGCCATCGTAAGTACCAGCGAAGCCGAATGTACACGAACGCGAGCTCCACTCAACGGTCGAGCGTCTTCCATTCGCACGCGGGAATCTTGCAGTGCAAGCGTCGTTGAAGGATTCGCTCACATTTATAGGGAGACTAGAGACAGCTGAAACTAGAGCCAGTAACTATAAGCTTCACTTCAGAGTAACTGCACTTCAGCCATCTTGTTTGTTAAAACCAATGTTGCCTGTTACCCGAAGCTTTTATTTGAAATCGCCGGAAACGGCTTTCCGTCCTGCGAAAATGTAAAAGAAAAAAAGAACGAGTCCGCGACAGAGCGAAACAATGTCACCCGAGCGTCCTGGCCGCACCCTATTTAATGAAGGCCCAGCAAGTAACATTTTCAAGTTGTGTAACTGTCGCCCATTGCGACCGCTCTGTACTAGGCAACAAAATAGTGGCACCCATATGATGATAAGGGGCAAAAGGAGCCTCGATAGGGGAAATGGGTAAAACGAGGTGCAGTCTGGAAAGGTCTCCAGCAGCGATGGGATGAGGGCAGATTGAGGATGCCGAGTGCAAGAGTAACAGAGAGCTCAAGAACCGCAGAGCGTGGGCAATTATGTTCACGCTTCTTGCTCCGCGATTAGCTCTTCGCTAATGGCGCAGTCTGATTGGCTGTGGAGCGATAATGAGATGCTCAGGGCAAACGACGCCCTGCATTTCTTAAGTTCGCAGTGACTCTATATGCTTGCATATTTTCAGACACCTGACCCATTTTTATTGATTTATGTATTTTTAGTTTTTTTCGCCGGAGGGAACGAAGCGGAGTGATTTACTGCAGCGTTCCGCACCCACCCGTCTTCTCGCTTCGGCGTCGCTTGGGGCAAAACAAGGAGCGCTTTTTTCGCCCCGACGAGTGCGAGGTCGGCCCCTGCCTCTCCCCGACTCGCATTGTTTGCGCCCCTTGGAGACGCCGCTTGGTCGGTCTCCTGCGGTTGTTTGCCGTTCGACGTCTCCTTTCTGTTTTTGATTCCTTGTTTCCCTCCCGTCCCTCTTTTCAAACTTCCGTCCCGTCAACACCGCGGGAGTGGAGCCCCAAACTTTCACCGGGGGAACAAGGCGGCGCCCCGAGTTTTCGACACACCGTGGTTTTAGAAGAGCGGGACGTTTCTTCTAGTTGAGAGACCCGTCCCCTCCTCCACCTCCGCCATAATGTGAGTTCGAGCAGCGAGCATTTTGACATCGCATCTCGAAATTGGACGGTATCCTCGTCTCGTCTTTGTGACAACTTTGTGAAGTCCACATGCGCGGGACGCTAGGGAGCCAACCTGGGCCGGTTCGCTGGAGGGCATGAGGGATTTCGAGGTCACGATTCCTCTCAGATGACGTAGGCCTTGTGTGTCGTTTTCTTTAATTCTCGCTTAACACGACTTTTCTCAGAACTAACTTCACACGCCGTATCTTAAGATACAAGAATATGCGATTCATTTTACTTACATTTCAAGCATATTCACCCTCTTTCTGCGGGCAAAAGTGACCTTTAAAGAACGAATTACTGAAGCGAAAAAAAAAAAAAAAAAAACGACTTGCGACGGTGAATTGCTCGGAACGCTGAATACCTTTAGCTCCTTGACACCACGGAGCCGGTCACGTGATCTCAAAATCACTCTTAAGGCTATTTTAACCACCGGAAAGATACCTGCAGTTACCAGCAAACCGGCCGCGGTGTTGTCTGTTTTAGAATGGCATCGCTGGGGGTTGTGGCATTTGATATCCCATAGCCGTGTAACTTTACCCAGCAATGATATCTCTATCTGGTAAATAATACGAAAATTTAATTCTCCTCTCTATCTCTCTCACTGTCTCGCTCAATCACACATGTGCGCTAGTTTCTGACCTCGAGCTCTCGATTGAGTTTGTTACGTATCCTACAAGATCAAACTAGCATCGTAGGAGGGTGACTATCATTAAGAGCGTTGTGTTGATTAGGCGCATCACAAAAGCTGCATTCACATTTTAAGCAGCCGGTGGTGGCGGTACTGTTCCGGTAAATAATACAATGTATTAACCTTCTAAAGGGACCAGCCTAAAAACAAACTTGAGCCCAATTTTTGTCGAAGAAAAGCACCAAATGAAACAACTGCAACAAAAAACAGATACGCAACTGCCAGTTTGAAAAATAAACTAAAAAGGCACAAGCAATAACGAACAAAAAACTTTGCCCCACGCGTCTGCTCGTATCCCAGCATGCCAGATACTACGACGGCAAAATGATGGGCGCAGTCGAACAGAAACATTCGGACATAAAGTCGTTGTGTCCCTTTCGTTAAATAAAAAAAAAAAAAAAAACAAGAAGAAAAAAACAAGCACGTGGGCACTGCGGACAGTGGTGAGGAAGTGAATGTGAGCTGAGGGAACAAGGCCAGGGGAACATAAAAAAAAAAGAGAAACTTGTCTGCTTCTCCATTAGGAAAACCACAAGACGCGCCCTGCAAGGCTCCAGTTATTTTTTGTTTAGCTCTTTTTTTTAAAGCTGGGATAGTATCACAGCTGCCGGAAAAAATAAAAAAAAGAAAAGACTCGAAAGGAACAAGCGATGGACAAAATGCGAGCTCCCCTCGGAGCGCATCCAGCTTTGTCGGCCTTGTCACCCTTACGGTCCTTCCCGGCTGCGCCCTCTACAACCACAGGAAGGACTCCAAGAAAGTGCACCAGAATACTGCACCATTAGCCAGCTACTGGGCACTCTTGTCATTCTCTATGACCGCTCTGCGTTTGCCATGGCCCGAAGTAAGTCGCGCGGCAGCTGTCGCCCTCAAGACTAGTGCAATTTGAGCAGACATTTGTGTTTGAGTACATCTTTTTTTGAAGTGAAGAAAGCGTGTGGATAGCTTTGATCGGCGCTTAATCTGCGCTGGTACAGGGGTGAAGAAAGGTGTCCTCGGGTATAGCGACCGCTGACATTTCAGCATTTTAGACATTACGTAGAGAACTATAAGCTGACTATTTCGTAATCTCCGTTTTACATCGTTGGGCACTAAGTTGGACGGTTGGCGAGAAAGTCGGCGAGACCGCCGCGATTGGTCAGCGCCGCGCTTGACCTTGGCGCTGATCACTGCCAGCGCGACGCTGTCTAATCGCCATGGTAGGCGATCTCGGCAACTTTCTCGCCGAGTGTCTAACTTGGATCCCCTACTTTTTTGATTTTCGATCTCGTACAGCCTACACTTCATCTGCCGTCCACGGAATATTTTTGTTTTTCCAGCACGGGTGAAGTTAGAACCGGAAAAAAAAAAAAAGAAACGAAAAACATCTCAGAGAAAGTGATTGATAATGAGACTTCTGGCGCTACATGCACATAGTTACCACAATGGATGATATGTCCGGCCGAACAATTTCCAGTCGTCCGAATTTCTCACCTTTTCATAGTCTTGTTCAGACGTGCGTACCCGTCCAACATTAGCGTGTGTGAAAATCCATGCTCGATTCACCTCTATAGACCTTTTCCGTGTACTCTCATCCCCAGCCACCTAATAGGCATATCCGGTATGGGCGACGAAAAATTATTAAAACGTTTCAACCTGTAAATAGTAAAAAAATAGAGGGGAGGCAAAATGAGAATGTGTGACGGTTATGCTTTTATCCTAAATGTCTTCTATTGGCGTGGCGACGGCAAAACAATGTTTTCGTCCATACTGGAAGTGACGACAATTCAAGATGGCGGCGCCCTAGCGAAAAAGGTCTATAGTTGACACCCCCCCCCCCCCTCCCCTTTTTTTTCCGACAAAAAAAAATAAAAATAAATAAAGGGGGTGTTTGTAAGTTTATTTTTTTTGTAGAATATGGAGACGGCTAATTACGACAAAGGACGTTTCACTTTTAGATCTGTCCTACGCACATCGCAATTTATAAGATATTTTCGTACTTTGTACGCCTCGTCATTCGCTGGGATGTTCTTTGTGTTTGGCAGGAAAGTGGACTCGCAGGGGAATCTGCCTTCTCGACAGATTCCCCCTGTACTCGAATGCCCTTGCACCGCCCGCGCGGCAGTCTCTCCACTCCCTTCTGGGACCACTTTTCGGGAGTACCTCACACCCACACCTGGACATCTGCTTCCAACGTATTGGTGACCACGAAATGGCGTCCTCGCGCGACTTTTTTTATTGCACCTGACAGGTGATAACCACCCAGGGCACGGTCGGACCAGAGCCTTTTATACTGGGAGAGTTCGGCGGTTCTTTGATCCAGCCGCCAGTCTGGCAGCACTGATCAAACAGTCTGGCAACTGTGCGCATCGCACTCCGAGTTTCGTTGTCCGCCATGATGTGCCTTGCCGTCTAGCGTGGAGCGAGAGACGACGATGAAAATGATCGTTCTGCGCTCTGCCAGACGTTAGAAGAAAACGAAATGGGGGGCTGCAGTGCCGTTGGGTGCTCGAACAACGCGAAAAAGGGGTTCAGGATGTACCGGTTCCCGCAAGGAAAAGAAAACCGCGCAAGGCACAAGATCTGGGAGACCAAACCAAAAAGGGCTGACTGGAAGCCGACTTCGAGTGCTCGATTGTGCGAGGTAAGTTATAAATAACGTATGATTAACGTCACAAAATGCTTGTTTTTAGACTTTCTCCTTACGCCAACAAAAGCACGAACGGCATAACCTACACGCGTATACATCGCATGTCAATGGGGACCCACTCGCCGGGAGGCACATCATGGCGGAAGCGGCGCCCGCTGAGTCCGCTTGACCTAGCGGGCCGTAAGCCACTCCCACCCGCCGAACTCTCCCAGTATAAAAGGCTCTGGGTCGGACCATACCTATGCACGACCAAGCGTCTGACAGGTCTAACAACGTATCTTACCGCTGCCTTTGTTGACGGCGGCAGCGTCTATCTCCACGAGCCAGCCAATCCGGCGTGAGCGCCGTTGCTAGGGTGTCTATCGTTGCTAGGGTGTCCTCCTCTCCTTCTTTTTTCCCCCCTCGCCGCGTTGGCAGTCCAGGCGATCGGATACACGCTGATCGGAACCCCCAGCGTTTATCACCTGTTGGTTCCAATTAACAAACACCTGCGAGGACGCCATTTCGCGGTCACTGATAAGCTGGAAGTAGCTGGTCTAGGCCTGAGAGTGAGGCACTTCCAAGAAGTGAGTCCAACAGGCCACGGAGAGGCTGCCACACGGGGGGTGCAAGGGCATTCGGCTCCAGGGGGAGTGAATCAAGAAGGTGGACACATGTACAGACCTCCGGCATCAGCACCAACAAAAATAAATTGTAGATCAATATGACATGCCCCTCGTATATAATGCGAGGGATTTTGTTCCCACGTTTACTGACCGTGATGCGTTCCAGCGCCGGGGATCCTCCTGGGGATATCCAGGGCCCACTGCTCTGCCGTCTTCCTTCGGAGGTGGTCCCACTCCCGAAGGGGGTCCAGGAATGGGGGACGCTGACCGAAGGCGCTCGCGAAGGCGCGGAACTGTTGCTGTTGTCCTGCGACGGCGTAAATTGAAGGACGATGTTGGTGAACACCGCGACCGACGCAGGAGCGCAATTTAGGGGTCAAACTTAGTAACGATAATAATTCCAGGAGAAGGGGAACAAGGGGGCAAAAGACAAACACAAATCTCCAATTACAGCCAGGTGACTTACTTGTGCGTGATCGTTATTCTTGTACAGCTCGCTTGCACTTTTGCATTAATTGCACCATCATCGTAACCTTAGTAAAGCGTTTACCCCCTGAGACGAAATGAAGTGCGAGAACACTGAGGTAATGAAAGTAAACACTGCATAAACTGAACTTTGTGGTGCCGTATGAATGCACTGAGAAGCGGAAGCTCGACGCGAGGCACCCGATACATATTGATTAAGAATCAAGAGCCAAATTTGCTATCTAAGTGGATGTTTATGTCCGGCTGGCAATTGGGAGATACGGAGTTTTTCTGGCGCCGCCGAAGGTTTTTCTCTTTCAGCGGCTTTGTAAACTTATTTTCACACGATTGTTACTGCTCATTCATCTGCACAATTTGGAATATTTACCTTTTGGAGACCGACTAAGATGATGAAAATGCCCCGAGATGTTTATCAGATATAATATTTATAAATTGGACATTATAGTCTGCCTGCTACAGAATCGCGTCTCACGATGTCTCCTCCCGCTGCAGAGGTAGAATTTGATCACTTGAGTACGGCTGCTAACTTGACATCTTTAATATTCATCACGCAGTAGTGACGATACAAGTGCTTGTTTTTACAAACGCGCATATTTTTATCAGCAGGAGTGCGAACTGAAATCCAGATGTCTGAATCTGGGGTACCAGGCTCTTGTGCACAACTCACGAATCTCTGATAAAAGTGTTGATGTTCGAACATATTACCACTTGCTGTAGTGTTCTTTTATTAAGTAATTTAAGATTTTTCGAGCTGTATTTGATCGTATGGCTGTAGTTTCGTGCTGGAGCGTTGTTTTATTATATCTTTACGAGTTATTTGAGGTGTATTTTTGGTATCGGTGTGATATCCAGAATAGTTTTGCTAGGTGAAACTACTACGATGCTCCTATGAACAAGCATCGAAGCAGCAAGATATGTTAGCCCTTAAACATATTAATTACCCCTGCTCCATAGCACCATTTATATTTTTCTTCTTTTTCTAATCACCCCTGTTGCGTCTACTAAAATATACCAATGAATACGACCACTTAAAATGAGTTTATTTATTTTCAGTTTATTCAATGACCAGGAAAGGATGCGGTTAGCCTTGATGTAACATCCAATTACTCTTGGCGTCATGTAATCGCGTGGCCACGCGCCCCGCACATCGCTGTGCCCCTCCAAAGGTCACGCGGCACATTACACGGCATCGTGGGATTGGCTTCGATGTGTTGTACTGTCGAGACCGGTTATAGCGAAGTCGGTCATAACGAAATAGCGGCTACAGCGAAACGGTCACGATTTCCCATTCTCTTTTACACATCGTTATAACCGAAGTCAGTTATAACGAAATAGCGTATATAGCGAAGTGATTTCCGATTCCTCGTTGACTTCCTAATAACCGGTCTCGACAATAGAGCGTTCCCTGCGGTCCTCCGTATGGTGATGAAACGGAGCATTGGACGTTAGGGTCGAAGTCACCGGCACAGCGGTGGTGACAAGTGTTTTCGATGAAGGCGGTGTTTTTCGTGACGCGGAGACGGCGATAAGGAAGCTGCCTTGACGTTTCTTGAAACTCTCCTGGCTCGTGCCTCGATTGTCCGCATCTTCTCAAAACGTCAGCTATCGATGGACCGCGATAAGTCTTTAAAGGGGAGAGGTTTTCTTTTGGCTTTGAGGTTGGCTGTTTGCGTACCTTATCGAACGCGCTCTTGTTTACGAGGAACGTTGGGAGAGGGGCCTTAAGACTTGGGACTTACGCTTCGTGCGGGCGTGTTAGCAATGCGCCGCTTATCATTGATAGATAAGCGCCTGTGTTCGGAATAAATGTGCAGAACCAAGTTAGTATCACCTCTTTTTTTGTCCTTAAACGATATGTTATTAGACAATATTACACAGATATGGAGGCAGGGAGTTATTTATTCGAGAAACGATAAGATATCTTGATACTGATAAGAACTAAAGACAAAGGAAGGCAACTTGTTTGTTACACACAAGGTGTGCTACCGTCGGATGTATACGTACAATTGTGCCTGACCTCGTTTTCTGGTATACTAACCTTTCTATACAGTCATTTTTGGCTCAAGTGAATATGTGTAAGAAAACAAAACAGAAAACCGCGTTTAACGTTGCCAAGGCGTTAAACATGGTTCAGAATATAAATTTGGCTGTTTTAGAAAGTCAACGAACGGCATAAAAAAGACGCTGTGCTCATTGGACCTGGTTCAATCTCTGCCCCCGCCCACTACTGCGCGATGCACATTAAGGGCCCTAGGCTAGTAGTGGCACCGTAAGTTTCCTATCTACAGCGGGGACATGAAAACGCTCCTTGTGGCAGACTTACAGTACACTTTTTAAACATCCCCGCAGCACAATTAATATTATTATCTGCAAGCTTTAAAGTCGACAGGTTGCAGCCTTTTTGTTCTACGATACGCACTCTCTATAACCGACGAACGACTAGACCGCTAAACAGCATCTGTATGAGACTAAGTGGATGCCTGCCCAAGTTTGCTGGTGCAAGTATGAACGGGTGGTTGAGTTAGCACTCACTGCGTGGCTCCCGGGGCCCGTCCACTGTGACCTTGATCGCCTTGGAATAGGTGGCCACCTGAGGCGGGTTTGTGCTCAGGGTGATGGTGATCGTGAAGCTCTTACCTGTTGCGAGAAAACACAGCGTACGTAGGAATACATTAGCGAATAAAATCATAAAACATCAAAGGTTAGCGCACATTTTTTTTTGCGATATTGACGCGGCTAGATTTTTGTTCATCAAAAATGTAACTCGAGTACGTCTAGTAGATGCACTTGCACAATAACATGATGAGATGTAACCCTTCTCGATGTAACGCAATTGCAATCAAATGGGGCTTCGCTCTATGTCAAAAAGGTTACATTTAAGATTTCCTACCTATACGTATAAAACCCCAGACGAGAGAACAAATGGCGAGAAAAAAGAAAAAAAAAGGGGGACAACACAACTATATCTCAAATGAGACGTCGTTGTGTTCTTCTCCTTTTTTTTCCCGTTCTCTTCGTTCGTCTCCTTGTCTCGGGATTTATAAGTATAAGTACGATCGTTCACCGACTAGCCTGCGTCATTACCGTGACATTTTTTGTAACGAATGTGACCGTCATCCAAGGAAGACCTCAGACTCTTTTTTTGTAGGGGTGGTGTGACCGCGGTTCTACATGCCTTAATATGCGCGGATCTATCTTATCTATTTATTTATTAATGCTGCTGACTCATTCGAGTCCAAGAGGGAGTGCGCACCATAAAATAAACCGAGAGAAACTTCAGAAACAACAATAACACGAGGAATAAAAGCAATCCTAGGAAGAATTATGTTCACCAGTAACAATTTGTTTTCAAGAGGGCCTAATTCTCACATTTGCGATTAATGTTTCTGCATTGAAATTATCAACGAGAACCTTTGACGACTGATTCCACTGCATTTATTGTCCTAAAAAAAAAGAAACACGAAAATTCAAATGTATAATTAGATGCGTGAAACTCAGTGATCATTTTTCCGCCGTTAAAACGTGTATCTGTTCGCGATCCTGGAATGATGTGTACCGTGTGATTTATTTGATTTAAACTACCGTATATAACGCACACAAAGCTCAACCTTTCTTCTAAGCGCCTAACTTCGAGCGTTTTAAGATCTTGTAAATGACACTCTGTACACTTTCGAGTTTATATACGTTTGTGACAGTGTAGGGTTCCCATTTCCCAGCTCCCACGTCAGCGTAAAATGAGTGTGCGTGTGTTTTGTTTTAGGCTATAATATGCACTATAGTCTGACCAGCCTCCAATTTCACGAAGGTGTACGAAACAGTTATCCGCAAAAATCACAAAAAGGCCAGATGATGACGTCTGGCCTTTTTGTGACTCGATGCTGCTTTTCCTTTTTTGTTCCTGGGAACGTGAAGGAAGTATTACATCCGAAGCTCTTACACTTTAAGAAATCTGATGCGTCTACTTTTCCGCAGGACATTTGACAGAACCAATCGCTGCTATCTACGAAGGACACTCGGCTAATAACAAAACTCATACATTTCATTAAAAAAAAAAATCAGTCTGCGTTGTGACATTTAGCGTGACGGTTGATCATGCCCAGTGTCACAGCGCAGATGTTTTATTAGGTCTAACCGTATGATCAATCGCAAAGGTTGCTGGGATTGGCACTCGCTGGTGCCTTTCGGGAAAGCAGACGCTCCAGAATTTTCCAGGGTATGTCTATAGCCGACGTTCCGCTGTTAATATAGTGTATTACAAATTCCGCGCTATCCTAAGAAGGATCACGTTCAGGCAGCCTGTCGATGATCAAAGTCCCTGAAAAAGTAAGAAGCGCAGGACGTGACGTTAATTTTAGTCTCGCTCCGTAACCAGCGAGATTGGGACGCCCCTTGATAAGAATTAACACCGAAGAAGGAATTTGGAAGCAAGCAGCGGTGATGATGATAAGCCCCGCCCCGCCCCACCCCGCGTCTGTATCTCTGACTTATATAGAACAGACGTTATGTAGCAATACGGAATGACTATGTAGCAGTATGTAGCAATATGAATTCGGAATGCAAGATTGCATTCCGATTCTTCGTTTCGTCTCTCGCAAACGACTACACATAGGTTACACCTTCACTCGTCATATTTCTTGAATACTGTTAGTTACTGCTAGAAACCGTGGCTTGCACGTGAAGTCATATCATCAGGCTGATGATCATTCCTACTCGATTTTCCGGAGAAAGACAAAGCGAATGGTGCGAATTGTACGCTGCAGGCGGTACGCACTCGGAAGAAAGGCCACCAGAATGGTAGCTCATAATGTGATGTCCCTGCAAGTCATGTATTCATGACTCCAGCACGTGGCGGGTAAACAAGAAAGTGAACAGAACAGGCTCTTTCGGGGTTTCCGCGCGTCCCTTGTGGCTTTCGTGATTGCATATATGTTGTCGGCGGTTGGTGCGATGAAACAGTTGTCCCGGTCACTTTGTTGTTACTGTCGTATCAGCTTCTTGACCAGGCATAGCCTCATATATAGTGACAAAGCCTGGCAGATCGCCATGAGAAGTGGCCGCCGAAATAGAAAAGGTGGAGCGGCAGACAATGGATGAGAATGACTGGAGTTCCGCTGTGGCGAGACGCCGAAACACACTTCTCCCGAGCGAACAAGTGTGTGTCGGGTCCGCGCCGCTGCAAAAGCTGTGCGCTGACGTCCTGGTTCCCCGAGAAATGGCTCTTTGGTGCTCTGTGCTACCAGATCCTCGCGCTCCAAATCTGCGACCGGGCACTCTATGGCTCCGTCGTCGAACTGCCAGGCTTTGGGAGTATAGAGGAGACTATATGGCCCAGGTCGCTCTGAACGCAATCCACGCTACCGCGTGGACCATACATTGTGCGTTTAACGACGTTCATCAGCTCCGCGGTCCTTCCATCGCCTCTCCGAAGGAGTTCGAGCCTCTGGAGGCTCGTTTACGCCAGCACATCGACGCAGGTTCGAAATGTCGCGAATAAAAGTCAGGGCAGACTATCTTGAGTCCAGTGCTTGCCCGCTGAAACCCGATCACTGTGCGTTGAGCTGGCGCATGGCACGGCACGACCTGTCTGAGACCGTCGTGTTTGCCTGATAGTTGACACTCCTACCGGTCGCTGAAGTCGCGAATAACAGGGACGACGTCTACGATAAAACTGTCCCAAAAACGTCTTTTCAGTTGCATAAAGAGCAGTGAATATTTCTAAATAAATAAAAAAGGTAAAAAAAAAGACTTCCGAACTTATTAACTACTTTCATTTTCTAATAATATCCAGAATTTAATTAGGTCCCATCAAGAGCGTTAGCTTCAAATTTATAATGTAAATTATTAAAAAAAAAAATAAGCCGAAACTCATAGGGAAAAAAATCCTTTTTTTTTTTTACCGTAGTCAGCTCTTCCCGTTTCTTAAGACGACGTAGCGTTAATTTTCCAATATAAAGTTACCGAGCGCATTAAACCTAGGATGGGCGGGCTTATACACTCTTCCATCTCGGCGTTAAACAAGCACTAAAAATGCTGTCGGCGCGGGACCGAAAAGTGAAAGAGAAAGTCCCAACGCCTTTGAACGACATTTTGTGCGGGGACGCTTTTAGTTTTACGTGTTCTTTTCGGCCGCTTTCCTAGGAAGGCGACATGTTCCACCCGCTAGTTGAGTTCTCCAACAGGGGAAAGTGCTCGGAAATGAGGCTCTTAAGTGAGACAGCGCGTTTTGAGCGCGTGTAACTCCGTCGTTTATTTTACAAATTTTGGGTATATATACATTTTTCCCCGCGAGTGTGTATAAATTCACTACGTAGTACTTTGAGTCGCGTAACTTGGGGCGTTATTTTTGCTCGTGAAATGTACTTTTTTTTTATTCGAATCTTTCTTCTGCATCGATAGTTTGGAGAAGGTGCTGGGGATAGAACGGCGTTTTTAGTAAGTGTTGAAAGGCGGCGGCTACAACGATGTTAAAATTCCATACTTTCCGTTTTTTTTGTTTGTTTTTTTCAGCCGTCTTGCGCGTGTTTTTGTCTTTAGTTCTGTTTGTTTTGCTATTGTAGCGAAAAGTTACACAATATTTCCGTTCGCAATTGCTGCGTAGACTCACAAATTGCATCTAAATATTTGCTTTGTTTACTAACCTTGCAATGTGAAACGTTCAAACAATGAAAGGCTCGACAAGTTCTTTCCGGTGTTTCGAACCACATTACTACTCAAATGAGATGTTAGTAAATCTCAGCTTTACGGGCTTCAAGATATGAATCCATTCGCCGTGTTATACCATTGAAAGCTTGCTTTTTATTTTTATATGCCTAGTAGTACTACCCCCGTAATAATGTATCACCATTTCCCTAACTTCGCTTAATAACAAAAAAAAAAAAACGATTGTAAACTGTTTTTCTTTTTGTTCAGAAGTTTTGCCGTGGCACAACGCTCACTACAGTCCCAGATCATGTTGAAATAGAACCCACTCTTGCGTTTTTTGACACAATGATAGTTCACCGGCTTGTCCCCAGGTGGGCAATTATTTGATTTGTGTAGGGCGACGTCTCCAGTACATGGAACGTTCTCTCGGGTCGGTTGCCTTCTTCGGTCCACTTAGAGCAACCGAGTTAGCTACACTTAATGTACCAACGGAACATTCTGTTTAGTAACTTTTTAATCTATCTGTCAAGGCAGGACTCTTCGCCGATTACTGTATTTTGTATACTGAAGTTACAAGTTCTGCTGATCAGTTTAATTTAAATACATCTTTAGCCCACATTGGAGTGATGCAATATATGGCACTTAGTCTTGAAAAGAAAAACCACTCTGCATGATTATTACTCACAAAACTAAGCCAATTGAATTTGATTACAGTCCTGACGAATTTTATTACCGTCTCGACGAGCACCCGATAGCAAGGGTTAGCAATTATACCTATCTGGGAGTAACCATCTCGCATGATCTACGTTGGGGAACGCATTTTAATAATATTGTAAAAATGAAGCGAATTCTATATTGTGTTATTTGATGCGGAGTTTGAAACTATGTTCAGTTTATACAAATCTCTTGGAGTGTAAAACACTCATTCTGCTGCTAATGAATAATGCATGCGAAATCTGGGATTGCGAAACTGCTAAAGGTGCGCTAAAACCGGAAAGAGTGCTTTCCGTTTCAGTTCTTTCCCAATATCATCAAGTGGATTCGCCGATGTTACTCTATCCAAAAGCAAACTTACCGCTCTTCAAGACTGGGCAGAAAAAAAGAGATAAAAGGTTGACATTTTTATTTATGATTATAAATGACTTAGTGAATATTGATAAAACAGCATACCTGACTCCTAATGTATCTAGAATTACTCGAAACAAGCATAGTCGTACCCTTCACCGGACATATTTCAAGGATTGTTTCAATTTTCGTTCTTTCCCTCAACTATCAGTTATTAGGATTCTCTTTCAGAACAAATCGTCAACTGCCGATCACTTAATAATTTTGTTCTTATTAGGCTTTTAGGAGTGACGTATTTGGTAACTTGTAGAATTTTTTTTTTTCGGGTTATGTATGACGGGTTGTATGGTCCACACATTTTCTTATGCTCGTGTGCTACCGTTTTATGACAGATAGATTTTGTTAACCAGTATGTTTTTGTGGGGAATGGTGATTGTTAAAGACGGTCATTACTCCCGTATCTTTGGTAAGTAGTTTTGGTAGTTTCTTGTGTCGGCGAGCCATATTTGCTTGTCGTAACGTTTTGCTTCGTGCGAATGTCTTGTTATTAATTTTACTGTGATTTACAATGTTAACGCAATTTTTTTTTTCCTTTTCTACCCTGTCACGGATTGTATTAGGCCCTTCCTATCGTAGTCCCACGAGGCACTGATAGTATTTTGAAATAAAGAGATAAATAAATAACTAAAACACGCCATTGCCTAATTGTCTTTTGGGCAGCACTATAGGGCAGAGCGGGCGCAACTGGCGATAGTTGCAATTTAAAAATAAAATAAACTATTACTTCTATGATCACTACTACTACTATTAATACTACTACTGATATTAATAATAATTTTATTTCCATTAAGTTCGAGGGGAAGGAGAGGGTGTCTCTGAAAACAAACAAAAAACTTCAGTGTGCAGCTTGACTTTCGGAACTTTCATCTGCTTCTTGCACAGGGGTTGCAATGACGTCAGGACAGGGGCGGATTTATGAGTCAGGCCTGGGGGGGGGAGTCGGGAGTCTGCTGAGATATGACACGGTCCAAACGTTGCCCAGGTCTATTTTGTTGACCAAATATTTGCTATGTCACCAAAACCTAAACTTCTGGCTGGTGTATATCAATGATTTTATTTAAAAAAAGTTGACCTTGGGGAGCTCAGGGGGGGCGGTCGCCCCCCCCCCCCCCCCCCCCCCTAAATCCGCCCCTGCGTCAGGACGCCGAGTTCTTATTGGCTAATTGGAAAAAAAAAATAGTGGGTAGACCTAAAGGCGTCTTGCATTGATCTCTGCCCACTATTCTTTTAATCATAGCCAATCAGAACTCGGCGTCGTTCCGACGCCACTGCAACCCCGGCGCAAGAAGCGGACGACTTGCTCTCCGAATCCATATACTGTAGAAAGCGCATCTGATATTTTTTTTTCTTTGTGACACTTACTGCTCTAGTATTTATAGAGCAAGGAAAAACGTTTCGTGCGATTTCGGTTAAAGCTGCGTATAAATGGCAGCGATGATTTAAGTAACAAGATGCCCGAAAAGGGTTGTTGTTTTAGAAGCGTAGATATTTCGCGGTTTCACATTCCCTGGCAGGCTCAAGAGACACAGCAGGGTGTGGCAAGTTCCTCGTAATCGCTGAGCGAGCCAATAAGATTGCGGTATTAGCCGATAATAACGCCGATGAACCAATCAGAGAGCGCGAGAAGCGGGAACACTGGAAGCCACACCGTGCGGTTCTTCGGTTGCCTGTGACTCTCGCAGTCGTAAACCACGTGGTGCGGCTCGCTTCCACTTCCGCGTGGAGTCCCGCAGACTGCGGCCTAAGGTACTTGCTTGGGCGACCGCACTCAAGCAGGCACTCGTCTTGGGTCTTGTTGCTGGGCCCTCGAGAGAGCGGCCGCACACCTTCGCCGATGTTTTGGCAAGATTGCGACCTCCTGTGCCCGTCGCGGGTTCGTCTTGCCGACTCCACGTGTGTTGGCTATCGGGGCAGCGTGTCCTTTCGCGAGTTTTGCAAGGCCGCGCCGATACCGCTGCTGCCGAGTCTTTGTGTCGGAACTTGGCATCCGTGGCTGTCCCGCGCGCCGACGGGCGTTATTTGCCAGAGGCGAGCGTCGGGCTTCCAAGTTTGAGGCCAGGGTGCGAGTCTCTTCTCTTTCTCTACGACCTTAAACGGCTCTCCAGTGTTGCCGAGGAGGTCGAGCTACGGACCATTCCAGTAAGGAGCTTCTGGCAGGCGCCATCGTTAAGCCACGGTCCCGCTGCTAGTACGTCATATAAAAGACAGTCTGCAGATATTCTTTGAGGCGTGTTTCTTTCTTGCAGGAGGGTATCAACTTTGGCGAGTTGGTGGTACAATGTAGAAAATTAAAAGCGCTAAAAACACAAGGATGTACACCACCGACTTCTTTGTACGACTGTTTTGTCCCATTACACAAAAAAATTGGCAGCGACCCTTCGAAGTCCTATAATGTGTGAAATGCAGTTTTTGAAAGCGATTGTTTCAATTTTTTTATTAATTAATAATTAATAATAGCTTTATTCCCAACAATGAGGTACAGTGTTGGTAAGGGCTTGGGAAAAAAAAGCTGTCAAAACAGCTTTTTCCCAAGCCCCCACCGACACTGTAATTGTTTGGAAAGATGCTATATTTTTATTAATTTTGGGGAAACTGAATTGGTGTGTCACGTGACCAGGGGAGGGGGCGGAGGCATATAGGGAGGGAGGGGGATGGAAGGGCACTGTAGGAGGGGGGATGAGGAGAGGGAAGAGGGAGGGAGGAGGAGGAAGTGGAGGCAGGTGGGGAGGGGAGGACGCTGGGATTGGGAGAGGGGAGGGAGAGACGGAAAGGGGGAGAGGAAATCGGTGTGTCACGTGACGTATATTTCCCGAAACATTTATCGGGGAAACTGATTTGGTGTGTTACATGACCAAAGAGAGGGCAGGGGGAGGTAGGGAGGGTTTTGTAAGAGGATGGAGAAGGCAGTTAAAGAGGGAGGGGGAGAGGGGGGGAGAGAGAGGTAGGCAATTCGATGTAGGAGGGGAAGCGAGGGGAAGGAAGGCAGAGGGGGAGGACACCGCAGGAGGGGGAAGGGATGGGGACAAAAAGGGAGGGGAAGAAAAGAGACCGAGGGGGCGAGGGAATTGGTTTTGTCACGTGTCGTATATTTCCCCGCTAAATTTAGCGGGAAAACTAAATTGTTGCGTAGGTCACTTGGCACGAGGTAACGTGGTGTCGATTTCCCCCGCTAAATCAAGCGGGGAAACTAAATTGGTCCTTAGGTCACATGACGTCGATTTCACCGCTATTTTTCGCGGGGAAATTGACCTGTCGTATAGGCCACGTGACGTCAATCTTCCCGCTAAATTTAGCGGGAAATGCACGGACGGAGGGACAGAGTTTTGCGATTTGGAGGTCCCATTTATAAAAGCATTTCGTGCTTTAAAAGAAATAATATGCCCTCGGAGATATTAGAATTACTTATATTATAAAACAAGCATACCCGTGACGTGTGTGCGGATAATTCGGTCATTATGTCTGCAGCGAAGACCGTGTCATTTGCACGATGTACTGAGCAGTCTGAGTGCAATCTTAGAGTTGGTCCGTATGGCGCGTGCTTTCTGAAGCCACGAACACGTGAGTGCTGGGCAGAGAAGATCGCACTTTGGGCTGGTGATTTGCAAACATCGGAACGGTCTGTAGGGGACTGGATTTGGTCCTTTAGTTCACCTACCTCGATCGAGAGTGTTGGCGCGGATCGAACACGAGTGCTGCGTCAGAGATACGAGCGAATGATTCGTGTTGTTGTCTCCTCCACGGGGTTGGTTCTCAACTAAGCCGCTAGAGGCGCGACGCTTGCATCTTTTCATGCTAGAAGGTAGGGGGTGGTTGGCCCAGTGAGGACGGAACGTGTGCACCAGAGATACCGAAGCTCAACTGGCGATGCCGCATATAATGGAATAAAACAGCGCAAAAGATACACAAAAGAAGAGACAAACCGGACAGGACCTACGAACCTTATCGCAACACAGGGACGCGGTTGAAAGGGCAAAAAGTAGGCTGGAAGATGGGTGGCGAACGACGCAGGGGCAGTGAAAAGTATATTTTTTTTTTCAACTTTGGCTAGGTAGGAAGGTAGTCCAAACCGAACGCTTCGAAGGGAATAGATTCAAAATCGTCATCATCATCATTTTCCCCTCCTTCTCCCGCAGTAGCCGCTGCATTTCGCTCAAAAGAGCTGTGGACTGGTGTCAGTTAGGAGTTCTATTTAATCATATACATATAATATCATCGTAACTCGCAACTTTATAAGGACGGAGTATGGCTAGCCCGGATCCTCTCATTGTCAATAGACCAGCCAATGAGATCGAAAACGCCATTATCATCATAGGAGCGTCGTCGACCGTTTATAGTGTGTCCGTGGCTACGGAATGTTTTTCGGTCTAAACTGCTCCAAAACAATATTTTGGTCAGATGGTCTGGAAACACTGTTATACGTACATGTGTACATATTTGCTCGCCGTCAAACGAAAACGTCCGCTGGCTCTACTTTAGTCGCGCTGGTTATTAAAATTCGTAGTGCGTCAAATGTCTCTCCAGAAGCTGATATTGCGTATAAGTCGTGAAACATCTTCCTATCAATATCACACACAAACAAAAAAAAAAAGAGGAAGGTGGACGTAGCCGAAGTCATGCAAGTTTTGGAAGACTCCGGACTAAAGGAGCCGACGACTCGTCCATCTGAATTCTGAAGTCGATGTCGGAAGCGCACGAACACCGTTCTCAATCCCGCCCATATGTGTAACACCGATTCCCCGACAGATAGCCTAGTTTAGGCGTTGAAGCATTCGAAACAATTTCCGGTTTAAAAGAAAAGTGAAAAGAAAGAGATATGTGTCGGGCATGCAGAACGTCTCCGATTCGTTGCCAGAGAATCTCTCGGAGCAGGCCTTGTGTTCCAGGTGGTGTTGCTCACTCCACGCTGCCACACTTGTGCGACTTTCGTCGAGGAGGAGGCCGTGGTCCAAGAGGGGTTGGCCACCGCGTTTCCGTTCTTTTCCGGCTTCAACTTTCTTTCTTTCCCGATTCTTCTCGTTTTAAGGAGCGCCAATGAATGCCGACAATGGGGCACCACCGGCGTGCTTTTCTTCAAAAACCCCCCTCCCCTAACCTAACCAAAACCAAAAGCACACAGCTCTATGAACCACTTTGGGAACTTTGTATTATGTTCTTCTCTAGTTTTCCTCCGCGAGTCCACAAACGGGTAAAAAAAAAAAAAAATAGAATAAACTCCGAGATAAAAAAAAAGAGAGAGCAAGAGGAGAGAGGGAAAGCTTCTTTCCTTCATGAAACTCATTTCTCAAGTTTGGGCACCGTGTAAAGTTCTGTTCAGCCGCAACACATTTAACGTGTGTGCGTACTTTTCACTTAAAAAATGGGACTTTCGAAACCGGGGCGATGTCCCCGCGGTTTGAATACGCGACTTTCCTGTCTTTTTAGTTTTTTCTCTTCCAAAACGTCTTTATTTGCGAGGTGGATTGAGGTGTCGTCATGAAACCGGTCGCCCCGTTCTGCTTGCTGGTCTCGTTTACGTAATATGAACCGGATATCAGGATTAGGATGCCCTGTTTCGCGCCACTCCTTCTGGGCCTCCCATGAAGCAGGTTCACGCCTTTATTAAGAAGATCTCGTCTGCGTCTTTAAAACGTTCTTTGATAAATGTGCTCGCTAGAATCCAAGAGAAGCCGTCGTTTTGCTAAGGCGGTTTCTTCGAGCCTATTGGAGGAACTTCGGCTGCTATATGCTGGGCATCTGCTGAAAGTTTCTTTTCAAGCTCTTTTCACGCGCTTCTGCTGCCTTCACGTTTGATGCTGGAGGGTTCGAAAACGCCGGTTTATTAAATAGCAACTCCGTTCAACTAAAACAATAATCTGGATATACCGTGGACTAATATTTTAAAGCACTCGGGACGATCGATACTAGCAAGTTGTTTTTCGGGTGATCTCACTAGAATCATTATCCACATCGAAGCCGTAACTTGACTGTGGCGGACAACACAGGGCCCGCGTCAAGGACGTCGCCCATTCACGTGATACAAACAGGGTCACGTGATTCAACGGCCGCGTTGGCACGTCCGTTCTAGCTCCTTTTGCCCCGGACCGTGCCGCCGCATTGCTCGTCCGCTCAGTGCCCTCGCAATTAAAGCGTGTAAATGCGAGCAGGTAAGCTGCCTGCCGGACGTAACACCTGGCTGTCCGGGATTTGTACTGAGAGGGATTAGGGACTTTAGACGCGGGCATCGCCGGTGGACTCAACTCTAGACGACTCTCTCCCGCCACCCTCCTCTAGAAGCGCGCACGAAGCCGGCAAACACGCGATAAACGGATGACGCTGTTTCCCCTGCGAGCCTTTGTATCGTAGCGTCCTCCCGCTGGAGACTTCCGAGGGGGGGGGGGGGGACGTTGCTGGGGAGGAAGAGGGAAACCTTGCGCGGTAGGTGGATAAAAAGGGAAGAGGGCCGATTTCCCATCTCTCCATTTATACCTTACGCCTTTCTCTTGAAAAACAACGGCATGCGTTGTGTGTGTGTGTCTGTGTGTGTGTGCGTGAGTGTGTGTGTGCGTGCGTGTGCGTGTGTGTGTGCGTGCGTGCGCGTGTTTGAGGAGGCTCGGAAGCTTTACTTTGTTTTCGTTTTAGATTCTCTGTCCAGTCGAGTTGGTGTGACGGTGGGGATTTAGAAAAGGATTGCGAGTTGGTTCTATAAAACGCCGCGGAGGGAAGGAATAGACTTCGTGGGGAGAAAACGGGAAAGCGGTTGGGGGAAATGAGGAGAATGTTTGGGGAAAAACGGAGGAGAGAGCTGTGTGCACGAATATCGGGGAACACCGCAGCTTGAGTGGTGGGCGGGCGGCGCTGTTGCAACGTTGATTGTTTCGGGCGAGGTGTGTGAGTTTGCGAGAGGATCCCGGTAGAGTTAGTGGCACTGAGTAGGAGTTGTCGCTTTTGCCCACGTTTGTCCTCGCGTTTAATTGGGACGAGCGCCCGGACACTGTCCGAATGCGCCTGTTCTCTTGAGCCTTGTTCTCTACTAACTGAGAGCTTACGCGAGTCCTGGCGAAGGGGGCAAAGCGTCGTCCGGTTGATTGAATTCGTTGTTTGCCTCGAAGTAAAGCCTGTCCGCAATACTGTGAAACACGAATACCAAGAAATAAAGATAAAAATAACGGTGTACTCTGTCCGCCACTGTTGATTGAACTGAGGAAATAGATTACGCTGCCGCTCTTGGTGCCAGTGTTTATGTGTTTCTATCTAGGATCAAATACATGAACGCCTTGCATTATTTTATTATAGGTAATCCGGCGCGAGCACTTATTAAGCGGCTAGCGTTTTTTTCTACCTTGTCATCTGGTGTGACCTTTCCGAATTATTCATCATGGTTCGAGTGACATTTCTCGGAAGAGACCACTCAAAACTTACTTTCCTTTTCGAGTTTAAGCGCAAAGCGCTTTCTGCACGTGCTCAAAGTTGAGTGCAGCTCAGCCCGGTTATGCTCATGCATAAACGGTGTTTGCACTTAAAGAACCGTTGTATTTTTTTATAGAGGTCACACACAATTCCATCGTTCGTCGACTCTGACTATTCATTCGTAGTGGGCGTTCCCGATCTGCTACTTCAATCACACACGAGTGGTAATGCATAGAACTACAGGTTTTTAGGCTTGAAACACGGCGAGAACTTGACAATCACTGCGTTCCTCACCGGGCAATTCTGTTGTGAAACGTTCCTCGAACGTTTTCAGCCTCAAATGCTGGACCACGCCACATTTCGACATACCACGCGCTGTAGATCTACGCTCTTTTGAAATATCCCCACACCTAACATAAAAAAAAACGACAGTTCGGTGAAGCAGGCAGTAGAAGAACGATCCCTAAATCAAAGTCCCGAAGCCCAACCAATTTGGACGTCAAGTTCTCATCATCACACCTTCGTTCGTCCCGACATGGGCGTTCTTACGCCATCGCGCCATCCATCCTGAACGCTTCCCTGCGCTGACCGAGGACGAAGCTGCTCGTTGTTTCCGGCAGACCGACGCCACATCCGATACCTCGGCCCGGCCACTGAGACGAACCGAACGGCCACCAGATCTCCGGCCCGTACACTCCGATCCAGTTTACGACGGACCACGGAAGACGCCACGGACTGTCCAGGTCAATCAAATTCCCCCCTGAATGTCACGTGGCCCTGAAGAGGGGTGCGGCGACGAGCGTGGCACGTGATCATGTGACATAATTGAACCTGAGACAGGAGAAGAAAAGGAAGACACACACACGCACAACAAAAGAGAACAGACATCGTCTGTTTTTTAAGTGTCTATTCTTTTCCTTCCCTGTCTCAGGTTCAGTTGTGTCGTGTTCTTACCAGTGATCACGTGATACCTTCGTTTCTCTGGATTGGCTAGGATGGCTTCGTAGCGTCTGCTGCAGTTCATCGTAGGATGAAACGAAGTGTAGTTGCGGGCAGTTATCTCCTTTTTTTAGATTTTATGTAAGGCGTCGTTCATTTCTACTTTTTATTTTAATATAACGATAATGACGGTGCGTTTTGAGGGATATACACCTACTTTCTATCCCCCCTTCCCCCCCCCCCCCCTCTTTTTTTATCTCGCCCGATGCGAAATGTTCAGTTCTTGGGATCTGTTCGATTGGCTGCGGGCGGTTGCCAGTGTCCGAGTAAACGAGCGTCCATTTGTTATCCGGGTGAGGATGCGGCGCCAAGCTGTATTTTGAGAACCAACACGAAAGAAAGGAAGGTAGTAGGCAACCTTGCGAGGGGAGAAAAAAAAGGGGGGGGGGGAGAGGACCTGCCCAAACCTTAATGGTTTTGGTGGCCACTGAATCGGCAGGGACGGCCGTTGAAAAGGGACGGAACTCCGCGTTTGCGGGCCCCCTCAGCACCCTCACGATGGGTCCTGGTACCCTTTTCTTGTTTTTTTTCCTTCTTTCTTTTTTCTGCGTTGCTGCGATTGAAGAGTGATGTTTATTTTCGACCGACCGCACCATAGAATCGTTGAATATTGTTTACGCGTAGAGGTTTACTTCACATAGTTGTAAAGTCACAAGTCTGCCTGACGTATACGTGAGGATATCGTGAATGTTCATTTTGAGTGTCAAGATTTCAAATTGGCATGCACGCATAAATCAAAGAAACGCAGTTAGATGTAAAACATCGGCAAAAACCTGACGCATCTATTTTTTTTTTCCCCGAGGTTTTCTGTTTGCGACGCGATCCGATACGGCATCACGCAGAACCTGTGGTTGTACACGCAGTGACGCAACGAATAAGCCACTCTCAGGGCGTCCTTTTTTTTTGTTATCGTCTTCTCGGTTAAAATGTGGACAGTCCAGCGACCTTAGGCCGTGTTCACTACATTCTTCTGCGAGAATTTCGTACAGCTTCTGCAACTTTGCTGCGCTCAGATGCAGCGCACACCTTTGGTCATACAACAAAAGACGAGCGAATCACCCTCCGCCATTCTTCTTCATAAGATGAACGTCGGTTTCGTAGGTGAAAGAGCAACGTGAACTTAAATATTACTAGAGTCACTGACAACGCAGGTTGTGGCGAGGGCCGAGCACCCCCTTATGACTCCGCAGCCAATGAGATAGCTGTATTAAGCGACAACAACGCCGAAGAACCAATCAAAAGGCAGGACGTGTGGACATAATAAGTGACGCCCTGCCTTTCATCATCTGTCAATGTCTAGGTCCGTGTACCGATTAAGAAATTTCTCCGTTAATCGCAGACTTTTCTAGTGCCTATTAAGGAAACCATTTTCTTTACGTTTTATTACACGCATTCGAATGCCGTTGATGGTGGATGTAGAGGAGTTGACTGAATATACGCAAATTAACTTTTTACTGGCGTCAAGTTTACAACTACTAAGTACCGTAAAAGTAAGTGAAAAGCGCGAGGTGCGTACGTTGTTTTCCAACAAACATTTCTTTTGCTTTAATACGAAGCGGCACACTCTAAAGGCCCGTTCACACTCTTGCGACCTCTTAAAACTGGGTTCCTTAAAACCTCTTACAACCAGAGGACACACTGACGCCATCTATTGGGTAGCAGTGGAAACTTGGCGGTCCGGCACATTTTCTATTTCTCTCGGGCATTACGCTTTCTTTCTTGTCTTGAAAAACTTTTGTCAACGTTATAAACGAGCTTTTCTTATAGGTGTTACGCACATTTGACCTCGGAAATCCCGCAAAACCTTCGCTCTTGAGAAATGCAGTCCCAGGGTCACCGCATAGATGGCGCCAGAATGCCAGTGTGTTCCCTCGTCCTAAGAAATTTTAGAAGTTTTAACACATCTCGTCTCTCTCGGTCGTACTCGGTTGCAAGAGTGTGAACGGGCCTTAAAAAGAATCTACGCGGTGCTGTTACCGATCGGTCATCCAAGATACAGTAGGAACATGTAAAGAGCAATGAATACAATATCAATAAAAAGGACCATTTTCGAGTAGGAATTTAAGCAACCGATATAACGCAGCTTTTAATAAGTTGTGGTTTTTATGTCTTAGTGCAGAAGTGAAAGAAGGCGGCGATTGTGAAGATCGAAATAGTAATACGCCGTAAAAGTCTCACAAAGTGAAAATCTTTTTGATGCAAGTTCGGCGGCGTCGAAGACACCGCACGTAACAGCCTTATGGGTCCGCTGTTGACCAATTAAGTGGCTAGAAAATGAACCGGCGATTACAGCCTCACTAAAGTAATTTCGCAGCCGTAAATAAATTTAGCAACGGGAATCGGAAAGGCCTTGGCAATTTCCATATTGCAACTCTTTTGGATCGCCCATGTCGCCAGAAATGTTTTACTGTCGAAACCGGTTATAAAGAAGTCAACGGGAATGGGAAATCACTTCGCTATATCCGCTATTTCGTTATAACCGACTTCGGTTATAACGAAGTGCAAAAGGAAATGGGAAATCGTGATCGCTTCGCTTTAGCAGCGATTTCGTTATAACCAACTTCGTTATAACCGGTCTCAACAGTACGCCCTTTAGATACACTCGCCACACTCCGCTTTACCTTACAGTGGACTACAGCCGACACTGCACCCCATCCGGGCTAATCCATAGCCGTGAATGTGTCCGATGACTGCGGTCTCCCCCGCGCAGCTGCGCCCCTTACGAAGGTCAAGAGACACGCACGCGGCTCGCTGCATCCCTTGCAGTCCCTCGTATGGGGAACCGGACTATAGCAGAACAATTAAGTTATGAGTTTATTTTTCATTTCAATGGAAAATAAATTCATTTCTTTAACTCTATTTAGAGAAGAAAAAGAAAACACATAATAAAAATGATTTTGAAGGTGGCAATTACGTAAAGCCTGATTTACGAAAGCGTGAACCCCAATATTGGTTCGAAGGGCTCACATTCTAGTGAAATAAAAATCAAAGCATTTGCGTCTAAACGAGCTACCATTTTATTTTTCACCAAACCGGGTATCATGGCTTGTGTACAGAATTGCCTCACGTCATCTTTTATCTTGCCACACTGAGAAATGTTGCCGCGTAGTATTTTCCCGCGTTCACACACGGTCGGTTCACATACCAAGAAAAACAAATAAATGAATCGAGATCGTCCTTCTCTGAAGTATCATTAAAACAATTTCTGTAAAAAAGAAACCTGATTATACACCAAATAATTTTTTTTTTAACTGTCAGATAGCTTTGTGGATGTGAAAAAAAAATCGGGGATGGGATTTCTTAGCTTATACCATTGGAGCACGTGTTCGCGTATCACCATTGCCTGTCTCAATATGCAGGACACAGTACCGACGCGCGGTCATGTAATCACAGCATGATGCCTGTTGGGTTTGGTGATATCGGTTTTTATATTATTTTATTTATCCTGCTATTGCTATAGTTGTAGTGCAATTGCTATAGTTGTAGTCAATTAACATATCGTGGTGTTTAGGGCGGTACTGACACTTGGAGGAGTACACAATCGCCCCATAAAACAAAATAACAATCAAGAAACAAAGTGACTGGGCCAAGATGCGGTGTTGGGAAGTACTTTAAGTACAGTGTACTTAAAGTACTACTTCAAGTAGGTTTAGGAAACTTGTACTTTACTTGAAGTATATTCACTGAGTATGTGCTTGTACTTTTGCTTAAAGTATTTTTTCTGATACTTTCCGAGGAGAGTACGATTTCCGACTTCAAAGTACCTTCCCGAAATTTGGTTTTGTTAAAATTGTATCACAAAATGATGCTTAGTCAACTTCGAAGTAATACTGGGAGGGATATTTTACTCTCACCAGAAACATGAGCAGACGATGCATCGCTCCGTTTGTTCTGGGGGCGGCTTTCCCGTAACTTTTTGATTTCTCGCTAGTTTCCGGTCGGTCAGCGCAAGCGAAGAGGTTTAAAATATTAGGAGAGCAAAATTAATCATAATGTAGCGCCTGAGATTGTGGTGCGGCAAAATTAAATTTTGAAGTCGAAGTAAAAGACTACGTAGGAGAACGTCACAATGTTTTGAGATATTTTATTTTATCTTTTCCTTCTATTTGAAAGTTCCTTATTTTTTCGCACCCCAATCCCAATCTCAGGTGTCACATTATGATTAATTATCACCAGCTCACTTGCACACTCACTGTTTTTTTTCATTAAGGAAACGACACTCCTCTATGAGAGGATTGCTTGCGGAAGCTACGGGGCTGACGTCATGCTCTCTCCTAGTACATTTAACCCCCTTGGGTGCAACAATCCAGTGCAAGGGGCGCCAAACTCAAAAGAGGGACTTCTGAATTCGGTTCCATTCCTGAAAATAACTACTCTGCGGCCACTTTATCAAATATATTCGCCGCTGTTCTTGAAAATAGGTCATGCACCCTAGTACCCCTGGGCAATGCATATCAGTTAAACCATCACTGTATAGGAGAATGAAAGGGCATCGTGAAAGATTGTGTTAAAATACTTGTACTTCACTTTGAAAGTACATCGAGTTTATGTTACTTTACTTCAAGTACGTTGCATCCAGTGTACTTAATACTTTACTTAAAGTACATCACGTCTCATTTACTTTGTACTTTACTCGAAGTACCTTTTAAATGTACTTTACCCAACACTGCCAAGACTTAAGGCGCACAAATACAAGAATACCATGTTTTTTTCATGTTTTCAAGGTTATGAGTAAAACATTAAAACAATATAAGCCCGGACTAGTGGAAACAAGGCGCCATATTGACAGACTCTTCGCTCTCAGAAAAAAGAAAAAAGGGTATACTCTTACAACCCTTGTCCTATGGAATACACCCACAAAACTTCAGTTCGACGTACGGCTCTGACGTCGAACCGACGGCACCAACTTTTACGAGCGGCTTGATAGCCGAGTGGTACGACTTATTAAAACAGCTAATGTACGTGTTACTAACTATAAAAAAAAAAAATAATCGGAGTTTTCTTGGCCCTCTGCAAAACCTCAGTGTTATTTGTTTTTTTCTGTAATTTCTGATTCGTACTTCAGCTGTTTCATGAGGTATATCTCACCGTTCTCAAGCCCCTCGTAGAAATTGGGGCCGTCTGTTCGACTATAGGGCGCTGTACGTCGAACTGAAGTTTTGGGGTGTATTCTATGGAACAAGGGTTGTAAGAGTATACCCTTTTTTTCTGAGTCTTCTAGCGATTAAGATCGAGGAACCTTGCATTTCACAGGTCATATAGCACGGAATCGCTTTCCCTGATTGTAATAGTCACGTATATACTTTTCCGAGTTTTCTTAATTAATTAATGGGCGTCCGTTCTTCTTTCTTTTTGTACCCCATCTTAAGATTGAAAAAAAATGACCTTACAATATTTACATTCCAAACCGGTACACTGATGAGTTGGAGCACTTCAGTGGCTGAAGCTGGTCAATCAATCCAAGGTGAGCGCCAAAAGACAATATATAGCACGTTTCGAAGCCCTAGACTCGCTTCATGCACTTACGAAACTCTGGTTGCATCGCTTGAATCTCGTCCTCTTCGAGCAAGTTTGAAAAATGTCCTCACACAACACTGAGCACCTGTCTGACATCTCCAACTTCCCATATGAATTGATAATCCATTAAATCACAATGTTGTGATCCAGTCGCCCATACAACCAAACACGACCTACCCTCCCCTTCTAAACATCAATCAGCTTGTGTGCCTCACTTGTCTAAGTCTTACCGTGCTTGAGCCGAAGTTAAAAAAAATATATATAGATGTATATATTGTGCATACATTTTCCCCCCCATTTCATAACGAAAACACCGGTCCCTATAGAGACACTTTAAAAACAGCAGTGTGACAGCCGCCTGCCGCAATGGCCAAACTGCTATTGTACAGCGTTGATCGCAGAATGTGTAGGGAAGGTTGACCGCTTCATACACCAATAAGCCAGCTGTTTACAAACAAGCCTGCGTTTGCCCCTCACGGAGGGATGGGCGCTGCAGCGCGAGCCCAGACACTAGATTCGGAAGAAGTGATCCATGTGCGCATGCACTGTGGGGACAGCACCGCCACCGCAGTGGTGTGACGTCAGATGGCTTACTCGGTGTGTACACATTGGCTGTCTTCCAAATCTCACCCTAAGAGATCCGAGTTACTCCTGCGGGTCTGTCCCGTGAGAACAGATTGAAAACCGCTGGATGCGGGTGCGTTTTACAACGCAAAGCTACAAAATCCTTACCCTGGTGTGAGATAGAGTAAATTGTGGAACACGGCCATTGGCAACGCCTAGATCGCTTCTTGTATTATGGATACATCTTCGCGGGCCACCCTAGTTTTCTCCGGGCTCTCCACTTCAAAACAAGATAAGTGCGCGTGGCCGCCGCTCGAACCTGACGCTGATTTTCTCCCATCCGTACTTGCGAGCTGGATTTACTTTGCGTGTAAGTATAACTCTGCACTTGACCTCCCACCGCTATCTGGCCGTCGCCGGATATCTCCCATTCTTACTCCGATAACGGCAAGATGCGACTTTGGCCTATAGGCGACGACTCTCCGCCGGCTTCCGCGTCGCTGATGTAAGATCGCGGTCGTCACGGAATACCGCTAGAATGTCCCGCTTAACCGCTACACACGCTTGGCACGCAAATTTCAACTCAAACTTCTAAGGTCAGGATGCCGGAAATATACGTGCGTCGGGGTGCGTTATGAGAAGCGCATTTTGTGCTTCGGTATATAAGGAAAGCTCTAATCATCATGATATGCAAGAAGTGAAAAGAGTTATGTGTGGAAGTATTATATAAAATGTTCTATTTGTGTTCTTAATGTTTGCGGTTCGTGACAAATTTTTGTGGCATATGGCGAGTCAAGACTCCAGAGTGTGCGAGCGCTGTTTTGATCGCGGTTGAGGATGTGCGAGCGCCATACAAGGTCTGGTGTATGAACCCTGACGTTTATCGAGAGATGCCCCAAAATTAGCTATTTTGTTACACCAGCCATTGCAGCGGTAGCGTATGTCCGCAAACATGTTTATTGTTTTTTTGTTTTTGTTTTAAGCAACGAGGGTTGGTTGTTGAGAAGACGTATTGGAGATGTTTGTAGGAACAATTCTTGAAGTGTGTTCGCGCCGTGGGACGTGCACCTAGAAATCCATGCAGAGAAGCTATTCGCAACTTTCGTGATCTGTAGGGGGCACGCTAGTTCCTATCAAAATGGCGGTCATTTGGAATATCGTTTTAGAACAGCAGTACTAGGTTATGTCTGCGACGCGTAAGTAATTCAAATTTTGTGAAATGCGAACGATATAAGAACCGCACTTTGTACTTCCACGTCAGGTTTATTCTGAAGTGGATCATTCAGGAGCTAGGGAGCGCGATTTCCACACCGTGGTACCACCGTCACTGAAAAGTTGCGAATCATCGTCCGTTTGCAGTTACAAATTTCCTGACTACTTCATACAGTGCCTCATTGAAGTATACAAAGAAGATGTAGATAAATAGCCGTTTTGTAAATAAACTAAACGAATGTTCAATAAATGGTCGGCGTAAAAAAAATCACTGCATCTTGAAAAAAAGAAAAAGCTATTTGGAAAGGAATTGTCGCAAAAACACCATGAAGACTGCGCATTCCTGCAAGACAGCAGCTTATCACTTCACTGTGAAACTAAGTTATTGCTATGTTACCCTTAGTGCCACCCTTTCCTTTTCTTACTTTACTTCATTTCATCGAATACAATTATCAGTCATACTGTTTAAGAGTATGCAATAGTTTTTTTTTAGAGCTCAAACTGACAGTTCATTTAGAGGTATCTATGGAGTCGTTGATACTAATCAACCGTCACTGGCGAATGCATGCATGCCCTTCGAGCGCTGTACACGGAAGCTGTGGTCACGTGACACAAGGCCAATGGCTGAGTGCTTCGGCGAGTCCGTGACTTCCACTACAGTGTGCCTGTAGAAGGGGAAAGTCAACTCGAAGAAGGGAGGGGGACGCCTGCAAGGAGGAGAGGCGGTCGCGCCCGTTCCTGTAAGGGCAGCAACGCTGGAAGCGCCAGTAACTGTCGATTTCGTCAACCGGTGGCATCCAAAGGAGAGAGGGTGGCGCGACAATAGGCGGCGGTGTGCCACAGCTGTTCCTCGCAGGCACTTGTGAGAGCACAGCGGAAGGGCAAGTAAAGGCGAGGGCGTCCAGCGCAGATTGATGGACGCACGACCAGTGGTCATTTGACCCGGGGGGAGGCGAAGCCCCGCGCATCTCGCGCTAACGAGACTTCCACTTTGGCTCGCGCCCCGCGACTGTGGGGAGACGGACAATTAGCCTGCTTGACCGCTCCCGCGACCCCCTCGTGGTGTCCACTCTGCGGTGATGGACGAGGTTTTGAAGGACAATTGGATGCGACGGCCACCAGGCCGGAGCTCGAGGGGTATTCACCCCTAAGCCGACAGAGCAATTGAAAGCGGCCCTCGTATAGGACCAGTCGTGCTTTTATCTTTCGCCACGTGATCACGCTGCCGGCCGTATACCCACGCGCAGAGAGCGGGGGTAAAGGGACGAAAGGAGGACGGTTGACCGGTCCGGCAAACGCGTAGCTCCCTATGCACTGTCAGCTAGGGGTGAACCAAGTGTAACGGGAGAGACACAGGTTCGGTGGAAATTTGAGCGGCGACGTCCAGTCCGTTTAGCCCGTTTAAGGGAACTGTAGCGAGGTCAAGTCGTTCCTCGAAGTGTGAACGCTTAGGGATGAAGGGAAAGATGGAATCCATATGTGCGGGTGAACCACGCGTGGTCTTGCTTGATTGGTCGTGCAATCAAGTGCGCGGGCTCACGAGTGGAGGGGACGAGTCGCGATGCCCGCTCCCGGGCAACTTTCGAATGGGGGTTGTTGACCCATCGGAAAATGAATTGATTTCAAGATCAAGGTGCGGCAGACTTTGGTGTCATTAGAGGCCGTTTTATGATTGAGGTGACAATGATGGAAATATGCCCCTACCCCCCAAAGACAAAGCAAAAACATTAACCGAGATGATCTCGAAGCATGGCAGGAAGCGACAACTATATCCGAGGAAGGAGGAATATTTTGAGAGCCGAAGAATCATTCTACTTTCGAGGTATTAGTCATGTCCCGTTAATACGGGTACCCCGCTATACAAACATTTTCAGGGACAAACTAGGTAGATAAAGTGTTTTTTTTTTCTCTCTGTGTTACAGACAACTCACTATATAGACACTTTTTGGGGGGAACTTAGGTATTATGCTTACGAGAAAATCACTGAGTAATGCCAATAAAACATAACTGAGTTCCATTCTCTCGGGTATAGCACATTCCTTTACACGTCTTCCGAACAACTCAGTAACTTGCCCTTAACTGAATCAGCGTTTAGGAGCGCTCCAGTTAAAGGTACTCGTAAACGCGTACAATAGTGGGACTAGTGAATTGCCATAAGAGTTTCGAAATTCCACCGGCGTCGACGTAATGGCTGAAGTATTTATCGCACATCTCAATGCTTAAATGAGTTGCAACAACGCAGGCGCCTTTATCCCGTCTCTGGTTTGCAGAGATGGGCGCTAAAAACGTTCAAGTGTAACTCGAACTATGCTGAACTACGCTAGACTCATCGTAGAGATTGCTGCCATTCGTTTTGCTCCAATACTAGACGTATGAGCGTTGCGTTTTACGGCGCGGTTGACATTCCATTGCTAATCTTCAGAAATACGAACGACCCAATCGACTAGGCAGTTTCAGGCGGCTAAGCTGGATTCCATGTAGCCAGGCATTGTGGACCTGTCTAAATAAAACGAACGACAAGAAATAATCGACGCTTGATATAATCTCATCCGAAAATTAAAGCGGCTGTAGCCACAAGTGGGCTCTTGTCCCGCGGCCTAACCTGCCTCAGTGAATGGGTCTTCGGTCTCGTGGGATACTGTCGAAGCGCTGCATGCAGGACACGAGGCTCGGACTCACCCCTCCCGCTCCTGCCGACGAAACGGAGGTCGTTGAACTTTGCCACCTGGTTCTTCATGACGGCCGACGCGTTCCTCAGCTCCCCGCAGTAGTTCTCGTCGTTGCCCGCCCGGAGGGTGACCAGCGTGCCGTCGCAGACATCCCCCCCGAGCGCCAGCACCCGGAACGACATGGGCAGCGTCTTGTTGGAGCGCCAGTGGGTCGGCAGCACGGAGCACACCACGTTCGGACTTCCGGTCCTCATCAGTTCGCCGGGGTGCTCGGCCAGCACCTGGGTCAGCGCCCGCTCGCCGGGGAGCATGGTCGCCGTCGAAGAGGCCAGTTCCGAAGAAGAGGACGATGTCGTGGTCGACGTCATGATGCCGCCGCCGCCGAAGCCGCCTCCGTTACCGCACACGGGCAGCACCGTCTCGTGTGCGATCGCGCACGCCGGTAAATGCATCGGAGAAACTCGAAACCGAAACCGAACGTAGGAAGAAAAAAAGAAAAAGCGAGCGCGCGTTTCGGGGACGTTCCTGCGCAGGCGCGGAAAAAAGTGAGCGGATGAACCAAGTTTTGGGGAATAGCGGGACGATGAAATAAATAAAAAGAAGAAGGGTTAGCGAGGAGTAGGGCACGCCGAGGCGGGGGCTGCGGGCGGTGCGCGCGGTGATGCGGGAGGCGAGTGGAGTGCGTTGCGGAACACCGCTCCGGCCTCATTGACACCGGGGCGAGGGAAGACGGGAGAGAGGCCGGGGTGGTTGCGGATTGGCGGTCGGCTCGCGTGACGTAGATAGGCCGCCGACCAATGAGGTACGCCCACCGTGCCCCACCGGCTGCGGTTTCGCGTTTGGTTTCGTTTTCCTGCGGGCGCGCGCGTGCGTCCGGCGAACGGAGCCCCCCCCCCCCCCCCCAGCTTCCCTTTCGCCCCCCCCCCCCTTCCCCCCCTCTCTTTCTTCCCCCATCCCGCTCGTTTGGTGCCTCTGAATTTTCGCGCTTTCCGAAAGTTTGGAGGAACTTCGTGGATGGCGGACTTCCGTCTAAAATTGCCCGTGTACATCGCGAAAATCCAATAAATAATCAAGATGTTTTCGAAACTTTCGACGTCCCGAGTGGAGAATAAGAGAACTACGAAATATTGCGTGGAATTTGGGGAACTTTGGTGCCTCCGTCCTTTACGTCGACGTTCAAACAGGCAAAGGTGTCGAGGAAGGGCTCTCTACCACTGTGTACTTTTTTCTGAGGTACAATACCCTTCAGAGCTATAAAAAGATCAAATGCCACGAGGATCCGTTAGGGCGTGTTTCCTGCCATTTTACTAAAAGAAAAGAAAAGAGACAGGCAATTGATATGGGTGATTGTTTCATTTTAAATCCAACTTAAAACATCATAACGATTTCTTCAATTTTTGTCCACAGACGCAGCAACAGCTTGGCATTTTACCATTTATTGGAAGTTCGAAGAGCAAGGAGCATGCTGAATTAAAACTTTGAATTAGGCTAGTATGTTCATTGTGATCTGGAGGACTTAAATGCGCAAAAAATACGGACGAGGAAGAGACACATACACCACGGACTGGCGCCAGTCCGTGTTGTATGTGTCTCTTCCTCGTCCGTGTTTGTGCGCTTTCAGGTCCACAATAATTGGGGGGGGGGGGGGGGGTGTTCTGTGGATATTTATACAGAGAGTCGTTGGTCAGCCATTTTTAATGTTGCGACGAGTCACTCGCTGTAGATGAGCAATTTATCCAGTGCAGTACAACCACTATCATGGGGTCTTTAACGTGCACCTGTCTGCACCACGCAGTAGTGATACAAGACCGCACGCCGGTACGATGCTCATCCAGATCCCCAAGGAGCATGCTGTTTTTGTTGCAGGTGCACGCACTGCACGTGCTCGTCACGTCTGTGCATGCCCTCCGAGATACTTGGCGCGCAGCGCTCCTGACTAAAGTAAGGCGATGGCAAATTTGCGTCCCGGGTGTGGGCACTGCGCGTGTGCAGAAACTGAATTCGCGTGAAGTGAAGCGTCTGCGCATGCGCAGTGCCGTCGACAGCGCCACCGCAGCTGCGTGACGTCAGTGCCGCGTGCTGATCTATATTGTTATAGATTTTTGCTTTAAGATGATTGCTGCAGAATATATGCCAGTACGGGCAGCGTATGTATAAAAAAAAAAAAGAAAACTGTACGTGGAGATCGCGTTTTGTAGCAATGAAGACAAAGCTATGGGGGCTCGCGCGCTCTTGTCTCGGGCTCCAGGCTGTCAGGGGTTCCGCACTCGCCCTTGGAAATTTTAAAAGTGCGAGCCGTTTTTCGTATAAAACAGCTCTGACCAAGAGAAGAAGGAACACTTAGAATAACATTTCCTTTACTCCTTCCCTTACCTCGAGCACTCGACATGTTGGCAAGAAGATCACCCGTGGTGTACGAGTCAAAAGTCATAATAAAGTCGAATTTGGGGGGTTTTCCGTGCTAAACCAAGTGCTATGAGTCAACATGATGATAACTTTGTGTAGGCCATGGCGCATTACTACATAAATCGAATTGTAGTTCCGATTAAGCAAGTTCATAAACGGAGTCAACGTCTTCAACGGAAGTTCTTCAGTTTTTCTCTTGAAGCTGCTGGATCTGTGAACAAAACTTCGGAATAAGTATTGCCCCCTATATTTTATTGATTTCAGTATTGCACCTCGAAATTGCTCTATAAAAGTGCTCGGGCAATTAATTATTTGCGAAGCAAATAATGATTCGCTCTGTTCCTAGCTAGGGAAACTTGAATTCTATTGAATGTCTATTTAGAGAAGAGGCTCGAGAAAAATCATAAGATGAAACATATCTGGATTTTACGACGTTGCACTACTGTTATTACGGCAACATAACATCCACAAAAGTCAAGGAAAGTTGAAATCGCAGAAAGAAAAAAAAGATTTCTTCGAATTGAGGAAACATTTTTACTTGTATACCAGCTGGACTCACGATGAATCGAAAGCATAGCAATGCACCAGAGCTCTTGCATGTGAGGCAAACGTCATCTGGCTTGATGTTGCATGTTTCCGTTCCACGTTGCTGTTATGCAACTAGAATTACTGGCGAACAACAGACACCAAGAGATGCTATAAAGTTCGAGTAAATTTTATTTTGTTTACGCAAGCCAATCGGATCAATTAAGACAGCGAACATTTTAAGAATATGTGAATGGTTTCTGACGTTGGAGCATAAACCTTCTCTTAGCATATTTACCAAATAAGAGAAAAAGTGAAAATATATGTTATAGTTGTCACAATAGATTGTGAGGATGTCAAGGAAATTTTCGAGTTACTTGATAAATGTCTTCAAGTTAACACGTTGTGGCATTAAAACGTATTTGGCCTCTCATGAGCTTCTCGAGAGTTAGCCACTCTTTTGAGAGCCATTAACACTGCCGGAGAAAAGAACACAGGACGCGGAAATATGTGAAGCTCGCAGTACCGTTATGATGAAACTATCAGAGGTGCGTAGACACTGCAAAGATCTGTCTGACGAACTGTGACGTAATGACATGTACCCTCAGAAGTGTTCAGGTAGGGCCACTCAAAATCCATCTTGTAATATTTTGCAGTATAACTGATGCTGACAACTTTCGTTGGAGTCAGTGTGCTCAGGTCTCTACGCAGAGCAGCCAAAATGTTACGTGGAACAGAATATCTCAATTACCTGCTTTATTCCTTGATTAATGTCACGTAGCCAGTTATAAAAGCAGAAGAGAAGATTAATTCAGATCACCTGATCGAAAATTATGCAACCGAGCTGATAATAAAAGTAGTTAATATCAAAATTGCCCCTAAGCCTGGTGTGAAGTGAACTTGAACTATGCATGGGTGAATCATTACAGAGCGATGATTATGAGGTAAGCCGTACGCACACTGCAAGACAGAAATAGCGCGAACACTGTATTGTGAATTTTGTGCACTTCACTAAGACAAGAGACTAAGACTCTGCTTAGCATGGAGCTTCGAATAAGCACTTTCCACTCCACTCAATGTTTATTTTTAATTTAAAAAAAAAACTAAACTTTTTATAAAAAGTTCGATCGCTTGTTTTTGCTAACGATATGGACTTTTCGTAGATTGTACGTAAGAACTTTGCGTTGTTAACGGGAGCTCGGGCCGTCACTTTTGGGCATGAATTGGGCACGTGCGAGCAAGGCCCGCAATTCGCAGTGCACGATCTACAAAATTCCTTAGTTGAACGCTGCAGAGTGCATTGATCTGAATGCCTATTTGGAGAGGGCATGAAATAGCCGTATGAATACCGGCCTTCGAAATTGAAACCTTAGAAATATAACCCCAGAAATAGCCTTCAGATACTTCGGGAAAGATAACTTACATGACCGATGAGGGTCAGCCGAAAGGAATTCTGTTTTGAACACGGTGGTTCGAACTTTATCAAAAAACGTTTACACCTGCTTGGGTCCCGTCCAAATCAGCCCCACCCCCATCACACGCTGATAGCATGCACAACCCACACACCTCATGCGGGAGGTAGCTCTCTATGTCCTCCGGTGTTTGTCAGCATGATCTAGCTAGTGTAACCTTTGACTTTATAAACAAACTGTTATAACTGAGCGCATTTGCCCTAGCTGTTTAAATGTGTAATAATATTTACAAAAATATCTGCTGAGCTTATTTGGTATGGTATCTTTGGGAGTCACTTGGTATCTGGGAATCTTACCCCACACACCTCATGCGTATGGTAGCTGAAAGCATGCTATGTCCTCCGGTGTTTGTCAGCATGCTTAAGCTAGTGTATCCTTTTGACTTTATGAACCAACAGTTTTAGCTGTTCCAGCGCATTTGCCCTGCTCAACCCTGTAATAATAATTTAAAAAAAATGAAAGCCGTTTACAACTCCTTGTAACGCCGAATTAAAGCGCAGCTCTTGAGGAGGAGGAGGAGGAGGGAAGGGTACTGAGGGGAGGGTATACCTCTCCTCCCTCCTCCTCACCTCGTCATCCTGGCTGCTACTCCGCCATGGGGGCCACGTGGCTCCCGTGAGGTCACGTGACCCCCGTGGCGTCGCGGGGGTCACGTGACCTCACGATTACGCCGACGGCGACGGCGACGCCGCTCAAGCCGGAAACGGGAGCCTAAGAACTGCGCTCTAAAAAGAAAATATCTGCTCGGCTTAGTTGGTATGGTATCTCTGGGAATTACTTGTATCCCTGGGAATCCCTTTGTATCTCTGGGAATCTCAACCCACTCACCTCATGCGTATGGCAGCTCAAAGCATGCTATGTGCTTCGGTGTTTGTCAGCACGATGAAGCTAGTGTAACGTTTTGACTTTATAAACCAACTGCTACAGCTGAGCGCATCTGCCCCCCTTAAAGGGCCCATGAAACGAATTTTGGGTTGGGATGAATGATTTTAAATTGGGACTTTACTAATCGCATATCGTTTAGTTGGCCAAAAGAAAGAGGCTAGAAAGTCAAAAGCCAGCTTTTCGGTACGAACATTTGAAAATATAGCGGACTATTTTGTACCTTCTTGCCTTCGAAAGCTCTCTGCCTTTTCGATACATCCGCGGTTCCAAAAGCGCGTCACCGGCGCCAAACGGACGTCAGCAGAGCCCAGCTCACGCATTGGACACGAGAACTGCGTCACTCGGACGTATGCGCTCGTCAACAATCAATCCGTCGACGAATATTTGGATTCGCGTTCGTGGCCAATGAGTGCCCTGACAGAACTTATTGTCACTGGGGAAGGACAAGTTCTATGGTGTGCATAAAAAGCACGGTGGAAGCTAGGAGTCATCGCACCGGTGCCAAAGGAATGTCACGACCACGTGATTTCACAATTCGCATTTGAGTTGAGGATTGAAGCTAAGGAGGAAGAAGTAGGAAAATCGTTTCATGACCCCTTTAACTCTATCACATTAATTAAAATAAAATATCTGCTCAGCTTGGTTGATACGGTATCTCTGGGAATCACTTTGTATCTCTGGGAATCTCAACTCGCACACCTCATGCGTGTGGTAGCTCAATGCATGCTCTGTCCTCCGGTGTTTGTCACCATGATGAAGCTAGTATAACCTTTTGTTTTTATAAACCAACTGTTATAGCTGAGCGTATTTGCCCTGCCTAACTCTGTAATAATAATTAAAAAAATATATGCTCAGCATAGTTTGTATTGTATCTCTGGGAATCACAACCCACACACCTCATGCTTATGGTAGTTCAACGCAGGCACGTAGCCAGGGGGGGAGGGCAGGGAGCCCCCCCCCCCCCCCCAACATTTTCCATTTTGCAAGGGCCTCCTCCTCCCCCCCCCCCCCCCCCCCCCGCCCCCCGAACCGAAATCCTGGCTACGTGCCTGGTTCAAAGCATGCTGTTTCATCCGGTGTTCGTCAACATGATCAAGCTAGTGTATCCTTTTGACTTTATAAACCAAATGTTATAGCTGTTCCAGCGCATTTGCCCTGCTTAACCCTGTAATAATAATTTTTAAAAAATCTGGTCAGCTTAGTTGTTATGGTATCTCTGGGAATTACTTGTATCCCTGGGAATCCCTTTGTATCTCTGGGAATCTCAACCCACACACCTCATGCGTATGGTAGCTCAAAGCATGCTATGTGCTCCGGTGTTTGTCAGCATGATAAAGCTAGTGTAACCTTTTGACTTTATAAAATAACCGTTATAGCTGAGCGTATTTGCCCTCCTTAAGTCTGTAATATTAATTTTTAAAAAAATCTGCTCAGCTTAGTTGGTATGGTGTCTCTGGGAATCACTTGATGTCTCTGGGAATCACAACCCACACACCTTATCCGTATGGTAGCTCAAAGCATGCTATGTCCTCCGGTGTTTGTCAGCATCATCAAGCTAGTGTATTCTTTTGACTTGATAAACCTACTGTTATAGCTTTTCCAGCGCATTTTCCCTGCTGAACTCTCTAGTAATATTTTTTTTTTTAAAAATCTGCTCAGCCTAGTTGGTATGGTATCTCTGGGACTCACTTGGTTACAAGCTCAATCCCCGTGGGGAGTATTCTTGTATTTCTGTTTTAATATGGCTCCTACGAACCTATATGCTTTACGTAACCTTAACCTACGTGTGACGGTTGAGGGTTACAGATGAGCGTAACGGTTTTTTTCATGGAACACCAGCGCAGAAGCAGCCAAGGACGCGCGAACCTTTCCGAACGCATGTAAGGTCAGGACGGGTTCTGCGTTAAAATACTTTAACTTTAGCGCAGAATATCGTCTGCAACTCGCAACAAACAACCATTCGGGAAGTTCAAAATGGTTCGCGCGTCCTTGGATGGGAATTCAGGCTACAGTGCAGCAGCGTCAAGTGGCCCGTCCCCGGGAAGGCATAGCCGCCAATGGAGGAGATTGCGGGTCCGTCGGTCGGGTGCGCGGGACACGCGGCGTCGGGCATTAGGCACGGAGAGACGGATCCCGGGTCCGAGTGCTTCGGAGCGCCGTCGCGGGGTCCGGATTCCGGAATGCAATTTCTGCGGGGGTTGTGCACGGATCCACGGCCCAGAGATTCCCTTCTCCCGATTTGGGCGGGACAAGGAGTGGGAAAAGTGCGTTTAATTAGCGGATTCCTTCCTTGCTCAGTCGCCGTCGTCCTTTTAGAAACGGTCTTTCTGCATGCCACGGCGCTGCGCGGTCTCGATCTCCTTCCTCCTCCCCAGCTTCGTCCCGTCTGACTTCGTGGGACTTTCAGACGCTAACCAGTCAACATATCCAAACTAGGAAAGGAGCCAGCTGGGATTTGATGTTCGATGATGCAGTCACGTGGTTGGGAATAGAACGAATTAAAACGTTTTCAATTTTTTTTTTGCGTGTGTGTGAGAGGGATACACAATATATGCTCGTTAGTGACATCAATGATGTCAAGCATGTGTGGAATAATGTTGGAGCAGGATTAATACGTTTTTACGCTTTTAGATCTTGCTTGCACAAGCGTTCGTACGCATGTATACTATAGTTCATAGACGTGTAAACAAAGTGAGCTATGTCTAAGATGTATTTTCTTATGTATCTTTTTGTCCGTCGTCTCCGGTTTTTAGCTATTCTGCGTATACTTTCACTAATTTACGTGGTCGTCTCCAACTCCTGGTATGTGGGGAAACATAGTTTTGCCCTTGCCATGCCACTGGGAGGTTTCCGGGTTTGAATGGCGACAGCCATCGTTCTAGTTTTGTCTCTTCTATATTATTTTACTCGTTCAAAATTGTAATGTCTTGTTTTTTAACTCGATAGCATTTCTAAACCGAACCCTCAATTTCGTGTCCGTCCTTCTGTTTGCAACCAACGAAGCCGATTGGACGCTGGCGACATAAGCGCGAAGTCATCGTCGTGATAGGCCAATCGGCGCGTTCCGTGAACTTCGGCCCCAACTTTGTGTTTGACGAGTTTAGAGCCCCAGATGTTGCAATCATGCCGCCAAGGCGCGTGAGCGACGGCGGCGTGCCGAGGAGACTGCGGAACAACGCGAGATACGTTGGCAAGGGAAGCTCGAGAGGCAAGAAGCAACACGAAGGCCAGTGAAACGGACCAAGAACGACAAATTCGGCTGCAACGCCATCAAGAAGCCAAGCGAAGAGAGGCAACTTCGGCTACACCGCGAGCGAGACGCCAAGCAGGAGATACGAGCATTAGCAACGGAACGGCGCAACGACGAGCGATTACAAGTGTATACGGTATCCAACAAAATGAAAGCCTCAATCGCTCGTTTAATTTATTCACCGGTGCTGAGCACACCTTGGCCTTAGTCACTTTAATTTTTAGAGCGAGAATTGAGCGAAGGTCAATTTACACCTTCGCCCCAATTAATGGGGACCGGGCGAAAGCGAATCCTTCACAGCCTCCTGCAACTGCGTTATCGAATGGGTCGTTCGTAGTGTGGGAGACAGTGTCGACCAAGAAGCAAGCACCTAATCGAAGACTCGTTCTTCGTGACGTGCAGCGTCGTGTGCGACCACTTGGGGTTCCAGTCGGACGCGAGCGCTGTGAAAAACCGCTTCCCGGGGCTATCTTGCAGCGTCGTTCCCCGACAAGTCGGTAGACAGGTTCGTGGCGTCGGTAAAATAACATGCCTGTCCTGCAGCAACGCAGTACAAGGTGCAAAATGCTCCGCCATTTCAACGACAATCTGTGAAGCGATTTCGGCAACAATATTGTTTTTCGTCAACATACCGGATTTGTGAACTACGTGACCGGGGACGAGAGTAAGTGAAAAAGGTCTAATCTGGTATGGGCGACGAGAAAATAAAACATATTTCAATCTGCAAATAGTAAAAAAAAATACAGGGGAGACAAAACGAGAATGGGTGACGGTTACGCTCAGATCCTAAATGTTTTCTAATGGCGTGGCGACGGAAAAGAATGCTTTCGCCCATACTGGAAGTGACGATATTTCAAGATGGCGGCGCCCTTGTGAAAAAGGCCTATACCTTAAAGCGGATCATGCGATTCTTTGATCCGCAGCGCCATTCATCGACTGGGTTCTTTCTTGGTTCCGCTTAATTGATGAGCAATCTTCACATAAAGAGTTGCGTCGCTGACTCCGCTATTTAGCAATGGTTGTTTGTTGCGTGAAGCTAAAGAACCTATTTTTCGAGGAACATTAAAACTACACTTTGATGTCGCGAGGATTTAGTTTTTCACGACGTGGCGCGGTCAGTGGAGCACGTTTTGGCAACGCACGTGCTGCCACTGTCCTGGGATCCGTGAAGAAGTGCCGGAATAATGCTTGCGCGCGGAGAAAGTTCGACATCTGTGTTTCATGTGATTGAGTTAAAATTCACTCACATTGCAAACGCCGACTCTATGCTTTGTAACGTGGCCACAGCGTGAACAGGAATAACAGCCACTAAACAGGGCCACACAGCAAGAGCTTTCACCAAAGAAACGTGGCATGCCGTCGAAATTCCGGGCCTGTCGGCCCGACAGCCCCGCTTTGTGCGCCAAATGAAGTCGGCGTGCCCAGAGGACGTCGCAGCAGCCTCGTGGCCGGCGTGACAAGCCAACCAAGACACTTGTTGCTGCTGGGCGCCTCGCGGCACGCCGACAGCCGCGGCGCCCATAAAATCTCGGGTCGGTCCTCACAGCCGCCCCAACTCTCACACAAAAAACAGCACAAATAAAAAAAAAAAATAAAACGAGACATAGTAGCAAAAGAAAACGGAGCTTTGCGAAGGGAAAGAATCGCTGCGCGGGAGACCATCTTGGGCGCGTGCGGTACGCACTTCACAACACACGTGGCTTTGACAAACTTCACAATCTGGCCCTTCCTTTCCCCTTCCAGCCTGGAGTAGGTTTCTGTTTGGAATCGTGCCTCCTCTCGCCACCTCTTCGCCTCGCTCGCTGCCTTTTCATTCCGTGCAGCACGCACCTCGTCGTCTTCCAGATTGCTTTTCTGTCGATGTTTGAGTCGACGCGGGCCGTTTTCCCGGGGGCCTTGTTTGTTGGCGTGGCGAGTCCGCTTGTTTTATTTCTCCACTCGATGCTTTACAAGGCCGTAAAAACGCAGAGACCAGGCTAAATAACTTTCTTTCCTTTTTTTTTTCTTTCCCCCTCCCTTCTGTGCCCACACCCCCTCACGACGACGCGTACTCCGAGATTGGGAAGACAACCCCCCCCCCCCCCCCCCCACCTTCACCCATCCTCGGGGGAAGCGGGCTTCCCTTCCCTATTTCTCCCTCGATCGCGCACCTCGCTCAGAAACGTAGAGTGACGCCTGCTCTCCCACCCCTCCCCCCTTGCACCTTTTGCGTCATTTTACTTCCATTGATTTTTGTCGTTTTTGCTTTGGCTGTGTCACCCACAGTGGGTGGTGGTTGCTGGGTGGTGGGCCAGAGGAAAAACGGGGGGGGGGGGGGGGGGGGGTCCGGGTTTTTGGCGCGCCGAGGGAGATAGGGGTTGTAAAACACGCGGCGGCCCAGATTGAATAAACGCTCGGCAGAAACCGTGAAAACGGCCGTGTCTGCCTTCTGCTGTTGTTTCTCCGACGGACTCGCACATTTTGCTTTGTCGCGTTTTTTTTAGTTCGTTGCTTTCTCTCCGCGTCGTTCCTACCATGGTTTGTTTTAACTTTCGCTCTAGTTCTTGCTGCTGCTGCTGTTTCTCTTTGACGACGGGCTTCGGTTTGCTTTGCTGGCTCGCCACTGGCCGGACCCTTTCCGCCGCAGTGTTCGTCGTCTTTTTTTCTTCTTCTTTAGGGGTGTTAGCGACCCGCTGTCGCGGAAGAAGCCGCTGCCGGGTGAAGTGAGCCCAAGTTGTGATGTGGAACGAAGCGCCGCCATGCGTGCGTGGTTTCAGGGTTGGCTCGTTCGGGGTTTGGGTTAGCATCCCTCGGTTAGCTCGGTTTTACGCCCGCCCCTTGGGGTAACGATTTTGTCCCGTGCTTGCAATTCCAGTTTTTCCTTCTGCGATCACGACATGGGGGCATAAGATTCGAATAAATGAGCGGTTTTGTAGGGGTTAACTCGGGAGTCTGGTGGTCACGAACTGGCCAAGAACACGCGTAAAGGCTGAACTCCACGGAGCGAATTATGCGACGAATAACCGATGAACTTCACCTGACGGCACGCTCGCTTGGCGCGCGACGTAGCTGCCAGTGTGCTGATGGCACGCGCAGAGCAAAAGCCACTGGGCAGAATTCGTCGATTTTTCGCAGCATATAGACCAGTAATGCTCTGTTCCATGGGTGCCGTCATGTTTGCTCTTGCTGACGCCATGACACAGAATCTCGCTTTTTGCGAGATTCCGTTTTTTTCTTCAGAAACCTTTGCATATATCGTAGTGCAAGAATGTCAGAAATGCATAGTCATGAAGCTCCAAGATCAAAACCGACGCCAAAAGTGCTCTGAAAAGCTAAATTCATGTTTGTGCCCAGTCCCTTTGTTGAGAAGAGAATGGGTTTGAGATTATTAGGTTCCATTTTTATCGCTGGTGGCTATATATGTTTCGGACACTGGTCTATTTGCCGGATGGAGTCCAACCCTTAAGAGAACGATCGCAATAAGATGCTGGTTAGGCGTCTGTACGGACGGTTCATCCCATGGCTAATGAAAGCAGCTTGGATGATCAGACATGCGACATTTTTAAGTCCCCTCCCCCCCTTTCCGTAGTTCGATGAATTCGTGAACAAGTGGGACGCCTGCAAGTGGCGCCTTTGGGGATACTTAAAAAAAAAAAACGACGTTAACGACACGAAGAAAAGAACGAGCATTCCTACTGCAGCATTTAACACCCCCGCGGTCTAACCGTTGAGCAGTCAGAGCGCCCTAAGAACGCGAATAACCTCGAGTTCAATGATGTCGCGCAACTACCCCAGGAACATTGCTAACCGAAAATGAAGGGGAATTCACAATCGTACATATGCTTCACAAGAAACCAAGAGCCAGGCGATACTGTCAAACATTTTGTTGCTGCTAATTGGCCGTGAGCATGCACTAATCGGATACCTGCAAACTTTGAAACCATTCGCGATCATGTCATCTTTCTTCTCACGGGCACTGATTAAAATGCCGACAACTAAGTTGCTGAATCATCAAAATACCAAAGTGCAAAAAAAAAAAAAAACAGAACCAGGAGACATTTTTATGTCGAAGCATGGCAACGCAAAATGTTGAAAACGTTCCAACATGTAAACGCTAACTATAAATAACACAACTACAATGACAAAAATCGGAATCTCAAAGCTAAAAAAGTCAAAATATAAAATTTCTTAATGCAAAGCTGCTAAAATAAAAATCCAGACGTTGAGCAGCTTTACGGTGTGTGCACACCATTTTGATTACAGAGATACTGCGACGCACTACCCTTTGTGAACGGGGTTCTGTCTTCCAACTTTGGGGTTTTGCTGTTACTGTCGTCGACCGACTGGACGTACGTCAATAGGTCCTCAGTCTCTGTGGCGTTTGACAATGCTGATGGTGCGCGATCGTAAATCGGTGGCGAATCATTGCGATTTCCGACGTCCCCGTATTTTAGCAGTAGATTTTAATTCGAACATTCCTTAATCGATAACTGAAATGCTTACACATTACTAAATGAACATGGTATCGTCAATGCCTTTACACGAATGACGCACTTTTAAAGTTGTTTTGGTTTTATGGTAATATATTGTGAATCTCCCTAATATTTCTTTACTAACACAGCAGGCTAATGCAGGGTTTCATAATTTCATGATCTCTAACGCACTTCATAGTCACGACAGGCGGGAATGCCAACTTAAGTCCTAAAAAAAAAAAAAAAGTTGTCTACGAGGTATCCTAATGTCGTTGAGCAGACATAATTTTAGTCGTAGTTACGATGTCGAACTCCGGCGGATTCATAACGCCAAAACGACGAAGTCTTGGGACTTTATGGACATCGACTACCGACCACCATTTTGACACGATCGGTGTAGCCGACGATTCTATTGATCCCCACGCTTCACTGGTTGCCGGTATTGATGCTGCTCTTTGGCATGTCTCTGGTTGAACACTTGCCACAATATATTGGCACACAAAAACACAAAAAACGAAAAGAAAAAAAAAAACGAAAGAAGGGCAGGAGGCTAACTGAAACACGAGTACCGACACACACACCGGACGTCGAGGAAAACAAGAATTCGTGTTTTTTTTTTATTTTGAGCCTAGAGTTTTACGACTTTCTGGAGCCCTGTCAGAGACGTGCCGCACCAGATTAAAAGAAAAGTACCCCGGGGCAGTTTGGGTCGCGTGGCGGCGCCTGGGCGACAAAGCGGGCGCAGGCGGCCATGGTGTTTTCTCTTGGCCATTGTGCGACCGCCGAGCGTGGCTCTCTACCAATCTGGCCCAGCTTGGGGATCTTCTCTGGCATGCCTCGCCCACTTGTCTCTCGGTCGTGTCAGCAGGTGGCTGCTTCTACAAAGAGACCGGCCGCTTTTTTTCTTTTTCCCCTTTCCCGTTTCTGTTGCGTCTAAGACTGAATTTGTCTGTTCGCCTGTCTGTAGTTGTGTCACTGTGAGGCACACGCTTCTGCTCGTTCATGCTTGTGAGCCTGTTTGTGTGCTCCGAAAGGGACCTGTGGTGATTGTATTCGGCACGCGCGCTCCTTTTTAGTTTTAGTTTTGTTTATGGCCGTTGGGGTAGGGGAGGGGGCGTTGAGGGTGAGGCGTTCGATAAAAAAAAGCTGAGGGTGACGGTTTAACGACCACGGTTTGCTTCAGAGTGTTCTGACGTTGCCGGAGGGCTGCTACAAGATACGAACACACGCACCCACACATGCAAAAAAAGAAAAGAAGAGAGGGCACATTTTTGGAAGTCTTGGGCTTTTGGTAATTGGAGTTGACTCTTACAAACCGATACCTATATCTTTGTTATCTTTTTTTCCGAAACTCGTTCTTTCTATGCAACATGCCGCGAAGTTGAGTGTACTAGCTAAGTGCTCGACCAGAGTGTTCTGCGAAATTGTATTGTCCGTCGCGGTTAGCGTTGCGCCACAGAGAATCCCTGGTGGCAAAGCGAAACTGGTCAAGTTGAAAGTCATTCGTTTTTTTTTATTCCTGTCTAAAATTAGCTGAGCGATTAACTTGTAATCGTCGTTTTGTTGGCTTGTGACCTAGTAATGCGCGTGCGCAGAGACATGCTCCACATATCTATGCGCGCTGTGAACACGTTTCTCCCTCACATTCTTCGTTCACCAAAAATTTGAAGCGGCTTGGAAAATTACATTTTGCAAGCTGCTTCAAATTGTGCCACTGTGCCACTTGCAAAATTACATTTTGAAGTGGCACAGTGTCAAAAGACTGACACTTTTGTAGCCGTTCTGTGACTAGTTACTAGTGCTAACAATCGAGTGCACTGATCGTGTACGCTTGCTTGCGGGCGTCTGTATATGACGTGGACACAAACTTTACAACCTATACCATCAACTGTTTAAAGTGCAGCAGGTCCCGCGTGCCGCAAAATCACCCTTGCGGCAGTGCCCAACAAGTTTGAGATATTAAGCGTACAATTTTATAGCGCATGGTGGAGCAGATTTACACAAAAATAGATCACCTCGATGCCGCGAGGGCAGCCTAAATTTCGCGATACAACGCGCGAACATTTTTTTTTGTCAAAACAAACTAGTTTTCTTTGGAAACAACAAATAGAACTGGAAAGCAACAAATAGTACCGAGGAAAGCGGTCCTGTGATGATTTGGGAAAAAGCGTGGAGGAAGACAAGGGGGGGGGGGGGGGGGAACGGAAGGGGGAGACATGAACCTTATTTATGCGAAGGGGGAGCTGCCTCACTTTTGCGGCGTCTTCGAGAATCGCGCTTCCCCGCTGGAGTTGTTTTCTTGTGTCTCCCTTCTTGATCGTCGCCTGGGAGTTGTTTTTCCGCCGCGAAAACGCGGTCTTGATGCGTTATAGGGGCGGTAGAACACCGAAATCTGCATCGCCATCGTGACGTTAGATGGACGCGTGTTGGTGGAGAGGGGGAGCGGCGGTCGATAAGTCCGTAAACGTGTTTCTAGGAACGTGATGAATGGGAGCGCCTTTGAAAGGATCTTACGGGCGAGGAGAATGCCGCTTTGAATCTGTTTGAGTTTGCTTCTGTTTTGAGGAGAAATACACGGCGGGGTCTTTTGTGGTGGAGTGCACGCAAAATGAGAAAGATTTGGGAGTAATGTTTTGATCTCTCTGTGGCCTTTAAAGTCTCTTTTTTTGTTACTGTTGTTTATGCGTTTATTTTGCGAATTGCATGTTTTTATCTATCTTCTTTACGCAACGACTTTCGTTAAAGCTATATATTCATCGTTTGAATTGCTCGTCGGGTGTAATTTATGCGGCGAATGTGCTTTATATTGACCGCGTTAAAATACTTTGCCACCGTACCATTGGTTTGGCTGTGCAATAAAAGATCACAAAGTAATGAACTGACTTGACCTGCAACTTCAATCGTGACTGGCCTCGAATTCCCCAGCAATCAGTGGAAACATTGCTTTCGTTTATATACTTCTTTTTATACATTCGCCATGGGATGGTTGCTTCGTGTTCATATAAATACCGTATACCATGTAATCTACTTAATGACAGTACACCACTGGGGAGTCGTGAGCTCTTTGTGTTTGATGTATCTTAAAACGTCGCATTCGCATTTCAACCCTTTGCATTTCGGTTAATTCGTATTTAAATTCATGTTTGAAACGTATTAAAGGGCCCCTGAAAAGAAAAAAAAAACTTTTTTAAATCAGATTAATTGGGACACGCGAGTTAAAAAAACAAATTTACTAAAAAAAACTTTTTTTTTTTTTTTAAGCAATATTGACGGCGCGAGACTCGATTTAGCTGGTAGTCACCTTCTTTCCACTTGTTTTTTCTCTCGGCATTTCGGGCGTGTGGAGGAGAGGTGAATCGGCTTCGGCTTCACATTGAGGTGGAAAGAGCGGATGACCATTTTTTCTTTTTGAGGTCCTAGGCTTTGCGCGCAGAATTTCAAATAAATCTGTCGCCATCAATATTGCTTTAAAGCATTTTTTCGCGTAAAATTAATTTTTTTGACACGCGTGTCCCAACTAGACTGTTTAATAAACATATTTTGTTTCTTTAAAGGGGCCCTTTAAGACATTCAAAGCGGATTTTTTAAATGTAGGCCCATCCTAATTGAGCTACGTTTTTCTTCGTTGCTACTAAATGAGTTCGAAACGCTTCAAACGTCTAACGGCCGCCTGGCGTGAAGTATACAACATCGGGATAAATAATACTTGCCAAATAAAACGTGTGTGTGTGTGTGCGCGCGCGCGCACGTGTGTGTGTGTGTGTGTGTGTGTGTGTGTGTGTGTGTGTGTGTTTGTGTTTGTTTATTCCTCCTTGTAAATATTTGACACCGCTGTGTTCCTGTGAGGGGGCTGGGGACTAGTCAAGCTCCTTGTAAGCTTTTTTCCCCAGCTCCCACCATATATACATGTATATGGTAAATAAACTATTATTATTATTATTATTATTATTATTATTATTATTATTATTATTATTATTATTTCTTGACACTTGTGGCGTGTGCCGTGGCTTTGAATCTTCTCAGCTGTGCGTACGTATTTGGAGCCGCTCAGGCGAAGCCTTTGAATTAGGAAACCTATATTCTCATGCGCTGGGAGAAGGGCCGACGAGGCACAGGGCCAGAACTTTCTCGAATTTTAGTCACTTTAAAAACGAAACAAAAAAGCTAGAACGTTAAGAAAAAAAAATACGTTTATATATATTGTAAGGATGCAAATGCAACCTCTGCTGCGTTGCGCGAGGACAGCGCAGCAGGGGTTGGTTGCACTATTTCTCCACGGGGCGCGATACCGTCGGGGCCGAGATGCGCTCCGATTGCAAACCGAAACTTAAAGGGATACTGAACCATAGAATTTAGTGTCCATATTAAGTGGCGCACGTTCTTTCCACGAGTCAGCAGCCGCCGGTGTGCGCGAGCACACGCAACAAAAATGACGTCAAAGATCTCCATTCGCGGTTAAGATGGCAGTGAAATGCATGGGCTTCGGGCGAAAGGAGAATAAAGACAAGTTTTTAATCTATACTGTGGTGTCTGGTGTAAAAGGTAAGCGATTAATTGGTCTAACAAGCATGTAGCTTTCACTTGTAGAGATGAAAAGCCTGTCTTTATTCTAATTTGGCCCGAAGCCCATGCATTTCACTGTCCTCAAGCGCGAATGGAGGTCTTTGACGTCATTTTCGTTGCGAGTGCTCGCGCACACCGGCGGCTGCTGGCTCGTGGAAAGAACGTGCGCCACTTATTACGGACACTAAATTCTATGGTTCAGTATCCCTTTAAACACCCGTCGAATTTCTGCGGTTTTTCAGAAAGCCGTAAAATGCTGCGCGTGCCTTCTATCTCGATAATTTGTTGATTTAGTATTTTTCGATGATGCTGAGCAATTTTCTAATTGAAACTATGCCCTTAAACACAATAATAAAAAGTTAATTACACAAAAATAATTAACATTCTAATTATCCCGGACTTCAATAATTTTTCTAAATAGGCCCCTGGCTCAGGACCAAAACGACACAAGCCTTTTTTTCTTGCGACGCATAGTTTTCGCAATATCGAATTTGTCCACTTTTCGTGAAACACTTTGTACATACCGGGTGTACAGGGCTGCAGCTATAATAAGAGACAGAAAAATCGCGCGGGCGCATTATCGCACCGGTTGCTTTGTATCTGCTGCACGACTGGTAACTTTAGTGCACTACTGCGCCTCTCAGGTGCTCAAAGGCTTTCTGAAGATTACAGATTGAGTGGTGTTAAATGACGCTCAGCAAGTGTCTAATTGAAATCATACGTCTATTTTCACAAATTAAAAGTTACTTAACGAATTTTAGTTAATTGCTCGCCAGACCGTGACGCTTGTTGGCCCCTCGAATGTCCGCCGAGACCAAGAAACACATAGTAAAGACGGCATTCACGTAGCAGTAAAGACGCCCTTTTTAAAAATCTATTTCAAATGAAAAAATAGCACCCGGTATATGCGTCTAAGTAATTTTATTTCAATTTGATCTTAGACGTTACTTCTAGTTACACGTAATGATGTACAATTAGAATTACTTGTAGTATGAATGAGCACTCGCAATTACAAAATAGTCTAAGGAATAATCAAGCTGGAGTAAGATAATTACGTAAGGAAATTACTTTTCTATTATGCGAGGAACCACCGCCGTGCTCTAAGCTATGGCTAGACAGAGCATGGTTCCACTCCTGAGCGCGGGTGTGTAACTGCCGACTCTTGCGAGTCGCGATCAATAAATAAACAGATTAAGACAACGAACCCGGCAACAGCTGCCATCTTGAATACGTGTCGCTTGGTCGTACTGCAACACCCCCTCATTGGAATCTCGGAACGATGTTTGATAATTACGAAGACCAGGCTCATAATTTGGGGAATAATGAAACTATTATTAATTTAAGCCACTTGAACCATAATAAACTTAAGAAAAAGGCCCAAATAGTTCACCCGAATTATCTTAATATTTTTCTACCTAAGATATTCAGGAAGTTTGGCGACAACTCATTCGGTTGTCCTTCACCACCCTTGACTGTACTGCAGTTTGAATACATCGTGGTTGCTGGTCGGTGCCCTTAATTACAACTCGTATATTATAGTAACTAAAAAACAAAACAGATTTCAAGCGCTTTTGATTGAGGCATGCTTAAAATTAAAAAAAAAAAGGGGTCACAATGGAGTACTCCGCCTTCCTATGTAGTATTTTCGGAAAAAGTATATATAAAATTAACGTTAGTACAGTTATTAAACATATTTGTATTACTTCATAATTATGCCGAATTTGTAATAACGTGAACACAACAACTTATTGGTAGGTTCTTCCACGTGAATTTAGAAAATAAACACGCAAGACGTATATTCAAACACAATCCGTATATGTTTTCCCGTAAGAGAACAACCTTGTTGAAATTAATAAACATAAAAAAAAAACTAACGACCAAGGAATATTTTTTAAATAATAAATTGATAATTACTAAAGGTCTTCCAAAATACGTGACGTGATTGTTTGTCGACGTAGCGCACTCGAGAAACTGTCACTCAAGCATTCACACACCCAAAGAACACACCTCTCACACAGCGCCATACCGCGTGATGGTATGGCGCTGTGCGGAGCAACTATTTGGCAGTTGAGTATAACTTAGAAAAAGACTATAAATTAGCCATGTGCATAAAAACACACACACACACACACATGACGTGCGTAATAGACTAATTGTTTTTGTTTTTTTTTTAAATCTCCGCCGGTTCAACGTTTTACTTGGGCACAACTCTTTGAAGCAACTACAGATATTTGTACGGCAAAAAGGGCTTCCAGCATTTCTTAAAATTTAGCTTCGGTAATAATTTCTTTTGCTGTTAAAAAAAATCACTTCTAAAACGTGATATTATGCCGAGACTGTGTCATAAAGGAGGCAACGTTTCGTAGAAAGAAGAAATAGGAACAGACAACGTCTCAATTTTAGCGACATTATCTGTCCCTACTAATTTTTTTCTAAAACTGTACACATTTTTTTTTATGCTTGAGTTTCGTGTTGCTGCTTAAAAGTCAGCTTTAGTGATTCGTTACGATACCTCCGATGACCATACCCTATGACAAGAGGATGCATGTGGCAATGTGTCGGCGGAGTTTCGGGTATCGAAATCCCAGTTAAGGGAACTATCTACGGGCAACTTCCTAATATCGCTATGGTTAACTACAACCAGGTTGCCTGCGTAATAACTGCATTTTCAATACCTACCAGTCAAAACACACACAAGAAAAAGCTTTGACAAACTTTGCAAATATTTTAATGTAAATATAGAAAGGAAATATAGGTTCAAAAATTGGCACAGTTTCTACGTCAGCATTGTAATCTCGGTTTTAGTAGACGTAAGGCTTAATAGATACAAATACTATCTTGCTTCATATCTTGTTTCCAGCGTTACCCTATCTTGTCAATGAGTAGAGGATTCCATCTGAGGCTAGCACTTGACGTTTTATTGTGTCCAGCGATACAGGAAATTTTTTCACATATGCCATCCCAACCCTTTGGGTTCCTCTACTTGGACATAGGGACATCTGGCTTTCTTTTATATTGAAGGCCGGACGGCAGGGACCTGTTGTTCTCAAGAAAGACATGTCCCCATTTTCTTTTCCTTTCGCATCGGATGTCGATCATCGTCCAGTTGCCCTTATTGTAAGATCGGTGTTATTGATTTCTATTTTATGACCAGGCTCGATCGAGTCTCCCAGCGGAAGGTTAACGCTGCCTTTTTGTACCATGGTAACGATTCTGGGTTTAAAAACCAATACAAAAAAGTTACCAGATTTGTACGCTTATTTTTATTCGAAGACAGAACGAATTCGGAGGGAAAAGGAGATGCGATACATAAAGAAAGTTCCTGATTTGAATCTCACTTTATGTAGCATATTTTTCGCAGGCCAATACGCTCTCGAGTGACCTTTGGGGCTCTTTAGTTGCCTTATTCTGCTATTTTCTCTCAAACTAAGTTTTGTTCCGGATTTAAAAAAAAAAAAAAGAAAATAAGCATCGGATGTATCGAAAAGCCTTTTTTTATATACTTTCTTCGATGGGCTGAATATTTACTCGTATTGTCATTTGCAGATATCAGTTAAAAAGAAAAGCTTAATACGTTCGAAGCTGAAACCCTTTGTTCAGAGAATCAACAATTGAGTTAAATATTGATGTTCTAACTTCAGTCTAAAATAACGCGAGTTTAGTTTAATTCTTTTAATATTAAATTAACATCGTATAGGGATGTTTCTTTTTTATATATTCCTGGCCCTGAAGATATAAACGTTCTCTATCTCGATCACACTTAAACGCGGTAATGAAGTTTCATGTGTTGAAGTATTTAATAAAAGTAAAACAAAAATAACACGTTCAATGAATGCCATGTCTGATGTCGTGGCAGCACAGTATACATATCACACACAAAAAAGCTTAACAATATTTGTTACAAAAGCATACGTTCAGCTTTCCATTCTCTGTTTCTGTGAGATGATATTGTTTAACTAATTTCATGCTGTCAAGTATCTAACTTTTTATATCTTTAGCTTATGGAACTCCTGTTGTTTTTTTGCAGTTTTTGACGCTCGTTGTCGATTATTTTATAAAGTGTCGTGAAGTGCTTTGAGAAAATGTACTGCAATCATTACACATAACCCCTCTGAGATTTATACTTAATGGACGCCCTAAAAGTCTACACGGTTGCGTATTTTTTTTACCCTGAAGTTGGAAGAGAACATGACAGTTAAAATATAAAAAGACAGTTCTAAGTGCCACTAGTTTTTTCACTCCGTAAAACTTCTTCAAAGCAGCGTATCTTCTTTAAAAGCCGCTTGGTATACTACGATACATCAGCACCAGTAACAAATAAAATACGATGGACGTGACGTTTTCTATAACTGAGGGCAGTCTTCATTAAAAACCGATTCTTTCTAAAGTGGCGCGCGCGATGTTGTTAAAATGCGAGTGCGTCGAAGATCCCTCAAAAATGGTTCGTCTTTTTTTCGATTCCGCTCTCCCCTCGACTTTCTAAAGTTTTCTTCTCCCGTTGCCTTTTTTTTTTTTCTTGGGACAATTCAAAAGAAATTCTTTTTGGATATATTTTTTTTTGTCGGCATATTGCTGTCCACTTTAGCGGAGTCGCTATCGTACACTGACCCGCTTCAAAACAAGTTACTTTCCTCAAGTCAGGATGATATATTGTCCCTACGTGCCGTTACCAAGTTATTTTTTTTTTATTTTGATTCTCAATATATAACGTAGGACTGTGCTCATCTTCGAAATTTCTGTTTGCAAGGCGATTTGTATTTAATATGCTCGGAAAAAAAGTGCTTTGGATGAAGAGGTGGCACAGCAGATGTGAGTAATGGTGACGCTCCTAGTCCTAGTAGTATTGACATCTTCTCTCCGACGACATTCTTTGTATTTTTCGAATTGCGTGCTTGGCGTACCAACTGGGTTTGTATTTCTGCTCTTTTTAATTATGTTTGTCGCATCGCTCAGGACGAGCCGTATCATTGCTATTAGTACACAATAATGCCTTATGACATGATACAATAAAGTTTTAATTAAAAACATAAAGGCGTTGTTAGTTTGGGTTGGAACGAGAGCAATGTTACTTGCAACGTTACGAGAACAGCTAATAAAAAAAACAACATATTTTTGAGGATGCTCATTAAAAGTTATGCAGCTGTTTGAGAAAACTATATGTGACAGTCAATGAAGGTTTCCCTATAATCATTTGTTCAGAAGAACGCACTCTTGCACTCAGGTGCGTTTGTGAAGAGAGAGATAGAGAGAGAGATAGAGACAGTTGCTTACTCTTGTAGTGCTTCTGAAATTGTAGTGCGTGCTTTATTATAATGTCCTTCCTTCTCTAGTTTTCAAGAACACTGCACACGATGCACGTCGTCTTGCTTGTTGGCATTTATGCTTTCGATACTAAAAGAGACAAACACTTTACGGTTGAGCTCGCCATGCCTGTATACATGTAGGTGAGTGAAAGATAGACACCCATCTCTACTGTATACTGCTAGACAGTATTAACGTGAACAATATATCGCCGTTTTTTTATCTTAGGATGTGAAGTTTGTCCCCTAAACTACTAGTGTTTTGGAAAGGGTTCTTTTGGAATACTAACATAAGAGATAGAGTTTGGTGACCGCCAAGGGCTTTTGAATGTATAAGGTCAAAAGCGCCGATGACTTGTTCTGGCTAGCTAACCTGAAGCCACTTTAGTGGCCGCTCGAGGTTAGTTTACGGCGGACCAAAAGCGCAAATCGGCGCGTATCTGTATTCTGTACCGTGTGTGACTGGACCTGCTGTTCTGTCTAACCGAGGAACTCCTGCTGACGACGACTCGAACTAGGAATTGTCTTAAAATAAAGTCTCCATCTCTCTCTCTCTCTCTCTTACTGGGTATATTTGACTGACTCGCCTACACTACAATATTTTTGCGATCCTGGAGGCCCGCTGGCGATGGAATGCATATATCCAAAAGAATACGCCACTGTTAATTTTAGGATACAATTAACGGTGCGCTTCCCTTAATTTTCTGAGTCGAAATAGCACCATGAAAGAAAGATGGAACTTCAGAGTGTCGAGTTGGGCCCAGTGATACTTGAGCTATTACCAGCAAACCAATAAAAACGATTTTCACGTACGGCGGATGAAAGAATTTCATCAGTTCGCAAATATAGTATTGCCATTACTCGAGACTGATGACGGAACTTTTTGAGTTGCCGCGTGTTGGAAAATGCAACAGCGCAGAAATCATCTTGCAATTCATACAGGAATGACTGATTCTAATGTACAAGGTAATTTTTATAAACTTTACAAACAGTAAAAAAAAGAAGGGTACACAATCCGGTTTGTGCAGGTCAGTTATTACGGCGCGGGGGCATAATATAAGGAGTTAGAACTTGTTAACTACAGTTTTAGTAAGCGAAAATGAACACACGGTTTTCATTAGAAACTTGCTGAGCGTCACCGAAAACTACCGTAAGCAGTAAATTTTAGTACATCTGGAGCGCGAGGGAGCTGGGCGGTGGTGAGCGGAAGTGACCACTCATGCAACGGACGCAAGGCTGGCGCTGCAAAAACGTGGATGTTAAGTATGGGTGGTGTAATCATCCGCGTTTTCGCCGCACCGCCAGCCTTGCACCTGTGTCCCGAGTGGAAAATGTAGCTCACCTCCGCGCTTCCCACGATCTGTAAAGCTTTCTAACTTTTACTCATTGAGTGATTTTCGACTATGCTCAGCAAGTCTTTAATTAAAATTATCTGTTTATTTTTGTAAATTAAAAGTCAATTAAGAAATATTAGTTCAATATAGTAGTTATCGTGACGATTAATCTCCTATATTATGTCCTCGTGGCCGTATATCTCCTGCACATACCAGATTAGTGAATGCTCGCGGATAACTTTCTGTGGCATTTTGAAAGAATTGAAGAAAGACTGCGTGGGACAAGCTTTGATGGTCACTCAAGATGTGCAAGCGTACGTGCTCCCATAGGTTGAGGGAATAGCCATGGAAAGTGGCCCGGAAGTATATATTTAAGGTTTTTTTTTTTTTTTTTTTAAACAAATCTGTAAAGTCAAACATAAAGGCGCACTGTGCATAGCTTGATTCACTCTTTAGTGTGGAGTGCTAATGTCAACTCGAAAGATATCTTATAAATCACACGTCTAGAAATAATAAAGAAAATGCTTTTAGTGAAAATAGTTTACTTGCTGAAGCTAAAATGCAAAATAAAAGTGATTTGAAAAACAGGAATTCTAATGCTTTATTTATTACTATTTCACCATAATTCATGGTAGAGTGAAGACAAAATAGCATTAACAGTTCGGACCTGGAGGGGGGATTTTGTACAAGTGTGGTGGGACCTCGTCAGGAAAAATCTGGTTACCTTTTGTTCCTTACCCGTGACTTCATATAAAGTATTATTCGACAAAAAAAGATAAAATAACAAAAATAAAATTAAGCAAAATACTGATTTAAAAAAAAAGGTCTTCAACACTGAACAGGAAGAGGAGGCAAAATCTACTAGAAAGTGGCCAGACCATGGTGGCAAAATGACATGAAAAGTGACAAAACTTGTATTTACACAAACGTCTAAGAGAGTCGAGTCGCCTGACTTGGCTCACTCGCTCTGAACCAGACTTGTGCCCGTTACTTGGAAAATATAATGAATTACAATTACAAATTACTTCGGCTTAAATTAATTAATTACCGTTACTAATTACTTCCTTCAAAAAGTAGTTGATTACTTTAGTCGTTACGGTACAAGTTACTTCCACGTTACTTTGCTCGAATACTTTTCAAGAAAAAAATATTCGATGCTTTTATAAATTTGGAATTCATTAATGCTTTCAATATATCACACTGTTCCAAATAATAAAAAATGAAAGCAATACATTTTATCTTATTAGTCGGTAGCAAGATTAAAAATGCAGTAAAAACTCGCCTCCAAGTCTGCGCACGCTACTTCCGTAATGTTTTGATTGTGTGTTCGCGAGTCTCCGAAATATTATCACAGGCAGAAAGCTGAGAGCGCAGGTGTGGGCAGAGCTTTCGTTGCTCTGGCGCTTCTTTCAACAAAGCATTTTTGAATGCCATATCTTCGTGCCCATCGACAAGTTGCTACGTCGACCCAGCGACGTTTGATTTCATCGGACGTGTCCACGTTAGTTTCATTGACACATGTTGCAACGTTCCGTCAACAGCTTTTTTCGGTGCACATAGCCTCGGCCGCCGGCATCCTCGTGGTAGCCTAGCTTGCAGAACCCTTGGCGTTTCCAACGAGGTTTGCCGTAAGCCCGAACCTGAAATTATAATTCCTTTTTCCCGAACGGAGCGGAGGGAGGCGAGGAGTGATGGGTGATCGCGCGAAGCACGCAGGAACTAAGACACACTCCACAAATAGAGCAAAACATACTGCTAGCTCATAAGAGCTCAGGCACTTAACATCTCCGTACACACCCTGCGCACAAAATGAAACACACACACACACACACACACACACACACACACACACACACACACACACACACACACACACACCACACACACACACACACACACACACACACACACACACACACACACACACACACACACACACACACACACACACACACACACACACACACACACACACACACACACACACACACACACACACACACACACACACACACACACACACACACACACACACACCACACACACACACACACACACACACACACACACACACACACACCACACACACACACACACACACACACAAACACACACACACACACACACACACACACACACACACACACACACACACACACACACACACACACACACACACACACACACACACACACACACACACACACACACACACACACACACACACACACACACACACACACACACACACACACACAAACACACACACAAGCACACACACACACAAGCACACACACACGCACACACGCGCACACACACACACAAACCGCTACAGTCAAGCTGCTCAAGAACCATCGATCACAATGCAGACAAATAGAAAAAAAATGAAACCAACTATCAAAAAAATTAAAATAAAACGGGCAAGCGCGGGAACTTGGGTCCACCTATGAGTTAATGTTTCTAGAAGCATACATCAGAAACTCTATAAAACTCATTGATCATTTTTGTGAAGGAATGGCGAAGGTGGTGCGCATCTTGCATCCCCGGTTGAAACGGGAGAATTCCTAGTGCGCTGGAGGGCTGTTGGTGCCCAAACGACACTCACTCACGCAAACACACAGAACGGGAGCCGTGACATCATTCCTCGGTGGAACGTTTCCGTGCGTTCCAGGCGTGCCCACTACCTTGCAGTCCGCGCCCAAATTATCTGCCTGTCTTGCGTATCATTTTCTCAGCCCAGACACTCTACTCCGTTCCGCCCTGCGATGGACTGCAGCGGACGATCTATTCCACTAAAACTCGCAGGGTATTGGGTTGGCTCCGATGGCTCCTAGCGGCCGCTGTGAGTCAGCGTAAAGTGAAACGGAGTACACAGTCTACGGCTCCGGACATACTTCCCTATTGGCAGTGTCCGTCAAAGGTCCAAAAAGAAAAAAATAAGAGATCACAACATGAGAGCTCGTCTCTTTGGCGCGTGCAGTGGAAAGGGTTGGCTTTTGAGCGGATGTTCCCTCGCCATGCAGAAGAAAAAAAAAACATTTACGAAACAACATCAACAACAACAACAACAACAATTTTCACCAATCACTTAAATGAATAAACATATTGACTACACAATTAATAAGGCCAGTAAAATGTTGTTTTGTATCCGTAAAATTTCAAACACGCGTCCCGAGACGTAAAAGAAACTCTTTACTTCTTGCACGTAAGGTCAATGCTTGATTATGCGTGCGTTATATGGGATCCCTACCAGCAGTATCTGATCGATAGATTAGAGAAACTTCAAAATCAAGCAGCGCGATTTGTTAGTAACAACTACGATCCATACGCTAGTATGACAGAGGTTAAAACCATGCTGGAATGGGAGCCCTTGAGCATTCGAAGGCAAAAATTAAGATTGAAGTTTTTCCATCGCATTTATTATAAGTAATACTGGTATTAATAAGAATGAGTATCTTTTGGGGCCAACGTATGTTTCAGCTAGGTGTGATAACTCTAGAAAAGTGTTTGAATACTCCTATAAAACAAACAGCTTCTGTCATTCTTTTTTTTGTAAAGACAATTAGAGAGTGGAACTTGCTGCCTGGTGATGTGGTGAGCACCTTGGACAACAGTGTATTTTTTTCTCGGCTGTATATCTAATCTGTGCGTACAAGTGATCACTTTGTGTTTTTTATGTATGTGTGTTATTTCCTGCCCCTCCTACAATAATGCCCTCAAAGCGATGTAGGTACTATGTAAAAAAAAAAAAAAAAAACAAGAACAGGATTTTGAGAACACTATTGCACCCTTCAATTTTTTTTTTTTGCTATACGTATATTTTGTATCATTTAGTAATTTGTATGCTGTTGAATTGACTGAACATAGGGTGTTAATTGCGGTAATATACTGAGATGTTAATAAAATTAACGAGACGAGTAACTTTAAAGTAATTCGTCGCAAAGATTTTGCAAGGAAATTACGTTACTAATTATTGCCGCCAAAATGCAACGTGGGTATTACAAAATTGATTGAAGAAATAATGAATGACTTCCCAAGTCCGCTTTGAACAGTTCAGCAGCGGTGTGCTCTGATAAAACAAATATCAGCCTCACGGCTTAAAATAAATACTGAATTATATTAAAGCTATACTTAATAATGAAAACAAATACAACACCGCCATAGCACAATTAGAGTTTTACTGCGTCAGAGTAAATTCAATATTTGAAAACATAGGTAGAGCTTATAGACACAGACCGTGTTTTCAAATATTCAGAACCAACTCGCTCAACAGGCAGCAATGATTAAGTTCAATACTTTCCTTCGAATTCCGAAATTGTCGTTTAGCATTTCTAAATCCGGCCGTACTGCTATTCTTATCGCATTTGTACTTTCCTCCATTTTTTTTTGCATCCGTATAGTCAGATGCAAAACATGATTTTATTTGATATTATATAACAGTGCAACTCGAAACGTTTTATACGCTTAAGTTTCCCAGCAATGTATCAATGAGCTGAATTGTGAGAAATGCTTGTTCACATTGGAAGTTTCTGCAGGCTTTTACGTGGCATGCATGTATGATTGTCCCTATTTAACGCCTGAATGCATTTGCTGAATGCGATCTTATATCCGTCTCAAATTTATTTTGTATTCAAGTTAATTACTTCGGCACCTCTGGCTCATTTACGGGCAAGAAAATGCAAACCAGTAAACCCTGCAAAAATACTACTACTACTGATAATAATGAATCCAACCAGACGGTACGAGGTTCATCTGACAGCTTCGGCAAGAGGGCGCTGCATTTGGTGAAAGTCTAGCACCGTGTGACCTCTGATCGCGCAACCCTGATCTCACGCATATCTGAAAACAGTGCAAGTTGAACTGTTCGGTCGGAGGATTCCCTACTGCAAGGCACACGTCATATTGCAAAGCACTGATGAAGCCAGACGGTGCTTGTTGTATTGCGGGAGGGTCGGTCGGACGCTCCATAGAAGTCGTGTTGAGTCGACTCGACGATGTGTCAGCGCTCCTCTGATGCTCGCTTTGAAGTTTGATCTCGGAAGTTACCGAGACTAAACTATCCCGTCGTGTTACTAGATCCTCCGCTCTGAAGCGACGTCGACGCTGCCGCGCTGTTTCGGTGTTTACGTAGTTTGTCACCCACGCGGTTAGCGTTTGCAAGTTATGTCTCGCCTGTTCTGGCCGTCGGCACCCCTCCTCGTATTGGAGAGCGTACGTTTATGCTGTCATCGAGACGGTACGATAATGTTATTACAAAATATATCATACTCATCCTACCTCAAAAGAAAAACGCCTCCTCGACCCCGTTTGCATTTATTCACGCATCAATCGTACGCTCGAAGTTGGCATTCCTCATTGTGGAACATCGGCATTTAACGATTTATTCCTACCTAGCCCATCATTAGTGTAAAACCATTTATTCCCATAATTAATATCGATACCATCGTTAGATTTGTTAAACACGGCTCTTGTTATAAAACAGTGAATGGCAGAGGCGAGCTGGTGTAGGTTTATGATTTTGTTAAACCACCTTAGACGGCGTAAAAAACGAAAGTCCAAAGTAGAAAAACTAAATAAATAAAGAAACAGAATGACAGAAAATTTTATATTCTGACAGAAGATATTTTGTTCTTTTTTTATTCAAGTTTAGATTATTCTTGTTTTCCACTCAGTCACAGGAGCCTTAAAAAGATATTGCTATTACTAACTATTTTTGCGTAAGTATTCAGGGACTGCGTTTTTCTCCTATTGCAATGCTTTTTAGTTGTTTTTTAGTCATTTACTCCCCTTGTAACGCTCTTTAGACCAAAGGTACTATAATAAAAAAAAAAAAAAATAATAAAGGAAGGTTGGACGGCGCATTGTTGGTGTGCTTTCGTAGCACACGAATATTTAACTTAACAGAAATACAATTTCTGCTATTAAATTTTTTACAATAAGAAATATTGTGTTTTTTTTTTTTGACAAAACATGCTATTCAGATTTTAAAAAAAGCTGTCAGAATGTGGAAATCACGCCTGCGTGTAAGTTTTTCAACGTGTAATGACACGTACGATATTTTACTCTAAATGGCCAATCTACTCAGGTTGCTAACTTTTCCAGTTTCCGGACCACCGCTAACGACGACCGCCTGCCGAAGGTGACCGGGTTTGAACTTCGAACCCCTTCGAGGTGAAATCGAGCCCGCTGCTCGCCCTCTCGCGGACAAACGAAGAACAGGAGGAGCGCGGACGGCGACGGCGACCGCGCTCGGGGTCTGGTCGCCGTCTTCGTGCATCATGCATATTTAACGAAAAAAACAAAACAAAGCGAGTGCTTTAAATTAGGAACTGTTGTGTTCCGCGTCACATCTTTTAAGCATCAACATGATCACTTTCTTAACGCATGCCATCGTCTACGTCACACATGAAATGTTCCTGCCCTGACCGTCTTGTTTTCGCAGCCAAATACATACATTTTAGCACACTGAGCGGCGTCAGCGAGCAGGGGATCGGGAAATCCTGAAGAATCCCGTAGAGAATCTGTACCCCGTATCTTCCGCCATCTTGGAACGACTGGCCCGCCAACTATTCGTCGTCACTACAGCCCGCCGCTCGACCTCTCGCGGACGAACGAAGAACCAGAGGAGCAGGGATGGTGTTCTTCTGTTCTGCTCGGCGTTTCGCAGTTTTCACGTAAAAAGAAACAACAAAAACGAGTGCCTTAGTATAGCAAGTGTTGTTGTTCGCTTCGCAACAGCGTTGCGCAAAGGGACCGGGATGCCTAATTTCATTAGGAACTTTTTGTACATCGCATACGCCGCGGATTTCGGGTCCTGCGGTCGCCAGCGCAATCTGTCCTCAACGTGACGGCAAAAGCACCCACTAGTAGGGCAAAGGCCTTGCGCACGACCTGAAAAACGTTCAGTATTTCCACAAAGTAGGAGAGAACTGCTCGTGTGACGGTATATGAACGATATACATCGGGAATGGGTTCGCATTTTGTGCGCCGAAAGTTCGTGACACAAAACATGACTGTTTTCTCCAAGCACTTCCAAAAGATAGACTGCGCGTACCTGCTTTCAAATAATTACAGGGGCAAATAAAGAAATGCTTGTACCGTACTTAAGCGCGCCTGTGTGCCGATCGTGAGGTGTGCTTAGAATGGGCAGTTTTGGCGACACAGGTCTCGGCGATGCGAGTCACACGGTACACAGGTGTAGTATACTTTATAATTTAATATTTATTTTGACGGCGTAACAAATCAAACCTCCAAACTCGCCGATGGCGGTATTAGGCAGTTCTTACATAACGTTATCCCATGCTACCGTAAGCACGCGGCAATCATAAGTGTGCTAGAAATCATGCTTCAAAGGTGCAGAGCGAACTTCCGGTCGCAATGCTTCGACGCTATGCTAAAACTGCCTACTGGTAACCATGGCGCAGGTTGAACACGTGTTGCGATAGACTAAAACAGCGATGGTGTGCAGTGAGGTGTGAGCCTCTGACACAGACATCAATACTGTGAACGCTGCTCTACCGGACCTTGGCGGTCACCATGCGTGGCTCACGTTTTAGAGCACTGGTGACCTGGTGCAGCGAAAACACCACGATATTTTCACCACCCAAAAGAATATTTTTCCACGCACAATGATGTGACCGGCGCCCAATACACGCTCGCCCTCCTCAAAGCCTCACAAGTTCTGTGATGTTTCCGCAACTTCTGAAAAAAGGAAAAGAAAACATGCTGGTTTTCCTTAGTACGTCAACATCTCCGTCACCTGCAATACGTGCCTTTCCGGACCATTCCGCATTTTCAGCCAAATAAATTCATTTAAGCACACTGACCAGCTTTAGCGGGCAGGCGCACGGAAAATCTGTCTCCGTCTCTTCCGCCATCTTGTAAGTTTCGAATAGACGAACTAAAATCTCTGACGTCACGCCCCTGTGGTGGCGCTACTGTCTGCACCGCGCATGCGCAGATGCATCGCCTCGGGCGAATCGGGTTTCTGCGCACGAGTAGTGCCCTCACCCGGTTTGGGCAAACGCGGGTTTGTTTGTAAACAGTGTGCTGGAGTTTGCGAATACGTGCGATTACGTGATCCAACATTGGTGTGCACATTTAAGATTTCAGTGATGTCAAGCGGATTCTTCAGGCTCTCAATTGGAGGCTTATGTGATTACATTGCCGCGAAAGCAGAAATCTGAAACGCGCGTGTTTCAGTTGTTCGGTGGATGCGGAGAAACACACGCGCGATCGAAACACGGGGGCCTTTTTAGCCTGGGTTCCTGTAATGCTTTGAATCATGAATCGTCCTGAAGAATGATTGGTAACATCAAATGTCCAACGAAGATGGGCAAAAACCGGCTGACAAACGCGTCTGAAGGAGTTTGTAAAGAATGCCCTTCCCGTAATACGGCAGTTCTAGCATTCAACCATGTGGCATCACCGCAGGCATTACCGCGTATGCGTGTCGTTTTGTCGAGCTCGGTGCACCGACCTTTTGCCTTTTTTGACGAGCGCTAGGTAGTACAACCAGACGAGAAGGTGAAAAAGCTGGAAGCGGTGCTATACAACACGCTTCCGAATGTCGCAGCTACCGTCTCGTTCACTTTGAAGTTCCGTCAACACGTCTGATTTACAACGTCGTTCGATACATTAGGTTCGTCCTGGAGCGCGGTCGGCTTCCGTTTGAAGACACCACTCCGCTCCAAAAGGCTATTCCGAGGTTTTGAACGGCAGTAACCCTTTGAATCGGTAGCCGCGTGCCTCGAGGGGGCGGTGATAGCCGTACGAAAGCCAGACGACGGAGAACAAAAAAATAAAGAGGGAGGGGACGGGGGTGATACTAACAGCCCGCCAAGGTCAGGCCGCTTGTAGAAAACCAGACTCTTCAAAAGATTAAAAAAAAGTCTGTTGTTAAAAGGAAACATTTTTTTTTTTGTTCCCGAACATTAACCCTTCCAGAAGTGCGAACCAGGGGAAAAAAAAGAGCTCGTTTATTTCTATCCCTTTTTTTGACAGGCTTTTAGTCGCAGAGATTGTCGCTGGTTTTCGTTAGCCGGCTACCGTCTGGTGCGCTACTCTAAGGGGAAAAAAATCTTTTGGCTTCTTTTGACATCGTTTTGATTTGTGTTCCGAGAGTGTCTGTGTTCACAAGAGTGAGTTGAGTTGGAGTTGAGAGGATGCTTGCACCCCAAAAAAAAAAAAAAAAACTGTGCCCAGCAGGCTCTCTGTAGCAGCCGTTTTTTATTTTTTTTTTTGCTCTATAATTGACTTTTTTTTAAGGCTAGTTCAGGATGAATCGTGGAAGTGCCGTTTGAAATTTTTTTTTTACGGATTCAAGGAAATGGTTAACATCTGTGTGAAGAAATGTCTTTTTTCTCTTCCCTAAAATATAGCCAAAAACCCAAACTGAACACCCCCCAAAAGAAAACACAATGAAAAAGTAACCCGACAATTAAAAAAAGCCGGCAAAAAAAAAAAAAACAAAAAAAACAAGAAAAAAAAAACGTACTAACGAGTTTCATTATTTCCGAGCGGTAAATATAGAAACAAAATTACAAAATGTTTCATTTCAAAGCTTAAAAAAAAAATCTGCTGCAAGTTACACGTATCGAATCAACGCAGCATTGTTCAAAGTCCTATTAACAATATCAAGGTATGTTTTGCAGTGTCACAAATTGTCTCATTAACGATAAATCAACTAACTCGTTAAATATTAATTTACGGGCCATCCGTCCAATACAAAGTTTCTAGAACGTGTTGGTAAACATCCCGTTAGGTCGTTTCTAATTTTGTTTCGAGCTTCGACAAAATCGCGCGAGATTTAAGCGAATCCCACATGACTGAGGGCACTAAAATCACAGTTTGCTCGTGGGTAGAAATGGGGAATTTGCCTTAATCTCGCGCGCTATCTGGAACAAAAATTTTACTGAACGGTTATTTTAATGGAAAAGCATTTGTATTTGAGGATTTGCGCATAAATTAGGATTGAAAAAGTTAGATGATTCATCCGCGTTAATTCACCAGTTCGGCACATTCCAGAAAATATTTATTGACTCGCTCAGCAGGACTGTAAAGGATGCTGCGTTAGTTCCACACGCAGTAAGCGCAAGCTATTATTTTTTAAAGCTTTGGCACATTTCATCTTAAACACACTGTACAAAAAGGCTGGGTAAGCGAACTTGAGAATACGTCGCGTTAATATGTTTTTTTTTTTTCTGAAAGTTTTTTTTTTTTTGTGCCAAACAATATTGACGAAGGAGGCTACCGAATTGCTCGGTATCTGAGGTGGTACTATGGACAGAAATTTAGAGTGCAGTCCACTTATAACGACAATGAGAAGACCCAAAAATTCAATCGTTATAACTGATTTTTGTATCTAGACTAGAAACTGATCACTTCTAGTCCAGAAACAGTAGAAACTCATCGTTAAAAGCATCGTTATATGTGGTATCGTTGTAAGTCGATTGCACTGTACCGAGCTCTGCATGAAGTTTCGTATGTCTTTTCTTTAAAAGAAGAAAAAAAAAAAAAAACACATCATACCGAACCTTCAGCTCACTAAGCTGGAACGCCGCTTGTACCAATTAATAGAACGAAAACATGCCTTAACTTGCTCCAACATTGGAAGTCATATATCTTCTCGCTACGCTAATACGCTTCAACAGGTACAACAACAAAATATAAAAATTAAGTTTTAATATACTTTTTGTTTTTAGAGATAAGGGTAATACCAAGAGGGAAATTTATGGAGGACTGATATAAATAAAAAAAACATCCCTATTTATTTTAATTACATTTCGTGACTCTCGAATAAAACTTAATGGAAAACCCTGCGCAACATTTTAATAGTAATATTCATAATCTTAGATAGCGAAAGATCAGCATTATACTACCAATGTAATTTATTTCACAATACTGCCAGCCCTGCCAAGGGCCAAAACTAGGAGTGGATAATACAAAACAAGGAATGTACACTGCCTTCTGTACACCGCACACGCACAAAAAAAAAAAAAAAAAATGACGGTGTTACAAGTCCGCTTACAGAGGGGTGCCAAAAAACACATACATATATTTTTTTTTATTCAAACAACACACGCAGAGCTTTTTCGAAATCAGAAATCGACTCGAGAGCAACGACAGCACCTGGAAGTTTATTCCAAAAATCTATAGCCTGCACAAAAAATGATCGTTTAAATATATTTATACGGGCGTGAATGGGTTCGAGCACTTTCGGGTGATGTAAGCGTTCTGAACGGTGGCTTTTGGGTGTTAAATATTTAGAGATGTCGATTTTTAAAAGATGATTATAAATCTGAAAAAAATAATTTCAGGCGTTGGCATATTCTTCTTTTTTTCGAGGGTTCCGTGTCTGCCTGCTTTTTTAGCTCCGTCACAGGCGTCGTAGTCCTGAAATCAGAGAATATTGTACGCACCGCAAGTGACTGAACCTTTTCAAGCTCTTTAGAAAGCGTGGCCTGCCAGGGATCCCACACCTCGGAAGCATACTCCAGTGTTGGCCTTACAAGAGCTTTGTAGGCAACAAGCTTAACCGAGGGAGGTGTCCTATACAACTTCCTTCGTAAATACCATAGTTTTTTAGTTGCCGTTTTTGTTACATAATCCACATGTTTGTTTCATTTCAGATCGCTAGTGATAACCACACCCAAGTATTTATAGCTGTCAACTTTAGTAAGCCTGACAGAGTCAAGCTCATAGTCAAAGTAAAATATATTTTGCTTATTCGTCAAGTGCATGTATTGCGTTTTCTGGGTGTTTACTATCATATTATTCTTTTCACTACACCATGACGAGATGCGATATAAAATATCATTTACTTCTATCTGATCGTTAACTGACGAAATGGGAGCATATATAATACAATCATCGGCAAACATTCTTACTTTCACGCGCCCGTTACTGCAGATAGAAAACGAACTGTTAACAAATATTAAGAAAAGCAAGGGACCCAACACGGAGCCCTGTGGAACCCCTGAGTACACTTTCAACAATTCCGAAAAGGTGCCATTTACATCGACAAACTGCCGGCGATTTCTGAGTTTTGCGCTAATCCATCTTATAATCAATGAAGGAACACCGTAGTCTATTAAAACATTAATTAGTTTAAAATGTGGTACTCGATCGAACGCTTTAGATAGATCGATAAAAATGGCATCCACTTGCAGGCGATTATAAACATAACCAGAAATCTCATGATAGCATTCAAGTAGTTGGGTTGTTGTTTAATACCCTTTCCGAAAACCATGCTGATTGGAACTTAGGATGCCTTTGTCCTCCATAAAAGAAACTAGCTGCTTATTCACAATGTGTTCTAGTAGCTTACATGACGTACAGGTCAAAGAAATAGGGCGATAATTATCAACTGAATCACCCTTCGCACTCTTTTTCACGGGCACAACTCTTGCTAATAACCAATCGTCCGGTAAAACAGAGTCTCGGAGTGAAATGAAGAATGATGTATTATTGCATATAAGCAGCTCCTCTGTCTATACTTTTTTCCCTGGCAGCGTGGAAAGTAGAGTGCGAATCGCCACGATTAAAGCCCAACTTGCCACGCGTCGGGATACAGGCGGAAGTGCCGGGTGAGGGTTTTATTCGGTGACGTCACACCGTCGCACCCGGAAATCAAGAGTTTCTGTTTCTCCCAACAGCCGGCACTTAATCCGGAAGCCGCGAAGCTTAAAACCCGCCGACTATAACATTCGATACCTTCACGTATCTTTTTTACGTCTTTATTTATTTCTTTATTTTCTTTTTGTGGAGGGGCGCCGAGGGTACGCCGCTCGGAGCCCGTACGCCTCATTCAGTCGTCCTTTCCGCACCTTTCCTGGCAAGTACTTGGGCGTAATCTTTTGCTCTTTCCTTTTTAAAATTCGTGCTTTTTATACAGACATTTTATCTGTTTGTTTTTTGACTGTGGTACCCGCTGTAATCTGTCTTACTCATAAGCGCCTTTGTTATATTGTCTTCCCCCCCCCCCCCCCCCTTCTTAAAGGTATGAGACTATCGTTTTAATCGATCAGGATTATTTCCGAGACTCGTTGAACTTATTTGATCGCCATTTCAATGGACATCCTTCCCACATTAAGTGCACGCGAGAAGGTACGCATTTTTAAGCCTTCCTCTCACGCGTTTCATTTCTAGGCTTCCATTTTACAGCGATGGCTGTTATTGGCTGTTTCCACCACTGGAAACGACGTCCGCTGTGGATGTTGTAGTAGTTGATGTTGTAGTTGGCGTAGTAGGGCGAAGCTGTCCGTCGTCCATGTTGCCAAATCTTGGAAAAAGATCGCCCGCCGCCCGCGGGAATCAAACCTGGGTTCGCTGCGTGAGAAAGGGGGGCGTTATCATTAAACTACACTATATATATATATATATATATATATATATATATATATATATATATATATATATATATATATATATATATATATATATATATATATATATTTTTTTGTAACAAGAACAGTGTTTATTCACATCATAATTACAAAAACGATTACACGTGCAACCTTTTTTATGCAGTTCTTAAGAGGTCTAAGGAGGAAACGTACCTCGAAGGTTACATTTCATTGAACTCTTGCTCCTTATACTCGTATATACGTATATAGGGTTATTGTGCTACGCGATGCCCACTGCACGCCCTCTCTCGTAAGATACAAAGAAATAGCGGATAACAAAATGCCGCCATAGTACTGTCAATGGCAAGAGCTCGTCCCGGGACACGAGCTCTTGGCATTTCCGGAGCCCGCTTTCGTGCGCTTCAGAAAAACAAAAAAAAGGAAAACAAAAGTTTTCGGGAGAAAATTTTCAGATGTCTATTTTGTACCGAACGCTTTGGTTCATGCCCCCTCAGAAATAAAACACGAAGGAAAGCGCAGCAACGCAGATGCTTCGTCACGGAAGCCGTCATGAGGCCGGCGGGGTTCGTCGCGCCTGCGCAGTGGAGAGCGCGATGTCACCGCCGGAGCGCAGTGTGCGATAGGAAGACGTGACGCGCTGCTTGTAGGAATGCGCTGCGCGTATGAATGCTTTTAACTTCCTAGACGTAAGCAGTCTCTGCCGAAATTATTTTTCTACCTGCCATTCGAGACCAATTCTTTTAGGGGCCATTTTTAGAATGGGACTATTTATGCCGGGGCCACTTTTGTTTTGAGGCCATTTTTCCGGTGCCACTTTTCCTACACCCGTAGAACGTGACTTTGTTTTGAGAAAACTCGATGGGGCGGGATTTTTTATTTCAAACATTACCTAGCGATAATTTCGGAATCGAGATTTTGTTTCCTGCATTCAGGGCTTGAATTGAAACACGTGTTCCGATACTTTCGTTTTTTTGAAGCATGACACGACATTACAGACACGACATACCGTTCGAAGTATAAACGATGCGATAATTCCCTCTAGAAAAAATAACAGAGAAAAATCACAGAGCTCTTCCCCATTTCGGTGCTCTCATCTCCCTTTTCTTTTCTGGTGACTGTTATTTCTTGCCATTTTTCCATCTTACCTCATGAAAAAAAAAAAAAAAAAAAGGTGTGTGCGCGGGGGGGGGGGGGGGGGGGTGGATTGGTGGCCGAGTGTGGAGCTCCGAGTGCGTAGAGAGAGAGCTCCCGCTGCAGAAACCAGGGATCCTGGGTTCAATCCACACCTCCGCTCGTTTTGATCAGGATGAGCATCGTACCGGTGTGCGGTCATGTATCACTACCGTGTGGCGCACGTTAAAAGGATGGTGACCCGAACATTTCAGTGTCTATAAGAAGCGGCGCACTGTCTTTCCATGAGTCAGCAGCCGCCGGTGTGCGCGAGCACACGTAAGGAAATTGACGTCATCAAATCCTTCATTCGAGCTTATTAAGCGTGAATGGGGGATATGATGACGTCAATTTTGTTGCATGTGCTCGCGCACACCGGCGGCTGTTGACTCATGGAAAGACAGTGCACCGCTTATTATAGACACTGAAATGTTCGGGTCACCATTCCTTTAAGACCCCATGGCTAGCGGTTGCATCGCACTGGCTAAATTGCTGATCTACAGCTGAGACACAAACACATATTGGGGCTAACTCTTCCCGCTGCCTAAACAACAATTACTTTCATGCGAAATATAGAAGCGGCTAAAACTTAGACATTTATCGGCGAGTTAAAATATGTGAAATACCGAAAGACGTCTGCAATATAATCTAGAGATTCGTTGAAGTGTGTCAAACTTCTTACTAGAATGCCTCGAACCGAGTACGACCCTCGTCAGTCAATCTTCCACTAAAACGGGTTTGTGTTCATTTTAAAGGTAGTTTTCTAGTTTATATTTACTGCCAGATTGGGTCGGCTTTCTTTTTTTTTCTTGTCTCTTAGTCGGCGTTCCACATCCGATCAAAACTCTCGAGTTTTAAAAGCCGCAACGGAACTGAAATAAATATTAAAAAAGACAAAAATTGAGCCACAACTGCGAACTGCCTGATTTGCATGTCTCCGGTGTCGTTTTTGTAAAAAGGACGAGGAACCGGAGAACACCTGGCGAGCGTTCTCTTAGGGCGAGACGCAGCCCTGTCTTCTGCTCATGAATATGCAGGCGCTTCTGAAGCGCGGGTTGGGGGGTAATGGGTTCTCCTCGACGGCACCCCTTTCCCGTGGGCTCAGCTGGGTCTACAGCAATCCAGACAGCGCGGAGCTTATCTTTGTGTCGGCTCCACCGTTTTACAACCGTTCCGAGCAAGGTATCTATCGCGCCTTATCCAATAGTAAAACATCGTGTCTTCTGGAAGAACCTGAAGTAGTGACGGACGTCTATTTTTATTCATTTATTTAATTCCATTATCAACTTGCACCTGTACTCATTTTTGTTTTGTTTTGTTATGAGTTCGGGTTGCTGGAATTTTCAAAAATTACATTGAAATCTCTCTCGATCTCCCGTTCAGCTCAATTTATGGTACACGAGGGTTTAACGTGGGTGCAGCGGCAGGGCTGTTCTGGCGCAACGACCTGATGGTACCAATGAAGCGGCGTCAAAAGCGCAAGTCACTGGGCCTTTTCTGTTAATGATTTGTACAGCGATGATGGACCACCACGATGATGCGCATTTGGCGCTGTCTGATTAGTTCCACCATCTCGTAGCGTCGGCTGCGTCTGGACTTAAGATGAAACGAAGTATAGCAAGATGTTGCTTAACCGACTTTTGATGTTCACACGGATGTTGCTCTTCCTTGGTTTCCTTACCGCCATCAAGCAGAACAACGAGTCATTGTTTCTGTAGAGTCTAGAGTCTAGACTCTACAACAACGAAAGTTCCTCGTCCTCTTCATGTTTCCGGGTCGCCACATGGTCTCAGGCGCTCATCGGTGGAACACTTCCAATATTTGGAAGGACGTTCTGCGTGTCGACACGTCATCTTGGCCTCATCATCATTATCACCATCAGCAACAACAGTCTTAGAGGTGACAAGCAAATGTCCGTCAGCGATTACAGTCAGTGGGCAGAGCGGCAAGGCTGCCAGCAGGATGTTGCTTAACCCACTTCTAATGTTCACGCAGGTTATTAAAAAACAAAAAAACACGTATTTAAAATTTAAAGTGAAAATGTATGTCTTGTTTTGGTACTGTTGCCAAGCATTGTGTATTTTTTGTTTGATTATGTCCAGATGTTGCTTATGCTCTTGGGGGACGTTGAATCAAATCGAGCCCAGTGCCCCTGTCGAGTGCCCAAAAACAAATTATCCTGCTGAGCTTAGCTATTCTCCCTCAACTTCAAGAAGGTCAAGTTGCCCTTCTTAATATATTAAAAGAAGATTCAAACAAACCAGAATTTTGAGGATGAGAAGCTGGTGGCATTGACACCGAAGTTTGTGTCAGTTGAGGAAGATTCGGCGCCGGTTGCGCGTATGCGGATTGATATAAACTCATTGAGTGCTTCTATGGTTGAGTTGTCTTCGCAGGTTAGAAACCTAACATTTTAATGTGATAACCTTGAAAGTTAATCGCGAAGGTCAAATTTCATTTGTTTTTAGTAACGCGTTTTGGTGGAGAATAAGCCGACTCTGAGGCTAACGTTATTTCACTTTGCCAGGAGTCTTTTGGCGTGGAAATTGAATCATTGTGTCTGGAGCGTACCAATGGGCTGGAACTTGCAGACTTGTACAAATTACTCAAAAAAGGTAGTTAAGTTAAGTTACTGAGTATCGACGCCAAAAGTAATTGGAGTAGAGTAGAAGTTACGCATTTGTTATAGTAATTGAGTAAACTACTAACTACTGTAAAAAGTAGCGAGTTACTTTGAAGTTACTTTCGAAGTTACTTGTTTATATTTTTGTGGTAGCAAAATGAACAGCAGTTTTGATCCATGGAAAACCCTGCGAGCCTAAAAATATGCAGTCTATTTATGGCTTGCGTTTTCACCAAAATAGTTTATTCGCTCGCAGAAGCAATTGACTTTCAAAGTTCTTGATAGGAGAATTTCCCCCTTTCTCCTAAAGACGCCCCAAGCCAAGCTAAACAGACGTCCCACCGACGCGCTGGATGGCACGGCAGCGTTGAATTTTAGAAACAGGCTGTGCAGGGTCGGGTAAGCGAGTGTCGGCATCTTAGGTGTCCATGAGGAAGTTTGTGAGGTTTGCCTCGCGTAGAGGGTCTTTTATAACAAACTTTCCTCCTTTTTTTTTTTTTTTATTCGGCAAGTTGAGATTGTTATGACTGGCCCCTCTTCATTCCCGCGACGTTTCGAGAGCACGCTGAGCGAGTGCACCAGACCGTCAAGGGTTCAAGTATCGCGCCACGACGATGAGATCATCCGGACGACTGCGCGTCCCGTTGTGCGTCTAGTGCTACGCTACTAAAAAAAAAAAAAATGTTTTGGTTTAACAGAAGATGAACCGAAGTACACTTCGCCGCTGACCTCGGGTCCAACAGAAGGATCTCCCAAGGGTAACTCACAATCCTCGCCGGCGACTACAATATTCTTACGCGCCTGATATGCCTGACAAGTAAATCGTTCTTAACAAAGAGGAGGTCTCCCAGGCATGGAAGGTCGGAAGGACGCGAAGGATTACGTGAATAAGCATCGTCGCTCGTATAGTTGCAGCTGGAAGCGGGAACGTGCTTCCATGAACGGATTATCCGTGCCAGGGTTTGTGCGCGGGGAGTCCGGCTTTGCAAAGGCGTATGCGCTGACGACGAGGCGACCATGCCAGTGTCCCCGTCTTTCACGGTTGCAGCTGGGAACGCGGTGCCTGCGTGCATTACCAGATTAGGTCAATACCCGACCAAGGCTTGTTAAGCATCCCTTCCTGCTTTCGTGCGCGCCGGTGTTATGTTTTGGCTAGGGTGCCTTCACGTGCGCTTCGCGCACATGAAGGCTCCCTAGTTTTGGCTGCTCGTCGCCACCTTGGCCCAAGGACGCCTTCCCGAATAAGGGGCCCCTTGTTCGGGAATGCCACTTCATCTGCCGGCGTCTTATTTATTTCTGCGCTCAAACTTTGGTGATGAGCAAAATTAGCACTACATTTCGAAAGTAGTTAGTAATTTGAGTAGAAGTTACCTGAAAAAAAGTAGTTAAATTAAACTACTAATTACCCAAATAAAGTTGTAATCGAAAGTTACCAAGTTACTCGAAAAAGTAGTTAAACTTCAGTAGTTTGAGTAGAGTAGTTGAACTACGTCCAAGTCTGGCTGGAAGTGAAGATTAAAAGCGCTAAAAAAGACGAGGACAAGTGAAAGAAAACATACATACACACTACAGAGCGCTGTGTCTTCTTTTACTCGTCCTCGTCTTTTTAGTGCTTTTAATCTTCACAATGTATCACCAACTAGCCAAAGTGAATACCTTTATACAGGCTGGGAGGGTTCAGACAAACCGAAAACAGGCCTCTTACTGCAAAATTTACGCGACATAAATTAAAAAAACAATTTTTTCACGGGTCAAAAGTAATAAAAACACTGGTTACTCCCTCAGCGAGGAGTTTTAACTGAAAATAGGAAATGCACCGAAAATTCTTTGGGAATTTGCGAAAGCATAAAATGTCAGGTTTCAGCTTCTCTACATGTAATCGCGTACACATCAGTCACCAAAGTTTCTCTGTCGATCCAGTCAATCGGTTCGTAAAACGTAATGTGACTCAACAACCAAAGGTACCTTGACGGAACGATGTTATTGCTTTGTCCGATCTTTTTGAAAACATTAGCTGTAGAAGTATTTAGAGTAAAACTAATGACTTTGTGGCTCTTATCTCGGTTACCGACGCAAAAAATGGTCGCGGGTATATTGAATCTTGCCTTAAGTCGATCACAGAAGTGTAAATGTTGCCCGTAAATATATAAATATGTTTTTGAACCTACTTATGCGTCACATAAGAGAGATAATTCAAGGATGATTTGTACGTTCGAGTGTGGAACTTGTGTGTTTAGATGTTCATTTTTTTCGCTGTCTATAAACCTTTTCTACGCGGGCGCCCCCATCTAGAATCGCGGAACTTCCGGTATGCGGAAAAACATCATTGTGCTCTCGCCACACCTTTGGTAGAAGCTCGGGTTTTAATTGATTCTTCTATCTATCAATCTTGTTTTGCCTGTTTATAATCCGTTGCGTCTTCCAGGTTGTAATGCCTTACTTTATTTTTATGCCACATACCGGATTTGTCAAATAAGTGCATGGAGACGAAGGTAAACGAAAAAGGCATAGGCAGTAAATGACTGAAACTCGGCTACCGGTGACATAGTTGACATAAACTTGTCTCAGTTGTTTTTTTGATAAAGTACACGACTACATGCAAACTTTGATGTTTAATCTTGAAGCCTTTCTACTTCTAACATTGTTGTATTTTATCTATTGGTTATTTCTGTATTTAATTGTAACGTGCAGTTTGCCTTTTTTGTGTATGTGTCCATCCTACTGTAATGCCTCTGCGGGCAATGTAGGTATTCAAATAAATAAATAAATAAATAAAAAAAAGCTACAGAGAGCGAAGTAGAAAAACATCGTGTGATGCAAACTAGGGTGGCGAAGCAAACGATTGGTTAGAGTACCTGTGATAAAATATAATCAATGTGTGGGTATAGTGAGTGTTGGGTAATTACGAAAACGAGTAAGTGTATAGTGAACAAAAATATGAAATACAGCGAATCTTAAAAAAATAAAACCCTAGACCCGGAAACTTGGTTAATAAGCTATTGTTCGCATACACACGGTCGGTCAGCCACGTTCCAAACTTAGGAAAATCTAACTGATGTTGTCAGATGATGCCGATTCACCATGAGATGACCAAAGATGTGCTTTGTTTTGTTTCCGGGAAGACGACAAGCGTTTTGGTCTTTATAACCTAAGCTACGAAGAACGAGGGGAGCTTGAATATTTAATTCGGAAATGTTTTGTTTCAATTTACTGATCACGACGTGACTTATGTACAACATTGTGTACGTGTTTTTTTTAAGCCTTGGCAGAAAGACGAAGGATCCCTTGATCATTTAAGATAGATTCGCGGTGAAACATGACTGTTGAGGATGCATATGACACTATGAATGACGTTAAAATTACAAAAGTATATTGAAAACTAATTATAGAGTTGAAGGCAGCCCCGCTCTTGTTAAGAACGTTACACAAGGCTTTGCTGGCCTTGATCAGTCGGTCGAATAGGTACCAAGCCCCGATCACGTTAAAACGCACAACGAGGGCGTGAGTCTATCCCTAAGAATGTTTGTTAGAGTACCTATCATATTCAGGTACCCTCTCCGCATTCATATAACGTATATTGTGTCGTTTCTTTGATTACACGATGGGCAAAGTTGACAAAGTCTCGTCTCTTATTTCATTCCCTATCAAAAAACAAACAAAAAAACAGCATAAACGGTATTATAGAACAAACACTAACTGAATTTCTTGCTGGAAACCTGAAACCCAGTTTGCAGACAACTGTCTGCAAACTGAATTTCAAGTTTCCAGAAGAAATCCAGTTAAAGTTTTTTGTTCCATAATCCAGTTTTTACTGTTTTTTTTTTTCTGTAGGGTTGTCACGAGTGTTAAGGTCTTAGTAAATGTGGAATTAACTTCAGTTACCTTAAATGTTTATTTAAAATGCGACGGTTAATAAACAAAATGTGCGCAAACGTTTAACATGCCGTAAACATATATTATATATTGGTAAAAAAAAACAGAAAAAAAAACGCGGGGTGAAGTGCGAAGAGGTGTAATGGAAAAGCCCAGCAAGTAAATGAAAAGAACAAAGTTGCTTCTGCATGTATGAAGCCGTGAAACTCTGCGACCCGATAGTCAATTCTAAGCGTCAAACTTACTTCTGGTTTTGCAGAATTCCGAGTCTGCAAATTGAGAACCGAGCCCCACTGAACTCCGCGTATTCTTTTGACGCTTCAAGAACAGAAGAGTTGCAGGAACACACTGAATTTAATCACCATTGTTTCAAGTCTACCTCGCTCTCCCTTCCCGTCGCAAACCACCAGAGCCCACCTCCGAGACTCTGAGTAGTATTTAAAATAAACAATTACAAAACAACTACGTGTAAAAGTAAAATTCAACCTTTCACGGTCCAGCAAATTTCAGCCTTTAAAATAGGGATTACCTTACACAATCAGCGAGTTGACAAAAAAAAAAAAAAATGAAGCAAAGGAAGCGGAATTTTGCAGGGTCGGCGGCTCATCATAGACTACCAAATACCGAAACGGGCTGATGGAGCGATTCTGTCGGAGCACTGGAGCAGACACTGACGCACATACATAACAGTAACATGATAGCCGAGATCTGCAGCGTCGGTGGACGTTAGTGTCCAAGCGGTCACAGCAGCGGACCCGCTCTCGAAATCCATACCTGGCCTCGTCGTCCGCAGCTTCTGCGGGGCACGCCGTGTCTCCCCCGCCAACTTGGTTGTTGATCTTGCCTAAGTGGAGATCGCTGTTCCGCCTTCCAAACCGCTTTCGCCGCTCACTGCTCTCCCGTCCGCCCTTTCTGTCCTCTCGGGCGAGCGTTGCTGAATAATTCATCGGCCGCCGATCTTCAGCACTTGCTCAGCCCCTGGTTTGACTAAGCGGGGGAGGGGACCTGTCGACCGTTTAGTTTCCCGGCGTTGTCGCCGCTATTCGGAAGAAGAGGACATCTCTACTGTCGTCGTCATGAAGGAAGACGGACACTCCTCCTCTGTTTGCAATCTGCTTTTTTCTTCTGGGGGACTCCGGAAAACCGGCGATTCTCTTTTTTTTTTTTTTTTTGACTTGGCCGCCGGTGTCGGCGAACCGTGTCGACAGGAGATAATGCGGATTATACGTCGCTTAGAGTTGGTACGAAACGTTTCGAGTTTCTTTCAGTTTGTGTTAATATATGTATAAATACCGGGTTAAATCCTACGTTTTGTGCTTTGTTTTTGGTTAAAGGAGCAACCTTGTTTTATTTTCGAATACACATGTATTTATAAATCGTCGAGCCAACTTATGTTTACCTTTAGAAACCCGTTTTAACTGGCGCAAAACAAAATTGTTTTCGGCTCGTGAAGTGTGGGTGCTAATTTCCGGTTTATGGATGTTCATTGTGCATAGCAAATGCACAAAGCCCATACAATGTCTACTGAAGAAAACATAAGAGAAAGAAAACCGGAAACCTCTTTTCGTTTTTAAGTTATCTCTGAATTTTTCAGTAGGACCGTGCTTACGGGCTAAGCTTGCTAGAGCAATAACTCTTATTTCAGTAATACAGTGTCTGTATGTCCAAATGATAACTAGCATCAGTCGGAACGTATCGCGTGGACAATGGGTGTCCTGTGGCGTTTACGTTGAGGTTGTTCAAGGTCAGATGGAAAACCTACGTAAACATGAGAGGGTTTTGGCTGCAAGTCTGGATGATTGCGATAGCATTGTGGATGGTCATCTCATGGGGTTGGTGTGCCAGAAGACAAAGCTTTGAGGGTAGTATTTTTCTTTAATTTAGTACGTGCTTTTTTTTTGTAGAGCAATTTTACACTAACTTTCAAGTGTTCGCAAGCCGCTTAAAATAGAATTCACACTTGAGCGGGCGGTGCTATTTGAGGATAAAAGAAACAAACAAAGAACACATAAAAAAAAAACGGAGAAAATTAAAAAAGTGACAAAGGTTATATAACGGTATTTTGGCATAGGGAACATTAACAGTTGAACGGTCACTGCGGGTAAATACTTTTGAGGTACACTGATCGTATTGGAAATACCATACATGAAGCTTTGCTCTGATCATGCATTTCCTCTGTTGTCTGAGTGGTGACTTCTTCTGTCGCTGCTCTAGAAACTATGGTACTTTGTACTCCACGTATTGCCTTGTCTTATGAACAGATGAAAGTATATAAATCTGACTTTCAGTCTTGCAATCTCTTGTGTGCTAATTTGATAAGATCACGTTCGCGTGTGATTTTTGTTTTTTTCATTGTCTATCAAGATACGTTAGCCATTACAAAATTACTACAGTACTTATTAATATCGTACTACAACGTAGCTAAAATGGCCGCGTGAACAAATAAGCAAATTCTCACCGGAAAGCAACCTCTTAGATTGGGCTGGTTTGTCATATCAAACCCTAGTACAAGATACATGCTTGAACCTTGATTCTTCTAAGAAATCAAAGCATAGCGTGCCTTCCTGAAACCGCAAACGTGGCTGAGACCCATATTGCGCGGTCACGTTCTTCCTGTAGTGTGTGCGGTATGCAAACACCTAAAGACACCCGACTGTTTGCTAGATGACGTTCGAGCAAGCGCGCGTGTCCAAGGTGCCTCGAAACAGACGTCACATGGCGAGACGTTCAATCGTCAAGCGCTCACCATCACAGATAAGCTGTTCTCGCACAAGTTACAGCTCCGGCACAGGAGCCATCTTTCAGCGGAACCGTCCCCTGTCCACACGAACGAGAAACCGGCGTTTATTGAATCAAACCGCCGCCGCGCGGGTTTCCCCTCGCTTCGCTCGCTGGGGCCCGCTCTCTTTTTGTGGCCCTCCGCGTTTGCCCCAAGGCGTTCTTCGGTTGATTGATGGCTCGTACCTTCCCCCCCAATGCTGGCTGCTTTACACTCCTGCCTAAATGTTGCTGCTTTCTGCTTTTTAATTTTTTTTTAGGGTCCGTTTGGGAGTCTGGATTGCAGCTAGGCTTGTCGCTGTCTTCGGCGGCTTCTTTCTGCGGAGAGTGCTTTCTCTACTGGGGGAGGGGAGGTTTTTGTCACCACCTCCCTGTGGCCCACCGCGGTCTGGCTGCCTGCCCGCAGGCGCTTCTTGGCCGACTGGCGAGGTTCAAAGGTGCTGGGGGTAAAGGCGAGCGTTTGTTTCATTGTTGCGGGAGGGGTTCCGAGCTTGAGACGTATCGTTTGGTTTACCATGGCATCCAACCAGTCGAATTGAGCCATACCCTCAACACTGGTTCACATATAAGCTTTTGACTGCGACCCGCTTTGCTAGGACTGCTTACGACAAGGTAACACACTTGCGCCATCTATCGGGTAGATTGACCGACTTCTTGATTGTAGATTTGATCTCGTAACTCCAGCGAGTCGTTCAATTTAATTCAGGCCCGGAAGCGTACAAGACGATGGATGGATGGATGGATGAATCTGGCTGAGCCCTTTGGATCGGGCGGTAGCTTATGCCACCTAGCCATTTTGTTTTACCATTTAAGCTTAGAATATTTAAATGTGAACTGTGAAGACCAACTTGCACACTTGCGCCACCTCGTTTTAACTCCGCGCAACGCGTCGCGGTGGAACGCGAGGAGTCGTAGCGCAGTCGGTCACAGCCAAACGCAACTGTGTGAGCCAGCCTTGAACAGTTAGTGCTGTACGAACTGTCTGTGCTTGTCAAACAGAGCAGCGTGTAGACACTATGTGAGGTCTTTGTGACGTCAACGTCGCCGGTTGACCCGACGACGGGGGTCAACTGACGACGACGTTAGTGCGTCGTTTCTACTTTCTCGGAAAAAAGGGTGTACTCTCACACCCTTTGACTCATGGAATACACCCAAAACTTCAGTTTGACGTACAGCGCGTTGACGTCCTACTGACGGTACCAACTTTTACGACGGGCTTCTTGACGTCACGTGAGGCCATGTCACGTGATACTGACGTCACGGGCCACGACCTACTCGCATGAAACAGCCGGGAATTCGCTGCGAAACCTCGCCTCTAACGGTTGCTGCCGCATAAAATGATGGGGAAAAAGGGTAGAAAAGGAGAAAGATACGGCTCATAGAACTCATCCACTCGTGTGTGAATACCAGCAGTGGCGAACGTGAACGAAATAGGCACAGAAACGACCGACAGGCGCCGGTGGTCACACGTCATCCTTCAAATCGGCGAGACACCGTGATGGAACGAAAAAGGTGCATAGGCGCACTTGCCTCTCAATATCGACGAAGTCATCTCGAAGCACACACGACGCAATTTTCTACAGCTGGGTGGTTGAAAAAAGAAGGGGGGGGGGGGGGCAGAGAAGAAGAACGGGTGAAACATCATATATCCAGATATCTATACAACCACACGCAAGATATAGCGCTGTTTACGCCAATGCAAGCATCCATGTATCTCCATCCTTCCAGCCTCGGTCCGCAAAGAAAAAGAACGGAAGGCCAGCGCTAATCTGGGCTCCAGCGGCGCCTTCCGAGAAGTTTTGCCATCAGGCCGCTGTCGAACGCACCTGACGCCATCGTCCGTCGCCCGCCAAAAACGACGTCTTGAGTCTTTTTGGCTCGCTCTCCTTGGCCCCCTTCTCTCTCGAGCCCCCGGTGTTGTCACATCAATGCTGCCTCCGGGACCCGGAGGGGCTTGTATACGATAGAGCTCCGAGTGACGGCCATCCAGACGAGCGGGGCCGAAATTGTCCAGCCTTCATTGCAACCTGGGGTCTCTCCCGCCGCGCCTTTTTATTTTCGGCAATGGTCGATGCCTCGCGATGATCGCGAAGCTGGGTGGGTGCCTCGTGGCGTGGATCAGGAACAAGAGTAGGCTTCTACCACAAACTGTCGCACGGTCACCGTTATTCTCGCTTTCTTGCACTCCATCCAGCCCCGAGCTGACAGTGCGGTGGAGGCTACGTGCTCGTTGGATAGGGGTGCGTTTATCTTTCGCCGGGTGGAGTCACGCTCCCGCCCGTACTTAAGCGCAGAGGGTGGGGTCATGTGATCAAAGGGAGGCGGGTGATTGGTCCGGCGAGTGTGTAGCTCACCCCGCGCACTGTCATCTTAGGGTGAAGTGAGTAGAGTTCTTTCATACTCTGCACGTTTCGTATTCACGCGCTGTTATCATCAAATTAGCGGGGCTGTTACTGCTGTGATTAAAAAAGAAATGATGTGTCAAATGAAGGAATTGATGTGTTCACAGATAAAGGTGGTAAAACCGCTTGTCTTTTTTATTTTCTGTGTAAGACTTCGTAGGTCACCCCATAGATTGGTATGTATTTATTTACGCGTTAGTAGTGACCGATCTGAGACTGTTTTGTACTCGTTGAAGAGCGTCTCTTGAAAGTGGTTAGATCAAGGTCAACCTTGACTATCTCTTGGAGACGCAAGTCCAAACATAAACGTGTAAGCCACTGTTTTTCGGATGATTATCAGAGACGCTGAAGACTAGGGCTGGGCGTCGATTAAAATTTTAACCCAATAACTCGCTAACGTTTAGTCGACTAATTGATCAATCCATTGGTTATAGTGGTTGTTTTTTTTTTCTTTTTCGTGCCATGACGTCAGCGGCGCAATGTACAACCTTACTTAGAACTTGATGCTGTACCGCTCAGAAAAGAAGACGGGCATGGCTTTTGAAAATGAAGTATTTTTACATTGATATAATCACTATGGATGACAATCATATGAAATGATAAATTGCTTTACTGTGGAATTCAACTATGTTCTCATAAATTAATTAAACGCGCATCAGTAGTAAAGCAGGCATCTTTACATTCTCCTCAATATTTCTAATTCGGAACATAATCGATTAATCTGTCAAAAAATGATTCGTGGTTGAAGCATTAATCGATCAATCCTACGGTTAATCGATCAATTGCTAAGCCCTATTAAAGGGACACTGACACCTCCAAAAAATGTTTGTTTATGCTTTGTCAGACGATCTATTATGGCGTCACAAAACTACCCAATCAATATCTTGCTACAGCGTCACGTATATTTTTAATATTTGAAAAACGCAACTGCTCGAAACGGAAACCAAAACTGGACTGGGGAGGAAGAGGAAAAATAGAGGAGAAGAAAGGTTACCAAAATCCACGTGGTTGTCCAACGTTTTTTTTTTTTGTTTCAATCAACGTATTTGAAACTTTTTAAAAGCCACACACAAAAAAATGGGTATCATATTTTTTGTTTATAGTATTGAGTGTGTGCCTTCAATGACCCACGGGCCACGACTTTGATTATCTTTGGTGTTTGTGTCTAAACCATAGAAAACGGCACTGTGACCACGAAGAAGAGAGTGAGCGCGACTCAAACCGGCCAGTTCTCGATCGGCGGTTTTCGGGTGGAAAGGAAACGAATTTGGAGCCGCAAATTGTGTTCTGGGTAGTTGGGCTCTCATATGGCATGTACAAATAAAAACCTTTTTGAGCATAAAGACCCTGTCAGTGTCCCTTTAAAAACGGTACATATATAGCCATCCTTCAGAAGGAAGTTTGAGGGGACGTTGATTATCTAACTTTGACGTAATTTCGAAGCACTGTAGCGTTCAGCAAGTTTTCGTCTCCAAAGTGAAATAATGTGAAGCTGAGTTGTTTTGTAGTAATCAGAGGTATGTATGACCTCATTTAGGCGTGCCACGGCGTAGTTATAGCGGACAGAATGAAAAATTCACAGTTCCTACTAGATCTCCTAGCTCTTGCCAAAAGAAGTTAAGAAAGGTAAAAGAAACAGCGAGTCAACGCACGCCGGTATAACCTTCGTCGCCGGAACGTCCACTTTCAGCCCGGAGACCGGGTATGGGTGCGGACACGGATACGGCGCCGCGGTCTCAGCGAGAAGCTTCTCAAATGCTATTTCGGACCCTACAAAATCATCCGACACCTCGGCGATCTGAATTACCAAGTTCTACCCGTCGGAACGCGCCCATCTGCAAGACGCCAGCCACGACCCGAGGTGGTGCACGTCGTCCGGCTCAAGCCGTATTGCGAACGATAGAACTTTGGACTCTCGTCAAAGAGTGAACTGTGAACTGTGAACTGTGGCTCGCGACTCGGCCCTCCTTTTGTTGTATATTTGTGTTTTCGCTGTGTGCTGCATCGGGACGATGCACTTTTTTAAAGGGGGGAATAATTCCGCGAGCGCAGCTGCCCAAGTAGGCAGCGCGCTTGTGGCCTAACGGTTATCGCGCGTGCCTTCCACGCAGAAAGCCAAGGTTCGATTCTTGGCCGCGGGAACGCATTTTTGTTGACTCTAACGCAATGTTCTGGTAAATTTGAGAACCGTGTTGCTTGTTCGAGGTTAGAATGTTCTACACGCCGAACCTTCTACGCCGATTATTCTAGAAGAACACGCGTGTACATAAGGGGCTCCGCGTGGCGAGCCGCAATCAGTCTCGCCCCAGCGTTCGACTCTGCTCTTACGCCGACTTCGATGCCGGTGACGCTCTGCTGTTATCTTCTGTTCCCTTTTTATTTTTGGGCACAAGTTCGCCCATTAAACGTTCAGTTTACTCAGTCATTCGCCGCCTCATCACTTATCATTCGTGACAATATCGCATACGTTCTTCGGGATTTTATTTTAAAGAAAATTTAACCTGGCCTTTTCATATCGGTAGAGTGAGGACTGATATCTCCCGATTCATAGGAGCCATCTATAGACAAACACGTACTGCCTTATTATATAAAAAAAACAGTTAACACACTTTAGTTCATTCTAGTCTAAATTACTGCCTTCTTGTATGAGGAAGTACCCCCAAAACAAATATAGAACACCTGTACATACTCCAAAAAAACGTTTAGCCATTCCGCTTTCGTAAAGAAGGAAAACCAGCGAAGCTGTACTCTCGTGGGATTGAAGTATAATGGCCGGCCGCAAGTTGGCAAGCCAGAGTGGAAAGGCTCGAAAGGTTGCGCCATCTATAAGCGACGGCGGCAAGCAGACAACCGGCAAACACAACACTCTGGACAGCTAGCGCCATCTATGAGCGACGGAGGCAACCAGGGTTTTGTGTCGACATTTCTTTCCGGGGGACACGATCCTGGGGAAACTAGTCCTCAACAGCTCCGCTGTAAAAAAAAAAAAAAAATCACGTTAATGGCCTGAGGCATGGTGTTGCTCATTGGAAACGATAAGGAGCTGTTGAGCTAGTAGCACGAAGTGATTACTGACAGCAGCATTCTTCTGTAAAGTGGCTCCTCCGCAGGCTCCGCTATGTTCACAGAAGCCAACTTTAAGGAAGTCCGCTTTGGACAGCTGGGATCCGGTTGTTTCTTTCAAATAGGTCCTGGTGGCAGAGATACACCACGCTACCCTGTTAGTGCGAACAAAGGATCGTAGGTCTTTTTTCGGTCATTCTAATATAATCAAAACACTGCCGTCAGACTTATTAAGGTGATGGAAGGGGCTCATTAGAGGAACTAGTGTAAGGACCAAATTAGGTGCCCGCCGTTACCTTTTCAAAGTAGAATGAAAGTAACAAAAAAAAAAACGCCTAATCTGGTGTTTACGCTAATATTGTCGCTTACTGTACGTACGCGTCGTGAATCAGCTGGCAGAGACAAGCAAATGCATTTTTTTTTTAATTAAAAGGCTGTCCTTAAAACTATTCTTGCTATCTCCGAAAAACCGTAGCAGAAGAAAGACGACTTCTTGCGGAGCGTTATTACGAGTACTTTCACATTTTAAGTGACAAATTCAGATACTTGTATGCGCGCATTAATGGTAAGTTATTTGCCATTTTATTGACACGTAATCTTTCAAAAGCGAAGTGTTTTTTAATCTTTCAGACAATACTTGTAGGCACTAATCACATTCAGAAAGTAAGTAGCTTTTGCGCGTACGTTCCGCCGTTAACTTCCGAGGCATGCGCATTTGTCTACCCGCATTTATTAGTCGCCAGGAGTTTATCCACGATCACTTTAGGTTGTGTTGTAAATTCTTAGAAAGTGTTGGACTCAATGTGGTCGTGTTTCATGGTGTTAATTGGGGCGGGGGTGTATGCCTCACTGTTAGTCACACCTTGACGCCATTTTCTGAAAACTTTATAGTGTTAAAGGTTGATGTTTTTCTCTAATGTTTTCAGTCGCTAGAACGACCCACCGGTGTTTGATAAGATTTTTAAGTGCGACAAATGTCACACCCCGGAGCCGATCACAGATTCACTGTCAAGATGGTGGCATTGACTGATTAAATGCAACGATCGAAAAATGCTGAGGGGAAAACGGGTTCAGATGTTCATTACAGGGCGACAAAAGAGCACATGATGCGTTGCAGAGCAGTAGGCGATCTCTGGTAGTGGATCATTTAGCGAAGGAAGGAAGTGGTAAAGTTCCGGAGAGCCAACGCTTTACAACCTCCGATCCTACAACACAGCTCCCTGAAGTTTAGAAGTAATTACATCAATAAATAATTACAAAACGTTGCAGTAGCACAATGATTTTTTCGTGACGACTGCCAAAGATGCTCGTGTGTCATTATATTGTCGTAGATAAAAAAATGAAAGTCGTTTACAACTCCCTATAACGCCGAATAGAGCGCAGCTCTTGAGGAGGAGAAGGGGAAGGGTACTGAGGGGGAGGGTATACCCCTCTTCCTTCCTCCTTACCTCCTTATCCTGCCTGCTACTCGCTCCGAGCGGCGTCGGCGTCGCCGTCGCCGTCGGCGTAACGCCACGGCGACGCCAACGCCAACGTCACGTGACCCCCTCACGGGGTCACGTGACCTCACGGGCTCACGTGACCTCACGAGGGTAACGTGACCCCCGTGAGGTCAAGTGACCCCGTGAAGTCACGAGAGTCACGTGACCTCACGGTTACGCCGACGGCGACGGCGACGCCGACGCCGCCCAAGCCGGAAACGGGCGCCTAAGAGCTGAGCTCTAAAAAGAATGACAAACGTAGTACTTAGAATAAAGATTTAATCGGCGAACTTGCACCACAAACAAAAAAAAGACCGAGCGTCGACAAAACAGGAGCGAGCGTCGAAGGCGGCAGCAGCGAGCGTCGAGGGTGTTGGCGTGACAGCATCTCGAACGTTCGGCCTAGAACATTTTAGCGTCGGGCTAGGGCAAGGCTGACTCGGCAAGGCCATGTTGACCTCCTTATCTATTACATTCGGTATCTCGAGCATTCGGTCTCAACTGTTCGAGCGTCGAATAATGAGCGTAAGTGTAAACGCGAATATTCTAGAAGTAAGGAGTTGCGTTCTCTCTCGGGCATGCACGCGGCAATATGTATGACAGATGTGATAACATCGGGGATTACGTCGAATATTAAATTAAACATTACGAACAATGTTGCAGAAGTGTATTATTTCAAAATGCATTCTTGACGCCTAGTACTTCGCGCAGCGCATGAAGTTTGTGCAATGCTTACTTTTTTATTTTTTTTGAGAGCGCAGAATTACTATTTATGAATTAAAGTGCTCATTCGGAGCACTAACTTAAGCGCTAACGTTTTATGTAGGTCACAATCTTGTTTAAGTAAATGCGACAAAGAGCCCAAATTAATGTTTACTCTAATCCTGTAGTTCATGCACTCTACGACTACATAGTATTAAGTGATTCCCATTCGGCACTAATCGCAATACTTGAGACAAATTGTTGTGCTGTGTTAAAATGAGAGTTATAGGTATTGCAGTAAGTAGTTCATCAAAGAGCGAGGATTGGGCACGTACACATGACCGTAGACAGAGTTTGGTTTCATTCGAGACGTGGAAAAAATAGGTGGTGTTCCTATTTTGTTTTATCGCAAACTAAAAATATAAAAATAAACAACCTGCGATTGCCGTTTTCTCTACGTCTTGCTGTGTAAAGTACAGATCTGATTAACACCGACTCAAATGTGCAACCCGAGAAGAAAAAAAAAAAGTTTCAGGACACGACATTATGAGATTATATGTAATCCCTGTAGTCCTTTAGCAGGTTCAATATCAAAAACTTATGAAACGATTTGTTCACATTCCGTGCCTCCCCCATATGAAGGCACGCAGTGCTTTATGGATTCGATAAGTGTCCCAGTAAAACAAAAATAAAAAAGGTGGGTAGCTGAGATTAAAACGACTTGCAATTAGTCTCTGAAAGAACGCCCCATTAAAAGGGTGCTTTTTCTTGTACCTCCCCTCTTTTTTTGTGTGTGTGACGTGGAAGCAATATTCAATAGCAAACGTAAAGTTATATTGCTTTCCTTTTTGTTTTACTTGACTTCGGTGTTAACCGCCCTGAGGTGCGGATAAGAGCAGCATAAAAAATAGCGTTCGAGTGTTGACATCTGTTACTTTTTCTTTCTTTTTTTTTAACGCAAAAAATATTCGAGCATCGAGACTTTTTTTTTTGTTAACAGCTCAAACGCGCACTTTAATCGAGTAATAGTACACTTATTGGTTGCTCTCAGCGAAAAAACAAAACGAATAACAAACGATGCAGATTAAAGGAGAGGGCTCTTTTTGTCACAGCGTTCATTAACGGAGAACGGTTTACAGAATGACGGTTTCGGAATGCCTTAATAGCCAACTTGTAAAGTTTCTTTCTACCGCTTTGGTTTTTTTTTGTTTGTTTTTGTTTTGTTTGGTTCCTTCGTTAGTTAAGGACCCTCTTTGGAATTTTATCCCATGCACTTCGAGTATTTGTCGCAAAGTTAAATTTGTTTGTTTAATGAATGAAACGGAGAAAAAGGAAATATATTCTTGGCACGTCGGGCCATATGAGGCTGAGCCTTCAACTTCTGGCGGCATGCCCCAAAATTATGTCTGGTGACAAAACGGTTAATATATTTTTTATTTTACGACTTCAACTACTTTTTTATTTTTATTTATTTATTTATTACCCATAGTTCGCCCATGGGGCATTATCCTAGGGGGTGACTTACACATTAACATACACAAATAGAAAATGCACATCAGTGATCTGTTACACCCCGCAAGGCACAATGCACCAGCGAAGCAAAACAAAAAAATAACAAAAACATGAATTAAGATTGCATCATCGAAACAAGATACTTACACAAAACAAAATCATCAACTATCACTCCACTTTTTCGTATACGATCTCATGAAAAATAAATGCATACGCTACTTAGAAAAACATCATAGCACGCTTTCATGAGAATACTGCTTCGAAGTGCATTCAAAGTTTTCAGCGGGCGTGGTAACCACGGCGCCAGGAAGACTATTTCATTGATTCATTGTACGGGAGGAAAATGATGATATAAAAGCGGATGTACGACATGTTATTTCACGTATCTTTCTGGAGTGGTCCGGTCTACGGGGTACAAAGGTAGGTGCATTTACATATTTATTTTTATCGATACCATCCCGTTCGTGTGATATTTGATTTAGAAACGAACACCTCGATAATCTTCAAGGTTATTCAAGAGAGTCAAATGACAGGTTTTTTTTTTTTCAGTAACGCTGGCACCAAAATGATGAGTTTGTGACAAAGCGAGCAGCTCGATTCTGAATCGCTTCTAGTTTATTAATTAGTATATTAGAGTCAGGGTCCTATACCACTGCGGCATACTCTAAAATGTAACGCACATTATACAGGTATAGAAGTTCTTTAACGTCCCTTGGAGCGTCTCTGAAATCTCTTGCGATAAAATTAAGGACACGACCGGCTTTCGTAGTTTCCATTTCAACATGGCTATTTCACGTTAGGTTAGATAAAAAGATAACACAACAACCAAATATCGCACATTCGTTACCAGAGCAATCTGTTCAGAATAAATAAAAGTTCGTACATATGTTAAGCCGTTTCCTACCAAAACTGATACAACAGCACTTCGCAATATTAAGTGTCATTCTACAATTGCGGCACCAAGAGATTATCTTATTGAGATCGACCTGTAGAGCAGTGGCGTGTTCCTGGGTATTTACGGTCCTATATAAAACACAGTCTTCCGCGTATAACCTAAGATTAGAAGCGATGTCAGAGCCTATATCATTGAAGTAGATTAAAAACAAATCATAAAGCTTTGTCGCTGGTTTGTTGCTTTCCTTCGTCATTTACGCAATTGTTTATCTTTTTTAAAATAGCACATACTTTTTATATGTTGGCTAGCCTTCGTGCTTTTACCATATTTGCTTGTACTATGCTAGAGATAAAACGAACCAGTGTGAAATAAAAAAAAAATTGTAATGTTGTAATCTTCCCTCTCACGCACCTATGATACGGAATGCGTATTTTTTCTACTATAAAAATATAAGCCTCGTACAAACAATATTGAAGTAGCCTGATATATTTTTACAGTGTTCCAGCCCCTGTATTTTAATACGTCCTAGAAGAAATTACATCGTTCTAAATTGTTGTGTCAAACTGACTGTAGTACTTCACAATAATAAGTTTGGCTTAAACCGACGGCCATGTCGGTTAACTCAAAGGCCTATGTCACATCTGCTGTATAACTAGGGTTTCCTGTTTTCGGTAAATACCGATAAACCCCGAAAATTAAACCCTCCGGGTCGGATTTATCGAACTCGGGAAAGCCAAAAAAAAGCCCACACTCAAACTGTCATTAAAAAAAAAAAGTTATTTAGAGTTTTATCTTTAGTTTACCCGGAACACAGCCTCGAATGAACCGTCCTCGAAGCTGCTCTTTTCTTCGGAACCACACACATTTTTTTTTTTTAATTATCGGTACGGGGACGTCTTTTATGTATTTGAGCCACGTCTGTGTTCGCTGAAGGTTGGGAAATTCCATGACCATGCACTGCATTCTTCAACTGAAGGATAAACCCACATCTTTCGTACGCAACCAAAACGTAGTTCTGAAAAACACCGATTCTGTAAAAATACCCCACCGAAAATTAAAAAGAAAGAAGAAACCGCAACAACAACGACAACCAAAACAACAACAACAACAAAACACCCTGAATTCTGTTGAAAAAATAAACCCTGAAAACACATAACCATAGTTATAACTCATAAGTACCAGTGGAGAGGAATTTGACGGAAGATGACATCTCACACGACGTTGATAGCGCCTGACGCCACCTCAAGATGATATCGCTCACAGCTTTTTTCTCTCAACTGAAAATAGTCTGAATTTTCCGGAAGTAATGTTTATCACGAGCTTTATTCATGACAGAAATATTATGTATATTACGGGAGAACTATGAACAATAATAGTTGAAGCATTTGATCGAACAGCAGTTTTGACGAAAAACTGACGTGCTCGGACGTTTGTTTCATTTTGTGCGGTACTCGATTTCAGTATAATATTTAATACAGTTTGCGGGTGTTATACGGCCATGCTGCAGTAATGCTAGGTTTTGTTACTTTGCGGTTCCTTTCTTAAAAATAACTGCCATCGAAAACACCCACTTCTCTTCTGAAAAAAGAAAATTAAAAATACTCGTTACAAATTCGAAGCGAGGGAATATTTTCTGCGGTTCTGCTAATTATGGCGGAATCACACGATGGAACGAATAGCGATATTCGTCCGCGGGCCGTGTATCACGTGACCATGACGTCACCAATTCCTGCGATCCGCGCCTCGTCCGCGGACGCGCGGAGTGGATTGGCCGAGCGTCTTTTCAATCGAGGAGTTTCGGCGGGTGATTGACCCTTAGTCTGGCAACGGTACAATGTTTTTAGGGGCGAAGCTCCTTAGGGGCTAGCTATGTCCGTCCGTCCCTCGGTCCGTCTGGCGTCCGGTGCTCGTGCTCCTGCTCGTGAGCTCACGTGCTTACGTGCTCGTGTAGGGCAAAAAAAAAAAAAAGATGAAAAAAAGATGAAAAAATGTGTTTGCGCAGTCGACTGGATTCAAACCTGTGCGGGGAGACCCCAGTGGATTTCTAGTCCATCGCCTTAACCGCTCGGTCACGACTGCGGGACGAGTAGGGGACTCTGAGATGCGGTAGTAACTCAAAAGGTGGGGATGTCATGGATGAAACGTTGCATGTAACCGCTCAACGTCTATACAGGAGAGGGCGCTGCGGTCAAATGCTCAAATGCTTATATAACCACGTTCCATACCACACATTCTTTTCCTTTTTTTTTTTTGTGACATGGATGAAAACGAACGAAAGGCTCGGCATGCTGCGGCTCAGCGTCTACGCAGACAAGCACCGCCAGAGCTTCGCCCAAATCAACATCATTCACCACGTGGAGATGCGGTCAATTTTTTTGTTTTTGTTTTGTTCTTGGACGATTAAAACAAAAATGGCGCATTATTGTGTTTCGTGCGTTCGCTGGCTCATTTTGTCATGCGATTCTTGGTTCCACGCGTGCAAGGAGCTGTAGAAACTTCGCCCGGCTGACGCGACGCGAGTTCTGGTACTCCTCTGGGCCTGTGGAGGTCTGGCACGCCGCTATCCCTTTTGCACGTCCAATGTACCTTTCACCCAGCAAGACGTTTCTCGTTGCTGCGGTGTACTGATGTGTTGCGCACGAGCACAGAGCGCGTGATGGCATCTCAAAATGCCACTCCGCGAGCGTAGGACTTCGTCGCATCTATGCCGAAGTCCCCTCGAGCAGGACCACGATTGTGTCACTGTCATGCCTAGGGTTAGTAAAGCTAGTGTCGCTTCGCACTTAGCGTCTCACGGTATTTTGTCTCGCTCTTCACGTAGCAGAAGCGCACGATTCTTTTTCGCTGTAGCAAACATTGATTTCATCTTGGACAATGGTGCCAGAATGCGATCGATCGATGTTGATGTTTCGCAGCACTGTGGGATCGCAAATAGCTTCGGTCCGTCCTCCATGTCATCTGCTCGTTGTCTCCTTCGTGTGGATTCGCTTGAGAGACAAACGAACCGCGGACGTGTTGTCACGTGATCAATTTACCCGCTGATCAATCCGTCGTGTAAATCGGCAATTAAGGGCTACTTACGTGATACTTTCGAAGATACAACAACAACAACGACTAAAGGTTGCGTTTTGCGCTCACACTTCTATGTTTTCTTTTGTTGATCCTACAAACGGTTGTAGCTTAGTTTAAGATGCATCATACGATATTGGGTGGAAGAATGACGGGTGGGCAAACAAGCAGCTGCGAGCATTCCCTGGGATCACACGGAAGAATTGGCCCATGATCTGGCCAGAAGTGGCCGAAGAGGTTACTTAAACTCCCCGTGGTCGTAAACGATGCGATGCAGCGGCATCACTCCTAGGACTTCCGCTTGGAAGTTTGAGCACGCCCTGACCCCTCTTACCTCGTCCGTCTTAAAACGCTCAGGCTTCGGATTATCTGGTGGATGTTTGCACGTCGGCCTACCGACCCTAGGGTTGGCTTCCCTGCAAATCCGCCTCCTGTCCGTCTGAGATTGTGCGCTTAGAATCGCCGAGCTAGGGGTCGTGCTCTTGAGGCAGCGTGGATTATCCCTTGGTTCAGGTGGGGACTGTTTTGCGCGATCCGTGGAGCAACTTGTACGTTACTGTTGTTGTGAAGAGGATGATACGGGAAAAAGTGCTTTCTCAGCTTTAGACAATTTCTGCTTGTCTTGAAATTTATTAGCACACTGCCTCTAAAATGTTACAATAGATTTTTTTTTTTTTGGGGGGGGGGGGGGGGGGGGGCGTGTACATGTATATTTTTTCTAGTCGCATGAATGGGAATTCGTAAGAAAAGAAACGTTGTCATGATTATAACTATAAAAACACCCATGACTCAATTTTAAGCTTTCTGACCACAGTGAGTCTACTTCATCGACTGAGGAGGGGTCCCTTAAGCTTGGCTGCACGTCCAGCTAACTGCGTCTATGTGGACCTTGTAAACGGAGGTTCTCTGATGTGATTTCGACCCTCGGCCAAGCAAATCCCACTGTCAACAAAATCATTCGATTAAGCTTGAAACGCATTCCTTTAAAAACTCAACCTGGTATAAATGTGTTCCTGATGTTATAATTTCCTCTAGAACATGGGTCGTATAAAGCGCATGACGTAGTGTTACGGTAAAATGTGAAGTTAAAAAAAAAACTGCGAAAAAAGATTATCTTTAAAAAAACAGCTCTGCCCGCGAATGTCGTTTTTAGACAGATTTATGGGCAAGGAAAAGTTACCACACTTACCTATTACTTAAGTAATTGACACTAATATTCCAGTTTAGAAATAGTACCTCACAACTGAATGTTCTTTTTTATTTTTAAATTTGGACCACGGAGAAAAATAAGACCTATGCGGAGAGCCAGTCGTCTGATTTTCGCGCAGGAGTTGTGGTTACGTCACAACGACGCCGAATCCTGATTGGCCTCGATTGAAAGGAATAGTGGGTAGACCTCAAAGCTAGATGCCTCGAGGTCTACCCCCTATTTTTGTTTCAATCAGCCAATAAGAGCTCGGCGTTCTGACATCATCGCAACGCCTGTACAAGAAGCAGACGAACTTGCGCTCCGCATACTCCGACGCCACGACCCGATGTAGCCAATCGAGTAGAGCGCCGAAAAATGTGCGACATTGTGCTCGTCGCTATCACCGGCTTAAACTGAAGTCTCTAGATAAGAGCTTCGTACAAGTAGCGACATTATTTGAAGCGCCGACTGCGTGACGGTGCGGGTTTTAGGAAGCGAATGGCGGCGCACAGCAGAGGACTGAACTGAATGACGCCATTTTGTTCCAGCGGAATATGCTTTGCCATTTGTAGTGGTTTCGTTACTTGTAAGAGAAGTATCAGGAGACTTTAGCACAAACCAATCAGGCACGGTGACTGCAGCGTGATCTTGTGTTTTTTTTTTGTTTAGAGCGCAGCTCTTAGGCGCCCGTTTCCGACTTGAGCGGTGTCGCCGTCGGCGTCACCGTCGACGCAGCCGCGCGGTGCATTATGGGACATTTCCCATGATGCAACGCGCGGGGAGGAGGGGGAGGAGGAGGGGAGGGGTAGGAGGACAAGGGGAGAGGAGGAGGGGGAGGTAAGGGGGAGTAGCAGGGAGGATGGGGAGGTGAGGAGGAGGGAGGAGGGGTATACCCTCCTCTCAGTACCCTGCCCTCCTCCTCCTCAAGAGCTGCGCTCTAACTCGGCGTTGCTGGGTGTTGTAAACGTCTTTCATTTTTTTTTGTGTGTGTGTGCGTGAGTGCATTAGCCGTTGATAGCAAACGCACAAAGTCCATCGCCGTTACGGCACAATTTTGGCGCTGCTTGGCTTGCTACATCGAATGGTAGCGTCTGCTGCGCTCGCACTTCGTGTGAAGTGGAGTATACAGGGTGTTTTTTTTTTAGGGCGCAGCTCGTAGGCGTCCGTTTCCGGCTTGAGCGGCGTCGCCGTCGCCGTCGCCGTCGGCGTAACCGTGAGGTCACGTGACCTCAGGGGAGGGGGGTTCACGTGGTCCCCATGAGACCACGTGTCTCCCGTGGTGGAGTAGCAGGCGGGATGACGAGGTGAGGAGGAGGGAGGAGGGGTATACCCTCCCCTCAGTACCCTTCCCTTCTCCTCCTCAAGAGCTGCGCTCTAATTCGGCGATACAGGGAGTTGTAAACGGCTTTCATTTTTTTAAGTTTAACAGATTTGTTTAAAGAATGCCGTGAAATCTACACTTATGCGGTTTGTGCAAGTCAGTTATACGGCCAGTGGGACACAGTATATGGGGATAATCGTAACGATCAGTTGGCTAATGAAGTAAAATTTGTTAATTAGCTTTTTAATTAGTTAAAATAGACTTATGGTTCGAATTATAAACTTGCTGCGCGTCATTGAAAACCAGTAAATCAGTAATTTTTAGAAAGACTTTGAGCGCGTGGGAAGCGTAGTAGTGCGCTAAAGGTACCAATCGTGCGCCAGGTATAAGGCTGGGGCTGTGGTAAGAGACGGAAAAATCACGCGGGCGCGTTATCGCACCGGTAGCCTTGCTCCTGCTTTATAAGTGGTAGCTTCAGTGCACAACTGCGTTGTTCTTTCGAATAAATTACTGATTTTTGATTTTCGATTACGCTCAGCGAGCTTCCGATTGGTCCCATATGTCTATTTTCACTAGTTAATAAGGTAATTAACAAATATTACTTAATCAGCCGACTGATCATTACGACTAGACCACTATACTATTTTCCCCTGGCCATGTAAGTCACTTGCGCAAACTCACGTTTTTTTAAAAATAAATCTGTTATTCTTAAAGAAAAAGAAACACATTGTATAGTCTTAAACACTGCTCGTTTAGTTTTAATTTTTTTAATAAATTAGGATCGACATCTCGTTCCAACATCCCAGAAACGCGCGTTGCGCTGTGTATCACGGACTGTACACAGCACATCGTCGTACGGAAGATTGCAAACTGACAACATGTCCCCTGGCGAAGTGGTCTTGGTCTTGGTATCGCGAATGCCTTTGCAGCAGAGGCGAATGCGAGCGTAGGGATTTAATGTTTTATTAGGTACCGCATTAGATCTTCGAAAGCGGACGTTATTTTATAATACGTTATCTATTCGGGGATGGTCAAACCTGATTTAGTGTGAGCTGGCCTAAAAAAGACATTGACCGCTAAGAGAGAAGAACCATCAGACATTATTACGATTACAACAAAGCTAATTTTGACTTCATCAACAACAAACTAACTGAGTACCTCGATTAGTTTTTAGAAACTTTGATCAGCACTCAGTTGATGAGAATTGGAATATGTTCAAAAACGAAGTTAATTCACTCATTGCATTTCAAAGCGCAGCTCTTAGGCGCCCGTTTCCGGCTTGAGTGGCGTCGGCGTCGCCGTCGGTGTCGGCGTCGCCATCGGCGTCGGCGACGCCGCTCGGAGGGAGGACTAGCAGGCAGGATGAGGAGGTGAGGAGGAGGGAGGAGGGGTATACGCTCCCCTCAGTACCCTTCCCTCCTCCTCCTTAAGACCTGCGGTCTAATTCGGTGTTACAGGGGGTTGTAAGCGGCTTTCATTTTTCATTCCAGTTAGGGACATTACCTCCAACCCTACGTCCCCCCGTGTATAATGTTACACTTAAAGGGGCCCTGCAATGACTTTTTTACTGTTTTTTAATTTGCACCGAACCTGAGCGCACTGAACGTAGTAACTTAATGAAACTTTTCTTTTCTCAAATTTCGCTTTATTTTAAAAGTTATAGGCAAATTAGAATTACAAAAACAAGCAAAAAATAACCTCCTTCATGACGTCGTAAGTCCTGGCTTGAGTGGCCGTGAACTAGAGGAAGGGTAGTAGGCTCATCGAGCGTTTACGGCTGCCTCACTCCGTGTCGACGGCTCGAGAGGGCGCCACTAAAGCATGTTTTGGATAGGCTGTATGAAGCGGGCGGCCAGGGCGGCTCGCAATGCATTTGCTGCGCGATTAAAGACTAATTCGGCATAACACTTCATTGGCCACAGACGACAGCAAACACGGGGTAAAGATCAGTTCAGAACGGGAGCCACTTCGCGCTGCCATACCGCCAAATGGCCAGATCGCCAACCAAGCCCGCGCCGAAGGCCTTCAGAACGCTCGGAAGCGGTGGGATGCTCGAGCCGGTATACGATCGCAGTGCCGCCGCGTATACCCGGGATTTTTCTACGCTCGCCGTTCGTCGGGGCCTCATCCCACTAGCCCTTTCTAGTATGCGCCGTTTTTAGATGCGGAGCATCTCTTGCTCGGGTCTATGTCCCGCGGCGTCGGCGTTGTAGTCGGCACTCGAACTACGCACGCGCAACTCTCCTCCTTCCCTCTCTCCAACAGCTGCGCGTTACTCTCTCCGCTCTCTCTCTCTACCAGCTGCGTGCACTGCGCGTGCGTTCGCTTCTCCTCACACCGCGCGCGCACGCGCAACTCTCCTCCTCTAGTCTCCTCTCCTTCAAGTGTGAAAAAAAATAAACGGCGAGCGGCGAGCGTTCCAAGTTTCTCTGCCGCGAGCCGCGACGAAGGCTCGCGTAGGGGGTAACGCTAGGGCAGTCGGTGGCGCCATCTCTCGACGTCAGCACGCAACTGACTCTTTCCTCGGAACCAACACGATGCTCCGCATCACCCCATGGTTCCCCTCGGGAAGATGGTGTAATTTTTTCCGCCGCTTGGTGGCGGGTACGTCGACGAATCATTTTTTGTATACGTACTTTACAAACTGCATTTGTTTCTTTTCTGATCTAAAATACTGAACAAAAACTAGTTTCATACATAATTGAAACGGTTCGCGACACTTATATTTTGTATCTCGACTAAAAACAAAGCTTTTAGCGGCTCTGACCAGTAGTAAGCCCAGGACCAAAGACGTCACATTTCGCGCGCTTTCGGCAACGTGGGTCGCCCTCGTAGGCGGAGGAGGTTTCCGCGTCGTCCGGTTAAAATATGACGCACTGATATTTAGTTACTCTCTCCGTGCCCGCTGGCTTTCCCGAACCCCAAGAGACGTGGAAACCGCAAAAAAGGCAGACGCTTAAAGGGAAGCTGAAGCACTTCTTGAAAAAAACGAGCTAGAGGTGAATTCTGGCGTATTTTTAACCCGTGAATCTGAATATCACGTTCATTTTCCCCGAACATGTAACTAAACGCGAGGAAACACGAAAAACCTCCGACCAGTCGTGACGTCATACTAGGATCTTTGAGCCACCAAGCGCGTGCCGCACGTGTGGGCAGCGCGTGGGCAAGCTTGACAGGTATATTTTTCCGCACTGACCCCAGCCGTGACTACTCTTTCTGACCTTTTTGAAAATAACAAGAGTGCGCGTGCATAGCTTTGACAGGCGCTGAAGATGCGCGAGAGCAGACACTCCGAAAACTCCTAGTGTGACGTCACGCCTTAGAAAGGAGGGGCTTCGGCGGTACTTTAAAAATTAATTTATGCAGCCTCCGTGCACCGAGTTGAAAAATAATTTCGATATTCGTGATCCTGGAGGCCGAATGAAGGCCATTGAAGTGTTTTTTCTTAAATACAGAACCGCTTCAGTTTCCCTTTAAATATGATTGCAGGGCCCCTTTAATAGGAAGAAGCGTCTTTTTCGTTCTGCAAAGCATTCCGACCGTGATGAACGATGCTTATCACTGCGCAGCTGAAACATATAAGGCAGCAATTACGAAGCCAAAACTAATTTTTCTTCAATCATACCTTACCTTCAATGTTGTTAAAGGGGCTGTGCAACAGTTTCAGTGCTTTGCTTAAATAATTTGGGAGTTAGTGTCTCAACCTTTCTGAAGTAAAGAACAAAAAACCGCTTTTGCCTGCATGTCCTAGTTTTTATTTTAAAAATGGACAAAGATTTGAGGTTTTCGGCACCTCTCAACTCCTTCACCATCTTCCGAGTCACGTGCGCTCTGACGTCAATGGGGTTTGCGCGGGGTTCTGGTGAAGCTCTCCTTTTAGAGCCATCAGTGAGCAGCGAGAACTCATCCGCTCGCGACCGCGTGACCACGTGCTGGCGGGCGCAGCGCGAACAATATGGTGAAAGGAGGAAAGTCTCATCCGGGTCCGGCCATTAGCCACGTGCGCGACCGAAAGCGTCACTGTGGTCGGCCTTCCACGATTGGCCGAACGCTGACTATGACGTCGAAAAGGGGATTTATCATCGACGGAAATAAGAGGAATGAAAGAACTTTAATTTTGACGGTGTTGGCAGTGTTCCTTTGAGAGCGCAATGATTTCAAGCTTCCACCATGTTAATAACAAACACCATCGAACTTGTTGTTTGCAAGGTAATGACGTCACAAGGGGGAACCACAGGAGGGCGCCATCAAAACATCTCGCCGCTAATACCCGTCCGGCTCTGTCCCCCTCCCCCTCCCGCTTCTGGCGGCTGCTCGCGGTAGCAGATAGGGCTGACGGTTTTGTAGACCTAGGATAGATGGCGCCACTAAAACTCCGTATAATAAAAGTTTTGTCGATGACACCAGGTTTTTGACGCATTTATATTTATGTTGGGACGACAAGATTTATAAAAAAGTTACCTTTCATCGAGCAGGTATTCACACAACTTTCTATCTTTCTACAACACGCCCCTTCACGTCACACCGCATGTTTCTCATGGCCGCCGCTCGCGGCTGCAAGTCGGGGAATATTTTAATTTTTGCCTCGCGATTTTGCGGCGGAATCGCAACATTTTGAAAGGAGGAGGTGTGTTTTCTGTTTGTGACAAGGTGAACAATGTCAAAAAAAAAAAGAAGATGCCAATTCTTTCAACGTTAAAATCGTTGCACAGCTCCTTTAAAGAATGCTAAACAATTCTGGAATGTTGTCAATGGATATCAGGAGTCAGTCATATCACTTACAGGTTTAGATGGTGGTGTCATACCGAGTAGTCAGTGTGCCAATGTTCTAAATGATACTTTTGTTAATAAATTTTCTTATGATTTTGACTGTTGTCTCCCAATGTGCCCTTCCTACAGCTTTCTGCCAATGAACCCCTTAGCTTTCAGTTTTGACGTCATAGTTAAGCTAATAGAAAATCTAAAGTCATCATCATGTTCTGGTGTCGACAAAATTACGTCTACGTTTCTGCAAAAAAAAAGAAAAAAAAACAACTAAAGTATATAGCTCCATTTTTCTGTGCAAATTTTTTGAACAACCGCTCTACTTCTCTACGCTTCCCGATGACTGGAAAATAGAAAAGGTGCTTCCACTTTACAAATCAGGTGACAAAAATAGCCCTCATAACTACCGGCCTATCTCCCTTACTTGTACAGCTGCAACGGAAAAAGAGTAGCACAAGTGACCGATGACCGGAGCGGCGAAATCGCGACACGCGGCGCTATTGTTCCCTATAGCGCGCCGATAGCGAGAGTGCCAGTCACGTTCCATATCTCACCGCAGGGGTGGCCGTCAGAAAAGTGAGCGATAAGATAGCTTTCGAAATGCAGGTTTTAGGATGGGCTGCTTTCTGCTGGCCACCCCCGCGTTAAGACATGGAACGTGACTGGCCCTCTTCCTCGGGAACAATAGCGCCGCGTGTCGCGATTTTGCCGCTCCGGTCGTCGGTCACTTGTGCTACTCTTTTTCCGTTGCAGCTGTACACCCTGTAAAATTATGGAGCATCTCATTTACTCGCACCCTGTTAAATTTCTAGATTATAAATCTTTTTTCACTTTTTTAGCACGCTTTCGTAAACCTTTATTGTGCGAAACTCAAATGTCGTCTTTTTTTAACGACCCACTTTCTATTCTAGATCGTGGATCCCAGGTTGACTGCGTTTTTCTTGATTTTAGCAAAGCATTTGACAAAGTTTCTCACAAGCTTCCACTCCTCAAACTAAGTAAACTTAACATTGACCCAACCGTTTTATCCTGGATTAGAGACTTTCTAACAAATCGATCTCAATTCGTCTTTATTAATCAAGCTAACTCTCACCTCAGCTTCGTCCCCTCAGGAGTCCCACAAGGGTCCCTCTTAGGTTCTCTATTATTTATAATCTGCATAAATGACCTACCTCAGAATCTGTCTTCCTTTGTTAGTCTGTTTGCGGACGACTGTGTCATCTATCGCGAAATCACTAATGACTCCGATGTCAACTTCTTCAGACTGACGTAGACACTGTTTTGAACTGGTGCAACACAGGGTGCATGTCTCTTAACATTAACAAATGCAAAGCGATGCGTGTATCTCGACGTAACTCATCACCAGAATCACACACCCTAGGTACCTCCCCTTTGGAAATCGTAGCTTCCTACAAATATCTTGGAGTTCATATTGCAGATAACATGGAACGTTCACATTGATCATATCACTGCCAACGCTAACTCCATGCTCGGTTACTTAAAACGGAATTTTACTTTAGCACCAGCGTCACTGAAACTACTTTTATTAAAAACCCTGGTACGCTCTAAATTGGAGTACGCTGCAGCAATCTGGGATCCCGGTCACATTACGTTTGTATCTAACATTGAAGCCATTCAGAACCGTGGCGCGCGGTTTATCTTTTGTAGTTATCACCGTTCAGCCACTGTGTCATTCATGAAATCTAACTTATCTTTGCCCCTTCTTTCTCTGCGCCGTAAAGTATCTCGTCTATCAGTTTTTCATGAAATTTGCTACTCAATTCCTACTCTAAAAGAAAAACTTACTCTCCCTCCTCCGCACATCTCCTTTCGCCTTGATCATCAGTATAAAGTTGGAATTCCCCAGTGTCGCACCTCCGCCTACCAACACTTTTTTATTTCCAGGTCGTCATCGGTGTGGAACCACCTTCCCGCATTTTTAGTATCCATATCATCGATTGATTCTTTTAGAACTGCAATAACCAGCCATTTTTGTCAGCAGGCAACCTGACTGCTTTTTGTCTCGTTAAATTTTTGTATTAATTGTCATTTTTGTACTATGTCTTGTTACTTGCCACTCCCCTCTGTAATGCCTTCGGACACTGAGGGTACTGAAATAAATAAATAAATAAATAGCAGGTTTTAGTGACTACTGGTGGGCGGTCTAGATTCAATGCTCTGTTTGTCTTGTGTTTCGTCAGCACGACACGGATCGAATTGAACTATCTTCCTCGTAGGTTCCAGTTCGCATTATTAAACCGCTTTGGTACCTTTACTATCAGAGTTTTTCTCCCGTCGGACGCACGATGGTTCAGAAATATCTAGCTGTAGTTCTTAAAGCTCGAACTTCACTATTTGCTTAAATCAAATATTCGTATTCCGTCCAAAGCAGTGCCTGTCATATTCTGCTACCCTGCGACCCACCAAATATTTAAAAAAAAACTCTCGCCTTTACCCCGCCCCCCCCCCCCCCCCCTCCTCCCTTCCCACGAGGCCTTCCGTGATGAAACGAACAGTAACACACTAAATTGACGCTGATACTTTATTCGCCAGTCAATGTTGGCAGAGCTGATCAACTGGGCTGGAAACCATCGCAAAAAGAGGCATGTCTGCAGGGTTGGCTTTTCCTAATGGCTAAAGTGAGCTGTTGAAGCACGGTTTCTCGAAACGAGGGAAGAATTTGGACACCGCAACTTTCAGCTCCACCTCGATGCTGAGCTGCGACCAGTACTTCACTTTCATCGACGTCACTGCTGAGATGTCAGGTTTGCATTTCTTCAAGTTCTCGAGCCACTTTATGACCCCCTGCTAAGTCTATCGCGACCCGCAGTTTTGGAAACACTGGTCTAAGGCATTCCGAACATTATAGTGTGAGCACGTAGGCATGCGCGCTCAAGCTTCATGCAACAAAATCTAAAGGGGTTGCGATTGAATTAAGACTTACAAGACCTCTTGGAAAATTGACCTTTTTCAGAGTTTGGCCACGATTGTGGCACGCCCTCGCGGGAATCGCAGGAAACAGTATTGAAGGCTCCGATATCGTCGCTCCGTGCATGGTTCGCGCTGTTCGCGCCAGCGCCAGGCCAGTCGTCGCTTCGCGTGCATCCTTTCTTCGAAATGGCTGAGGACTACCCTCGAGGATTAACGAAAGCTACTGTCTACAATACTGACAACCTTGTTCGTTTTTATACATTCAATAATGAATAGACCGCCGACGCCGTTCCTACCGTCGACTCGGAGTCACTTAATCGTCACTTCGGTATGGCGTCGTGGAAGCAACTGAAAAAGGGGTCGGCTTTCAAAGCAGAGTGTTGTGTAAGGAAAGTGATGTTGACGAGTTTTGGTCCCGACTCAATTATCCACCTTGTGAGGAGCTTGGGAGCTCCGTTTATGAGGCGTGGCCACTACAGACAGCTGATTCCGTACTCATTGTGCGCCTAACTTATTCAAGCTTATTGCGTTCCGTCACTTCGCCATCCCTTGTACCGCGCGAGCGCACGGGGCATCGCAAAACACGGGAACGGGTAAACAAATACTGACAGGGTGAAATCCCGGCGATCTTGACGCTTGCACCGTCAAAAAGTAAGGAACGGTATAGTAAAAAATGAAAGCCGTTTACAACTCCCTGTAACGCCGAATCAGAGCGCAGCTCTTGAGGAGGAGGGGAAGGCACGGGAAGAGGGGGGGGGGGGGGTCACGTGACCTCGAGGAGAGGGTGGCGGAGAAAATTTTCCGCTAGATTTAGCGGGGAAAATTTTCCGCTAGATTTAGCGGGGAAAATTTTCCGCTAAATTTAGCAGGGAAAATTTTCCGCTAGATTTAGCGGGGAAAATTTTTCGCTAGATTTAGCGGGGAAAATTTTCCGCTAGATTCAGCGGGGAAAATTTTCCGCTAGATTTAGTGGGGAAAATTTTCCGCTAGATTTAGCGGGGAAAATTTTCCGCTAAATTTAGCGGAGAAAATTTTCCGCTAGATTTAGCGGGGAAAATTTTCCGCTAGATTTAGCGGGGAAAATTTTCCGCTAGATTTAACGGGGAAAATTACCCATCATGCACCGCGCGGTTACGCCGACGCCGACGGCGACGGCGACGCCGCTCAAGCCGGAAACGGGCCCCTATGAGCTGCGCTCTAAAACAATCTCGATTTGAAATCAGCACTTTTACGAACCTCCAACGAAGTGGGCCCTGCAAACAGGGGAGCTCGCAATTGGTTGCCAAGCCGTTTCGTCAGGGTTTCGTCTCCTCAGAGCTTGAATCCATTTTGCACGCTTTAAATGCTTCGCCAGTGACGGACTTTTTTTTTTTTCAATTTTAACGTGGCATGACGCAAATGCGTATAGCGCACGCCTGAAGAACGGAAAGCTTTATCCATTTATTCTTTACTCGAGTATCGGGTACGTTATGATTAAGTTGTACAACCTATCGTGAACACTTACTGTATTTTAGTTAAAAGCAGAATATTCCGTCGCCACGTTGAGGACCTGGCCACCTGACAAGAAGTATTTGCGCCATAGGCTTCTGAAAGGGGGGGGGGGGGGGGGGGGGGGGCTTTTGAAAGCCAGGCAAAAAGGGCAGGGTGTTCGACATCAGCTGCTTTCGTGCACCACCCGCAAAAGGCTGCTGGAACTCTATAAAATGTTGCATTTCAACCATATTTGTTGCTATTTGTGCAACTAAACAGTTTCACCATGGCGAGGCATGAAGACTATGAAGCCGAGCCGCGAGAATAGCGTGGGGAGTGAAGCCGAACCAGCACTGTCTGAACGACCGAGCGGACGAGAGAGCCACCAAAAATGGCGCCTTTCCCTTTCCTCCCCTTTCTCAGAGTTGGCGCATGCGCCCAGCGATCTCTGAAAAAGGACAATTGAAACGGTCCTAGCGGCGTAGTGCAGTGCGAAGCATCTTTGGTACTTCTTAGTCACCGTTTTGGTTTCGATTAGACAATTTCAATTCACGACATCCCGTCACGACCAAATAGAGTGCAAGCTTATTAGAATAGGTGACTTTCCTTAAATGTGTGATGTTGCCTACCGAAACGAAAAAGAAAAAAAAAATGCTTGAGCAGCTTTTTTTGGGTTCCCGACGTACCAGAGTTTATGCGCAGGAAAACAAAGTAAAACGAAGTGTACTGCGACGATCATCCTGTTCCTTCGCATTAATAGGGATTTTTAGCGAACCGCTGCCGCGTTCCAAGTACCGCACTACCGGAGCCTTTAAAGCATGTTTTTAAGCGCGCGCCCGGGTGATATCGTGGCCGCGGGGCACGCGCTTAAAAGCATGCTTCAAAGGTTCCGGTATGGCGCATACACACTGGAAGCGGATCCGCGTTCGCGAAGCGGTTGCGGATGCGGTTCGCGAGCGACCCCGTTCAGACACACCGAGAGGCGGTTGGCGGTTGGCGAGAGGCGGTTGGCAGTCTCTCGGCGATCACGAGTGATCTTTTGAGAGTTGCGTTTGGCAACCCTGTTTTAAAATCCAAAATTCACTATCCTTAGCAAAAATTTTGCTATTTTGGCACTCTGAAGATTTTTCTTGGGGATGTTCGCACGCATAACGAGTTCAGGCAGCGAAAAAAGAGGCATGGACGCGCAAAACTCGCCTGTGATTCCGTCGACTTCGACCAGAAGCAAAGCACAGCTAGGCGCGCCTTGCTGACTCAGAACAGGATGCCCCCGACCTTTTTTTTCAAAGTGGACCCTTCCCGCATGAATAGCCTAGAGTTCCTGTATAGGCTCCCTACGGGAGCCAGAGTTGCGCGTTTGATTCCACATGCCGCGTGCCGCCCTCGCCGCTATTCGCCGAGATCCGATCACGTGAGGAGCCGTATCAAGTGTCGTGCAGCAAAGTAGACGTTGCACGCGCCCCGGCGTACGTTCCCAGCGCGGCGCTGCTATTCGCCGAATTCAGTCACGTGAGAAGCTGGATCCACATGCCATGGGTGAACGCACAACTCTGGCTCCCGTAGGGAGCCTATACAGGAACTCTAGAATAGCCGACCTTGTTTTCCGGATAGAGGGCCAGTTTTCCCTCTCGTTCGCTCTTATCATTTTCGAAGTTGTGAGCGGTGGGGTGAACCGTGGTGCGGAGGAATAGCGAGTTTTAGTAGACCGTGTAACCTCCCCTAAGCCCCTCCGCTACCCGGAACTCTACAGCCAAGGCCATCGGCGCGCAGGCGCAGTGGCGGTTTCATCGTAGCGGGGGGTTAGCGGAGGGGGAAACACGGTCTACTAAAACTCCCTAATGTGTTCGGTGCTCGCCGGTCGTGGCTTCGTTGGTGGCGGACTATCCTCTCGTCACTCGCACGTCAATTGAGTCTACTGTTTTTTTTTTTTAATTAAAGCTCAAATAAACGCCCTATGGATTACCTCTGCATCGTCTGGTACGTACACTTTATTCCTTGAGTATGCTTCCCTTATTTTCTTTTGTTAGTAGTCAACGCTACAGGTCAAGCTACCCGCTTAAGTGACAACGGACGAGCTCAGCTCGTCCGTTGGCACTTAAGCGTTAAGTGACAACGGACGAGATAAGGCGGACGAGCTCAGCTTGTCCTAAGGGGCTAGCGCAGGTACCCTGCACGCTCCGCGGTAGTGCGTTGGCTACGCAACCAGGTTCACGACGTCTCTATCGGCCTTCGTTTTGGTCATGCACGGTATTGAAGGCTTTCAATAGTTGACGAGGCTATCGTGGGTAGAAAAGCCGACGTTTCAGTTGATCAGGGGCGGGTTCCGACGTTCTACGGACAGAGACTAACAAGTCAGCGAGCTCCGGGCTGTGGCACCCGGAATAAAAAAAAAAAGAAACTTTTACCCGAACCAAAGCACCGGTGGGAAGCCCGTTATAATTACGAGTCAATTCTTTTCGCGGCGGATACAGAAGTGACGGACGTGAACGTAACGTTTCTCCGTTGATTTGTCTGCTGTTACGTTAGGACTTGTTTCGAAAGTCACTGACGTCACGTCAGCGTCGCGTTGTGATTGGTTGCCACTTTGCGGTTCGTGAAAGCGGTTGGGGGAAATCGGTCCCGAAGCGGTTGGCGAAAACGCGCTCCAACCGCTCGATCCTAGCCGCTTTGCGGTTGAGAACGCGCGGAACCGCTTCGCGTTTGCGGATCCGCTTCCAGTGTGAACGCGATAATAGTGCGGTACTCGGAACGCGGCAGCGGTTCGCTAAAGGTCCCTAATGTCCTAGGCTTCTTCAATGATCCTTGACCCGGTAGGGACATGCTGTACTCTGCAGTGGTAGCCAGGCCGATAAAAAGGTATGGGATGCGGCGGGCCTTACTCCTACTCCTCGCTGCTGGCGCGTTCACACTGAGTGTTGAACTGCGTTTGCGAAGCGGTTGGGAATACGGTTCGTGAGCGACCCTGTTCAGACACACCGAGACGCGGTTGGCGGTTCCTCGGCGATCACGCGTGATCCTTTGGGACTTTTGTATGGCAACATTGCTTTACCATCCAAAATCCAGTTTAATACACGATCCAAAGCCAACATTCAGCTGTTTTGGTACTGAAGGTTTTCCTCCATGAGGTTCGCAAGCATGACGAGTTCAGGCAGCGAAAGAAGAGACACGGACCCAGCGAAACCCGCCTGCGAATCCCTCGACTTCGCACACAGCAAGGCCTAGCTAAGCGCGGTTTGGTGACCCAAAGGAGGATGTCCCCGACCTTTTAGATGCGGAGCATCTCTTGCTCGGGTCTATGTCCCGCGTCCGCGATGTAGTCGGCACTCGAACTACGCACGCGCAACTCTCCTCCTTCCCTCTCTCCAACAGCTGCGCGTTACTCTCTCCGCTCTCTCTCTCTACCAGCTGCGTGCACTGCGCGTGCGTTGGCTTCTCCTCACACCGCGCGCGCACGCGCAACTCTCCTCCTCTTGTCTCCTCTCCTTCAAGTGTGAAAAAAATAAAATAAACGGCGAGCGGCGAGCGTTCCAACTTTCTCTGCCGCGAGCCGCGACGAAGGCTCGCGTAGGGGGTAACGCTAGGGCAGTCGGTGGCGCCATCTCTCGACGTCAGCACGCAACTGACTCTTTTCTTCGAGGTGGACCCTTGCCGCATGGAAAGCTGACTTTGTTTTCGGGGTAGAGGGCCAGTTTTCCCCCTGCGTTGTTCGCTCTTATCATTTTCGGAGTAGTGAGCGTCACTGGTGAACGGAGGTGCGGGGAATGTGTTCGGTGCTAGCCGGTCGTGGCTTCTTTGGCGGCGGACTCTCCTCTCGTCACTTACATGCCGGTCGGGTCGGCGGTTTGTTTGATATTAAAGGGACAATGAAGACGATTTTATTTAATTTTTTTAGATGGTGTTTTTAGGCCTCTTGGGAACCTGGCATACTGCCCAATTTTTTATAGACATTTGTGACGCGTATTTCTGTACCTACGAAAGAATTGAAGAAACCGAAACTGAACTATCTGCATTCTCATTTTTGGGCCTCCAAAAACGGATGTGACGTAGGAGTGACGTCACATGTGAATAGTCGGTACCGGTAGCATTTAGGGCATCGAGACTCTGGCTACCGCGGTGGGTTATAGCAGAGTTATTGAAATTAAGCAAATAATAATCAACACATAAACACACTTACCGTGATTCGTCGCTGCTTCGGTGTGGGACGGTGGGGACTCACCGCGCGTTGCAACGGTAGGAATAGCGTCCTTCCTCAACCGGGGTCGCTTCACACCTACGCCCAGACTCCGGCTAACCTGAAGGTTCTGTTCAAAGTCTCCTGACCGATATGTAGCGA